>CM038464.1:113021601-113641176 GCA_021464415.1 Lonicera japonica | reverse complement strand
AGTAAAGAGTCCGAGTCCTATATCTTTAACAAGAAATTGAATCCAATTTAAGTCTATCATAATGAGAGCAATGGCATGATACTTTGCTTCAGCACTTGATCGAGAAACTGTGGATTGTTTCTTAGATGATCATGAGATCAAATTAGGGCCAAGAAAGATGCAATTTCCAGTGGTGGACCGTCTATCATTAGGGCAATTAGCCCAATCAGCATCAGAATATGCAGTCAATGAAAAATCAAAGCTAGCTCGAAAGGATAAACCAGTGCCTAATGTTCCTTTTAAGTACCGAAGAATTCTCTTAACTGTTGTTAGATGAGGATGCTTAGGAGCATGCATAAATTGGCAAACTTGATTAACGGCATAAGTAATATCAGGTCGGGTCATAGTGAGATACTGAAGAGCTCCGACAATACTTCGATAGCTGATGGCATCTGAAAGAGGGTCACCATCATGGATAGAAAGCTTTGAACTTGCAATAATTGGAGTAGATATTGGCTTAGCCGAATCCATATTAACACAACGAAGGAGGTCTATGTTGTACTTTGTTTGAGTTAAATAGAAAGAAGTGGA
The DNA here is from genome assembly GCA_021464415.1 of Lonicera japonica. Lineage (NCBI taxonomy): Eukaryota > Viridiplantae > Streptophyta > Magnoliopsida > Dipsacales > Caprifoliaceae > Lonicera > Lonicera japonica. The sequence goes on along the minus strand of CM038464.1, from coordinate 113,640,606 downwards.
ATTTTATTTCATTTCCATGCCAAGAAAATAGTGAAGATCGTCAAGATCCTTCATATCAAATGTAGATTTAAGCTTGGAAATTAACTCATTTATTTGAGTCAAATGTGAACCGGTGATAATGATATCATCAACATAAAGGAGTAGGATGACAGTTCCAGTAGAAGAATGTCGCATAAACATTGAAATGTCAAATTTTGAGTACATAAAGTCAATCTCTAGAAGGACAGAACTGAATCACTAAAACCAAGCCCGAGGAGTTTATTTTAATCCATACAAAGCCTTTTTAAGCTTACACACATTAGTGGGAAGGCGAGGGTCAATGAACTTAGGAGGTTACTTCATGTAAACATCCTTTTGAAGATAGCCTTGCAAAAAGGCATTTTAAACATCAAGTTGGTGTATTGGCCAATATTTAGAGACAGCTATCGCAAGCACAAGTCGAATAGTAACCGGTTTCACCACTGGACTAAATGTTTCATTATAGTCTATACCATATTGTTGAGCAAATCCTTTGCAACAAGACAAGCTTTAAATCGCTCAATCAAACCATCAGAACGCCTTTTGATTTGATTGACCCATTTATAATTTACCAAGTTCTGATCAAGAGAAGGTGGAACAAGAGACCATGTGCAATTCTTAAGCAAAGCATTGAATTCTTTGAACATATCAGCTTGCCATCGAGGGTCTCGAGATGCTTGTGAATAATAAGTTGGTTCTATAGCAATATCATCAATTTCTAAAAGAAAACAAGCTGGAATACTTGGAAATGCAGGCACTGTAGTTTTGCACCTTTGCTTTGCGAGTACCGTCTTTGCTACGGATAACCATCATGTGAGTTGGTTCGTTAGATATAGAAGGTGCTGCAAAAGAAATTGGGGCTGCTCGAAGAAGAATATGTATTGTTTGAGAGAGTTTTAAAGTGATGCGAGTAGTTGGAGAAGATGATCGCTGAATTTGAGTTGGTGGAGGGACTTCATTACAGCGTTGTGGTGTTAGTTTCTCAGGTATACGTGTGGATCTTGGACCAGGTTTACGACAACATATGTTCGGAGAAGAGGGGGAACAATAGTTGCTTGTCGTTTTGCCCCATTAGTTGGAGTAAAAGTTAAAGATGGTGATGAGGACGAAGGAACAAGCCATGTCAATTGCACCCATTCCTCAGAAAATGATTCTGATGGTGGTAAGGTGGATGATGACTTAACACCTGCATAAGGAAATGACGATTCATCAAAAACTACATGACGAGAAATGTATACTATCGGGATCCAGGCATTTATAACCCTTGTGAGAATCACAATAACCAATCAAAATACAACTATTTGTCTTGGAATCCAACTTGTTTGCACAATACGGTACAAAGTGGGGAAAACAACGACATCCAAATGTATGAAGAAAATCATAATTTGGAGTTCCGTTAAATAAACGTTGAAAAGGAGATCCCCATTGTAACACAACCACCAGTTATCTATTGATGAGATACACAGTTGTAGCAAAGACTTCTGCCCAAAATGGTTTGTGAAGCTTACTATGATCCAAGAGGGAAATGCCCATCACAACGACATGTCGAATTTTTCTCTCAACAGTGCCATTTTGTTGGGGGTGTGAGGACGTGAAAATTGATGTAAAACTCCTTGATTGCGTAGAAATGGCATACCAATGTATTCTCCACCCCCATCAGATTGCAAAACTTTAATGGTGGTAGAAAATTGCTTTTCAATCATACTTTTGAAATGATGAAAACTCTTTTCAACCTTAGATTTGTGATGCAAAAAATAAATCCAAGAGAATTTAGTGCAATCATCTATAAACAATAAGAAATAGTGAAAACCATAATTTGATGGCTCGAGAGAAGGTCCCCATAAATCAAAATGAATTAAAGTTCCAAGTTCATTTGTAATATTATTTGATAATGTAAACGGTAATATATGAGATTTACCAGCCATACAACTAGCATAAACTCCTGTAACAATAGCAGAACCAGAAATTGAAATGCACTTATTTTTATTTAAAAGACTAAGAACTCTTTGGTTTGGATGGCCTAAACACATGTGCCAAATAGAAGAGGCTACTCTTTCTCCTAGAAAAGATGAAGGAACTATCCAATCATTTCCAGAAAATCCTTATGATGTGCCTATCAAGTATAATCCTTTTTTACTGGGCCCTTTGAGTAGAATTTTCCTCGTGCTCCGATCCTTAATACAAAAACCAAATCGATCAAATAAGAATATGCAGTCATTATCTTTGGTTAATTTAGCAACTAATAATAAGTTTTTATGAATCGAAAGAACGTGCAACACATTTTTAAGATGTAAAGGAGTTTCAGCAGTTCGTAAGGTCATGTTACCAATACTAGAGATGAGGCACTAGTGCCATTTCCCATAAATATCTTATATGTCCCATTATAATCAACACAAGTAGTCATATCAGATGCATTAGCAATCATGTGATGTGTAGCACCCGTATCGGGGTACCGATATTAATTGTATGGGACGGAATTGATATTCATAGCAGTAAAAGATTGTAGGAGATCATCAGATTGGAAGGCCTGATTGAAACGTTAATAGCACTAAAGAGCACTATGCCCATTTTTTAAGCGTAATTTGCAATTAATGCGCGCTGCTGGAGGCGCTCCCAAAATAGAGGGTTGTTGTAATTAAGGATTAAAGTTCTGATGTAGAGGTTGACGATAAGATTGCCCTCAACCAAAGCGACCACCCCGAGCATTACCTCTCCCACGACCCTGGTGATTTCCTCAGCCACGACCACTCCCAAAATTTTGTGCAAGAAGAGCTGTAGTATTATTTATCTCCAATTCATTTTGACGAAGAGCCTCAAGGCGACTCTCTTGATGAAGAAGAAGAACATAAAATTCCTCAAATGTGGCTGGAACAGAGCTGGTTGTGATGGAGGTTACAAAAGCTTCATATTCGACACCAAGGCCATTTATAGTGTGAGATACAAGATCAAGATCTGTCACAGGGAGTGAGATGGCAGCAAGAGAGTCTAAGAGATTTTTGATTTTGTCAAGATATTCAGTGATGGGTTGATTTCCCTTTTTGATAGTTTGAAATTGCATACGAAGCTGCATGATTCGTGCTTGGTTTTGAGAAGCAAAAGCACGCTCAAGATGGCGCCAAACAGCACAAGAAGTGGTCAATCCAACAAGGTGAGCCAATATTGGTTGAGTTAAGGTGGCATTGATCCAAATGAGAAGCATTTGATCAATACGATTCCAAAAAAGGTAATCAGGGCTCCATTTAAGGGTTTCATTCTCTGTTTGGGGAAGATATTGAGAAGGGGGAGGAATTGTTTCATCTATATACTTGTAGAGACCCTGGCTATGTAAAATTGGCAACATTTGACTCTTCCACAGCAGATAATTGGTGTGATCAAGTTTGACAAAAATAAGATTAGTGATGTTATGAAGGGTTTAAAGGACCAAAGAAGTGGAGGCAGGAACCACAGCATTCGAAGAGGCGGCTGAAGATGCCATTGTTAAAAAAATTCAAGGAGAATAAAAAGAGAAGAACGAAAAAAAGAAAAGAAAAATTATAGTTTCAAACTTGTGGTGCCTCTAATACCATGAAAGCTCATAAGATGCCTTAACCCATTATAGATTAGGTTGTATTTATATTGCACAGATTGAGATACAAAAGAGCTGTGTACATTCAAAAAATACAAAATATATGCATTGATACAAGAGTGATTTGTTGGACCCGTTAGAGCTATTTGTTAACAAAAATATGGCCACATTAAATGAATCTTCTTGGACAGCTGCAAATGGACAGACCTTGTATATTCCTTATCAAATATATTTGCTTGATTAGGGATCTAACATATTCAATTTGTATATTCCTTAACATATTATTATAATAATTGTGTAATGCGTGTAGGGGTTATAAGTAGTGGGAAGTTAGTAGTGGGTGCATGAGTTGTGGGTAATTATCATGGTCTCTTATTTATAAATATCTTTTCATTATAATGGAAATGGTAGGGAATTAATTAATATAAATTTTGATTTATTTCTACCTTAAATAAATCCTTTTGGTGTATTCCTACCCGAAGTGGGATATTTTTTATGGTCCGTTCTTACCGAAAAGAACAAAGTTCTGTTAGAAAGAAACTTAATCACAATGAACTATGAATATTCATTTTATTTTTCTTCACCTCGATACTTTCTTTTTCTATCTTATTTTAATAAAAGAGGAGTTTGATCCCTGCGAGGATAGGCCATATATCTTAAATTGTGGGGCAAGCCAACCCTTTTCACGTTGTTTGAGGAGAATTCAAATTTATTGATCTTTGTTAATGTAGTATATTGTATGTTGGCTTTATTCCTTCAACAAAAGCACATTTTATATAACGAAACAATTCTAAAAAGTAATATTCTCATTCAGTACTAGTAAAAAAAATAGGTCTAGTTATATTCTAAAATTAAAATACAAGATATTTATTTCATCAGTAAACATAGTACATATTTTCTATTACATATTTATTGTAATTTCGAAATCCTCAATATATATATATATATATATATTCTTGCATTTCTTATTTATTATTATTCACTCCATAGCTTAAGTTACCCACCGATTTATGGATTACTTGAAAAAAATAATTATAATAAGGCTGAGCTTTCAAGTCCCGTGAGGAATACTCATTCTCTATTCCAAGGGTTAGTAAAATATTAATAGATTATAAAATATATATCGTAATTTAAAAGGCATGTCATAATAAGTTTTCATATAATGATAAATATTGAAATAACTATTCTTATGATACTCTATTTCTAAGGTCAATGAATAACCCCGGTTGACCGGGGTCCAATATTCACTTTACAATCAAACGATTAATCAATAATGAATCAGTTCTAAACAATGTCGATATTCGGCACGCCACCCAATTATACCAGGAATAGTACAGGTCAAATCATATAATTGATTTTTCAATAAAAATATGTCATCTTCAAAAATATATTATTTCAATCAATAATAAACATCTGAATTGTAAATGTACACAGTAATATTTTACTTAAAACATTAAAATAAAGAACAAGTACTACTTGTCGAAGGAAATTACACGTTGTGTGCTATCGTTTAGATAGAATGTATATTAGGGATATTAGGAATTTTACTGTGTAAATCATGTATTATGAGTCATATTAGGCTTTCTTGTAAACCCTATGTATTATTGTATTCATACCCTATATAAGGGGGTTATCTAATGAAACACATGATTAAGTTGTTCCTCTAACACGTTATCAGTACTCTCAGAACTAACAACCCTAACCCTAAGAAAACTTTAACCGCTGACCACCATTACCACTAGTCTCCTCTTTGGTCGCCAAACCTTTAAGGTATGTATATTTTTTCTCTCTCAACAGTCGGATCATAATTTCTCCAACTTAATCTATGAATAATATAAAGTAATCATATTAGTTGGAATAAAATATTAATTGTAGCCATACATAATGTCTACGAAACGGATATCTACCCTACTGCATAGTCGGATCTCATATTAATTATAGTTGCACAGTCGGATCTCATATTTTGCCGCACTCTTTGTTTGTATATCATCATCATCATATATATGTAATATATTATGTAGAACTGAATTTAATCAACAATATAAATTGTGACACAATTTTTTTACTATTTTCTCGCTGTGCACGCAGATCTTCTCATCGACTTTGATATATACAATGCATATCAGCGTGTTGTTTGCCTCGATTTTTTATGCTATTTTTTTTAGTTTGTTGTATCTTTATTACCTATCATAAATTAAATGTTGGTTTCACCTTTTACATATTAAATCTTAAAAAAATACATACACACAAAAATGTCTACACCCCCACTACCAGGCCATAATAAAATAAACAAATAAAACCAACAATGGTCACAGGAGTGGACTTTGTTAATTTTAGTGATGTACTTGTACTTTAATTTTGCTATAATTTTCCTCTATTTTTTTTCTCTCATTCTGCTTTAAATTTTTATTTTTTTTGCTTTAATTTTGTTGTTTTTTTTTTTATCTTGATGTACTTGTATTTTTTTTAATGTTGAAATTAAACGTGTAGGAACCCGATATATAGTTGAAATTAATCCATTATGCCATTCTTGTCATATTTTAATTCAAATATTGATATATTTAAGTATATATATATTTATTTTTTTTGAGATGGATTAATCACATTTATAATTGCTATCATTGTGAAAAATCGGCATGCTAAGAAAATTTGAATATTAATTGTGTTTCTCATAATTACTTATCTTGTTAACTGTTTTATTTAGTATGTCATAAATTTGAAAGTTGCCATGATGATAAAAGTTTATGCGCATTATAATCACTATGATAAAGTATTTTCATACAGCATCGAAAATGTGACCATTACGAATCTTGGTTTTGAAATCTAATTCATATTCTTCAAAAATAATTAACATGAATGTACTCATAACTGTGTAATATTTTCTATTGTTTATTAAGATAGCTAACTGAACTCGACCTGAATTTGATATTTTAGACTCAGAAGGACTTGAGTACCATTGGTGGGTTTCTGATGTAGAAATCACTTTTGTGGTCAAAGAATACTCTGCCACACTTGTTAACCCCATAGACAACAGACCGTCTGATAAGGTAAAAGCAAATGCATTAATGTTTCTAAGGATGTTTCTAAGGAGACATATTGATTTCAGCCTACGCTGGGAGTAGTTTCAAGTTGAAGACACTTAAAGAACTATAGGATGTCTTTACGGGACGTTTTGGGAACATTCATAACACTTTGCTCTCATAATTGACCATCTAGTGGAATGAAATTCGCTTGCTTGATTATAAAGGGGTCAACGACTTCAACAAAGACATGTTGCGCCTAAAGGCACGTATCAACTTCTGTGGAAAAAATCTCACAGAAGATAATATGATCCAAAAAATTCTTTCCACTTTTTCTACTTCAGTCCTTATACTAGAGAACCAATATATGCTTGAGTATGATAACAAAAAAATCACAACATTCAATAAGCTGATCAACCTATTATAAATGGCTAAAAGGTATAATTACTGTAAAAACAAAATAAAGAGTCGTGGAAAGAACCCTAAGGCTAGCTATGGTAAAGAGAATGGTGCTATTAGGCCCGTCAAGATAAAGAGAATTCCTGAGGCTAACTACGGTAAGATGAATAGTGGAAAGAACCTTAATGCAAAGGGGGTTAGATGTGTTGATCCCTACCCACGTGGCAACAATACACAACGTGAAAAGGGACGTGAAAGTCGTGGTGCTGGCCGTGGAGGTTCTTCCAAAGTATGAAGAAGAAATGGTGCTATTGGGCCTAGTGGTCAGGAAAAACAAGATGAAAATGCACCAAAGAACCCTCCGATCAAAAAGGAAAGAGTTGGCGATGAGCCATGTTACAAGTATGGAGTTTTTGGGCATTGGTATAAGCACTGCCATGCAAGCGTTAAAGTATCAGCCAATTACAAGAGATATCAAGAGTCTAAAGAACAAGAATCTAACTTTATGAATGAAGAAGAAAATGATGTTGTTGTCAATTTCACAATAGCAGACTTTAATGGCAAGAAGGACTTTTCTCAGTCAATGGATGCACTCATTTTTGATTGATTTGCTTTATTCATGTTATTTTATAGAGATAGTTGACTATGCATATTGCCTAATTATTTTTAGAATATGATTGTGTCTTAAAGTTCACGTTGATTTAATGAATAAGATTTCTAAACAAGATATTGAATTAATTAATGTTGGTTTTATTCGAATTTTATTCTAAAGTAATTGAATTTGTTCATTTTATTACTACATAGTTCGGAGTTTATACTTGATTTAATTACCGTAAAAATGAATTGAAGATAACTTTAATGATTGGTTGATAGTGGGAACACCATAACCATTCAAAAAAAAATAGGCAATTAATAACCTATAATACCTATGTGATTATGATGATTAAATCATCATAAGAACGAAGAACTGCTCAACTATTTTGTTGCTAAAACGGTATTTAAAGACACATACGCTCTATATGCACCCAGAGTGACCTAAATTTTGTTAATGATATTCGTACCAAAAGTAATCATACAAAAACCAAATGTAAAAATGGAACCAAAATATATTTATTTTATCTCTAAACAAATGTACAAAGAAACGCATTTTAGAGAAATTTATAAATCATTCTAAGTGAAATGTACCCCACTATGATAAGGAATGTTGAATCCTATGATGTCACCAGCAATGTACTCTGGGACACTGACTTATACAGGCTTTGACATGCTTGCCTAGTGCACCTTGGTCATGATGATCAATGTGTTAAAGTACTTACACGGATATCCCTTTTTCTAAGTAACAAATAAATGGGACAAAAATTCAACACATTGCAAAGTGTTGCTATTAGTAATGCTCAAAGTAATCCTTAAATTCCAAAGTATTCAAAGTAATATCCCCCTTCCTATTATATATTATTGACCATGTCAAAAGAACGACACTCGATGTTTCAAAACCTGCTCTTTAGCAAATATAGGATCGAGACCTTCTTATGCTAAAGATACAAAATAAATTATACCATTCTTACAAAGAATATAATGATATATTTGTAGATTAATCCATCCAGAATGCAGAATTATTCAAAGTACTTTATGGATTTGGTGGATAATTTGACATTCTAGCCACACATCGAATAATTGTCTACAAGAAATGCTGCATTTACAAACCTCTTAGCACATATTATACATTTAAAGACTCATCACCCTGATTACTGTATCATGTCTATAAGACTTGATAAAGCTGTAGAGTTTACATTAAAAGCACCTAATGATTATTGCATAAAATTGAAGTAAATAATCTCGTTCTCTATGTACATACGCAAAAAGGTTTCACAAAAGCAACCATCAAAATAATATAAATGGTAGATTGGGCATTGGTTATGTGCACCATATTGCCTATATATGCCCGAGGTTTATGCAAATTACATGCAACTTTACTTATTTGTTTCAAAGCCCAAGATTAGACAACTATTATATACGTACCACTTAGTAACTGAATATTAGCCTGATATTTTATGTTTATGTGCCGATTGCACCCTCACAGCGCACTAAACTGGGTCCACTGAGACAATAAAATATTAACGTTAGATATGAATCCTCAACGATAATCTGTCATTTAGAAATCCTTTGTCAGACAATCTCTTTACCACTAAGAATTGCGGATTGTCACTTTATGAGACAGTCTTCCCATCGTTAGGGGGAGAAAGAAAAAAAATTCCAAGGGAATGATAGGAATTGTCGTGGTCCCCACTATGTCTCATCTTGATCCTCCAAACACATCACAATGTACAGTGAAGTGAAAAAGAATAATCCATCTTTAAAATATAACAAATTCAATGCCTAATACATTTATTGATATCGAAAAGTGACAATATTAAACATACCAGCTCAATATGTCTACAAGGTTAAAAGTCCCCAACAAAGGCACAGTGTTGTAGAAAGATACGTTGCAACCACACTTAGTGGAGGTATGTTTCAGGCCATGGCTCCCTAAAGGAATAAAAGGAGGCTACTTGGTTCGACAAATACTCATACAAAAAAGAGGTGGAGTAAGGCACAAATTGATCAATTAATCATTAATGTAAAAACTCTTTTCATGAGATTATCTCTGATTATACTTATGTCCATGAATCAATACTGGGGGATGCCCCGAAGTTATAAATGTTTTCAAAGAATAAATAAATTTCAATGGGTGAAGAGATGGCATTTGAGTTAGTACAAATATTCTCCATATGCATTAATGATACACTGTTGCTTAAGGAATCAAAGAGTGCGATGATATCGAACCTCACTCTGTTGCAAAATATCAACAAAGGGCAAAATTAGGCCTTAATGAAAATAAGCAATCCAGACATAATTAGATTTTCTTGACAAAAAGACAGGTATTTGGTCCGGTAGTGCTAATTGTGCCAAGTGTAAAGCCTGTATGATATAAACAATTATTTGTGTGAGAACCCGCGTTCGCGACGCCCCGGGGTCCTCGTGGGCGGCGATTCCGTTTGTTGATTTGGAAATCGGTTTTGAAAAAAATAAGAGTCGCCAGTTTGTTTTACTAAACAAACAAAAAGGTTCGTGTAAAAGAGACGTATTTATGGGGTAAATATCCTCTTATACACAATGATGCGAAACCAGTTGATTCGAAGGTTCGGGGATTAAGTTACGAATCGGGAAGGTGTTAGGCTTCGCCCTTTCTCTCTTGAGTAGGTATGCGTGTGTTATAATTCAGCTATTGCATACTATTGCTATTACTTTATAGCTTTCCGTGCTTGGCTTAGAAATCATTTTAGGGTTGGGATGAAAACGATGTGTTTCCTAGTTCGCCCATGATTTTAAAAATAAGTGTGTGTGATTTGAAAAATAGAGTTTGATAATAATAGATGCAATGAAACAAGTGATTTTGTAAAGCATGTTTTCGGAAACTGATTCAATGTGGAATCTTATATTCGATATTATATGAGGCGAGTTGACCGATCGTATACCAAAGTCTATTGATTAAACCGGTATAGATGGCAATAGTGCTCTCATGATCGAGTATTTATCACATACACACCGCAATCTATGAGTTAGATTGGATATATAGCGATTATCGATTCCTTCGTATAACAATACCGCTAATCCGAACTTTTGGAAAAGTAAGAAAATAATAATACTATTTTGGATTGGATTAGGGTTTATTATACGCCTTTAATTTTGAAAAATAATTTAAAAAAGGGTTTTGAAAAGCTATTAAGTAATAAAAATTATGCAAACAAGAGTATGAATTATAAAATTAACGAATAAATAAAAGGAGAGAGATAAAATTATACTGAGCCTTCTTGGAAGAGAGAATAAGGATCTCTTGGTGTGTACCACGAAATATTGTTGATGAAAATATAAGTCTATTTATAGTTGAAGAAAATACTTGATTGCAACTAGGACTCTTAAATTATCGCGATTCCCACCGTTGGATCATCCTGATTTTTGGATATGTGTTGTAAATAGGAATATTCTAGATCGTGTAAAAATTTCTCGATCTGATGTCGGGAAGGTTCCCTTTCGTTCTGACGAAGAGTGTGTCCGCGTAGGAAAGGTACTCGTGCAAGGTCCCTTGTTTGCACGAGAAGTCAGGTTATAACCGTTGGATCAAATTTTGGATATGTATTGACAATATAAGTATTTTACACAAAAATTTGAGGACGATTTCGGGAAGGACTCGGTCTCCTTGGCTTGGTACAAAGAGTTTGTTCCCGCATAGAAAACGTACTTGCGTACAAAAACCTCGACAACTGAACTTCCAACCGTTGGATTATGCTGATTTTTTGATATGTTTTCCCTACAAATGTTTTCTAACGTGTCCAAATAGGTCGATCAGATTTCGAAGGCCACTATTTATTTTAATTTTCTACGAAGGACATTTCAACTAGAATTGCTCGGTAGACAAATTGATTCTCGAGACCCCATGTCCGACAAAGATGAAATTTTAATATGCTCTTCCCCACAATAAGGCCTATCCACTTACCAAACTTCAAACCATTTTAACTTCGAGAAGACCTTACCACCCGAAATAAACTCGCGATTTTCAATTTTCGGAGATCCGACCGTCGTATTTTTCGAGTATGTTACTCCTTTTGATAATGTCTAAAACTCTCAAAGTTTGAGGATGATCCAAAGTACGTGACTCTCCTTTCACAAATTGTTTTGACGGTTTTTGATTCCGACAATTTTCGATAATTCTGTGACTGACCTGTATACATGAACAAAATACATATCTAGGAATGCTCGTGCGTGCATGCATGTTTATTTCTTTGAAAATTAGGATTCTTGCGTGGGTCGCAAAATGAGGTGTTCACAATTTGCTATAAAGCGTAGATGAGAAAAAAGAAGTTCTGAAGTAAAAGGCTCGTCTTGTGGTGCAAGATTTTTCACAGACACTCTAGAATTGCCTAAATGTTATAATATTCTGCTACTTAGTTAGCTTGGTGGTTTTCGAAGGACTGGAAATGCAGTTCATGGATTGGTTACTATATATCTCTATGAGGATCTTAACTCAGATATATATATAAGTGCTTGATAGCCTTACATTACCCAAGTCAAGTGACTCTAAACCACGGAGTGCATTTGCAATTAGGTTGAAAAAAGCCCACTTTACGGAACAATCCGGATGGATGTGGTATACCCGTCTAAGTGACTACTTGATTGGAAAGGGATATACGAACAATGAATTATGCCACTGCGTATTCATAAAGAAAACAAGTTCTGGATTCACAATTGTAATTGTATATGTTGATGATAAAAATATATAGGTACTTTTGATGAATTAAGAGAAACCGCAAGCTACTTGAAATCCAAATTTGAGATAAAGAATCTTGGGAAAGCTCAAATTTTGTTTAGTTCTTAATATAGAATATTGAGCTTGTGGAACTCTAATCCATTAGTCTATGTGCGTTTAAAAGATAATAAGGCAATTTAACCTAGACAAAATGCATTCTACTAGCACTCCCATGATCGGTCGAAGTTTAGATCAAAGGAAAGATTAATCTCGTACAAAATAAGATTACTAAAATGTGTTGGGAGAATGAAACTTTCTATTTAAATGCAATATGCGCATTATTGCACTTAACACAGTATACTCGACCAGACATAACATTTGCATTGAACTTGTTAGCTAGACTTAGCTCAGCGCCAACGCAACATAATTAGGACACCTAAAAGAAACCATTGGCTTGGGATTGTTCTTTCCCTACAGAGAGAAATAAGTGAATTGCGATAGCAACATCTAAAGTAAATTATGACACTAAAATGGCCACCTCTACATTGGAATCCGAAATAAAATCTTGATTGATTTCATTGGTGTTGGGTATCTCTCTGGCCCACACAAAGCTCTAAGGAGAATATGGCAAACTGGTTCACCAAATCTTTTTCTAAGGCTATATTTGAAAAGCATGTGAAAAACATAGGGGTGCTTAGGCTTTCCCAACTCCCATGATCGAAGTAATGGTCAAGGAAAGGTGTGAAATATGATGGAATTTTCGCACTTACGTTGTACTTTTTTCCTTAAGCCAAGGTTTATTTTTTCCATTAGGTTTTGTTACTTACTAAGGTTTTTAACGAGGCAACGATACATGCATAAGTTTTTCAAATTCATTGATCAATGTAAACATCATGGGGAGGTGTAAACTTGAAGGGGAGTCTCACATCCACATAATGTTACGTTATACTCTTTTTCTTAAACCAAGGTTTATTTTTTCCACTGGGTTTTGTTAATTGGTAAGGTTTTTAAATAGGTAACGATACATGCAAAATCTATTGATTGACATAAGGATTAAGTGGAATTATAGACTCAACGGATGAAGTCTAACATGATTGTCATAATATTGTACTATTTTTCTTTCGATCAAAGTTATTTTTTCTCACATGATTTTTATTACTTGACAAGGTTTTAACGAGGCAACAAGATATGTACCATTCTATCTCCGACTCAGCACAAAGGGGAGTGTTAAAGGAAATTACACGTAGTGTGCTAATCGTTTAGATAGAATATGTATTAGGGATTTTACTATGTAAATTATGTATTATGGGTCATATTGGGCTTTCTTGTAAATCCTATATACTATTGTATTCATGCCCTATTTAAAGGGGTTATCTAATGAAACACATGATTGAGTTGTTCCTACGACACTACTCACCTTTTTGTACTTAAAATTTTCTGTGATACGTCGTTCTTGATCCTAAAGATTAATACTGATTTATGAATTAAAAACTTAATGAAATTATAATATATTACTTTCTTTATAACTAAACCATTAAAACACTTTTAAATCAATTAATTAAACAAAATAATAATTATATATTATTATGTACCTATGTATATATAAAAGTGTTATGTACTTTATCCTAACAAAAAGTACACCTAAACTCATATTATTAAATATATATATATATATGAGACATAAGAAAAGAAACATACCTCACTTTTGAAAACTCACAGCTATAATTCTATTTTCTCTCTCAATCACTTTTTTGACTAGTTTCTTATGTGGAGTTAATTTTTACTAGGTATGCTTTTTATAATAAAAACAAGCTACTAGCAACCATTACTTTAAAAGATATTTTTGGTCAAGTGACTTTTGCTTGTCTCAATTTTTACTTCCATTGGACACATTTCCTCTTCACGACCTTATCTAATGCCACATATAAAAATTATAACTTTCTTCATCTATCTTCTTTACATCTACTATTTACCCACTATGTATAAATAAAGTCACTTTTGGTTAATTTTAAAGAACTAGTCATATATAATTTAAATTTATGCTTTTAGTGTAATACACATTATCTTAGTGCAACAAAATTTTCATATTACAGGTTTATAAATTTTCCTCTACTACTAATTTTGTGTACCCAAAATTACTCTCTCTCTTTTATTTATTTATTATAAATTAAGCATTACAATTATTCCATTCTTATAAAAATTTCGTTCTCGAAATTTTAACTTATGAACTTATATAGGTTATAAATTATACTTACCTTAGCGTGAAAGAGATGGGGATACTTTTCTTGTATCTCGTCATCTCATTCCCACATTGCCTCTTTCATCGAATGATTTTTCCATAACACTTTCATCAGAGAGATTGTCTTTCATCAGAAAGGATTGTCTTATTTCTTAAGATTTGATCTCTTCTATCAAATACTTGTATAGGATGTTCAACGTAAGTGAGATGATCTTGAATTTTGAGTGGCTCATACTTTAAAACATGAGAAAGGTCAGCCACATGCGTGAAAGACATTATGAATATTAGATATGGTAGGTGGTAAGGCGATTCTTAATGCCACGGGTCTAATTCTTTTTATAATTTTATATGATCTAATGTATCTTGGACTAAGTTTCCCTTTTTTCCAGAAATAAAACACTCCCAGGTGCTTCCGTAGGGTATCGGCATAACTTTTCTGACAGCTTTGTGTAATATGGAGTTAGTCCTATATTAGTTGAATTTTCTCCGTTATCATTTGTATGAGTTCAGGTCCTAATAATGTTCTTTCTCTTACTTTTGTCCAACATATCGGTGATCGGCATTTCCTTCCACATAAGGCCTCGTATAAATCAATTCATATACTTGCCTAATATTTATTATTGTGAGAATTCTACTAATGGCATAATCCTAATTTCCTCCAAAGTTAAATGAGCATGCTCAGAGCATATTTTCCACAATTTGAATTACCCTTTTCGATTGTCCGTTAATCTTAAGGTGAAATACCATGCTAAACTTAAGTGATGTCCCCATTGCTTGTCGTAAATTATTCCAAAATTTAGAGACAAATCTATAATTCCTATATAATACTATCGACACATGTGCCCTATGTTATCTTATTATCATTCGAACATATAATTCTGCTAATTGGGTTAGTGGCCAAGTGACTTTGATGGGTAAGAAATGAGCTGATTTGGTAAGTCTATCAACAATGACCCATATTGCATTGTTTCCTGATATAGTTCGTGGTAAACCTACGAAAAATCTATAATGACATATTCTGTAACACCCTATGTTGTATTAATGTAAATTATGTTTGGTTCAGTGTGTTTAGTGTGGAAATGGTTGTTAAATGATTTTAGTTAGTTTTAGATCAATTTTTGTAATTATGGGTGTAACAGGCGCCTATTGTATGGAACATGCGACTATTTGGGATGGTCTTGAATTAAAATGGCCTCGCTGTTGGAGAGGCGCCTGTTATGGACCAAACAGGCGACTGTTAATCAGTCGGTGGCTCGAATTTAAATGATTCCAGACCTTTTCTTGAGCATTTTTCCACTATTTTTATGCCATAGAAAATAGGGAAAACTTATTCTTCTTCTTCTTCTTCTCTCTAGATTTTAACTTATAATTAACCTCCAAAATTCAATTCAGCTTTAGAAAAAATTATTCTACGCCACGTGAAGATCGCAGTGACATAGAAATTTTGAAATTTCACCGAACAGGATTTCGGTTTTTATCTTTTTCTCTTCTATTTGGCTTATTGAATTGAGGTAGGGGTTTAATTGTTTTCAAAACCTGATAATATAATTTCATTCAAAGTAAATCATCATGTTTTAATTGTGTTTGGTTTAAAAAATATTACATAATGAAGTGATGATGTTTTATGATTTGTAAAGTCATGAGCATGTGATTTGAAGTAAGATATGCCATTTAAACTTGATATATATGTGTGTTATTTGATATACATGGATATCCCTTAGATGTATGGATATTGTATATTGATAAAATTGATTAATTGATGAATTATATACATCAAGGGACATGTATATAGATTTATTGGAGTTATATGGTATAAGTTATTTCAAATGTTCATTTGTTAGTATGCTATACATATTGTGCATCATTATTGTGTCAACCGGATTCTTGGAAGATCTTCCAGTAAGCTTAGAAATGTTCTTATGGCCTATCATGTGGCATATGTCTTGTATATATGATGCTGAAAGCTTCTTATATTTGTTGTATCATTCTGAGATGTGATATGATCCTGCGATGGATCTGAATATAATTATATTGTGCCTTTCAATGATAAAGAGAACAGGTATTGATTGGTGCTTGCCAGTGTGAAAAATAAATGTGGCCTGGTGCCCTTGGGTTGAAAATTCTTAAACCTCCAGAGGGCAGCAAAGCATCGGCTATCTAGAGCCAGCGACGAGTAGCTCAGAAATCTAGATAATGGCAATGCACTTATGTTATATTTATATGATATTGATGGATGTGTGGTCCAATTCTATTATAACATTGTGATAATCTTCCCTGAGGCGAAAGATGTTCTATTGTTATTATGTTTGGATGATTCTATGAGGTGGTCAGGCCCATTATTATGATTATGATTCGGCTCAGCCTCGGTATTCTCTTGGCGGCATGGTTATTGGTTGACACACGGGAGGTAACCTGCATATGCATATCCATCCATTAGTTTATAAACTTATGATTTCTGAATTGATGTATTAATTACAGTTTGAACTGTTATTAAACTGCTATTATGTTTTAAAAATGATATTTCCTGTGTATCCCCCTATTGAGCTGTAAGCTCACCCTGTTTTTATGTAACAAATTCAGGTATTTAGGAAACGGATAAGGCTGAGAAAATGACAGGGTCGGGAACGAAGTAGAGGCCTTTGATATCAACTCATTTTGTTATACATATGTGTATATGGCAAGCCACTGCTCACCTAAGCTATTGAATATGTAGGGTTACACGCTGTTACAGTTTTGTACTGGCTTTTTGATATATATACTTGTGTGTATGTGTGTTACACTCCTGTTTTACATTATCACCCACAGTATGAGTACTATGTTTGCTTATTCCATGCCATGTAATGTACTCGCATTTATTATTTTATTATTTACATTTGGCATACTTTAGCTAGTCTAAGGTGGGTTAATGACTCTGCAGGTCTTAATTACGGGTGTTATCCTATTAATTAAGGTGGGGGTGTTACATATTCCTACTTTTATTCAGGTATAGGAAGAGACTGAAGTAATCCTAAGGGTCTTTAATGTTCTGCTTTTACTTGCAAGCCTACTAAGTAACGTGCCATAAAATTTGCAACATTATTCTTCATCCCTTGCCACCATAACATATCATGTAAATCTTGATACATTTTGGTATTACCCGGGTGGATAAAGAATAATGACTGATGAGCTTGTGCCAAAATTTTCTGCTTGAGTTGTTGATCGTTTGGTACACATAATCGTGTTTTATATCTTAGTATTCCATTAAATTTTATAAATTCTGGTTCTTCCCCTTACATCATTTTCTTTATATTTTTTTTCAAATAGGGATCAAGACTTTGTTTTTCTTTTACCTTGTTAAGTAGCAAGGGCGTAGCAGAAATAGCGTACAAGTTTTCCCCAACTTGTGATATTTGGATTTCTAACTTTAATTTTCTTAATTCCTTAATCAATTGACGTTATGTTGTTAAGCAAACATGCTAGATTGGCAGGTAGCTTTCGACTTAAAGCGTTTACTACAATGTTGGCCTTGTTTGGATGATATTGAATTGACGTATCATAGTCCTTGAGTATTTCCAGTCACTTTCTTTGCCTCATATTAAACTCATTTTATGTGAAAATTTACTATAAGTTTTTGTGATGTATTTTTTTTTTGTGTATACATTTCTTACACACACATAGAAGTTCTAGAAAACTGAGAAACTTAATATGATTATGTATAGACAATCCATAAATATACAGAAATACCACAAGCTTAACCAATATCCAAATCTGAAAATAATAGCAGTCATTGCCTATGAACTCAGCAACATCCATTTGAACCAAAACATTAATAAAGGACCAAAAAGATACATATCTGTATGTATATAGAGTGAGAAAATAAAGAGATGTTGGGATGGAGATTTATGAGGAAAAAAATTCCAACCCACATGTAAGCAATAAGAAAACTAACACATAGGAAATTGTTTTTCGCAATAGGAAAAAAATGATAAGAGAAAAAGAGTATATAACTTAAAAAATAGATGTTAGGATGGATATTGTAGAGATTTATAAAAAAACAGAGTATATAACTCAAAAATTCTGACCCACATGTATATAGTTTTACATACTTGTATATATGTATGTATATTGTAGAGATTTATGAAAAAACCAAATAAAGACTTACCAAATTAAGATAAAGCAAAACAAGATCCGTTGTTTGCCCCTTTGATTCAACGAAGAAGATGACTTCAAATAACTCCTTTCTTCGTCATTTTTGTAGTGCAAAAAAGGCTTTTTTTTGGTAAATAAAGAGTGAGAAAGAGTAAAAGGGAGAGAGAGAGAGAGAGTTAAAGAGAAAACGAAAGAGAAAGGCGTAAAGTATTAATTTACCTATAAATCCGTGTTTTAGCCTTAAAAAAAACCTCTTCCTTCTTAAGAAAATGTTTTCTAACCTTTGGAGGAAAATATGCTCATTTAACTTAAAAGTAAGAATTTAACCACGTAGAAAATAATGCCAATCAAACACACCCTAAGAGCAACAAGAACACTAAGAGCAACTATAATATAATAATTTTTTTATTAAATATTACTAGGAGGTGGTACAATAATAATAATAATAATAATAATAATAATAATAATAATAATAATAATAATTGATAGGGTGAATTAATAATTCAATTTGTCCAGCGAATCACGAACTGACACGTGGCCACCCACGTCAGTAATTTACCCAGTTGCAGTAGGGAAAGTGTAGTTTGTCAACGACTGGATACATATTCAAAGGTCAATACTGTACGATAGATTACAAAGCTCTATTAACAAGGCTCCTCCAGCGAGCTCTAGAGCTCATCTAATCACTCTTGCAGTATGTCTGACTAACGATATGGGCGACTGCCACCTGTTTTGCAGAAGACACATAACTTCCTTCACCTTCATTAAATGCCCACTTACTGCATTTAATGCACCGAAATTCATGAAAAAGCAATGTTAGAAGTTGGTGATGATTGAAGCATGGCTTCAGACCTGTTCTAGGAGCTCTGGCCACACGCTTTCTCCCAGTCATATATATACAAGAAGCATTTATTTCTTTCAACAACCAAGTCCAACTAGCCTAGCAACAACCAGACAAACCTAAGAACAAGAGAACCCCGCATCCCATAGCAAGAGCACAAGAGAGAAATAGCAGCTCAGTAGGGCTCCTAGAACATGGAAGCCAGAACTCGTGTAACTTGAGTGTACTCTTGTTGTAACATTGTGAGGATAGAATAATTAGAGAGGCTTTTGTGAGCTTTTTTGTGAGCTTGTGATACTTGTTTATTTATAATTAATACAAAGCAAATCGAGCTCCTAGCTCTATTCCACAGAGGAGGACTAACTCGTATCTTCATTCGAGGCCAACTTCCTTTATACATCTCTGATTCTGTTGGTTTGTTGCATTTGTTATACTATTTATTTGATTCGATCATTTGACTCTGTGGTCTAAAATACCTTTCCAGTTTTTAGCACCACCACCATCACCACCACTACCACCACCACCACCAACAACAATAACAACAACAACAACAACAATAATAATAATAATAATAACATCATAAACACATGACAAAAAACTACTAGGGGCACAAAAACACTTTCGTCCACTTCTTCTTTTTCTCCTTAATCATTAACCCTCACCTCCACTTCCCTTTAACATTAATCCTTATCAGTTTATATAATCGAATAGATGGTGGCCAAAAGCCTTGTGGATCCTTTGAAATTGTGTTGGCATGTTAAATAAAGGATCCCAATCCTTTTATCAGTCTGGTTCTGCTTGATCCACGGCAAATTAGGGGCATTAGAAGTAAAAAGTTGGCATTGTCCTCCGATTATCTATATTCTCATATAATCATGATCACCTTTTTTTGTTACTTTTCTTCCTCTTTAATTTATTGTTATATTTAAAATTGGAGAAGATGATCGATTGGGAGACAGCGGGGGGTGGTTTGGGAACACATCGATTGGGGGTGTATTGTAAGGGATGGCAGCGGTTTGGAATAATTCTTGGTCTTGATGGTTTTCCATGGTGGGGTTAGGGTGGGAACGATGGTTAGGGTTTACAGATTTAGGGTTAGGATTAAAGAAGGATATGAGAGATAAGTGAATTTTATTGGTGGGATTTGGGGGATTAATGGTTATGGTTACGGGTCTTTTCATAGGACGATTTATAGTTTGTCTTTGCAATGCCCACTTTTTCATATACATTGTCATTTTGATAAACATATTTAAGTGGTATCAAACTACCATTGTGAAAAGAAATGGGCAGGGACAATTTACCTAGTGACTTGGTGAGATAATTCGATTAGATGACTCGTTTTT
This sequence comes from Lonicera japonica, assembly GCA_021464415.1. Classification (NCBI taxonomy): domain Eukaryota; kingdom Viridiplantae; phylum Streptophyta; class Magnoliopsida; order Dipsacales; family Caprifoliaceae; genus Lonicera; species Lonicera japonica. The sequence goes on along the minus strand of CM038464.1, from coordinate 113,619,769 downwards.
ACTTACTTAATACATGCAGGTATTCAATGCAAAATTAGAACATTAGCCAAAAATTAGAATCGTAACCATAACAAGAAACAAAATGCTAACTTTAGTCGAACTTAAGTACTGAAACTTTAATAAATGAATGCTTGGTACCTAAAATATAATCGAGGTATTATGAATGATACCCAAAGTTAATTAAAAAAAATAAAAAAATTTAATAATAATAGAAAAAAACCCTAGTTTATTGTTTCTCCTTTTTTGGTTCTTGCAGACCCGACGTGGAAATTAATCTCTCAGATACAATTTTTTTATACATAGTTTATAGGGGTGTGCACGGTCCGGTTGACCGGATCGAAAAGCAGAAGACCGGACCTGATCGAATATTTCGGTCCTAAAAATTCGAAGATCGGACCGAACCGAAATAACTGTTAAGACCGGACCAGACTGGTCCGGTTTCGATCGGTCCATTCGGGTTTTTTTTTTGAGCCCAAGAGTTGTATTAGGATCAAAATGAAGCTGAATCTAGTATATAAAATTTTTTAAGAATTAAAATGAAAATGAGAGAAGTATATATGTCCTAGTCGATCTTGTGTAGAAGGAAAAAAAAGGGGCAATCCAATGTATTAACTTGCTAGATTATTGCATTTTGAATTTGAAAGCATAAGCAAGTAAGCAACGACCATTAATTGAGCAAAAGCAAAAGCAACAAAGCAAAAGCAATAAAAGAAAACAAAATAAAGAGAGAGATGGACATTTTTTTTGAAACACGGTATTTCTTCTCCACTTCAAGCAGCAACCATTAATTGAGAGACAGAAATTTATCATTTGAAGCGACGATAGCAACTTCAGGCACGGGATGGGCGGGATCGACGGGTGTAGAAGGTGAAGCCATGATATAGAGAGATAGTAGAGAATAGAGACGATTAGACAATCGGCGAGGCAGGCAAGACGACGAGCGAGAGAAAGGTTTCGGTGAGGGAAAGAGATGGAGAGGAGAGTAGCGCTAGGAGTGGGTGAGATTTGAGAGAAAGAATGAGCGGCGCTGTAAAAGAATAAAAAGATTTAGGGTTTAGTTTTAACTATAATATTATATATTATTAATATACATTTAACTATATATATTAATACCGATCCGGTCCGGTTTGGACCAAAGCTTTAAACTCTAAAACCGAAGACCCCGAATTGAAACTGTTCGGTCCTTTAAATTTTCGACAGGACCAGACCGAATCTAAACAGTCCGATCCAAATTTATCCATTTTACGGTCCGATTTATTCGATTTGACGATCCAATTCGATTTTTGAACACCCCTAATAATTTGTTCAATATATAAAAGCCCATAATCAAGTCAAGACATCTCGTATAAAATGTTGGTGTAGTTAATTGTTTCTGTAATTAAACGTTGCATCGTTAGTCGTAGATGCTATCGGAGTGAGTGACGCGCCTGTGGGTGGTTTGTTGTCAACTCCTAAATCTCAGTCCCTCCCTGCCCCGTCGCCAAACTCCATTCTCGTAATAAATCCGATCTCAGAATTTTGAAGCCCTTTAGACTTTGAGCTCTCTCGATTCATCGGCAGAAAGGAAGGAATTGCTAATAAATAAAATGGGGGTAGAGGATGATGATGTACCGATGGACGACAAAGCCAAGAGAATGAGAGATCTGCTGTCGAGCTTCTATTCTCCAGATCCTTCTTCTACTTCCACTCCCGTCCAACGCCACTTCCACCCGATACGCCACCTTGGACACCATTAACACCACCTCCTTTGATTCCGATCAGTACATGAATCTTCTTGTAAGCCACATACCTTTTCGTTAACTCCTCTTTCTGTTTTCATATTATATTATGTTTCGACTTCAGATTCCTTAACAGTCCGTTTAGATTGAAAGGTGGGGCGGAAAGGAAATGATTAGTGAAGGAAAGGAAAGGAATAGAATGTGTTTAGTTTTATTATTATTCGGATAGAGGAAAAGGAAAGGCATAAAAATGACTATGTTTGAATAGGAAAAATGAAAGGAAGGAAAGGAAGAAAAAGAATGTAATTTATTAAAAAAGCAAATTGTTTATTAAAAATGTTTTGATTCCTTTCCAATACTCTCAATATTGGAAGGAAAGAAAGTAAGAGAATAGAGAGGAATGACGCTTCTTCTCACTTCTTTTATTTTTATTTCATTCTCTTTAAATATTCTATCAAAACAAAAGAAATGCAATCACTCCTCCGCTTTTCCTTTCCCTTCCCATTCCTTCCATCCAAACCCTCACACATAATTATGCCTATTTTTTTTTAATAACCATGGGTATTGGGGCCCACCCCCACTAATCCCATGAGGCCCTGGTTGTTCGACCGGGAAATGCCCCCAATAGCCCAAGAAAGGTTTCACGCATTGGGGAATCGAACATGAGACTGTGCACCTTCCCACATAGTTCCAAATTCGCCCTTACCGCTATGGCAATCCCTTGGGTTATAATTATGCCTATTCATTCACGTACTTAATACTTAATAATTTTTTTATTCATGAATATACAATTTCTGATTCTTATCTATCCTATTAAATACAAGTGTTCTACCAACCTCTTTTATTTGGATTTGTGACGTTGGTAGATTTAAATTGATTAGGAAAGCTTTGCCCATTGGAGCCCGAGCCTTCTTTTGGCATATTCAAAATAAATATCCTAAACTTCAATTCAACTGGACTCAAAGGAAAAATGCTTAATCAAGTTGTTCGAAATGTAGAGTTGAAAAAGATAATTGGATCCACACCATATGAACATATGTTTCAACTCATGGCAGAGAAGACGTACTTCCATATTATATGCTGGCTGAAAAAATTATACCAGATTAAATGTTCTCAATGCTTAGATTCTCAGGTTCAATACTTTCAGTGCTTGTTTGGATCGGGTATTTGTTCTTACTGCAATCCAAACGGTAATTTCACATGGAAAGTTTGAGCCCCATCAACTTATAATTTGATTCGACCTCTTGACATGAACTTTAGGAGGCTCTTAGTGTGAATTTACTAATTTAGGATTCCAGGAACGAACACAACTTGAAACAAACGAGCACAAAGGTTTTGGATGAGTTTTCTCTTTATTTGTCAGCTATGTAAGACCAATTTTCCTTTTCATCGGGCGTCTGACCAACTGCTTTTGCATTGGCCGTGCGTAGCCTATCAATCAAGTTATTTATGGGATGTCCAAGTACAGCTCAAATGAGCTAGCATGCTCGAGCTTTGCCTGCCATAACATTGTAACCACTGGTGGAGCCATGTAAGGGCAGCCGGGGGAGAGCGCCCCCATTTTTGTTATTATATATAGGGTATTTTTAAAAATATATATATATAGGGGAGCTTGCTCAAAAAATGGTTGAAACCGACAAGCATATTGGTTATCCATTGGTGTATTTGCTTGTCAAGTTGGCCTTACTCTTACCTGTTGCAACGGCAAGTGTTGAATGAGTTTTCTCGACATGAATATCATCAAGGGTGCGCTATGCAACCGAATGGAAGATGAATTTATGGATGATTGTTTGGTTATGTACATTGGACAAGAAATTTTCAATAACATTGACAAAGAGGAAGTGTTGCAATACTTCCAAAATATGAAATACTGTGGCATGTTATTGTAATTTCTCTTAATTGTTCACATTTACTATTTGAGTTGTATGAACTATTATTATTAATGCTATTATGTTTACATTAAAATTTGAAGGCTTTAAATATGATTTGGCTATGAAGTAGCCTTATTTAGGCCTTAGAGGTTTGCCTAGTGCCTAGGAGTTTGATTGTTGTTGCTAGGGGCTACTGCTTGTTTTTTGGGCATGGGATCATTTTTGATTTGTTGTAGGGCTTTTTGTCTGTTTTGTGATTGAGGATGAGTTGTTTCTTTTTTGTTTTTGTTTTTGTTTTCTGGTGTGCTTGGTGGTGGATTTCTCATCCGCTTCCGGCATCTTCTCTTGTATCTGATTTTGCCAATCAATATAAGCTTTGTTTCTGATAAAGAAAAAATATGATTTGGTGTGCTTTGAATTTCACCCCCCACTTAGTCAAAGTCCTAGCTCTGCCACCGATTGTAACCCTTCTTCCCTCAGTGTTCTAAAAATCGGGCCTAGGCGGCGCCTAGGCGGAAATCGGTACCTTGCCGCCCGGCCTAGGGCTAATCCTTTGTGCTTAGGCGCTAGGCGCCAATTAGGCGGACTAGGTGCCCATTAGGCGGGATAGGCGCTGATTAGGCGGGATAGGCACCGATTTTTCCCCTTTTTTTTTCCTTCAAAACAACGTAGCTTCATGTTAAAAAAAAAACAGGTTTATTAGCTAGCCCTCTTTTAGTCGACCTGATTCCGTTCTCCTCCTCTCCTCTCAGTCTCCGATCTCCATCTCCTCCTCTCCTCTCCTCTCCTCTCCGGCTGTATTTTGGGATGTTCACTTGGGTTTGATTGTTTGAACTTGTTTATTTTGTTGAAATGCATGTTTTATTGGTTGGATGTTGGAAAATTAACCTTAATTTGAAAGGTATATGATGTTTTGTTAGTATTATGTTATTTAAAATAATATTTTTAATAAAAAATCGTTTGACCGATTAATCCCCTAGGCGCTAGGCCCCCCCTCGCCGACCATGGAACGCCTAGCGATTTTTAGAACATTGTCTTCCCTAAACCTGCTCATAAAATATTTCAGGCTGAAGATGCACAAAACACACGGTAGATGATGAGTAAAGAGTGAAGACTGATTGCTCCATTTTTTTTTTCAATATGCTCTGTCAGTCTGTCTTGTACAATTTTGGGCTCACAATCGAAACATGGCTGGAAAGGATAGTTCCTGTGACATGGCAAGCAAAAGGCTAGAATACTTGCTTCAAGAGATTTTCTAGCCTAAAATTTCCTTGATTCACTATTATTACTTGCTCACATTGGATTATGTATTGCCTGCTATAATATCCTATTGCTTCTGAATAAAACAATAAACCACAACCACTCATAATTTAAATTGAAGATGAAGCTAATTGAATGTAACACATTTTAAATTATTACATATTGACACTTGTAAATCAAAGTGATTGCAATAAAAGACAGGGTTACCTGATTGCATTGTTTAATCTAATTATTTTGGATTGGCCACGACCCCAGTTGAATTTCCAAATTCTCTGTAGATGATATATTTACAGGACCGACTCACTGTTAAGACAATTTGAATTTAATTTGTCTGTGACAGATTCAACAAATTTTGCTATCTGGCCTTGGTCCCACTCGAACTGAGTCGCATCTTGGTATCTAATATGTAAACCTTGGCGGTGTTCGATATTATATGCTGAGCCTTATTACAGCCATTTGTGGCTACGAAATTCAAAAATCTCCTCACATGGTTTTGGTTTATGGTTGCTCTGAGGAGCCCATGGAATTCCTGAAACAAGTTGCCCTTTATCACGGATTGGGAATCTCAGTTGATGAACCCTTACAAGTTTCTGTTGTATAAAATTCGCCAACTTACCAAATAAAAAATGTGATAAGCACAATTGATTTAGGATAAATGTTAACACAAAATAATTTCTTTTCAGCATGCTGGAAAGCCATAATTTTAGATCTCGAAAAACCCCTGGACCTAATACATTTATTCTATTGTATGGTCTTGTTGAAATCAAATACCTTGTATGCTTAGGTGCAAAAATCAAATCTGGAGGGGCTGCTTCAGAGGCATGTTGAAATGGCTGCTGAGATAAAGAATCTTGACACCGACCTGCAAATGTTGGTATATGAGAATTACAACAAATTTATCAGTGCTACTGAGACAATTAAAAGGTAAGATTTCAACTTTTCAAATAAGTTGATGAACTAATGAAATCATTATTCTTAGGTATACATTTATATAGGATAATACTGCTGCTGAGTAGGCCTAGCTTATGGTTGCTATACAAGGCTTTCAATCTCAATGTTCAACATTAGCAAGTAAAACAATTGCATTGACTTATAGCACTTCCTAGGCGGGCATTAGTTTCTGGATTTTTATTAATATTTCCAAAAGTTGTTAATTATTTGTCCCGTCTTTAAATGCTCATTTTAATATCTTTTGGCTGTCTTCAATACAATCTTTGTGGAACTTATGTTTGTGTTACGTTTTCTTTAGAATGAAGAATAATATTGTAGGCATGGAAGTCAATATGGAGCAGCTCCTCGAAAAGGTTTGTGAAAAAAAAATAAAAATTCTGTTATTTTTGATTTTTGTTCTTTTTCACGTCAAGGGACTCTAAGAAAAAGGTTACCTTAAGGTTTACATATTATGATCAATGCAGATAATGTCCGTGCAATCTAGAAGTGATGGAGTGAACACTTCTCTTTTTGAAAAGAGAGAGCATGTAGAGAAATTGCATCGCACACGCAATCTTCTGCGTAAGGTTCAGGTATTAAAGCAAAGTAACAAACTTTTGCTTTCTGCACCTCTGATTCTGTTGTTAAAACCTTTTTAATCAAGTGTTAACTTTCAGACTTTGGGTGGCCAAGGCCCCTCTTTCCATGTGAGTATTTAGTTTCTCTTTTTTTTTTTTTAAAAAAAAGATATCATGAAACATCACTTCAACCGTAGCAGTACAATCCAAGCAATTTCAGAATTTGACTGGCAGCATCCCTCTGATTTGTGTTTTAGGAACCGTGTATGGTTGGATATTACTTGCCAGTCAATTATAAGAACTACATTGTCATTTGGTTAGTTTAACAAGTGCAAGTTAGCACTTTTACCTGTTGTTTGAGCTTATGCTTAACTTCGTTGTAATTAATTTTCCTAGTGGAATGGATATAATGTTATTTCATTTCCTATACATTATGTAAATTTTGGTGTTTGGCCATGTATGAGTTACACAGATTTCATCTTCTTTGGAAAAGAGCAGTTCATATATGATCTACCTACCAGACTTGGAAAATGTATCAAATCAGAAGCCTATGCTGATGCAGTGAGGTTCTATACTGGAGCAATGCCGATTTTTAAGGTTACTTAAACTTGTCTGATCCCATGGTATCATTGTATGATTAATCTCATCATTCAACCTCACTGATGGCTGATGTTTTCCTCCCACATCACTAGGCATATGGGAACTCATCATTCCAGGACTGCAAGAGAGCGTCTGAAGAAGCAGTTGCTATAATTATTAAGAACTTGCAGGTATATCTTCTTTTGCTTCACTTTCAACTTTCTTGGTAGTGGTGATGCATTGACAAACTAGTTTGCCAATCAAGGACCAATGACCATATTTGCATCAGACAATTTGATAACTGTGTGACATAGCTACCGAGAACAAAATTCCAAAGCAATTTGTCATTAAATAATTGCTAGCCGTCTGGTCCTTTCTCTGATACCCAATTGGAAAAAAGAAAGATGCTCTTATATTTGAATTGTTTCTTTCAGGGAAAGATATTCTCAGATTCTGAATCCATACAAACAAGAGCGGAGGCCGTAATGCTTCTTAAGCAGTTGGATTTCCCAGTATGTTGTCCGCCTTTCTATATTTAATAATCAACATCTGAATTTAGTACTTGTTTACATCTTTTATCCTACTGCAAGCTTTTCATTCTACAGTATGCATGTTGCATATGATTACATGTCTAGCTATTAGATGCATTTAATTATCTGCGCAGGAAAGTTGTTACACCGTATTGCTTACTATCATTTTTTTGGATGGGAAGGATGTATCCAAAATGTGGGGGGCAGGTATATGTGTAACTGTAGCCAATGCAAACTTGTGATACATTAAAAGGATGGAGAAAATGCCTATTTTGCCCCTTCGTGTGATTGGGTGGGTGGGAAGTTGGAAGGAGTTAGAGAAGTCTGTATCGAGGTGTCAAGTTATAAAATTTTGAAATTACAGTTTTAAGGCATTATTTTGCAGGAAGTTACTATTACATCATAAAAGACCCCATTTTCGTAAAATATTTTGGAATTAGAAATAAGCAGCCAAAGCGTAGTAATGCCTCATCTTATTACCAGGTGCTACAGCGAATCACAGAAATTGCAATTTGACAGCTGTGGGGTGATGCCCCTTCCCCACCTCCGTCTCTCTTAAGATTTCATTTTTGCTTTACTGTACCTGTCCAATTAATGGTGTGTTAGGGTGGTGGGGGATATTGGGTTACCAATCCTCATTCACGGCCTCCGCTTGCCGGCGTTTTCATTGACCATCATGGGGTGATCCAATGAGAAGATGGTCTACCTAGGATGTCCTTTCTCTCTACGTTTCTTCTTCACTTTCTGCCTCATACCACAACTACTACCTGCGACCACCATTGGTGCGTGTTGCACCCAAAGACACACCTTGGACGAGACCTGTGTGCGTCTTTAACCCTCCCCTTTATGTCTTTCCTCTTTTTGTGGGGCTGTTGTGGTAGTGGTTCCACACCCTCCCTGCTCTTCTATCCACTCTCTCCAACTATTACTACATTTTCATATTCTCTCTCTCTCTCTCTCTCTCTATCTCTATATATATACATATTCAGTGTTGTGTATTTATTACTCCCTCTGTCTCAATTGACTTATTATTGGAGCGTGGTTGTGTGTTTCTTTGACAGGTTGACAGTTTGAAGGCAAAACTACTTGAAAATTTAGAACAGTTCCTTGTGGACTTTCATCTTGATTCAAGAGAATTGATGGTACATTCTGCAGATCATGATGAACTATCCAAACAAGGAAAATCTTCTGATTCTTCTCCTGTTACTGCTCATGGTGTAAGTTTTTAAATAGAACATCTACACAAGTTCTTCAATAAATTACTTTACTGCACAACATGAAAGCCTTGGCCATTCCCCTTTTGACGCAAGGAATATGAAAGATTTTTTTTTAAGTAACACTTAATGTTGGGGCCACTATTAAGGTTAGGCTGAGTGGGTTGTTGCAGTAATTGTGGGGCAATTTTTGTGGAAGAAGACTAATTGAATATTTGATAATTGCATTTGCTGGTTTCATTCAGGACCAGTATTAACCATTTGGGTGTGATATGTTTTCTGTATGGATGTTTAGAACCATAAGCTTGTACTTTGTTCTGCTTTTAGTTTTTCTTCTTTTATTTTACTAGTGGTGAGAGGACTCATCCTTCATCATCTTGTATATTAGTAAACTTCCTGTTCCCCTTTCCAAAATGTGTAAATTATATGGATGTAGTAAGATGACTCTTCTCTTCCTACAACGTTCCTTCACTGATATCTTACCTTCCCTTAATTTTATTCCTATAAACTTTTTTGTTGGTTTCTTCTAATTACTTTATCTATATGGACTATACCAAATTGAAGCTTTTATAACATAGTGGAAGTGCTAGACATGTGCCTGAGTGTCCAAAAAAAGTAGTTTATTTAAGTCATGGACTTGTAACAGTGTTGGATAAGTGTCTAAGTGTGTCCATAATGGACACATCAGTTTATTAGAAGTGTCCGTGCTTCCTTGCTTAAATACATCCCGTATAACTGCATTTGCTGGTACTTCTTTGTATATACATTATAAAAGTAAACATATATATATATATATATATATTTCTCTTAGGTATCTTTACCATCTTACTTATCATTATCCCCTATCTCACCAATGAATTGTTGCGTGCCTCCATTTTGTGAACTTAGGCTTCTACTCATGAATTTGTGGAAGCTGTCCGTGCTTATCGAGTAATTTTCCCGGATTCAGAAGAGCAACTAATTAAACTTGTGAAAGATCTTGTAACGAAGTACTGGTTCCCTTCTCATCATATTTTGACGGTGTTATACATTCAAGCTCAACTGCCTTTTCTTTTTTCGCTTTGAAGTACAATTGCCCTTTCCAATTTTCAGGTACTTTGAAGCTACCGAACAACAGATTAAGCAACATATTTCTTCAGCAGATCTATTGGAAGTGCTTAGTAAGATTCACTTACCTGCTAATACATCATGACTTGTGGTGGTGGTGTTAGACTAGATGCCTCTTCAAAGTGACATAAAATACCAAATTCTTCCCATGATTTAAAGCCATCATCATGACCAAAGAGTGTTTCAATTTTAAGTTTTAAGGCACCACAAGGTTGAGAGTAAAGTCAAAAGAAGAATATAGGTTCCATGTTATTATTTTATGTATTAACAAATAAAAAATTTGAATTCATACTTCTACAGTTGCTTCCTCAATTTATACTTCTATACAGTAATGACTTGCAATGTTGGCAATTTGGCATTGCGGTCTTGATGTATTTCCACAAAACCTTCTCCCATTGGTATTTCTTCTACATTCATTTGCTCAACTCCCATGTATGTTCCATTACATAATAGCTTGTTATAAGGAACTTCTTAAATTTCTGGAGCTGGGCAATTCAATTGAGATGTAGTATAGATATAGAGATTTATATTTATTTAAGTTTGCTCTAGCTTTGCTAAGGTTTCTTGATTTGGTGATATAATTTGGTTCATGTTCATGTTCTAGTTCTCTGTTTAACTGTAATCTGACTTTAGTAATTAAACACCCATCTTGCAGGAAATATTTGGACAGATGTGCTACTGTTGGATGAAGTGTTACCAGCGGCTGCTCTCCCTGATTTTTCGTTGGAGGTCTTCTTTTTTTATAATTGATTTCAATCTATCTTAACTGATGCTTATCTCTCCCCTTCTCTCTCTCTCTCTCTCACACACACACACACACGGATTGAAAGATAATATCGTAGTACTCTTGTTAGGAAAATCTATTTGTGCTGATTAACCTATGCCATTCCAGGTTGCCTGTGTTGCTGTCAAACAGTATGTTGAAAGCTCATTTTCTCGTCTTCTACTTGACATCTCCGGTTAGTTTTACCTTTCATTTTAAAATGATCAGAAGTATCAAATAATCTGGTCAGATCTTGCATGTTTTGAGACGGACTGCATTTTTAGGTGATGGGCAGTTTAGAAAGGAGAAAAGAAAGAAAATAGAGATGCATATTCGTAGAAATTTGAACCAATGTGGTTTTCTAAATTCATCTTATAATAGATGTTTTGAAGGAAAAAAATTGTTAATATTATAGAAAAGAGATAAATATTATTGGATTGATTATCTTAAAACTATTACAATGGAGACCCTTTATATAGGATTATGAAAATGATACAAATAAGGAAAATATAAAAACCTAATCAACCTGGAGATTTAGATATTGATAGTCAACTCTTATAAATGGTAACTGTGTAAATGACAACTAGCAAATATATGTTATATATGTTAACATCCCCCTCAAACTCGAGATGGTAATATACCATCTTGAGTTTGGAAAGTATGTCTTGAAAGTAGATGAAACTGATGAACAGTACCCGTAAACAGTAACATGAACAGTACGTGAACAGTGAACGAGTATTTGGACATGCGACAGCTAGGGTTTACATGATGGGATAGAAACACAACGGCTAGGGTTTTAATGGAAGAGAGTAGCGACAGCTAGGGTTTACACGCTGGGATAAAAACACAGCGGCAAGGGTTTCTGTGACTGCTGGAGTTAAGGCACAGCAGACACAAGAGAGGGAGAGAGATTTTACGGTGGTGGGGTTTAGTATGGGATGACTAGATGGGATTGGTTGTATATAAGGTGGTGGTTGTTTAATATGGTTATGCTGAGGCAGTGATGGTGAATTGAGAATAAACCACTAGAATTGGTTAATGAGGTAAAAAATAATCTGGGCGGTGGTTAGGCAGTGGTGAGGCAACACCGGCGGTTTTGGCAGCAGCAACAGTAATGGCAGCAAGACAATAAGAGAAGAGCTGGCAAAGGCCACAAGGCGAGGCAGCAAGACAGCGACTGCCAGGTGAGGTGGCAGCTGTGGTTTTAGTGACAACAGAGGAGTATAGTGGGATGAATATGAATGTGGTCCGGTGGGCGACGATGTGTATCGCCCACCGGCGATAGCGGGACTTATGACTAAAAACTCAAAATGGGAAGATCTTATTTTCCTTTGATACCATGTTAATATTATAGAATAGAGATAAATATTATTGAATTGATTATCTTAAAACTATTACAAATAAGGAAAATATAAAAACCTAATCAACCTAGAGGTTTAGATATTGATAGTCAACTCTTATAAATGATAACTGTATAAATGACAACTAGCAAATATATATTATATTATTGCTTGAATTGTATGATATTTAGACTCAAGCATGCTATCAATGATCCGTTTTGTCTTAATACTTGAATTTCTGATTTAAATTTTGTCCAAACCAGATGCCCTTACAAAAATCCAATGTAGACCAAAGGAGGGAGTGGAGGAGACGTACTCTTTACAGGCAGCTCTTGAGGCAAGCAAAAAGGCAGTCATCCAAGGCAGTATGGATGTGTTGCTGGTAAACATGCGAAAACTATATTTTATGCTTGTGTGGGTATATATATTTTTGTAGTTTCATTTACAGATGAATCCAGCTGTCATTTCATCAGAAATATTTCTTCAATTTATACGTAGCTAGTATGGTTGCACGACAACTCATCCACCCACCCACCCTCTCTCTCTCTCTCTCTCTCTGTCTATATATATATATAATATGGTTTATAAAGGGTGCAAATATGCATTGGCTGTATTACTATCTTAATTACTGGTTACATGGACATTGGAACTTGGATAAGTGTTTCCAGGAAGCAGTTATACCCAGCAATTCACAACTTAGATATCTGTCCAAAAATCATTGGATCTGGTGATCCAAAGGAATTCTCATTGCGTTCCTTATTTTTCCGCTATGAAAGGCTATATAAAATGAATTGCACCCACAGCGTTCTGGTTTTAAGATCCACTAAGAGAGGCAGGGGCATCACATGTAGGTAGATCAATGCCAATTTGCAATCAATGTATAAATAGAACTTGGGGCATCACCCAAAGGTACACATAGCAGTGGGACCTTACATGTTATGTCATCTTATTTCGAATGAAGTGTCAGAAGTTTCTCAAATACTTTTGTGTAAATTTGATATATGGTTTGTTCATCCCCTTCAAGTAACTCCAATTACAGTCAAAAGTAGTGTTTGGCATTCTACTTTTGTAAGTGTGCTAGTGTGACTGCGTGTGCATGACTGGTTACTGATTGCAGTACGATGATCTAAAAGTCAAAAACTTTGGTGTTGATTTTACTTGTGTAGTGATTATCTTAACCTCATTTATGTTAGATTTCCATCTTGCTTTCTTTTGGTATTTCTGTATTGTTCCTTGTACCTTCACTCCTTTACTATTTTAAACAGGTATTATGTTGCATTTTGGGCTAATTATAGTCATGCTACTTCATTTACCTCTCAATCTTATATTACTTTATATGTTCTAGAACTTCAGACAGCTTCTTGATGAAGATCTGGTACTGCTACTGAAGTTGAAAGGCTTGATTATTGATTCGGTTCAAGAAGGATTTCAAGACTTCTTTAGGAAACTTGATAATCACTTCCTATTGCTCTCGGGAAAGAATATTTTGCCTGTTCAAGGTCAAGGATTGTCGGAGGGATTCCAGGCTGACATTGGTCTTGCTGGGCTTGTTCTTGTGATGGCTCAACTTTCTGTTTTCATTGAGCAAAGTGCCATCCCAAGAATTACTGAGGCAAGGAGCCATCTCATAGTTACATTTTTATGTACTGTTTTAACCTTGCAGAATTATTTTACCCTAATCGCGGTCCTTTCAATTGCCTCAAGAGCATACTCTTAACTCTTATTCCTCAAATTTTCAGGAAATTGCTGCTTCTTTTTCTGGAGGTGGTGTTCGAGGCTATGAACATGGACCCGCTTTTGTTCCTGCAGAAATTTGTCGCACCTTTCGGTCAGCTGGTGAAAAGTTTTTGCACCTAGTATGAATGCTAAATTCTGAATCTCAAAGGTTTTCCAGTTGATATTTTGCATTAGGGTATTCATATCTACTACAGTTGTGGAACCTATTGATGAAATCTTCAATGATATCTGCAGTAGTATCAATATGCCTGTTCCTGGTGGTGCTTGTTGCCCCTATAGTTCATTTGCCATCTAGTAAATTGGGACATAAAATTTTGTACATACTTATCTTGAGCAATATTACAATTGGTCTAAGGCTTTTATTTTATAAGACTGAGTTTTCCCCTTTCCCTTTCTGTTTCAGTATGTAAATATGAGAACTCAAAAAATATCAGTTCTTTTGAGGAAGAGATTTGTAACACCAAATTGGGTCAAGGTCAGTACAGTCTGCGGCTACTGCTTTAGAACTTTGGGGGATAATGTGTAGGTTGGTAATCGTCCATCTCCCTCTCTTTTAGTTCTACTAATTCTGTTCTTTTATGTTAATTTTTTCCAGCACAAGGAACCCAGAGAAGTTCACATGTTTGTGGATTTATTTTTTCAAGAGGTGAGTACCTCATTTTCTCGTCCCTTTTGATGTAAGGTTCTCTTCTTGCGAACTTTAGACTTGGAGCACATTTGATTCTGGTGTCAAGAGTTGTTATCCAGGTTTCTTTCACGATCATGGATATGTCGATTGGCAAAGGTCTTATGAATTCGTAAGTGCGTACCAATATCATAAATGAGAAACCATAGGCAGTTAACTTCTTTGAATATCTGATTGTTCCAGTTGGAAGCAATAGCAATTGAAGTAAAGCAAATTTTACCTCAAGGACTCCAACGTAAACATCACCGAGCTGAAAGCACTGGAAGCACGACTTCTTCACGAAGCAACCCATTAAGAGATGATAAATTGAGTCGTTCAAATACTCACAGGGCCAGGAGCCAGCTTCTGGAAACCCATCTAGCAAAATTGTTTAAGCAGAAAATGGAGATTTTTACAAAAGTTGAACATAATCAGGTCTGGGAACTTGTGTTGTTAAGTGAAGAAGTAACTGGTTTTGAAACATAATTGACTGCGATTGCGTGTAAAATGGCAGGAATCAATTATAACAACAATTATAAAGCTCTGTTTGAAGAGTCTACAAGAGTTTGTCCGGCTCCAGACATTTAATCGCAGTGGATTTCAGCAAGTTCAGTTGGACATTCAATTCCTGAGGACTGCACTGAAGGAAACTGCTGAAGATGAAGCTGCTGTTGATTTCCTGCTTGATGAGGTAATCATATCAGATTCAGAATGTGATATAAGCCATAAAGTTTTATGTCCTTGACCCCATTTTTGGTTCATTGGAGTTATGCAGCTTTTTTATGCATGTAAATTGATATCAACCATGGTGCTAAAATCAAAATGATGCAGTTGGGACATTTTTGAGAATTCTTTTTTGAAATGGAGAGATTTTTTTGGAAGAAAACCAAATTGAGATGAGATAATCTCATCAGCGGTAATGAGAACCAGAGTGTGAACACTTTTGTGGTTTTTATATACCACCCAATACACGTGCTGTTGGGATACTGATGAGTTTGTTTTAATAAATTCTTGCCTATGACAAATGTAAATTATTTACCTGTCATGCTTGTAGCACACCTCGCGTCTATGAGATAGCACACCCTTTACATCATTCTTGCAGTACAACCTGTGGTCATCAAATTATTCTCCACATATAGGAAAAATTTATCTAGTTGCATGTATATATATGCACTTTGGAAGGTGAGTAGATTGAGAGTTTGAGCTTTTTTTAGAGGATGATTACTAACGAGAGTGAGTTGTGAGGGAAGAGGATAAGGATGTGGGTGTGGGTTCCATTTTGATGTGACTTTTGTTCTGCCCAGTACTAAGTGTTTTGGAGGGTGGTCTAAAAACAGTTAATTTGATGTTGGGTGTTTATATTGCTCTAACATTATTATACTCGTTGAGCAGGTAATTGTTGCTGCTGCAGAGCGTTGTCTTGATCCGATTCCTTTAGAGCCCCCGATCCTGGACAAACTTGTACATGCTAAGTTGGAAAAAAGGTTGGGAAATACCCCAATTTCACCGTAGGAATGGAACACACCAAATCAGTAATATGGATACCCATTTTATGTTTAATCAAAGCAACACTGCAAGAACTCAGTTTTGGTGTAGTGCTTCTAAGCCGAGAGTTTGGTGCAACAGTCGCTACTCTGCTAATTGCATGACGAAAAGAAAATTGTTAAGGAAAATTTGCTTTTAATTGAATTGTCTTTGTGTTTGTGTAGTTGAACCACCTTTGTAAGCTAATACCTTTCATGCCTATCATGCAGTTTTTTTACATTCTCTTGCTGTGTCAGAGATCTGAACTGGGATGTTATAAGTAATAGGGCATATTTCGAACGATTACCTTAAAGATTGATGGCTTGATTTGTTATTATTTCTAATTCTGTGATTGCAATGGTTTTGTTTCCCCGTCTGTAGTTATGACAATTGAGTGCACTATATTATCGTTGAATTTTGACAAAGTTCCATGGCGCACTGTCTCAGTAAACCTAGTATTAACAAGTTCATAGGTTTTGAATAATAGAACTACGTTCTATGAGGTCTGAATGCACCTTTCTCAATTGGAAGTTAAACATGATTACATCCTTTTTACTGTGTTCTGCTGAGCTGCAAAAATTCACAATTCGAAAAAATATTCACCTTTCCAGACTTCTGAAAATGTCGCTCTGGGAATTGTATGGGGAAATAACTTTTACATCATGAACATCGGAGACATTGCAATAACTTTGCCATTAAAACCATTATCAGGCAAGATGTTTACCGGTTAGTCCCCTATAAAACATCCGCAAGACATTGGGCAAGAGTACATTTACTCTCATGGTATGTGTCGAGTAAGCATACGCTTACTCTCTTTGCATAAGCCGAATAAGTGTACACCTATTTGTTCCACATGGGCCAAGTAAGTGTATCGTCGAAAACCATCAAATTTGGTTTCGTCTTCATCCATTTCTTCAAATCCTGTGTCAGTCTTCTCTAAGTCAATCCAGTTTCATCTTCTCCACTCATTCTCCTCTTTCTGATTGTGATTTAGTTGTAAATATTCTTAATTCACCATGATCAAGATTTCTTTTCGTGTGTCAAGAATTGTTGATACATATTTACTTTCGTTATCCAGATTTGTTATTTAGATGAAGTGAAATCAGTTGACGAGGAAAAAATTGCAACAATATGATATTGTTTGTATATATAAATACAAATAGTCCTTATCAAAAAGACTATTTTTAAGTTAACTAACTTAAGGACCGCCCATTTTGAGAAGTAAACGGTTGATTTTCTTTTTTATAAAACTTAATGGAGATGGTCTCTATAATGAGTAAACCATTTTCTCCAAATTTCATAGAAGAACACAAACGAGGATTAGGTTAAATAAACATCTAAAATTTCATATAGAGAGCTCTTCTCTTAAGGACCGTCTTTAAGTTAATTAATTTAAGGACCGTTATTTCGAGGGTAAACAGGTGAATTTTTTTCATAAAACTTGGTGAGAATGATCTCTATAATGAGTAGATCATCTCCACCAAATTTCATCAAAAAAATCAAATGGGAAGTGGATTAACTAAAAATCTAAAATTTCAAAGTTTGCTAACTTATGGACGATTCTTAAGTTTGCTAACTTATGGCGGTCCTTAAGAGAAGGGGGCTGATATATATATCAAATGTTTTAGTCAATCAACTTTCCCGTAAAATTTTTTGATGAAATTTAATAGAGATGATTTATTTATTATAGAGATCTTTTGCACCAAATTTAATAAAAAAATTCACCCGTTTAATAGACTGTCCTTAAAAGGATGGCTCAACACATATATATACACACATATATGTATACGAAAAATTTAAAATGCGGACCGGTCCGTAGTAGAAACATAATATGTATATATAGAAGGGTGGATGAGGGAAGGAGGAGGCTTTTTTTTTGTGATATAATCAATGGTTAATTAGGTAATATTAAAATGTAATTAATTATAATAATAAGTGGGAGTGATAAAAGGACATGTGAAGTAAAACTAAATAAAATATTAGTTAGAGAGAGTGTTTTTAAAAATGGGAGTAAAACCAAATTACCATGCAAAAATTTCTAAAAAGAAATTCACGAATTCTTCCTTCTCTTGTTTCCCGCTCCCGCCAAATCTCTACCGACTCTCTTCACCGCCATGGCCATCGCCATGTCCTCAAAGTTGAATCCGCCCTCTGGCTTTGCAATTGGCTGACGGTGACCGCAAAATACAAATGCATCAGAATCCTCGTAAGTTCCTCTCTCTCTCTCTCTCTCTCTCTCTCTCTCTCTCTCTCGAATTGATTGAATTACCGTGGCCTTCAAAAAACCTTATTCCTTCTGTTTGGTTGCTGAGAAATTAAGGCCATATAATTGATATCGAAATCTTGAACCCCTGTTTGTTGCATTATCTCGCAGCCAAGGACACAACAATAGCTGCTTCTTGAATGAACAATAATAATAATATCTTACCATTAATTATTTTTAAAGATTTATGTTCTTTCTCTTCCCTCAGTATTTTCAGCAACCAAGCAGAGTCAATGAGAAATTCAAACAGTAATGGAAGAAGTATTGTTTTGTTAGTTTCCTTCTTTTTCTGCAAGATGTATTTTGATTGATCTTTGAGACTGATTAGGATTCCCTTCAATCAGCATTCCTGTTGCTTTGATCAATTGATCTCAACTCATAATTTATTCTACTTTAATTTCCTTATAACGTTGACGTTGATAATACGTAAACCTTTATTTTCCTTTGGCTATTTGTACATCTGCTATACTCCTTATTTTATTTTGTCATAAATAAAAAAGAAGGTCTAAGTTTCTTCCTTGTTATGACAACCTTTCAAGTGGGAGGTGAAAGCCTATGTCACTTGAGCAGTTGAGCTAGAACTTTTTGGTGGCTACTTCTATTCTCACAATCCATGGGTTCCTCTTTGGGGACTCTATTCTTTACTAGGATTGTAAA
Organism: Lonicera japonica; assembly: GCA_021464415.1. Taxonomy (NCBI): domain Eukaryota; kingdom Viridiplantae; phylum Streptophyta; class Magnoliopsida; order Dipsacales; family Caprifoliaceae; genus Lonicera; species Lonicera japonica. The sequence continues at coordinate 113,601,034 of CM038464.1, read as the reverse complement.
TTTGTTTTCTCTCTTATGAAATTAGATGCTACTTTATAGAGCGTCACAACTTCACATGCACCTTCACTGTCTTGACTTTTTTTTTGTTGGACATGCTGCTGCACTATTTGGTGAAGCATTACTCTTATAATGTGATGCCCGTATATTTTATTTATGCATGATTTGACCATAAAATGCACAAACATTCCTTGTGTTATATGTGGCTAATCATTGCTGTATAGATTTAACTATTTAAGTCTTCCATTTTAGTTCCCTTGAGGAATTTTGTGCTGCAACACTCCATTTCAGGTGCTAGTGGATATTGGGTAAATGTGCAATTGATTTTGATGAGATTGATGAGTCAGATTGCAATCAATGAAGTAAATGAAGCAGGACCCTGTGAACATTGCCAAGCCTGGGATCAATACAATCTTAAATGGAAGAATGTTGTCCTTGCTGCTCTTAACCCAGCCTGGTACAACTCTATCGACATTTAGTGAAATTTTTGTCTTTGTTCCTAAACATCCTATTTCTGTTAGTGCTCGTGTGATTTATCACTTGCTCCAATTACTGAGAAACAAATAATTAAGGCAGTCTATGTATTATGTGGGATAGGTTGATCTCTGTTGAAGAGGAATATATCCCTCCTGTGCGTCTCTAGAGCTTATCTTCTATGGCCAATGTTAGATCAAGCATATATGGATAACAATTTTGAAATGGCTAGGCGTATGTTAACCAAAAATAAAATATCTCGTTGCTCTTGGGTTTGGTTCGCTTGAGCATCTGTTCTTTGGCAAAACTCAAAATCTTGTATTTGATCTTCATTGATGATGGATACGGCGTATATTTAAGCTGCTAGAAAATTGTATTCCTCTGTCCAAAGAGAACTGCAGGAGTACATTGCATCCACTTCCTCGTGCATCAGGCAAGCAGAAGCAAATAGACTGCATTCATATATTCACCATTAAAAATATGCTTGGCATTGTCTGCATTTCAGGTTGTAGTGTACGATAGTCTTCTAGTACCCGCCGAAGGAGAAGGGAAGATAGGTAAAGAAGGCATGAGTGGAGTCCGAACAATGCCAAGCATATCAACTTGTTGTTTCTTTGTTCTTTTTAGTTAACAATACATGCTATCTCGTAGTGACAAATTGTGCCCATTTCTTGAAGGATGAAGCAAGAGTGCTGTAAAAAGTGTAGTCTAATAGCAAGTCTACTTCAGCTTTGGTATGGGCAAACAGAATCTACGGGCACTAGCAGATACTGTGCTTAGGGTGATGTGAACGAGGTCAAGATTCTCTGTGTGCAGATGATTGCCAGAAGTCTGGTCTTGATGCAATTGGTCTCTCATATACTATGTTCGAAACATATTGCATCCTACAGGATGCATTTGAGCCATGATCATGCGCTTAATTGGATTTCGAGAAAGGTAGTCTCTCAATGTTCTGCAAAATTGGTTTTGTGGTTATTTTGGAAGATTGAAATTTGATAAAAGATTCAACCTTAAGTTTTAAAAGGGAAATTGGACTCTGCTAAATTTAGCTGGCTAGCAAGAGACACTGTCACCAATAATTATGAGATGCGCTTGCAATTAATTAAAAATTGATGGTTCTAAGGGTTAATTGTATGGGGTTTTTGCACAAAGAGAAAGAAGAGATGGTTAGGAGTTGAGAAAGAGGAGGCAAGTTGTCCCACATGGGAAGAGTGAGGAAAATAGTGGCCCTTGATAAAGGGTGTGAAAACGAAAACAAGCGCCGGGCATCGTAACGGGTGCCTGTGACCCAAGTGGGGGCAATAAAGTGATGGGCTATCTTATTAGTGGATTCGGGTTCTCGAGTTTGGTTGGAGGGAGAAGAAGGTTGTTTATGGGCCGGGGTCGATGGTCCAAGCTTTCTAACAACGAGAAGGAGGGGGGTGTGGGCTATGTGCCTGAAGTTGCATAGCTCCCTGTGTTGGCCTTACTAGAAGAAGAGCCGGGGGAGGTCCGCCGTGTCTAGCTGACTTAACAGAGCAGCAAGTACCACCCACTCTTAGTGGGCGGGAGTATGAGTCGGTGTTCCTTTCATCCATCCAGTCTCCACCTCTTGAGTCCCAAACCCCCCAATTTGAACCATCACTTTTTCCCTATTTTATTTTTATTTCATTCACAGGCTTGGCAACAAAACTGGTTGTCGACTCAACCCCGAATGGAAAGCGTTTGGGACCGAGGATTTTTTTTAGCTTTAGGCCTTATTCAAAATTTAAATAAAAGTTTGGCACATGTTTGAGTCGAGTTTGTATAAATTTAACCCGTTTGATTATTTTGGATATAATGTATTTTTTTTTTAAAATACTCATATTATAATATAATTACCACGGGTCAGAGCGGGTTAAGGCGGGATCGATCGAATATGAGTTTACACATACGATTCGGGGCGAGTTTAAGTTTTTTCAAACAAAATAAGTACTGGATGGGATCGGTTGGGTTTATGAATATGTTGGATTCGGGTTTTTTTTCTCCGAATTATGTTTTATGGCACAATTTTGTTACTTTTGGTGTTCCAAAATCATTCTTAGAAAATGGATTAGCTCTTATTTTCAATAAATGTTGATAAGCGCATTTGCAATGGTTCAAATATGTAGGATAACTAGGGTAAATTTACCTTACGCACGCACGCACCAATATCCATTGGTATGATAAAACACACTTTGTAAAGCATGCATATGGTATATGTAAGATTTAGTAAGTTCGATGCTATAGGTAATTCAATTATGTGTTTGGTGTGGGACCCATAATTGAAATCCATTTGGCATCTCAATGCACAATCGAAACCTCTGTAAGTAGGGTAAATTTTTTCAATAGAGGAATGCTATGTTTACTGGGTGTTTTTATTACATATTCTTATTGGCATGTATTATATCAGTTGTATTTTTACAAAATATAACAAATATATAATTCATGTAATACATCTGATCATATTTTACTTCTTAATATAAAAGTTCTAATCCATAAAAAATGCTTAAAAAGACATAAATAAATATATCACTAAAACAATTTTAAAGTATTCGAATGCTCTTTGGATGCTAATAACAATGCCCTATTGGAAAATACTTTTGTTTATTTAATAGTGAACTTTATTCAAATTTTCATTTTTGGTTTTTGTTTAAAGTTACATAATCGTGTTGTGAAATTATTCTAATTTTATTTAAAAAAGTACCTGAAACAAGTAAATTATTTTAATAGTTTTTGTGTATTATCCTTAGAAAGTGTTTCTACCGAACCAAATATATAATAAAAGGAAATTAGATTCAATTTTTTTATTATTATTATATTTTAACAAATTGACAAAATACGTTCTATAATGTAGCAATCTATTATTATTATTATTATTATTATTATTAACTCAATCAGTTCTTTTGTATGAGTAATGCAGATGTTTATAATAGTCTACCTACTAAATAGAAAACGATTTAATGATAAATAAATAATTTATTTATTTCTTATTAAGACAAGGATTCGTAACATCTCATTATTTTGCGATAAAGTGAAAAAAAAAAAGGAAAAAAAGAAGAAAAAGAAAACATAATAGATTAATTAGAGAATTCAATTAGTTAGGACTTTTAGATATAATGGAAAGATCGAAACAAGGGTGGCGTTGGCGTGGGTGTGAGTGTAGGCGTGGTTCTATGAATAAAAAAAGGTTGTCATTATTTGCACATTATTTTTTATTTGGTTTTATTTCATTTTTCATTTATTCGATGATAAGTGAGTAAATTAATGTTACTCACTCGATAATAAGTAAATATAAGTTTGAAAATGAATTATTCGGCCCATAAATATTGAGTATATAGATTTATATTCGTTTGTTATTGGACGAATAAAATACACTTATTTTTTTGTTATCGAGTGAATAAGATACATTTACTCACTTATTATCGAATAAATAAAAAATAGAGTATAACTAAATATCTTTTAAAATGCAAATAACGGCACCCTAAAAGAAGGAAATGAAAAACTGAAAGGGTTACTAGAAATCAGGTATTAAACTCTAATTACAGATTTTTGAGGTACCAAACTCAAAAGACCAAAAGAAAAGGAAAAAAAAAGAAGAGTGAATAGTATTGTTTCTCTCTCCATATTCTTCTATCCTCGTTAAGTTGTTCTATCGGCTATTTGTTCGTTCGTTCGAGGAGAGAAACCCAGGGAAGTGGAGGGGGAGACAATAATCAATAAAAACTGCTGTAATGAAGTTGGTTGTTCCGAAGTCATTCAATCGGCAACACCAACCAGAACAAATCAGCTTGTTTTGAAACCTTTCCTCTTATTATCTACGTATCACCGGTAAGATTCCGATCTCTTTATACTTATTACAATAATTAGAATCTTCAACTTACAAATTGTTTGCTACTTTAGTTTATGCTACCTATCTGGTTGCCAAGGAATTGTTCAACAAGGCAAAAAAAAAAAAAACACTATTGAATTTACAGTTTTCCATTTGTCTATGACCTTGAAATACACACAAACTGACTTTTCTGTATTACTACTATTCGCTGTAGTTGTTGATCGATGAAAGCTTTTACAATCCAGAATAAATAACATTAAACGTAAGATCTAAATTTATTTTCCACAAATTCTGTTTGGACTTGGTAGCAACCAAACGTAGGGTTACTGTTCTTTGCCTGTAGTTGATTAGATCTTGAGAGTCGGTTGCGATATCCCAGCAATACTTGATTGGTTTTAGTTGCGCTTAAACTAACTCACTCTCATGCCTTTTTTTTTTTACTTATTAATTCGGCTTGTTGTTTAATTTCTGCTTCTCCGTTCTCTCAATTCGTTTCGATTTTGTTGTATTGCTTATTTTTATAACCGAATATTGACTGCCTGAGTTGTTAACTGATATATATTTTCTTGTTGATTACAAGTACCAGACTATCCATAGCTGTTATAAAATTCCGGGGAACACACACTATATTTAATTACATTTCCATGAAATTATACAAGTTTCATTAGTGGATGACAACAATTTTTTGAGTATGAATGTCGTTTATAATTACGAAACATGCTTTGATGCATAATATATCTACATAAGTATATAAAATTTTCTGCAAGTTAAACCTTAAATATTTGAATACTTTGAATACCAACGGTTAAACTTTGTTTAAAAATCAAATTACAGAGCCAAATGTCGGTGTAGATCTGACGTTCAATTGAAAGTGGCCTGCACGTCCAATTTATCCCATTATTTGGTGCCATGTGGCAATAACAACTTCAATTATTTGAAAATAATTGCCTTTTAAACAACAAGACTCTTTCCTTGTTTACATATTCTAGAATAGCTAACACATGCATAATGCGTGTTACCCAAGTTCATCTCAATCGAATTCATTTACTGTCAAAATATTTTAAAGTTTGTTTGAGTCACTGAATTATTTGTAAATTTCAAAAGACTTCTAGGAGGTATTAATCAATAATTGTCTGTTTTCAGCGAATTTCTCTTTGAATAGTGTTGTAACCATGAATAATATCCCACAGACACGGAAATATTTAGGGTTGGGTAACTAGGAGAGTGTTGTTTGTTGCTGCATTTACTAGAGGTATGGGCAATATGTGGATAGCACTTGTACCGCTATAGGCACAAAACAATTCACCGTAATCATGGGAGGCTTAAACAGGGCTATGCCAGTGGTTGACAATCCTTTGCTTTCCTGATTCAGTTAGATAGTATTGTTGCTTGAAGGCTCCGCTTGATATAGCAACATGGAAAATGATAAGAAAAACAACTAATTTGGGTGACAAGATGGAAAATAAGTTGAAGGATGTGGTGAGATTAACTCTTGTTTTTTGGCTTCTTCCATGGAAAAAATTTCTTTGGGTGGTGGTGAAGAAATTTTTTCCATAAAACATAAAGGAGGATGGAGGACATATACTCACAAATGAGATGGAGAGCATCTCACCACATCCCTCAACTTTTTTTTCCATTGTATACCCAAATTTGTTGTTTTTTTTATCATTTTCCATGTTGCTATCAAACGGAGCCAAAGTTACTATATTTATATTACTTTTGTGGCCTGTGCTACTTTGTGATTTGTTGGCAGTCTCAAATTAGAGTCATTATTCAGGGTAAGAAATGTATACAAGTGCAATTACAAAATAAACAAAATGAAACTAGGTTATAATATCATGCAAGTACTTATTATATCAATTGTTACTTAAGGATCAAGTTAAAGAGATTAAATATTAGAAGTCCTACTATTATAATGGCTTCTCCTGCATCTGGTACTTTATTTTTCTTTATTTCATTTGAGTTGAAAAAATAAGTTTCTAACAATGATATTCCTGTGGTAAATGCCTCTTTCTTTTCCTCATCTATTGATGCTTGCTCTACTGCTTCAGGTTGCACTTACAAAATGGATTTTCGGAAGCGCACATCTCTTAAAGATGCACCTTCGGTAAGCTTGGCACCTTTGAATTTTTCGCTTAAGGTGCATGCAAAGGGTCAATTTGAAGAACAGAACCGAGCTCCTGATCAAGCTGTTGGGGCGGATGTTGATGTTGACCCCAGAGAAATTTACTTTTTGATTATGCATTTTTTATCCACTGGGCCATGCCATAGAACTTTCGGGCAGTTCTTGAATGAACTTTTGGAACATCAACTTCTACCTAGGAGATATCACGCTTGGTATTCGAGGAGTGGTGAATTTAGTGGGGATGCAAATGATGATGGCATGTCTTTCCCTTTAAGTTATGATAATGTTGCTGAGAGGTATATAATATGCTTTTAATACTTTCTTGCTTCACTGGTTTGTGCTTTAATTTCCAGGTAAACAAATTCTATACCAGATGTTGAGTCTTTGTTCGAATGTTTGGTTGTCTTTGTCTTTATACTTGAACTTTTCAACATGTGTTGACAGTAGGCTTTTTTTTTTTTTTTTAATTTTATTTTCAACGCAGTCTGTTTGTATGAATTTCATATTGGAATCTCTCCAATGAACCACGATACTACCTAAGAGAATCTACAATGGTTGTGTTTATTTGTTGCCAACTCAGCAATATGTAAACTTTTGTGCTTCAGCAGTTGTTTATATCACATTGGCAACTCAGCAAAGTATAAAACGAATGTGTAAAATAGACATGCATTTTACATTGCTACATCAGCTTTCTCTTCCATCAACTTTTTAATTAAACTTAAAAATGGCAAAACTTCAAATCTAAAAATCAGGTTTTACGAAAAATCATATATTTAAAATCTGCTTGTTGAGATCTATTGAACAAGATCCGTTGTGACTATAAAATTATGTATAAAATAGTTTCAAGAAAAACGGTTGAATATTGCATCTAATGGCATATTCCATGTGTTTTTATCTCATTGCCCCCACACAATTTTTACACAAGTCTAGAAAGGGACCGTTGGCACAAAGTGAAAAAGTGTCTAGTTAATGTTTTGAATCACTTCACTCTTAGGATTTTAAACATAAATTATACACAACCATCGAAGATGCTCTAATGGAGCCAATTGCAAGTTACTGGTGACTTCAAATGACCGAGACTCTCTCTGTTAGTGATAAAGAAAATTGCTTCCTATTTTAAAGTGAATGAAGTTCCTTCTTTGTAATTTAGATGTTATTTTTTATATGGAGAATGTTGTTTTGTCATGCTTTAATTATTTTGTATCATGCATGATCCAGGCTGGAAGATAGTAGGCTGGGCTAGAATTTTTAACCACTCTGTATGGTTGTTGTAGTGAAGCTAGTTTGGGATAATCTTTAGTGGGCTTAAGTTAATGTTTTGAATATCACTTTGACTGGGAAAAAGATAAAGATGTTCCACCCACTTGATTAGATAGTTATAAAACCATACATCATGCTAAGTAGATAAAGAAGAAGCAAGGAATTAGCTAAAAACAAAAGAAAGAAGGATAAACTTTAATATAAATACTCTGGTCTGCTTTCTTTCTGCTGTGCGATTGTTTGGAAGTGTTTTCTTTTAGCCTTTGGTTATGTTTAGAGTTACTTTTAGTTATGTCTTGCACTTTTTTTAATGGATTTCTTCCCACCATTTTCTCATATCTTCTTATTTGCTAAGCAAAGAAGTTTCTCTCGTTTCTGGTAAGAGAGTCTAATAATAAAAGGCTAGTAATTGAGAATATATTGGCGAAAGAGAGAGAGAGATGTGTATTTAAAAGTCTAAAAATTGTCAAGTATTAATGTCCTAGTGTATCTCTTCTTCAGACTAGAGGAATAGATCGTTAACAATCAAAAGGTGTGTAATTATTTCTGAAGAGAGCTTGTCCTCGTAACATAGCATATTGGAATTTGGGGGCATCATCAAGAGACATGGAAGACTTAAAACAGATTATTGTAGCTCAAGAACTGCGTGGTGTAGTTTAAGTGGAGAGAAATTATTTTCCAAGATTATGCTATAAAAATGGATAATATGTTAATAATGGAAGATAAATATGTGAAAAAGGAGAGATGTGCATTTGATCCTATAAAATTGGATCAAGCATTAATCTGTTTGCCTTTTTTTTTCTGGACTAGAAAAATAATCTTTAACAATAAAAAACTGTATAATTATTTCTGGAGAGAGCTTGACTTGGTAACATAGGATAGTGGAATTTGATCCATTTATCAGAAGACATTAGAAAAGGGCACTGAAGCTCAAGAACTAGGTCGCGTATTTCAAGTTGGGAGAAATTAAAATTGTTTAAAATAATGCTGAAAGATGCTATTTGGTGGATTGGAAGTCTATTAGATCTGTTTTTGTGAAGGTGCAGTTTAAATTTAAGAATCTCTGCTCTTCAAATCAATCTTTCTAGAAAAAAATATTTTGGTCTCTCCAAGGAGTATGGTTTATGGAAACTATTCATTATTGGTATGCTGAGTTGGGAGAGAGAGTTATGATTGGATTCAGGGGTGCAGGTTGTAAGTATGAAGGACGGGGCTGGCACATTTGCCCCCTTAAGTTTGTTTTCTCAAAGTAATTAATATTAAAATTGCCTTCAAAGATTAGAAATAGGTACATGATCGTAGAATTTGGCCCCCCTTTATCTTGAAATACTAAATAATAGTAATAATTTTACCCATTTTAATATTTCAAAATCACGAGTAGTTCACCCCTAAAGTTGCCATCCTGTTGGAAAATTCCGAGTTCTTCCTGTGATTGGATTTTTGGGAAGCTAGAGTATCTCGTTGGTTTGGGTTTGTAGAAGTACGTTACTATGGGGTCGGAGTTCCGAAACAAATATAATACGTACTTGGGCATTCCTTTATTTTATGTGGTATGTTGTCGGGTTTAATTTATTTTAATTGCCTAAATTGCAATTACTGAGGTTTACTGTCCTCGTGTTGTTACCACTGTTAGGTATTCACACATTGAAAAGGATCACTTGGTGAAGCTGCTGAAGCAACTGATATTGAGTATGTCCCCATTGCGGAGTATGGTTGAAAGAACTGATCCAAGTGCAGCTGATGTTCCTACGTTGCTTGGAAATGGCCCCTTTTCGCTTCTGAGTTGTATGTGATTTTTATTCAAATTCCCTTTCCCTTTTCATTGCCAGATCAGTTAAATTACTATCACACACGCCTTGGAAGCATCTACTGATACTTGAAATGGTTTTGTTTCAGTTGTAACCTTTTTTTTGGGTTATTACTTGTGTAATATAATGAAGTTTTAGATTATTTCCACTTGGGCCATATAGTGCAAGTATCCACAACAGTATTAACATTATTTTGATCGTTGCATGGAAGTGAACAAATTTATAGGTTCAGGATCAGTTTGTTTTTTCTAATCAAACACCCCCTCTCCTCTTTTTCTCTTCTCTTGGTATACTAATTGTTGGAGTAGGGTGTGAGCACTGTGTTTAGGATGTCCATATTCAATTGGACCTTTATTTACCATTTCATTCCTAACTGTAGCCAGTCAATCAACGATCGTGTGATGGTTGTCTGAACGACTTAGTGTTTGAAAAAGAAAAGAAAAATAAATTTATGCTTTGTCTGCTCAATAATCTTCTTACTCCATCTTTGGTGTGATCTCTCTACTTATTTCTAAATATTGTTCTTTTGTATGCAGGCGCTAGAGATAAAGTAAATGTGCAGGTCAATACTCTGCCAGCATACCTTCGTTGGCCCCACATGCAGGCTGATCAGGTCCGTGGGCTGACTTTGAGGGAAATTGGAGGTGGTTTCCGGAAACACCATCGTGCTCCATCCATACGTTTTGCATGTTATGCTATTGCTAAACCATCAACAATGGTCCAAAAGATGAAAAATATTAAGAAGTTAAGGGGACACCGGGATGCTGTCTATTGTGGTATGGATGTTCTCATTCTTAACTTTATATAATAGCTGGGCTTTTGAGGAATTTTGTTTGTTAAAATGGTTGTGTTATCATTTCACATCTTTCTAGGGTTAAAAACTCTTAAGTACAATTTTAACTCCTGAGGTAGTTTAAATCCGATTTACTGCTTGTAGTTTAAACTCATCTTGCCTTTTGCACTACTATTGAAGACTTTATGTCAACTTCTATTTATCTATTACTCCCTCCGTCCCAAATTGCAGGTCCCTCTTTCCTTTTTTGGATGTCCCAAAATAAATGTCCACTTTCTATAAAAGATAAATATATACCTATTTTGCCCTTTTGTACTTCCACTTTTCAAGTAAAAGTTTTGAATAAAGAAAGGGGTAAAAAGGGAAAGTCAATATAAATTAAGCAAAAAGTGCAATGATGATGTTGGGTCCTTAATAAGTTGAATTTCCCAAAAGGGACCAGCAATTTGGGACAGAGGGAGTACTTGTTTGTGTGTATACAATTCTGGTCGTGTGTTGCCATGTTGTTCTTTTAGACAGAGGAAATCATGGATATGTTTGTAACGCTTTGCCTTCTATCCTCTAGCAATATTTGACCGCTCTGGAAGATATGTAATTACTGGATCAGATGATCGTTTGGTCAAAATTTGGTCCATGGAAACTGCCTTTTGCCTATCCAGCTGCCGTGGACATGAAGTAAGTCACAAATTACAATACAACATACTGTATTCACTATTCAGATTTTTGACATATAAGTTGTTTGTTCACTATTTTACTGGATTTGTCTTCTCATTATCAAGGGCGACATTACTGACCTGGCTGTAAGTTCAAACAACGTGCTCGTGGCTTCTGCTTCTAATGACTGCAGCATTCGAGTCGTAAGCATTATTTCCTAAATAAGTTCCCCCCCCCCCCACAAAAAGAAAGAGGAAAAAAAATAAAACCAACATCAGGTTGTTAAATTGGTAAAGCATTTGAGTCATAATATTTTGCCACTTAATAATCAACTTATCTATTTTTGATCCATGGACTATATAACTAGTATTTCTTGTGTATTGCAGTGGCGCTTGGCAGATGGGCTGCCTATTTCAGTTTTGCGTGGACATAAAGCAGCAGTTACTGCCATTGCGTTTAGTCCCAGGCCTAATTCTGTTTACCAGCTTTTATCGTAAGCTTCATTCCCAGCTTAGCATATTCTGTTGCTGTTCTTTAATAGTCTAGTAATTTTTATTTTTTTTTATCGGAAACAAAAACGCTTTTATTAATCAAATAAACAAAGCGTAAACAGAGAAAAGTACATCATTGGAGAACCAGCAGTCCACTGAACCCCTTAATATACAAATATACTAAGCAAAAAATTAACAATCTACAACCAAGACCAAACTCAAAAGACAGCTACATCACTGGATAGCTGCAACCCAATTCAAACAAAGATAAGAGATGGGGAGATTGCCAAAAAGATTAGAAGAGCTAGCCCAAATTGAAGATAATAATTTGATTTTGTGCCAAACTAATGCAGCTTCATTGGATTTATCTTCAAATACCCTAGAGTTTCTCTCTTGCCAAATGCACCATGATAATGCCAAGCAACAACATCTCCACAACAAATTAGACTTCTTCTTATCCCCCATGAACTGCCATTCCATTCCCACCAAAGCATACCATGAATTAGGCAAAGCACCAATTATACCAAGTTCCTTCCCCACCTTGTTCCACATGTAGGTAGTATAATTGCAATGCAAGAGAATATGGTCAATGCTTTCTCCTTTCAGTTTACACAGAATACACCAACAAGGGGAAATCACTAAATTAGGCCTTCTTTTTTGAAGAATATCACATGTGTTTACTCTCTCCCAAGAGGCCAACCAAGCAAAAACTTTCACCTTCTGAGGTATACCAGTTTTCCAAATAAATTTGTGAGGCACAAAGGCAGGATCCTGTGGAGAATTGAAAATTCCCGATTTCCCCCCCCCACCCAAGATCTAGTATCCAGCTCTGTTCTAGACATATTTGAATGAGAGACCAAGTCTAGCAATTCCAAAAATTCCCCAATTTCCCTCTCATTTAGATTCCTACGGAATTCTAAATCCCATGAGAAAGAATCATGATGGTGCCAACGAATAATTGACACGAACGAATTGTTTATATTATGGGAAATATTGTAAAACCGAGGGAAAAGAACAGCAAGAGGAGAATTCCCAACCCATTTGTCTTCCCAAAATCTTATTGCATTGCCCATGCCCACCTTAAGTCACGTGAATGATTTAAATATTTCAATGCCGTTAGAGATAGCTTTCCAAGGGTTTCTGTGAGTGCCTCTAGTAACCATCTTTGTAACCCATCCATTTTCATGAATACCATACTTACTTTTGATAATTGAGTACCAAAACGAATTTTGTTCAAGACGAAATCTCCAAAGCCATTTCCCTAACAAAGCCACATTTTTAAAAGCAAGGTTACCAATGCCCAACCCCCCCTTTTCCTTGCTCTTGGATACGGTGTTCCAACTCACTAAATGCTCCCCCGCGCTCTCACTGTACCCTACCCAAAATAAATCTCTCTTAAGTTTTTCAATGGTGTTACATACCGAAATCGGCATTTTTAAAAAAGATAGGTAATATATGGGAATGCTCTCTAAAACCAATTGAATTAAATTTAACCTACCTCCCTTCGACAAACAACCTTTTAGCCAACCCTCTAACCTCTTGGAGATCTTTTCAATAACCGGGGTCCAAAACCCTACTCGACAGGGGTTATCTCCTAGCGGCATCCCAAGGTAAGACATAGGCCACGAACCCATCTCACAACCCGACACACTTGCTAACGACACCAAATCTCCCTCCTTCAAATTAATGCCAACTAGCATGCTTTTGGATATATTAATGTTAAGCCCCGAAGCTAACCCAAAAATATCCAAGATGTTTATCAAATTTCCATTTTCAGTAATACTACTCAACTTAAGTTTATTCTGTGGAGGAACTTCTGGATTATATTGTGAAATTGCAACTTTGGATTCCCCTTGGTTCAGTTCTTCTTGTTTGGTGATTGTCTCACCGAGGGGGTCTATACTGTGTTTTTATCTCTTAAGTGGAAGCAATCTTGTAAGCTTCTAGGTTTCCCCTCACATTGAAACATCAACAAATCAATACCATTCCCACTCACACACAAAAAATACACCCAAATCTCTACTCTTCCAACACTTTTTCTCTCTCATCAACTTTGTCAAAAAAATTAAAGTGTCATAACTTTTAATTAAAAAATTGAATTTTAAGAAAATTTATATTTTTGAAATCTGATCAATATCTATAAAGCAAGATCCATTGTGAATATAAAATTGTATAAAAATTTTCAAGACGAGGGATAGTTGTCGTTGATCACTTGATCCATTCTTCGGATCTTTTGTAGTACTTTTTTATATGCTTTTATGTAATAAACTTATGTAAATTTATATTTTGGTCAACTAGTAGGCCTTGGGCATCTATTTTTGTATTTAATGTTGTAGGACAGTTATTAGTTATTTCAAATTAATGTAGTCAGCAATTTTATTTTTCAACCATAAAGTACTGTTGGTTTTATTGTGAACAATTTTTTTTTCCCTTCTTTAATTGAATTATAATTTGTTCACTTATTATTTTTCATTCCATTTTACATTGTGCACTTATTTTTAACTATCATTTTCTTTTTTTGTTTAACTGTGCCATGGGCAATTCCTAGTTACTAAATATATAACTTGTGGAGCGCAGCCAGTAGACATGCAACTCTTATTCTTGTGCATAGGCTCTCTTTTTTCTCTAAAACTCTATGTAATACACCAAGAAGTTCAAACAAAATCTTGTAAGATAAGTTACAAATGTTGATTGACCTCCTATCAGAATAAAGATGCATTCTGAACTTTCGGAATCAAATCAGTGTACAATTTTCATGTACCACGAATGTCTTTCCCCCCTAAATATACGACTAAGGCTTAAGACCCAAGTGGTAGCAGACATCAATTCCCACAAGTTGGAATCCATTGCAGCCTGCAACCAACTTGCAATTTTGTCATGTATGTGGCCTATTATTTGCAAGTTCATTACAAGATCATGTACTGATATAAATTTAGTATTGATTGTTATGGGTTGCTTATACTAGATTAGTTGAACATTTGTCTTCGTTTGGATGTTAATTTAGCTCCGTACCATTCAAGGTGATTTTTGGCTACTCTAATTCTTTATTATTGTTTTTAATCTCCATATCATTATGCTAAGTGTATCAAAACCTTGTATCTGAATGGTTTAACAAACTACAATATTTATGGTGTTAATCATCATGGCAATGGCCTTCTTGGGAAACAAGAGATCCTCAGCTCGACTCCTGGGTTACTCTTTGGTTTCAATCTTAATCTAATGATATAGGGGAGTCCAAGGAGCATTTTGTCTTACAGGCGTAGCCTAGAAATAGGGGAGAAGAAACATGGCAGAAGGCTAACAAATGCTCAGGAAAAAAAAAAAGAAGAAAAAGCTGTGCTTATATAATATGTTAGTTCCGTGAGATGCTCTTAAAAATTTATGCAATTACTCCTTTGTTGTTGGCGTTGTTCAAGTTTTCTGTGGCCCGTTGCATTTGATAGCAACTAACTATGCATCTTCTGCCTTGATGAATTTGATCTGCAAGCATTGTAGAGCAACTTAGTTATAATGGCTGACTATTTATGGCATTTTTTTCACTACTTTAACATTAGGGAATAATTATTGCTCCCTTGATACCTTGTTTGCTTGCTTGCTTAGTTCACTATTTGGCATCTGTAGGTCATCCGATGACGGGACTTGTCGTATTTGGGATGCTAGGTTCTCGCAATGTAGTCCTCGTATTTACTTGCCAAAGCCCACAGATGCTGCTAATGGTTGGATTATTGCTTGTATACCGTCTAGTTATTATTTAACAGACATTTGGTTCCTGAACTTAGATATTGAATTTTTGCAGGAAAGAACAATTGCCCCTCCTCGAGTAATGGCCCCTCCTTGAGTAATGCTGCACAGTGCCACCAAATATTATGCTGTGCGTACAATTCTAACGGAACCGTCTTTGTCACTGGTAGTTCTGATACTTTTGCAAGGGTACATAGTCTACATACAACCTAGACCAGTTCTTATTGCTCACGTACTGCTGTTGAGAAACATGGAATAAACACGGCAATAAGATAGGACCGTATGTGTCACAAACATGCAAACAATAAAGAATCCTGCATTAATAGGACATGATTATCATGATGCCATATTAACCATGAAACGTTTATTTCATGTAGAAAGTTTAGTATATACTGTTCACCAGAGATTCTAAGTCTAAATGTATTACATTTGGCTTTATAAGTATCTGTTTGTAGATGGCTGTCAGAGAAATAATAAGTAATACATCATAACAACAGGAATAATCTCTTTTGCACAAATAAAAACAAGGAGGCTAGTGTTTTCGTGTTATTGTATCCCCCTCTTTATGTATCTATTTTTGGTTATTTATGGCATGACACTAGTCCTCTAAGGATGCTAGTGATTTATTAAAAAAAGGGAAAAAAGAAAAAAAGGCACATGATGCATATGTTGATATCTGTATATTCACACACACATACATCTATATATATAAAGAGGCTGCAATTGGACGAGAGATCCAAAGCCAGCCTTAAAACAAAAATAAAAACTAACTGCCTGAACAAACAAGACTTCCACCACCTGATCAAGCAACAAAAATCAGCTACCCCAACCTACACTATAAATCCTACCACCAGCAAAAACTAGACGACTGGGCTAAAAAACTACAATCCACTATACCAGAGCTCTTTTCCAATCTCTAGCTAAATCAGAACACAAAGACTGCCGAACACATTTGAGGAAGAAGCCCACATAGATGCTGTAGCCTTGACTCTGTGCCAGATCTCCTCCTCACTTTCCTCTGTCTTCGAAGATTCTAGAATTTCTCTCTCCACACACACCACAAAACTGCCATACAGCTACTTGTCCACAAAATTTGATCTCTTCTTATTTCCCTTAAAAGACCAGCTTTCAACAAGCAGATTATACCACGAACTTGGAGTTGGAGAAACCAAGTCTAATTCTCTCCAAATATTACACCAAATAATGTGCACAAAAGAACAATGCAATAGCAAATGGTCTAAACTTTCCCCACTCCTCCTGCACATAACACACCACGACGGAGATAGAAGTAGGTACGGCCTCCTGATCTGCAAGAAATCTGCCGTACTAACCCTCTTCAGCTCTGCTAACCAAGCCAGCACTTTCACTTTTGCTGGAACTCCGTTCTTCCAAATCATGTCATGTGGCTCAAAATTACCTGCTTCATTGGATCAATTAATAACCTTGAAGTATGACTTGTCCCCTCTTCTCATGCGCAATTGTTTTGATAAAAACCTTTCTATGTTTTTTTGTTGTTAATGGACTTTTTTCTATTTTTTATTAGTATCTTTTAATATGAAATAATATTCCATCCTTTATTTTGATTTCTAGATATTTCCACTTGTTCCAAAGCTAAATGCATTCTTATCTCAATCTCGAAAGTTTCAAAGACACTAGAGTGTAAGTTAACGAGTTTAGTAGACATGTTCAAGATCTATTATGGAGTATCTGAGAAGTGTTCTCTCCTGCATGAATAGAAATCTTGTCTCAAAAAATCTGCTTCTAACTCTCAAAATTCTGTTGTGCCTCAAAAATTAATAGCTTATTTGCTATAACGTAATTACTGGCTTACTGCAATATATCGAGTTGGGTTGATTCTAAACTAGCTGCTTGCAGGTTTGGAGTGCTTGTAAACCCAATACAGATGATTTGGAGCAACCAAATCATGAGATTGATATATTGGCTGGTCATGAGAATGATGTCAATTACGTACAGTTCAGGTTGGTCATTGATGATCAATAGTTGAATTTATCCTGCCAAATATTGCTCATAATCTGTTATGCTGCTTCTGCTTGCAGTGGCTGCTCTGTGGCTTCAAGATCTTCAACTTCTGATTCCCTTATGGAGGAGAAAGTTCCAAAATTTAAAAATTCCTGGTCTGCGAAGGAGTTTGTTACGATAATTTGCATGACATGATTCATAGTTGTCAAAAGCGCGCCTAGGCTCCAGGCGCCTCCAGGCGCAGAAGTGGGGAGTCGCCTACTACTAGGCGCATCCCATTCGAAAAGGCGAGGGCTTTTTGCGCCTAGGCTCCAGGCTCCAGGCGCATCAAGGCGTGGATTTTTGAAGCTAGGCATTTTTTTTTTCTTTTTAATGTTTTGACTTTATTATCTAAACGGAGCCATTTCGTTTATTGGGAACTTCCACTGAAACAAGACGTAAAAAACCCTAAATCCCTACTACGCACCTTAGTTTCACGCCGTCTCACACACTCACTCAAACTTCTCTTGCTCGTTCCGTCGTTCAGTCGATCGTTTCACGCCGATCTTCTTCTTCCTTCTTCCTTCTCCTGTTCTTCGTTCTTCTGTCGCTGCTATTTTTTTTTTCTTTCTTCTTTTTCTTTTCCTCGGAAGAATTAATTTATGCAGCTCACGTTGTTTTGCCCTTTTCTACACCCTCACCTCACATATTTCTGCTCTCACTTTATTTCTGCTGCTCACGTGGTATGATATGTCCCTTTTTTATAGATAAGTGATATAGATGATTTGTTATATATATATATATTTTCCAGAATTATTAAATTATAAATAATATATATATATTTTTTCCAGAATTATATTTTTTTCATAATTATTAAATTATAAATAATATATATCCATATATATTCCAGAATTATTAAATTATAAATAATATATATATATTTTTCCAGAATTATATTTTTTTCCAGAATTATTAAATTATAAAATATATATATATTACAGAATTATTAAATTATAAATGATATAATGTTTCTTATTTAGATTTTAATTTGATGACTTATTTAGCTCTAGATTGTATGACATTAGAGTAGGTGGTGCAAATTATGAGTAGAATAATATATTTTAAGTTTTTGCATAAGGGTGCGCCTTACTTCGAAAAGGCGCGCGCCTGCGCCTAGGCTCCAGGGACTTTGGCGCCTTGGTGCGCCTTGAGCTTTTGACAACTATGACATGATTATAACATTGTTACCTGTTCTGTTCCCTTCCCTTACTCGACTAACTTCCTTTTTGTTTGTGCAGGTATAGTCATGACAACATAGTTACTTGTTCCCGTGATGGCAGTGCAATTATTTGGATTCCAAGATCACGTAGATCACATGTGAGTTCTTTTCTGCAAGTTTTAAACTAATATTTATTGTTTCTCTTACTTTAAATACTAATGTTTGACGTTTCTATACGATTTAGCTGGATACCTCTTCCACTTGCGGAAATATTTATTTTATGTTGTATCACCTAAAACCCGTGAAGTTTGGTCTACTTAAATGGAATGTGATGCATTACGTTTTTCCTGGTGTGTCCTTTTCTGTCATAATCCTTGAATAATTTCAGGGAAAAGTTGGACGATGGACACGGGCATATCATCTCAAAGTTCCTCCTCCCCCAATGCCTCCCCAGCCTCCTCGAGGAGGTCCACGCCAAAGACTTCTTCCTACTCCCCGTGGTGTTAATATGATTGTTTGGAGCCTAGATAATCGATTTGTGCTTGCTGCCATCATGGGTAGTCAATTTTACACCTATATATTATCGATTAAAAATATATTTTCTAATATTGACTTGGATCCTGTTGAAGAGCATGATATACATTGTTGGCCTACTACCTAATAGCTTAAGCTTTTGAGAGAGATGGTTCCTAACATGGTATCAGAGCTTGGTTTTATGGGAGGTCCAAGGTTCAAGCCTTGGCACCTTCATCCCCCATCTATTAATCAGAAATATGTTTGCTTCTGTGTAATTTTGTTCCCGTATGCTCTCCACGTGCGAGTGTGGGGTCGCACGTGAGGGAGGGTGTTAAGCATGATATTCATTACTGTTCGGGTTCAAATCCTCCCGCTCGCATTTGTTTCCCCCTCTGTGTTTGTGCAGTATGCACGTTGTTGTTTGTGCACAAAGTGCAGCTTTGGTTTGATTTTTCTCCCCACGTGCGAGTGGGGGTCACATGTGAGGGGGAATGTTGAAGAGGATGATATACATTGCTGGCCCATTGCTTAATAGCTTGAGCTTTTGGGAGAGATGATTCCTAATAGATCCGATTTCAAAAAAACTAATAACTTGGTTCCTGATCCAAATATAAATTTTGGGCCAGGGATTTTTTCAGATATTACCTGAATATATTTCTTTGTAGGGATCACAAGTTTGAGTTGAGATCATAATTTTTTACATTCAATTGTTAAGACAGTTTTACCTTAATGCATGGTGCTAGGAATGAAGGACAAGGTGTAGAATTAACTTCTGGCATACTATGCACTTGCAGCTAGTAGCTGTCAACAGAGTTGAACTTGTATTCATCATGCTTGATGGTTTGATGTTTAGAGTTTGCCCTAGCAATGTACCTAACTAGTCCATATAGTTAAACACCTTGTTTAAGGTAATAAGATTGTGTTGGCAATAAAAAATCCCGGTGCTTTGTGCCAGTGGTTTGTGGCATTTCATTTATTGGATCACTTATGGCTTTACATTGAAAGAGTATTTGTCCTAATCGTGTCTTAGTAATTTTTAACCTCTTAAATGCAATCCTTGTTATTGGTGTCATTGTATGGTCTCTTCCTTTATTCGGGTGTTTCTGTATTGGCCATTCCATTTGTGTAGGAGATGTCTGTGTTGGACATTTGAGGATTTCTAGCGTTATGCAGTTATTTAAACATTGGTTACTTCATGTGTTGTTTTCCTGCTTTTTCTATACAAGGTTTTGCTGTTGACTTACTGAATTTCATCTACTGGTGTTGTACTTAATTCTTAAAGCACTTATATCCCTTGGGTTTGTATACTTCAATTTTGTGGTCGTGATGTGTGATTTTGTTATGCAGATTGCAGAATTTGTGTTTGGAATGCTAGTGATGGTAGCTTGGTACATTCTTTGACCGGTCACAGTGAATCTGTAAGTGGTGTTAAAAGGATTTTCAGTGCAATTGGCATATACATTATTTTATATTGGTTAACAAGTTTACGATTTAGAAGGAAATCTATCTAGATCCTAATATCGACGAACGAAATCAACAATTAAGTTTGAGATCCATGAATCAAGATGATCCCTAAATCATGGGATTTCCCTCAAAAATTGAATGAAGCGACAAATCTAAGTCAATTTGAACATAATATATGAATCTTCTGTTGAGAAGTTACTCCCCTTGACCTAAACTTGGGTCTTTGAATAAATCACAATGCTCTAAAACAAATGCTTCCTTTATGCTTGAAAAAACATATACCCAGAAAACACCTCAATCCTGCCAAGCAGTGCACCAAAAGTGGGATCAACATCCATCTTAACATTTTCCACAAGAGGGAACAACATCGGCTAAATAAGGTCAAAAAGGGCCACTGCCGCCAAGGGCCAACACAATGCCATGAGAAAGCACGCTGCAGCACCAAAACCCCCCTTAATTTATCATGGAAACTAAGGGAATACCCTCAAGGGGTTGCCACAGCGGTAAGGGCGAACTTGGGACTGTGTGGGTAGGAGCACGGTCTCAGGTTCGATTCCCTGCTGCGTGAAACCTTTCTTGGGTCACTGGGGGCGTCTCCTGGTCGAGCAACCAGGGCCTCATGGGATTAGTGGGGGTGGGGCCCCAATATCCATGGTTATCCAAAAAAAAAATGAGAAAAAGAAGAGGCATTTTAACAGATGTACCACAAACTACAAACATTGAAACCATTGTTGATGAGATTAGCAATTGACTATGAAGAGGGGTGAAAACAGGCCCAAAAGGTACAGATTTAGTCCAAACCAGTGTGGCAGCAATCAGACTTGCAAAGATTGCTAGGAGAATGATTGCAGCAGGCAGAAAGATGGTCGAAATCCAGACAGTAGCCAAAAAGACTTATTTCCAGCTGAGAAACACGTTCCAAGCGCCAAATGGGTGGTTTGAAATCTCTAGGTCCTTTAGCTTCAGTGTATATCTTATCCACTGTTCTCTAGGCTGTCAAGTCTTTGTAATCTTTTCTCTTTTTTTTCCCTTTTTTTTTCTCTATTTAATAAAATTTCTTGTAAAAAAATTAAAAAATGGGTGACTTTGCACCGGCAAGTAGCAAATGGTTGAAGCAGTGTCTTTGAGAGATGGGCACACTCAGTGTTCTAAAACTCGGGACTCGGGACTCGATCGGCGAGGTGGGGAGTGGGGAGTTTTCAATTACTCGGGGATTAATCGAAAAAAATCGGATAGGGTATATTTTAATATAAATAATATAATATGATAATAATATGATAATGGGCTAGCAGTACCTGCTGCCTTGAGAAATGAAAGGCTCATAGAAGCCAATTTAAAGCCATATTTTATGGGCCCATGAGGAAATAAATGAAACCCATTAAAATTCGACCAGAGTAAAAGTTTTTCTAGTCCCAAAGGAACTAAAAATGACACATCAGCCCTACCTACTACAAGAGGCGCCGTATGAGAGGTGTTCTGACCGTTGGAAAAAACAACGCTGGGCTGACAACCCACGTTTTTAGCTGCCGTTCTGAGCACCTACTTTTCTGATGCAAAGCAGGAAGCTTTCAGGAGATATGAGCGGGAAACACAAGTATTTTTAGACCTACACATGTTTTGAGAGAGAAGGAAGACGAAAGAGATAAAAGGAAGACGAAAGAGATAGAAGGAAGAGGAAGGTTACCTGCTGCTGCCTGCTGGTAGATGAATGATGAATCGATGATGATATGTGAGAGTTTAGAAAGAGAGCAAAGAATTCTCCATTTTCGAGCACTTGAGCAGCAATGAGGAAGAAACTGGCAAACTCGACTCGCCAAGTCTCACAACTCGCGAGTACTTGCCAAGTTTTGACCTGTCCGAGTAAAGCCTACCGAGTAGGCAAACTCGACTTGCTGGCCTTCCGAGTCCCGAGTACTCGGCCCAACTCGCCGAGTTTTAGAACACTGGGCACGTTGGATGTTGTAATTCTTGATCATGATGTTACCTACAGGAGGAAGAATGAGACATCCTACCTCTCTTAACAAGAAGGAATGAGCAATTGTTTTGGTTGCCATTTAACTATGCCATCCATATGTATTTATACTGACAAGCAGGTTGTAATTGAGGGAAGGAAATGAATCTAGATTCAAAATTCTTAATGTTAAGCAGCACACATATTATGTAAAGTTATTAAGGAATATATAATGTAATATACATTATGCATTTAAGGAAGATGATTCATTCCTTCAGCCAGACATTTTCTCATTCCATATTGTTAACATATATAATATATATTTTTTATTTGTCATTTATATAGTTGCCATTTATAAGAGTTCACTAGCAATATCTAAATCTTTAGATTGATTAGATTTTTATATTTTCCTTATTTTTATCATTCTCATAACCCTATATAAATGGTCTCCATTGTAATAGTTTTATATCAATCAATTCAATAATATTTATCTCTTTTCTATATCTTTACATGGTATCAGAGCAATAAGATCCTCCTATTTCGCTATCACCGGCGGGCGATACATATTGTCGCCCGCCGGACCACCTTCGGTGCTAATCCACCATTCTCTTTCACCGTCGTCAAAACCACAATCACTACTCAATCAATCTACCATCATCCTCTAGCCTCACCTCATCCTCTTGCTCTCAACCTAAACCATCAATCAAATCCTACCATCTCTTGGTGGCCTTGTTTCTTTTTCTTTCCATGATCTATTTTCAAACTCAAGTTAATGATATCAATCCCTAGCCGCTGTGTTCCCATCCCATCGCGTAAACCCTAGCCGCTGTGTTTCTATTCCAGCGTGTAATTCCATTAAAACCCTAGCCGCTGTGTTTCTACTCCAGCGTGTAGACCCTAACCATCGCCATACTCTTCCATTAAAACCCTAGCCGCTGTGTTTCTATTCCAGGGTGTCAACCCTAACCGTCGCCATTCTCTTCCATTAAAACCCTAGCCCCTGTGTTTCTATTCTAGCGTGTAAATCCTAACCGTCACCATTCTCTTCCATTAAAACCCTAGCCGCTGTGTTTTTGTTCCAGCATGTAAACCCTAACTATCTCCATTCTCTTCCATTAAAACCCTGGCCATTGTGTTTGTTCATCGGCTTCATCTACTTTCAAGACATACTTTCCAAACTCAAGTTGGTATATTACCATCTTGAGTTTGAGGGGGGATGTTAACATATATAATATATATTTGTTATTTGTCATTTATATAGTTGCCATTTATAAGAGTTCACTAGCAATATCTAAATCTTTAGATTGATTAGATTTTTATATTTTCCTTATTTATATCATTCTCATAACCCTATATAAAGGGTCTCCATTGTAATAGTTTTATATCAATCAATTCAATAATATTTATCTCTTTTCTATATCTTTACATCATTTATATATGTTAACACATATCTTGATTATATTATTATATACTTTGTTTTGGTTTCTTCGTGTAATTATATTTCTTTTGTGTATGAAAATTGTGATTGTATCTGTTACTCCACACAATAAAAGACATGTATACGAGTGTCCAAGAAGTGTCAGACACATCTCCAAAAAAGTAAATAAATTTATTTAAGTTATAAACACATGAAAAAAGTATCAACGCATGATCAAGAGTGTTCATTTGTTGGATATGGTTAATCAGCTCTTATAAGTGTCCGTGCTTCCCAAGGTCTTGATTGCCTTACAATCAGTATGCTGCAATTGTCCAGATGCTATGGAAGGTAGCTCGGTCCGCGTTCTGTGGCAGCGCACATGGTTGCTTTGGTTTTGACTTGGGATTCCGTTTTGTCTATTAATTGATTTTTTTTATAGGAAACAAAAAATTTTATTCCAAAAACAAAGAAAGACATTACAAAGATTGCCAAGATTCAGAGAATGAGGCATCCTCTGGAAATCAAAATTGAAAAAACTAGAGTGAGGACAAAACACCCTGCTAACTAAACAAAGAACTATCCCAGGCAACTATTACATCTAAACAGAATAAGTATTGTTCTGTGCTATCGAAAATATTTGAAGCTTTAGCCTAGAAACCCACGAGAGACCATAACTCTTCTGATCTACTCCATCTATCTTCAAACACTCTTCTATTCCTTTCAAGCCATACTGGCCAAGCTACAGCCATCATAACAAATCTCCACAAGGACCACAACACTTTAATTTTCTTGCTATGCTGCCTAAATCTCCATTTTATGACAATGAATTCTGCCCATCTAGACGGGACAGCCCCTATTACTCCGAACAGAACCCATAATTTAACCCAAATATGCTTTAGAAACTCACAATGCTGCAGAATGTGATCCACAGATTCTATTAATTGATTTTGTTACCATGCTTTTAAATTCATTTCTCCTCTGCTATTATGAATTTTGGTACATTTTTTCAATCTTTATTGCCCTTTACATTCTGTCTACTTGATGATCAATAGTATTCTTCATCCACAGTTTGTCAATGTATTGGAGTTCTAACTTATATTTGCCGACTGATGCTTTACTATGCATCCTTGACAGACATATGTTTTGGATGTTCATCCTTTCAATCCCCGAATTGCTATGAGTGCTGGATATGATGGAAAAACTATAGTCTGGGATGTAAGTTTTCTGGTTCATTAATGATTCTTATAATATCATTTTTCTAGTGCTCCTTTTTTGTTGAGTGCTTTCCTCTGTTTCTAGATATGGGAAGGCACACCTATTCGTACTTACGAAATTGGCCGCTTTAAGTTGGTTGATGGAAAATTTTCTCCGTAAGTTATTTGTAAAGAGCCAAGTTCAGTTTCCTTTTTCTTTGATTATTTTAACTGTTCTTTGATTATTTTAACAAAAAAAAGTGTCTCCCTCTTATGTTTTCTTGTGAAAAATGATATTTAGATGCTGATCCATTTTATTTGTCATCATTATTTTCCTGGAGCATGTACTTCCCTGTCAGCTTGAATGTCTTTTTGTTTGTCACACATAGGGATGGTACGTCGATTGTACTGTCAGATGATGTTGGACAAATTTATCTACTGAACACAGGCCAAGGCGAATCCCAGGAGGATGCTAAATATGATCAGGTTATATGATTTATCAAGTATAGCTGCTGGTTTTATCACTAGCTTGATTTTACACAACAGCTATTTATTGTTTTCTGTGTGATCCCCCAACAGTTCTTTCTCGGTGATTACCGCCCCCTTATTCAGGATACTCAGGGAAATGTTCTAGATCAGGTTAGTTGACAGTTTCTTGTCATGACATTTTGCTTTATCTGACTCTGAATATGAATGGGTTACTTTAAGGTCCAGAATCTTCTGTTCCCTTTATCTGATTGATTTTGTTAATAGATAGATATTATATCCAATGCAGGAGACACAGCTTCCTCCATATCGAAGGAACATTCAAGATCCTCTTTGTGATTCAAGTATGTTTATGGTTCAGGGTCATTTATCTATACATGTTACATATATATGCTGCACTATAAGGAATTCGTTAACCATTCATAAAAATTCCCTTATAAAGCTGTGTACACTAATTTTCTCACTTTACATATCCTATGCTGATGGGAATGCCAGGTTTGATTCCATATCCAGAGCCGTATCAGAGTATTTACCAGAGACGTCGGCTAGGTGCACTAGGTATTGAATGGCGTCCTTCATCCATAAAATTTGCTGTTGGCACAGATATTGGATTGGGCCAGGAATATCAAGTATTACCATTGGCAGACCTGGACATAGTGATTGAGCCACTACCTGAATTTATAGATGCCATGTATTGGGAACCAGACAATGATGCCATAAATGATGACAATGATTCAGAGTACAATGTTACTGAGGAATATTCTAGTGAAGATGACAAAGTTAGTTTGAGTAGCCGTTCTTCTAGTGATCCAGAGTGCAGTGAAGAAGACAAGTTTGATGGCCTTCGTAGATCAAAAAGGAAAAAACCTAGGGCTAAAGTAAGTACTGAGCTTCATGAATATCAATCAGTCCTATTCTTGTTTCCGCTGGCTAAGGAAGAATCTCATTCCTTTTTCAGGTTGAGTTGACGACGACTTCTGGTAGACGTGTCAAGAGGAGGAATTTGATTGAGCATGGTAGCACTTCATCATCAAGGAGCAAAAGAACTAAATGGAAAAATGGCCGGAGGACTTCAAAGAGCAAAGTGCAGTCATTGAGACCTCAGCGAGTTTCTGCACGCAATGCTATAAATTTTTCTTCTCAGATTGCTGAAGCTTCTACAAGTGAAGAAGAAGATGATGGATCAGAAGATACTTCATCGGAAAGTGAGTCATTGCTTCAAGATTCAAACATTCAGAGCAGTGAACCAGTTGGTGACTTGCAGAATAAGAATCAGAACTATTTAAAAAGTGAAAAAGCATCATTGGATGAGTCCGAGGATGTAGTCAAGCCTCCCAAATACCTTTACTCTCAAACGAATGTTGAAAACCGGAAGAAATTGATCCTGAAATTTTCAATTCGTAATCCTACAAAGTCTGTGGTCTCAGAGAACGCCAGAACTGTATGTGTCAATCAGGCTAATGTAACATCTTCATCTTCAAGACCTAGTGAAGAACCTTCAAAAGATAACTTGATTGATCTAAGTTTGGAGGATCCAATATCGTCTTCTGCTAATGTGATTGGGGTGGAAATGTCTGAAAGCCATATCAATAGATCTAGAGATGGTGAAGAACTTGGAATGGTTGAGGATCATTTTGAGAAATCTGCAGATTACAAGCATGGCAAAATCAGGTGGGGGGAGGTCAAAATCCGCTCAGCCAAGAGAATGAAGTCAGAAGATTTGATGGTGATGGATTCATCCACTGGATTTGGTGAAACTTTTGATGGCCATGATGGAAACGGGAGTGATGTCAAAGATGACGTTAAACCTTCGAACAACTGTGGAAATTCTTTTCATGGTTCAGCGATTGAAAATCTTGGAGGTAATGAGGCTCATAGTGACGAGGAAGAATTTGGAAATGGTGGATTAGAGGATATGGATAGAGCAAGAAATAAAGATTTCTCTCCTCAGGAGGATGCAGATCAACCTTCCAATTGGAGTCTCGCCAAGGGATACAAAGATCGTTCTGAATCTGATGCAGAATTGAAAGAGAACCCTAAGCCAAAGCCTACAATATTGAGGATTAAATCGAAGAAGAGTTTGGTGGATTCTAAAACTCCGTCCAAGATAAAGTTCATAACTTCCGGCGCCGCTGGGGACAGAGGTGATTTAGTATTTGAAAGTACCTCATACAGAGAGCAAAATCCAATTTTGGGAGGAGCAGAAGTGGATGAGGTTCCTGACAGACCAAGTTCTAGGTGGGGATTGCATTATGATTCAAACTCTAGAATGAATGATTCTATTTACGCTTGGGAAAAGTCACACAGGTCTAGAGTTGATTCAGAAGGTTATGTTGGTGTAGTGGGAGAGAGTATTTCAAAGACTAGAAGCCATAATCACGAGCCAAGAATTGAGTTCCCTGAAGCTTTAACTGATGCAACGCGTAGAACAAGATCCTTGAGGTTGAAGGCAGCTTCTCGGGAAACAAATAATAAGAACCATAAATTTAAAGAGAATGCGGGTCATATATCCGTAGGGACATCAAGAAGTGCAGAAAAGTCCTCCAAGAAAGCATTTGATCAGCCCCCATCAGACCAGTGGACATCAACTTCAACAAGTACAGTTAGATCTAGGAGCGTTAGAAACAGAGGAGACGATTATCATAATCGGCAAAGTGGCGTGTCTGGAAAGAAGCTACACTATGCACTTAGAAAATCGAACTGGCTATTGTTGACAGAGCAGGAGAAGAGTTTACGCTACATCCCTCAGCTAGGTGATGAGGTTGTATACTTAAGACAGGTATCTACTCTAGTACTCTGAATTTCCTTGTCTATAACATTCAGGAATTACCCTCGTAAATATTTTTATACTTGATATTGTGGTGATTTACAGGGACATCAAGAGTATGAAAAACGTAGCAATTCATCATTGGGGATAGCTTCTTCAATACCATCTATGGAAATCATGAAAGCTGTTGAAGTTTGTTTGGTAGAAAACCTTGATTATGCCACACTTCCAGGCTCCGGGGAGAGCTGTTGTAAACTAAAACTTAGATTTATAGATTCTTCTTCGGCTGTGTTTGGGGAAACACTTGAGTTCACTCTGCCTGAGCTGATTGACTTTGCTGATTTTGTGGTTGAGAGAACATGGTATGATGTTTCCATTAAGAGAAACTGGTCCCCCAGGGATAAATGCCGTGTCTGGTGGAGGGATGATGGCGAGATGGGGGGTGATTGGTGGGATGGAAGAATTATTTCTTCAACGGACCATTCTTGTGACCATCCTGGCAGTCCATGGCAAAGATATTGTATCTATTACAAAGAAGAGTCCCGCGAACAACATAGTCCTTGGGAGCTACATGAGCCAGACAGCCTATGGGAGCACTCTTCTATTGATTCTGAGAGCAGAAACAAGATGCTGTCATATCTCTCTAAATTACACCAGTCTGCTACCAGAAATGAGGTTTTTATCCTCTTTTATGAGTGTGCTATTGCTTACCACATGCTTGTTGATGCTTTGCTATTGCTGATCTAACAAATGGGTTGACTCTTGAATTGCAGGATGAGCTTGGGATTCTGAAAATGAAACAAGTTGCTCAGAAATTGGATTTCCTAAACAGGTACTTCTTTAGCATTGCACCTTTAATATTGTCCTTTTCTTTTTGATATTGTCAGTGCATAGATTGGATAGAACCTGGTGTTCAAGCTCAGGGGAGGGGATATACACTTTGTGAACATGCCCTTAGATGGACAACCTCTACAAACCATTGTAGACCACGGTTCACTATTAAAGTTTTATTTTCTATCCTTTCTGCACAGACGCTGGCTCTAGTGGTCATGGATACAGAAAGTAACTAAGCTAGCTTCCATCCAGAATAAAGTTTCATATGTATGTTAAGAGTGTACTGTTTTGTTTAAGCAGTCAACTGTGTGCCCCCTTGCTATATTTTGTCTGCATTTAGGCATTTAGCCTAATGATTTGAGGTTAATGTGTTGCCTGCTCTGTTTGTTAAAAATAATAGAAAAATATTTTACGTTTCGTGTCTTATACGTATTGCTTCAATGGGCAAAACCAGTATCTTACTAATTTTTCCTTCTTTATATGTACTTGGTTGCAGATTTCCTGTTCCATTGTCGCTTGAAGTAATTGAGTTGAGGTTAGAAAATAACTACTATCGGAGCTTGAAAGCAATGGGCCACGACATCTCAGTGATGCTAACAAATACAAAAAAATATTTTGCGAGAAATCCGGAACTTGTAACAAAGATGAAAAGTCTATCAGATTGGTTTGACAAAACCTGCTCAAAGCTGTAAGAACTCTTAATACAGGTAATCATGTTTTTTTGTTTTCTAAAGAGAAGAAATCCATTGATCCAATTTTTTTGGACATTTTACTTGTAGAAAGAGAGATGTGAGCTAACTAATTATTTTGTTGTTGTACGAGGAATTAGTCAAGGTATATTCACGTGTTGTCGTGTGGATCATCATCATAATCATAGTCAGTAATATACACACAAAAAAGTTGGAAAAAAGTAATCTTTTAATTAATATACGTTGCTGCGATTTACCATTATGTTGATGTGCATGGAATTAATCATGGAATGGAATTAATCATGGAGTAAATGACCCATTTGCACTTCAAACATTGCTCACGATTTCAACTTGCACCCCAAACTCCATTTTATTTCTAGTTTGCACGCCCTAACTTAAGTATGTTTTTGAGTTCACACCCGTCTACATTCTGTCCAAAAAACTTGTTTGGTTAATTACATAAAGAACCTTAAACTTAGGCTTTTTTTTTTTTATTTTAACCTCACAATTTTATTTTCTGCAAATTAAACTATAAAGTAGTGATATCGTATAAATTCAAATCTTAAAGTATCTAACTCAGAAAATATTAATAATTTCATCATTTCAAGTAACAAGAAAATTAAAATATTTTCTTGGTTTTGTATAATTTTTTAGTATTTGAGGGGATGATAATTGATAATGTAATTATACATTATAAACTAATCAAGGCTTAAATTGTCAATGATGTAGATACTTTAAGGTTTGAATTGATACGAAATCACTACTTTGAGGTTTAATTTGCAAAAGTTGAAATTTTGAGGTTAAGATTGAAAAGTATGTCTTAACTTTGAGGTTCTTTATGTAATTAATCAAATAGATTCACTTGAAATTTGGATGGAGTGTGCACATAAAAACACATACTTAAGTTTAGGGAACAAAATGATGTTTGCAGTGCAACTTAAAATCATGAGCAAAGTTTGAGGTGCAAATACGTCATTTACTCTAAATCAAAAATGCAAAGAGAACACGTTTTCTCTCAAAATGTCGTTGCCTCACAAACCTATGGTTGCTTCACTTACCCATATACGCCAAAAGGAATAATAAAGTCTTCTCTCTCTCTCTCTCTCTCTCTGGAAGGCTGCCTTGGCACGCTTCATAAGTTCGCTAGAGCCAAGCTTGGCAGCTTATTTCTGCTGTTAAGAATTAGTTTGTTGCTTGACTAAATTAAACCCTAATTAGATGTTATTCTCTCAAAATCCTCCTCCGTTGATTTTGAATTAGAAAGAGGAATTAATTTTCCTTCTCCAAGTTGGATGGCCATTAATCCCTTGTTTTCTGAAACAGTCTGACCTTTTAACTAAATAATCTAAATCCTCTGTACCACTTTGCCTCCAAATTTTGAAACACCCCCTTTATTTTACCTTTCCAAAGATGACTTTTTTGTACGCATATAAACAAGTCCAGTTAGCCACTAATTGCCATAAAAACCTGAAGTTTAGGTAAATATTAATTAGCTAGCCAACATTGACAATATATATAATATTTATCCAATTATAAATTGTAGGCCAACAGCTGTTAGTTGCAGTAGGCTTCTCAAAAATCAGCTGGTTTGTAATGTTCTCAACTCTTTAAACAATGGAGTTGAAACTCCACCAAACTTATTGGATGGATAACCAACCAACTTTTTTACGGATCAAAAAGTTTGGCACGCGCATGAAGATATATTAACTTTTAATGTAAGCAAAGGCTCTTAATATGAATTTATATTATAATAATGTTTTTTTGGAACTAATGAAATCTTTTGTTATCAACTGACATAACTTTTTTTTTTTCCTCAATAAATGGGGCCGGGAATTATGATGAAACAAAGGAGCATTATTGATGTAATGCTGTCCGTTGGTACAAATGGAAGCACAGTACGTAGACTAAGAATCATCAAGAGTATATTGCGACTCCATGCTGTTGCTCCTCATCTTCCTCTTCGGAGTTTGACATGTCATACGCGAAAGCCTGGAGCAAAAAGAAAAGATGAATGAGCAATATGAGGTTTTTTTTGACATTTTTTTGTCTTTGTCACGAGATGTCTGGACCAACTTTCTAGAATCTTAATTAATCCCGACTCGCAAAACAATAATCAACTGCTAGCAAACAGAGTATTTTTGCAATTGTTACATCTCGCTCTGGAAAGCTTCTAGTCAAATCCAAAACTAAATCCAATGCAATATCACTGGCCCATTCACGGTGATTCTGTTTATTATTAGCGAGGGTTTAAATGATGGGAGGACTCACAATGAGCAAATATTGATGAGCGAGTCTTTTTGGTTAGTCATTTTTTTTCTTCACCAAGTTGTGATTAGTAGTTAGTGGATCCTAGCTACATGTAGTGGGTCCTACCACTCAAATGCCAATCACGACAAATGCAACATTGTTTTTCGGTGCCCATTTTGTGTCCTGGCTCTATATTCAAAGGAGGAGGAGAACATTAGTTCCATTTTAGCGTGTAAAATCAGATAGATGCATAAATTTAGAAAAATAGTACTGCATGCATGTTTCATTTTCAAAGCTGCTGTATGTAGGACCCAACCCCAAGTAATTTCTCTATTTTAGAGTCCATAGTTGTGGTTAGGATAAGACTATCATACAGATAATCTTGAAGTCGATTGGATTTGCTCTCTAAATTAATTCTTGAAACTGTCAAAATAATACTTGGCACCAACCGCCATGAATCGCGGGCGGAGATTAATTGAGTTGCGTGAAAGCTAGCCCGGACACTTTGTGAATGGGACAAAAAGAAATGTGAATCTTCTTCTAAGAAATCATTAATTTGACTAAAGAACAATAATATATAAGGGAAAATACCTGGAATTGACTCCTCAAAATATTCTGAATTGCGGTGATTAGACGAACCAATATGTACATGGGAATTAGTATTCCAATTGCCTTTAAAATAAGCAACTGAAAGTTCAAGGCAGGAAAAAAAAATTGAGCACAACACATCAAAGGGATACTGAAATTAGATTTAGTTGGAAATTCTTGAAAAGCATGAATGATCGGTTGCAGGGGTGCGTAGACTTACAGTAGAAAGTGTAAATGGGTAATCTCCTGTTTCCCCGGTAAGCACCGCAGTGGTGTTTCTTACTAGCAGTAAAACAGTAAACTGCATTTTTGTTTAGCATGTCAGCATCATCATATATATCATCATTATGTGTTTGTAAAGAATTCTTGAAAAAGTAAAAATGAAAAAGAAGGATTATTAAAACAATGCGATCTGTGATATAAATATGCAAACGCTCCTTTCCATTATGGATAGCTAGTATAACCGATCATTGTGGGTATATGGTGGTTTAACACGCACAAAGAAACTGATTTTTTCCGGCTGTAGCTGTAATATTGGTCTTTACTCAATCAATCTAATGCGTCTTTGTTAATCTGCTAGCTAGCCCCTTAAACAATCTAATGGTCTAATTAAGTTTCTTATCTTTTTACAAGTAATAAAGTGAAAGATGGAGGGGATAGATCTACCCACGACCTCCCATGTGTAACTAATTTGAGAGCCAGTTCCACTAAATCTAAAACTCCGTCGGGTAATTTAATTAGAACTGAATTGTATATACTCTACATCTTTGCAAATGTTGTAATCAATATATGCTTGAGTTGACGGCCTATTATTCAGCTAAGCGTTTGCGTTGATGAACAGGTATATATGCATATGGTCCAATATGGACTTGGTTCCTCTGCATTACTCTTTCTGTGTGTGCAAATTAGTTGACTTCTGCGTACATTTGTCATATGTGTATTAAGTGGGGAGAGAGAGAGAAGTTACAAAGAGGGCCAGTAGTTTGCAGCGAGTGGCAGTTGTATCCACGGCGGAGGAGCGGTCGGAAAGTGCGGGTGACCCATTCTCCTCCTCTCTGGTATATCTTTCTGATCTTCTAATTATAATTGGTACTACTTCCAAGCTTTCTCGATCTCTGTACGTTTGGTTTGATATTCGCGTATTGTTATAACTAACAATAACTCAGTTTTGAATTCAAATTTATTATGTTAATGTAATGTACATTAGACGATAGACTAATGCTAACCTTATGTTGAGTAATGTTGCAGCACCAATCTGGTTGACCTTTTTATGAGAAGGAGCGGTGTACCCTGGTTCATATTTCTGCAACATATATATATATATATATATTACCAAAATGCACAAAATTAAACACATTTAACTTTCTTTTTCATTTTAAATTAATTTTAGTAATAATCATTCAATCAATCTCTTTTCATCATTCTAAGTTAATTGATTTGTCCGATAAATTCTTCCAAGCAAAAGTATGTTTTTAATATATTTTATACAGATATACAACAAACAATTGCAGAAAGGGACTTGCTTAGCTTTAAATTGTTGTCAACTATATTCAATAAGTCTACGTATATATTCATTCAGTGAATGTTCAAGTTGTATCATGTGTAAGACTAATAGGCGCCAGTAACTTTCTCTTAATTTCATAATTTATCAATTGAATTAATAATTACAGTATCTTAAAAATGCGCGCAAAAAAATAAATTAATATGAGATGCAACCTTTCAAAATTAATTAAAAATAAGTATAGTAATTGTATTATTACAAATATAGAATTGATTTCAAACTCGGTATACTTGATAAATTATAAATTTGAAAAAAATAAAAATATTATGGATGGTCGTAAAACTTATTAATCTTAGGCCGGGTTCCATACATACATATAATATGGGGCTATGGTTTTTGAATTTTAAAAAATACGTAAGGGAATAAAGAATTATGTAGTTAAGATTTAAATTTATTTTTTATATAGTTGATAGTAGTTTTAGTAATAATATATATGTGTATATATATATATATATATTAGTTTAAAGAGAAGACGGGTATAAAGTCCAAATGTTAAAAAGACAAAACAAGGACGAAGAAAACAGAGTGGAACAATAAATAATTTCACAAGCAGTTAAAACACAGAATTCAGTTCTTTTAGAATTAATGAAAAAGACTATCTTTTAATTAAGGGGTCAAATTATTATTTATTTCATTTCATAAATGCGCGCACACGCAAAAAAAAAAAGAAAAAAAAAGAGAGAGAAGGAAATAAAAAAGATGATGTGAAAAAAATAAGAGCAAAGTAGGGGAAGATGAATAATAATTTGTGTTGTGTGTAGGAACCTGAAGACAAATTTCGCAAGTTGTGTTTCCCTTTTGATTACACCATCTCTGTATGCATTCTCTGTGCGCAAACTGCAAAATTTGAGTAGGTGATGGAAGAAGAAAACTAAAACAAAAACAGAGTTGTTGTTGTTGTTGTTGTTTACATATGTTATGTATAAAGATAGAAAGATAGATAGATAGATGTGAAGTTACCTTAACAGTTCCAGAACAAGAGCAAGGAGCCTCGAGAGTGTTGTAACTTTCAATTTCTGCTTCATGGCATATTCTACAATAACATATCTTATTACAACTGTCTGATGATTCCATTAACAATACCACATCTCTCATTTTCTTAATTAATTTCCTATTATTTTAAGAACAAAATTAAAACAACTCTCTCTCTCGATCTCGATCTCGATCTCCCTCCTTTTTCGGCCTATGGATAGAGTCTTGGACTTTAAATATGAAAGCGAATCTCGGAATACCCATAATACCCTTTAGTTTGTTATGTATCATAACACCTTTTTTCTGTGAATATATAACTACACATATTTAATGTTCAATCGCCAATTTTGTAGACAATAAAAGGTATAAATTAATTTAATCCTTTTTTTTTTCATCCTTCGTAATTCAAAATCCACTTTCATCTTAAGTTCTTATCTTCCATGTAAATTACTTCTATTATTATGAACCTAAATAGTTCTACATGGAAAAAAGCAATAAATTTGTGAGTAATTTATAAAGTCTATAGACACTCTTCCATTGCAAGCCGGTTTTCAGGGACAAATTCTACACATGAGTTCATAACAAGTGGTATCAGAGCAAGCAACAAGTTGAGTATGAGATTGGATGTAGTGCGGTAGAACTACGTCTTGTGTATGGCACCATGCACCTGGATATGAGATTGGACATAGTGATACCAAGTTACAACTTGAACCATTCAACTCGAAAGGGACGACCTACTACAGGCTGGATTGGCATTTGAAATGTTGAATGTCGAACCATTGAGCCAGACATTGTTCAACAAGGACTCGTCCTGAACATGTATCATTCAGCTCGGGGGGCAGGATAAAAGCCCACTGAGTTGGCATTTTCAACATCTCAATTTACATGTTGCATTTATCATTTTCTCTCTTTTTAATATGGTAGTATAAGTTTCTCTAGTGAAATGAAAGATGAAAATCTTATATTGTGTTGTTATTCATTTAAATTAGGAGAGATGAACTGCCGTGTAAATGTTTCCTTTAAGAAAAATACATAAATTAATTAAAAAAAAAGGAAAATAAAAATTGGACCACTTAATTACAGCAAAGGAAAACGCGCTCGCTCGAGCATGGCTTTGCAGCTGAGGTTTGGTGGCCCCCCTTTTGACCCTTTGATAACATTTATTAATTTTCTAACCTTCTTTTAGTTTTTGGCATTAACCTTGTTTAATGTTGCTTTGGTCTTAAATTGATATATATATATATTTTTATTTTATTTTTTGTTATGGAACATTTAAAAATTAATAGTTTAAGTCAATGTTCACGTAGTACACTGGTCAGTACTAATTGATATTATAAAAGGTGAAAAAAGCTTAAGAGTTCAAACTACATCAATATATATAATTCAAAAAAAGGAATTAATATTAATATTTTTTTTTTGCCATTGTTATAATATATTAATTAAGTTGAAATAATAATTCCTAAGTTAAACGTTGTACCTCTTGCATGAAATTCAAAGTCTTAAATATTAATTCATATGAAACCTCTCCTAAGATCAAATGAAATTAACGCCGAAAGTAAGTAGGCGGGACTAGTCTGATTCCAAAAGCAACCTTTATCTTGGTGGCAAATTAATTGTTTAGCTCCTAAAAATGGTCACTGTGGGTGGTTAAAACTTGAGCAAGTTTAATTTAATAAGAATCAATCTAGTAAAAATGTTTAGTAACTAGAAAGTAAAGATGATGAACACTAATAAATAAACAATGAAGTAGTAACTAAGCAACAATAGAAAGGAGATCATATTTGTTTTGAGGGTAGGTTTTTCCGGTAGTTATTATACCCAATTTGGTTGTATATTCTTCCTTTATTTGCTATTTGCAATTTGCAACACTAGCTTAAAGGCTTAATCAATGGGTGATTTGCAGAGGAATTGTGGATTCGTTTGAAGTGGGAGATGAGAAGAGGTTGCATGGGAGTGAACGTATAGTGGATAGATGGAAAAAAAATTCCTTAAGATAAGGGTTTTTCTTTCATATTTATATAACATTAGGGTTAGTGGAATATAAAAATTACTATAAAAAATAAACTCGGGCACTACAAAATTACACGTCCTTAACTCTCTTCACATTTGTATAAGTGGTTATTTCCCGTAACTTATCTTTTAGCTCAGTTTTTACTGCATATTGGCCGATCAGAGATGGTCAATTTTATTATTACCATACGTCTTTTTTCATTATTGGTCAGACTAACTTTGTCAGACAGAGTATCAAACATCTCCTAATCGGCTGACTGTCTTTTATCGTATAAAGTATAATGGGCTTAAAGGCCTTGGGCCTTAGGCTAACCATGACACGGGCAGCCAAGTCGGGCTTGCCAAAAAGCCCACTTATAATTTTTACCTCTCACAATCACCATAAGATTTGTAGATTGGGGTTATAAGTTGTACATTGTACTGCACGCACAATTAAAAATAAAAAATATATAATAGTTGAAGTTGTAGCATTATGGTAAAATCTCATATATTGTAATTTAGAGGCTAAGGGGTTGTTTGGTAGATGTTTTGAGTTGAGTTTTTAAGTTGAATTTTTAAAAAATGGTATTTGGTAGAATTTAGAAGTATGTTAAAAAGTGAATTTGTTTTTTTTTTTTTTTTTGTGTTTTTTTCAACCAACTAAAATTCTCATAAAAAAATATTCAAAAAAATTGTCAAAATGGATCTTATTTTATAGATCTCGACGAGTATATTTTAAATATATATTTTTTATTTAATTTTGATTTTTGAATTTAAAGTTATGGTGTTTTAAAAAAAATTTTTTTTAAAGAGATAAAGTAAAGTTAAGATTTTTTTGGAAAGTGTAAAAGTAGAGTTGATTTTGAGTTGAGTTTTTAAAATTTGGAGGAAAAAAAAAAGAGAGAGCCACCAAACAGGGGCTAAAAGTTCAAGTCTTACTAGATAACATTTCTGGAAATAAAGTAAAAAGACTTGTGTGATAATGTTTTTCGCACAAAAAAAACAATAAATAATATTTTTTAGAAATAAGGGCCTAGATATCATTATAATTCTAAGATAAGGGCTTGTTTATTAATTGTGTTATAAAATAAGAGTTTCGACCGAGTGCAAACTTTACTTTGCACAAAATTGTGTTTTGTGCAAATTTAACTTTGCAATCAAAAAAATTTAATGCAAGTTTGTTTTACATGATGTGTTTATATTTTTTAACAAGTATATTCTTATGTTTCATTCATAAAACTTTAAAACAACTTCAAATAAAAAAAAATTCATAGTAATATTTTAGAAAATAAAGAGTGCAAACTTAACTTTGCATAACTCCGAAAAAATTATTATGTGCATTTTATTAATAAATAGGTTTTGAATATGTAATTTGTTAAAATTATTATAAAGTACTGTCAATTAAACATTTATTTATAATAATATGATAAAAACAAAATGTAGTGCAAACTTGATTTTGCATGATTCCATAAAAAATATAATTTAAAAATTTACTACAAAGTTAACTTTGCAATTCTTTTGGAATTTGGTCAAATATAGGTCCTTAATTTAAAAAAAAAATATTATTCACTGGTTCTTTTGCAGAAAACTTTTTTCATACAAGCCATATTTTTCAATATTCTAGCCACACTTGGCGTTTAATAGTAACTAGACACAAAATACACACAATGCATGTGCCTGCTTGATTTTTAATACACGAATAAAAAAAAATCAACAAAGAGAGAGTTAGCTTAATGGCAAATATTAATTTTAGTATTCAAGAGGTGGTGAGTTTGAAACTTAGTATTAATAATTTATTTTCAATTATTAATGATAATATGGATGAAGTAGAAAAACAAAAAATTGGTTTTGTAATAGTGACATTAACAATAAAAAGTTATATAATAAAATTAAAAAGCTGCATAAGTTTTTGGCGTGTGGGCCTTGGATGAAGCCCACATTCATATTGAATCACAGTTTGACCTTCGACGCCTAGATTTTCCTCGTGGGCTGACTAATAATAATACTCCATTCGTAATTTAATAACTAACGTTTGGGATTCTATACCTAGACGTGGAATAATACAAAAGATATTTGGATACAAACAAAAAAAAAGTAAATAT
Source organism: Lonicera japonica (assembly GCA_021464415.1). Lineage (NCBI taxonomy): Eukaryota > Viridiplantae > Streptophyta > Magnoliopsida > Dipsacales > Caprifoliaceae > Lonicera > Lonicera japonica. The sequence continues at coordinate 113,561,908 of CM038464.1, read as the reverse complement.
CTCCATGAGAAAAGTTCAAAGTAGAATCAATTGGGTAAAAGAAAAAAAAAATTAACAAAGACAATTTTTTTTTTATAAGGTAGAATTTTCCGATAGTAGTAATGCTATTCCAGTAATATGTCCTCCTAACTTTTGTATGTGTGATTATATAGTAACCCTAAGGCAATAAACTAAGAAGGTTAGAGTATCTCTAACAGGCTCTTCAAATGACTAAATTGCAAATTTATTGAAGAGCCGCAAAATTCATTCTAACAGAAGTAACAAAATAGGACTTTGTGCTAATTTAAAATGGCATTATTGAAGGGTACTTGTATGTACATTAATTAAGAAATTAAAAATTAAAATAATAATATATTTAAAATATAGGTGAACAAAATTATTTTTGTACAGTTATTTTTAAAGAGGCTATTGGAGACTCTTATAAGTAAGCTACTAGTTTTCTCTCTCTACAATTAATTTTTTAAAATTTTGAACCATTGTAATGAATTTTTCTTCCTTCTTTACATGACATAATTAGGATTATAATATTTTATTAAAGTAAATAGTGAAAAGACTATAAAAAATAAAACTTAGAGCTCTACTATAATATTTTACATGTGTCCTATCTTCATTTATAAAGAATCCCATCTCAGCATTTAATGATATCATCATGATCATCTCAGCCGAACAGGAATACTTAGTGTTAACAATTTATTAGGCTAAGAGCCCAATCTCGATCATTCCTTTGAGATGGGTTATGTATATGTCATACAATTGGACTCGTCTATGCCTTTAGGTCCAATGGATTAAGTTAGGCTAAATCATATTTATTATTTTTGTGCTCCCTCATAAACAATGAAAAAAATTAAATTAGAATTATAAATATGTTGTGGCGGCAACAAATCTAAGGAATATCGTATATACAAATATTTCTTCTCAAATATATACTTCTAAAATGTATGAGTACTCCAATGTATGGTGTATGTATGTTCTTTAAATTCCATTTTGTTGTATTCTCATGATTTAAATATCAACAGTAACATGATATCATGTGCATTTAGAACCTGTTTGGTTGTACACCAATTTACAAATTAGACTACTTATAATTATTTAGTTCTTGAATTATCTAATACGAAAAATTTCAGGTGCGGACCGGTCCTTTTTATGACTGTTTTGCGTAGTAAAAAAAGCCCTCTAATGTTTTTATGAAGGAAAAGCATCGTAAAAAGGCCCGGAACATACCAAACACGGACTCTTATCTAATATGAGCATTTAATTGAAAAAATTAACTAGTATATAAAATCATAAACCTAAGTGAATACATAAGATATTAAATAAGAAAATATAAAGATATAGTTGAAATTACATTACTAATAATTACCATACAAGTTCATGTGAAAAAAAAATCACACTACAAAATTTTTTGTTGAAATGAAATAATTTACAATATGTTTATGGGTGCTGGTAAAAGCACCCTACAAATTCAATTTAAACACCCATTTTTTAGACACCCATATTTTAATTTTAAATTTGTAAGAGCACATATATAGTTTAGGCACCCTAATAATAAATACATACTTAAGAAACTGAATTAGCTATGGTGAGGTTAAGATATATTTTCTGAAAACATGGGTTCCCGTGATGGAATTTAAGAATGTGGAGTCCACTGTATATGTTATAGAGGCAGGGGCCATTGTAGTTTGGTAGTAAGCCATTGATAATTAGGCCTTGGAGTGAAGATGCCAATCTTGAATGTGAGGATATGGCAATGGTCCAGATATGGATTCGATTTCCCATTTGAAACTGCATTTGAACGCCAAAAGTACAGGTGTCCTAGTTTTAATGTCGACAAGTCTCCCAGCTTAACTAAGAATAAACATGGAGGAAAGTTTCACCGCAATTGTAATATTGATGTCGACAAGACCAATGACAATGACAACAAAGTAAGCATGCAGGCGTAGGCTATGTCTTGTTTTTTGTTAGATATATATTATTTTCACTAATCATGAGCATTAAACAAGTTTCACCTATGCTTATTCTTCTTTAACCAAAGCACTCTGAAGGTACAAAACCTCTCATTTACAAAAGAGTGGAGAGTTCTTCCATCAGATTAAAAAAAAGAGACGTCAGGAGCTAGCTCAAAGGTAGGTCCATCAAAACACATATCTTAATTATATAAATTACCTTTTTTTATAAAAAAGAGAACGATGAAACAAAAAGATGACAAAAAAGAGACACAACGATGAAGGAAAAAAAAAGTAGTGGGTTGAATTGAGATACTAGGGTGCTTTCAAAACACATATATTAACTACATAAATTACCCTTTTTTATAAGAAGGATGTTTAAATTGAAATATCAAGGTGCTTTTACCAGCACTCTATGTTTATTTACATTAAAACAATTATAAATGAGATAATTTACGCAATTAAATGTGCCCTTAGTCTATATAATCCACTCAAATTTGATGAAAAAACAAGATAAATGTATTCTTCGTAGAAACATCATTTCATTAATTATTATGGTACTTCAATGGACCTGCACCCATTTACGTCATTGCATGTAATCACATTTTCGCCATTATGCTACACTAGCATCAGTATATATGTGCACGACTGTTATTAACTTAAAATTTGTCCTGTTATAATGCCTTTTAGCTTTGATGTTAAGCTCAATTTCTCAAACGTGTAAATATTTACACAAATCGTCGTGATTCGAACTTGGGCTTAACTGAATAGTCTCGATACGAACTTAGGCTTGACAAAGGGTCATGTTTATATAGGGTAGAGCGTAGAACATACTTTCACATATACGCAGTGGTAGAATTGAGGGGAGACGGGCCAGGCCCTTACTTGATTTTTGAAAGTTTGAATAGTAATAACATTACTTGTTATGTCTAAACATGAATACATGATATGTTTTATAGGGCGGCTTCAAAAGGAATTAAAAAAATTATGGATAAAATTTGTAATCTTTTGGACTTTTCTAGTTCTTCTTGTTAAAATGAAAATCATATAAATATAAATTCTAATTTTACAAATAATGGGATTTACCATCCATTGATATGGAAAAAACCAAACGCGACAAATATGAGTCTTACTCAGATAGCTTATTTTGCACTTGTTTTTGGGTTAATTATTTTTATTCTAAAAAAGATTATGGTTGTTTTAATTTTGGCTCCCCAAATTCAAAATTCTAGATCTACCACAACCCATACACGATTTGTTTAATAAACGGGTAAAAACTATAAATTTAAACAATAATCAATTAATTAATGAATAACACAATCAGATTTGAACCCGTTTAAAATAAACGGTTCAATTCAAGTGGTATACGAATAACACTTAGTGAGCCACTAAGTACTCAATTAACCATTAGACTACATTCATAACTGAACCATGTATAACAGTTAGTGTCAAATAACACTTACTTTATAACGGGTAACATGGGTCAGTTAGTGTTTATATAACCCAAAATCGAATCGTGATTTAATTAGGTTAAATGGATTTTATTTGAGTTTAGCGAATTGATACATGACCTATTCGTCTAATAAATGAGTTTGGCAGGTCCACCCATTTACGACTTGTACTGGTTAAGGTCTCACTTATATCTAAAAAATTCGTATCAATTTCGTATTGTGTTATTAGATAATATCACAAATTGACAGGCCTATTAAAACCCCTTTCCTATCAGATGCCCCCTCCTCCTCCTTCTCAAACTACCTCAATACGATGTTGATAACTTATATCAAAAAAATATTATTGCATTTTAATTTTTCCATCCATCTCAAATAATAGTCCAGTTTGACTTTTGCAGATTCTTAGCGTTGTTCTAGCTAATTTCAATATAATCGAGAATTTAAATAAAATTTGGTTATTATTGCGAGACTTGGTGAATTGAGTATATCCGAAAAGAGAAATCATGTGTTTTTCATTTAGGACTTTTCAAAGAAAAAATGTAAATTCTTAATATAAAACAAAGAAGCATTTGTTATTAATTTCTAGAAATTAAATATATTGTGCATAAATAAAAATTAATCAGTTACTTCATGAAGCCAGTCATTGTGGATTAGGTTTAGGAGATAAGGTGTTGTTTCTTGGCTATTATCACCACCTCTCCTTCAAGGTGGGCACAAATAGCAATTGATTTTGACTTAAAATAGACACCCTTTTTTGTATTATTAGTTTTCTTTTCAGTAGACACTTGGGACTAAAAGCAATTAATAGACACACAATTTACGCAAACTTAATTGACAATATATGAAATATAATTGAGGAAAATATAGAAAATATATACACTTGAAGAATAATTTTAACAAATGGTAACGTGTTATATAAGTTCCGCGTACTACACTTCATTCATAGACGGAGCTTCCCTGAAGAGAAAACATTCAAAATGTGTGCCTCATCGATCATGGGTGTGGCAGATTTTCGTTTCAAAGGGGCAAAAAAGGATCGACGAAATTCAAAATAAGAGTAATATATATTCACTCTTTTTCAAAAAGGTAATCCCTCTTTTTTTGTTTTTAAAGAATGTTTCGTATTAATAATTTTCATTTCTTTTCATAAAATAATCGATATGCTATTTATTAATAAATCACAAAATTTTCGTCAAAAAGACAAGCAGTTGTTATGATTTATCCCCATATATTTATATTTTGATCTAATGGCCTATAAGAGTCATGGCATTCTGATAATTTAAAGCATAATTATAAGTAATTATATTTTCTATTAAATTTGAAAGTGTTTACATATCCAAATTATAACTTCTTTCCATATTAATTAGATTTAAAAGCTCTTCAAAAATATTCAATTCTCTTTTGTTTCTATATTAATTAGTCATTTACTAATTAAAGACTTTTAATATATTCTTTATTAACGATTAAAGAATATTAAATATGACCCACGTTTTGAACAATTACAACTTTAAAAGTCTTAAAAGAATTTTTTTTTTTCGATCGGTTTTAAAATAAAATTTAAATATTAATATTATTAGAAAATTTATTTTTGTCAATTATTTCTTATTATTAAAATATGTTTTAGTAACACAAAAAATATAAGGTGAAAGTATAAAATGTATCAAAATCAAATCCAACCCGACCAGAATCTTATATTTTTTTTAATTAAGAATACGTCAAGTGAGTCATGATGGGACAAATCGTGTTCGGGTATATGTATAAAGTAACAGGTGTAGGTTCAAGGTTTCTAAAATAAAACATGCACTAAATGTATCAGGTTCTTTCTAATTAACGGCTCATCCGTTAAATATCCTATAGACTTGAATCTCCCAAATGAGTAGGGTTTTAGGCAATGGCGGAACTAGAATTTTAGTTTAATGGGGCTTGATTAATTCTAAATAATTTTTTTAAAAATTATATGCAATATTAATAACATAAAAAAATTATATAAAATATTTAACATTTATTATATAAAAAAGATGTACAAAAAAAATCATAGATTACAAAAATCATATGCAAGCCTTCATATTTTGAAAATGAAAAAAGGCATTTTCATTTTTGATAATTTTCAATACCTTTCTTAGTGTTCAGACTTTTTCTAAAAAAAATTCAAATATTTTCATGTTATATATGATTTCCCCCCTAAAAGCTCATAATTTTTTCATGTTACTTATGAGAGCTAAATTTACAATATGTATTTTTTTTTGTCAAGACCAATTTCCGTAGTTTTAAATATTTTACACAACTAGTGTCATAATTTTCATGTTCACCCAAGATTTCTGTAAAATATAAAATTCTATAACTACTATGAAAATTTTGCAAATCCATGTGGGGGCTCACAAGGCCCATGCTCCCTAGTTCTGCCCCTGCGTTTGGAACATGGTTTTGTAAGATTGAGGTTGGTATGGGTTCCGTAATAAACATCAAATATGATGGTGTCAAAATCTAGAACAGATAATTGACGACCGACCAATCAATGAATAATGGTGAATTAGAGGTTTAATAATGGATTGTAACTTTGAACATTGATTGTGAACAGTATCACCGTATATGTGAACAGTGGTTGTAAACAGTACCACTGTATATGTGAACAGTAATTGTGAACAGTGACTGTGAACAGTACCACCGTATATGTGAACAGTGATTGTGAACAGTACCGGCGGAAACTGATTAAAAATGAAGATGAATACGAGACATTTTTTTTTAAGGTAGGTTCCCCCGGTAGCGCTTATGCTAGTCCGACAGTACGTCCTCCTTTTGTGTGTACTTGCTTTGTATTAGCTCAAAGACAATCAATTTGGATGATAATACAAACTACCAATCTCTCTCTTTCTATAATTTTCTTAATTCTATTTATAAGTATATAATTAGGATTACAAATATTTCAACAGAATAAATAATAAACTGTGTAGGAGAGAGAGCGTATAAGGATTGGTATTTTTTTGGGGTATGAAAAGAGAGAGTATAAGACCCTCAATTGGCTTGTATTTATATTGCCAATGGCTTTATATCTCTTAGGAGAGATGGATGGATATTGGGAGAGAAGGAAGAGATGTTTTTTGGTGTGTTTTGAATGAATGAATGAGGGGGTATTTATAGGTAAAAAATGAAGGGCAAAAAGGTAAATTTGTGTAATGTATATGATGTGTATGCTTAGGTCACATGTATTCTAGAATGTACATGATGTGTATGCTTAGGTCACATAGGTAAAAAATGGTATTTTACTGGAGGTAAAAGTGTTGAATTACCTTTGTAGGCCAATGATAAAATTAGTATTTAACCCCATCAATTGCCCCCTATCCTTATCATTTAGCTCGGATGAGCTGATTGGTGAGGATATCCTTCAACCCGGGAGTTAGTAGTAGCTTTGAGCTCTGAAGTTCGTGATGTCTTAAGCCCGAATCCTTCGTATGTGAACAAGGTCGATAATTCGATGCCTGCAAGAGGTCTTTTGCCTATGTTAGGTCTTTCACCCGTGTTAAAGGTCTTTTTGCCTTTGAGAGGTCTTTCGCCTGTTTTAGAGGTCTTTTGCCTGTGTTAGAGGTTTTTTTTCCTTTGAGAGGTCTTTCTCCTGGGTTAGAGGTCTTTCGCATGTGTTAGAGGTCTTTTGCCTGTGTTATAGGTCTTTTGCCTTTGAGAGGTCTTTCGCCTGTGTTAGAGGTCTTTTGTCTTTTTTAGAGGTCTTTTGCCTTTTTTAGAGATCTTTTGCCGTGGTCCTTGTGATACCGGCAGTACTGGGTAGAGTCCCTCTTCTTCTCTAGAGTGCTTATCTTCCTAGGCTTAGGCACCTCTCCTGGTTCTAATTGGGCATAGACCTCGCTCAGTGGAGCTGTAAGGGGAGTGAACTTCCGGTGAGCTATGTCCTCACTATATATGAACTTTTCAGTATTCTTTTTGTTCTTCTTGTTCTCCCTCTCTTGGCCAGAAGAAGGGCTATGATCCCCCTGGCGTTTGGAAGGGGGCCAGAGAGCAAAAAATCCTAACATGTTGCGTCCTTGGAGTGTCTCTTCCACCCCAATCTGTTTGTTGACCTCGTCCAGGAGTTCAGACATGGTCTTTGGAGCCATTCTAGCTAAGGTCATTAAACAGTAGGGGGAGCTTACTCCGTTCATAAATGCTGTTACGGCTACACCTTCATTGAGATCATCGATCATGAGGCTTTCCTGGTTGAACCGACAAGCGTACTCTTTCAGGCCTTCGTTTGAACTTTGTTTGATTGTGAAGAGGTGGGTGGAGGTCTTAGACTGCTTTCTAGTCCCTAGGAAATGAGTTACGAATCTCGTACCAAGCTCGTGCGAGCTCTGAATTGAGCTTGGAGATAGGCTGTTGCACCACATCCGAGCTGCCCCCTTGAGAGTTGTGACAAAAGCCCTGCATATGATACCATATGGAACATTCTGGAGCCCCATCATATTTCTAAATTGCTGCCAATGGTCCATTGGATCGGTTGAGCCATCATATGACTCTAGAGGAGGTAATTTGAATCTATTCGGGACCGCACAGGTCTGGATTTGCGCTGTAAACGGCGATTCAGAATTTCTTACTAGAGTTGCTACCGAGCTCCTCCCAACGTGGCCTATGGTTTTCATTATTTCGGCCAGTTGGGCTTTCATTTCTGATCTGAGCATCTGCTCTACTTCTTCAATAGAACTCTTGTTCGAGATCCTATCGAACACGGACCCTCGAGGCTTAGCATTTGTCTCCAGAACTGGTGGAATGTGGGGTCGACCTCCTCTGCTCACACTTTGTCTTTGAGCCTCTAATTCATAGTGTCTTTCTTGAACAACATGAACTTGTGAATTTCTTTTTGGAGATGGGGGAGCTGTAACAGAGAACTCATCATAAGAATCTCCTTGTTCAGAATTGGATTGGTCGGCAACAGACCCACTGGGCCTGCCTCGACTTCTTCTATACCTCCGGCGGCGTTCCCCCAGCCTTTCAATGGCTGGGATTCGCGCAGGGCCGGGCTGGGGGAGCCGGTGAAAAAACAGGGGTCGGAAGCGATTCATCTCTTGAACTGTAGAAGGAGATTCTCTTTGAGCCATCAATCTGTCAATCTTGACCTGGAGAGCAGTTTGTTGAGCCACTAAGGCTATCAAGGGGTTTGTTTGGGTGTTTTCTGACTGTGACATGGTAAAAGTATGATTTTTTGTGAAGCGTGTGACTTTAAGAAAATGTCTTTCCCACAGACGACGCCAAACTGATGGTGTCAAAATCTAGAACAGATAATTGACGACCGACCAATCAATGAATAATGGTGAATTATAGGTTTAATAATGGATTGTAACTGTGAACAGTGATTGTGAACAGTATCACCGTATATGTGAACAGTGGTTGTAAACAGTACAACTGTATATGTGAACAGTAATTGTGAACTGTGACTGTGAACTGTACCACCGTATATGTGAACAGTACCGGCAGAAACTGATTAAAAATGAAGATGAATACGAGACATTTTTTGTTAAGGTAGGTTCCCCCGGTAGCGCTTATGCTAGTTCGGCAGTACGTCCTCCTTTTGTGTGTGCTTGCTTTGTATTAGCTCAAAGACAATCAATTTGGATGATAATACAAGCTACCAATCTCTCTCTCTTTCTATAATTTCCTTAATTCTATTTATAAGTATATAATTAGGATTACAAATATTTCAACAGAATAAATAATAAACTGTGTAGGAGAGAGAGTGTATAAGGATTGGTATTTTTTGGGGGTATGAAAAGAGATAGTATAAGACCCTCGAAAATTGGCTTGTATTTATATTGCCAATGGCTTTATATCTCTTAGGAGAGATGGATGGATATTGGGAGAGAAGGAAGAGATGTTTTTTGGTGTGTTTTGAATGAATGAATGAGGAAGGTATTTATAGGTAAAAAATGAAGGGCAAAAAGGTAAATTTGTGTAATGTATATGATGTGTATGCTTAGGTCACATGTATTCTAGAATGTAGATGATGTGTATGCTTAGGTCACATGTATTCTAGAATGTAGATGATGTGTATGCTTAGGTCACATGTATTCTAGAATGTACATAATGTGTATGCTTAGGTCACATAGGTAAAAATGGTATTTTACTGGAGGTAAAACATGGTATTTTACTGGAGGTAAAAAATGGTATTTTACTGGAGGTAAAAAATGGTATTTTACTAGAGGTAAAAATAGGATTTTACTGTAGGTAAAAGTGTTGAATTACCTTTGTAAGCCAATGATAAAATTGGTATTTAACCCCATCAAAATACAAATTCATGTTGGGTTCAATTTCGCGTAAATTTTAATTGGCCAGAGTTTAGTTCTTTAAAGACTCTTGTAGTATCATATAATTACAATGCGTCAGTGTTGGACGTGTCAAGTTTGGGCTTATGCATTTGGAAATAGCGTGGGAAATAAAACCTACACAGGTGGATCAGATTCTTTACTTTTGTTTGATTTATTGCTTTTGAGTTTGAGACAACAAACAAGTTTCGGGTATAGATTTCAAATACAAAAATACCTCATTCATTTATTTATCTTCTGATATAGCGAGTAACATGTGTGATAACATTCCTCATAATTATGCCTACATGTATATTCCATTGGATTTTAAAATGTTTCAATGAAATTTAAAATATATATAATTTGTTTTCATATTGATTAATGCTAGCTATTAATCAAAATATAAAGTATTTAATATATTCCCAATTACTGATGAACGAATATCGAAATAATATGCATGAACAATTGTAAGTTATAAATATTTGCCTTCCTTAGTTTAAAAATAAATAAATTGTAGTAGTAATCTTCTAGAATAGGTTTTATTACAAAAATATTTTCCAGTAACTTAAAAAATTACAATATGAAATTGACTAAAATTGATTTTTCCAATTCTTATGTAGAGATGCTTAAATTAGTTAGAAAAGCTTTAAGGTTTATTTCTTCTTATAATGATATGTTTGACCCGATTCAACATGAATATAAAAATTTTCTTTGAATACTATATAATTGCAACGCTGGTGGATTGGGGTAGAATATGTCGAGTTCGAGTTATGTATACAATAAAAGGCGCGATTACAAAATTTCTCAAAACAAAATATGCACCTGTTGTGTCGAGTTCTTTCTAACAAATATCTCATGCATATTAAATTTTCATAAAAATATCATATGGACAAGCAACTCTTAATGAAGTTAAGATTGAGGTGAGTATGGGTTTTATAACAAAAATCCGGCATAAGTTCGGGTCAGGTTTAACTCTACATAAATTTAATTCATTTGGCCTTATCTTATTGAAATATAATAATTTTTTTTATTAAATATCCTTATAATTTTGTATGATTATAATACGTCAAGATGTGGGTAGAGGTCAGGGTTCAATATGTCGAATTTGGGTTTATGCATATATAAACGATGCAGGTTCAGATTTAAAACTTACAACAATTAGGTAAAATTCTTTCTAATTGTTTACGTATATTAAATTTTGCTATAAATATCCAATGATTTAAGATCTTTGTAACTAGTTAGGTTTGGAACTGATTTTTGGGTAAGGTTCATAATAAAATCTCTATACGTGTTTAGGTCACTAAGGTACATATATATATATATATATATCTAGAATCTTACAAAAAAAAAATAAAGATTGCCTTTTGTCGATCATTAATTAAGTTAAAATTAATTTATTTTTTTTTAAAATATGCCAAAATAAAAATATTCGATTGATTACTATGTCATGTTTTCGAGAATCTTATGACTAGAAGAAATAATACAAGTTGTGGGTTGCTTGGAGTGACTAGATATGCATGCACGAGATGTTTTAAATTTCGGACAAAAGTGAATAATACACCTTTGGCCAACTCACTTTCAGTAGGAAACAGTTAAGTTGTGTAGCTCAACTCTCTACAGGTATTTGCTCGGGGATCCCAATCGTCAGTAACGCTAACACTACCCCACCAATTAGATATTTTGGTGGGCTGCAGCTGATTTAATTTAATACCGTTGGGCGTATTCATTGGGTGATCCGATTTTCTCTGAGGTGGATTTATTTTTAAAAAAAATTAAGCGGATTAGTATAAACGTGTACTTTTTGTTTTCTTTTTATGCATTTCATTGCGCGGGTAATAAAGTAGCTCACTTTATTGCTCATTATTATGCTCATCTATTCATTTGGTAAAAATCCGGAATTCCGTAGTCCCGTAATGAATTTATTAATTTGATGAATAATGATATCAAAGCTTCATTTGCCTTATTAAAAAATCTCTAGTTCACTGGGCTTCCACAAAACTAAGGTATGCTTAAATTATTGATCGAGAATGATTGTCTCAAACTATCTTCTCGTATCGAAAAATCATAGAACTCAACGATGGATGATAAATAGGGTAATGTCACCAAATATCATTGTGACTTTTTAAGATGAAAACCTAAATTTGTGGCCAAAAGTGTTTCAGTTAAAGACAATATTGTTCTTATATGTGCGGACCGATGGACTTAACTTACTCCCAAACTAAGATGGAAGTCTTGGAAATCCAACTATTTGGGCACAAAAGAAAGTATAAAAAAAAACCTCCATTGATATATACAAAATAATTTACAAGATATGATCTATTTGAATTTAAAGTCTCCATTCTAACAAATCTTGGACTTCAATAAAAAAAATCTATTTTGCTTTCGAAAGGGTTTTGTATACGAGATGAATACTAGGAAGGGGCCCAGCCTGGGTCCGATTAGCTAACACGTCAATCTGATTTGCATTTGATGGGTCTTTTGATGTGCTCTAAAACTACTTTGGCTATTAAATCGAAAATCAAGCCTGATCTGTCATATTAGAAGCACCCAGTTTAAAGCATAACCAACAAATTCTTCAAATAATAATATTTTAATATATTTTTTTGTTTATAACGATTGATAAAATCACCAAAACAAGCTTTCATCAAATAAATATTAAAAAAAAAAAATTTAAAGAGTCATTTTTCAATAGCCAAATTTAAAGAAAGAGAATGACTCTTTAATATAGAGAGCAAATTTTGCTACTTTTGTGTGTGCCAATTTCGCTGATTTTTTAGAAAAATTGCCCTTTAATTATTTCTTTGAATAGCTTGTTGGAGATGTTAATAAAAAAATATCAAGAATTGAACTATTTGATTATTCATTTAATACTCTCCCTAGTAAGTTAGAGCATTTAAACATAGCGATAACAGAAAAGCTGAGGAAATATATATCAAATAACAACCCTATGATCAAATAAATATCTAATATTTAAGATAGTATGGCAAAATGGTGATGGATAAGTTAAAGCATTTAAACAGAGAGAACAGAAAAGCTGAGGAAATATCAAATAAAAGCCCTTGTATCTTTAGCATGATGATCAAATAAATATCTAATATTTAAGAAAGTATGGCAAAATGGTGATGGTGATTTGAAGTTCAAATTCTTATAATTATTGAGGGAAGAAAACAGAAAATAGACTGTATCAAGATGGTCCCAACTCCATTCATTTGTTTTTTCTTTTCCTTTTGCTCTATGTATCTGATATAAGTTATTTGCTAGTTTGAGCGTTCCAAACTTGCAAGGAAACTAATTAAGGCATACTTTTTTCATTAGTGCTCGTTTGGTTCGAATTTTGGTTTGTTCTTAAAATACTAAAACTCTAATTCGCATTAAAAATCTCTTATAGTTCATATCGAGAGATTGAATAGCTGAAGTTAAAACTTTTCGGGTCAAATTATCATTTTAGACTTTAGAGAAAGAAGAAAGAAATAAAAAAATGGAATCAAACCGGCACTAAAAGTAATGCCCAAAACATAAACAGTACGCATAGAATATAAATTACAAAGATTTATTGATTGCTAGATTGGATCCGGTATTAAATAAATTCATCTACTTGAGAGTAAGCCCAAACTTCCAATTAATCAAATATATTTCGTAAAGTATTATTTTGTATGACTAGCTATTAGAATTACTCTTTTATTAAAGTGCATGTCCAAAGTGTTAAAGATCCATAAATGAAAGAAATAAAAACAGAAAACCAGATACAGGTTGTTACAGGTTACAGGTTACAGGTTACTAATACCAGCCATATTTGATAAATTGATATATACATTACCAACCAAATCCACGGGAAATTTCAACTATAAAATCCCCCCACAAGTACTCCTCTTGTTATCAACAATTCTTGAAATCTAAAGATCAAGAAAGAAAGAAAGAAAGAAAGAATACATATATATCATATCTCTGTGTAATCTTTTGTATCAAGAATTAAATTATATTTGGTCAAGCAGCTAGCTAAATAAATGGAGAAGAGGATAGTAGTGGCAGTGGATGAAAGCGAAGAGAGTATGTATGCACTGTCGTGGTGTCTGACAAATCTTTTGACAGAGAAGAACAATAATACTAGTAGTACCATCCTCATCCTTCTCTACGTCAAACCCCCTCCTCCGGTTTACTCCTCCATTGATGCCCCTGGTCAGTACTCATTAGACTACTACTCCATTCATTTCATCAATTCTAATTTTATCAAGATGGTCCCAACTATTGTTATTGATGGAATTGCGTGTTTATATACGTGCATGCTGCAGGGTCCTTTTTTGCTGGGGATGTGATTGAAAGCATGGAAAAACACAGCAGGGACTTGGCAAATTCAGTGATGAACAGAGCTGAAACCGTCTTTAGAGACTTCCACACCGACGTATGTAACCATATTATATATGTATATATAGAAAAAAGTTTAGAAATTAATTAGTTTCAATAACGTACTAATGATATATATATATATATATGTTAAGTAAACTCTAATTTCTTGGCCTTGAAATATAAAAATAAAAATGATATGATGATGAGGGAATTATATGCAGATAAAAGTAGAGAAGAAAGTAGGGAGTGGGGATGCTAAGGAGGTGATATGTGTAGCAGTGGAGAAACTTGGAGCCGACATTTTGGTCATGGGAAGCCACGACTATGGCTTTTTCAAAAGGTATATACAACCTAATTTAATTGTTCACAAGGGAAAAGAAAAGAAAAGTTGTAGCTAAGTTGTTTGTTTAAACTTTAAACTAACTGGCCGGGGATTGTTAATAGTAGTGTTGGCCGCCGGGTGTTTAATTTATATATATATATGTGCAGGACTCTGCTGGGAAGTGTGAGTGATCACTGCTCCAAGAACGTTAAGTGCCCGTTGGTGGTGGTTAAGCGTCCAAAGAATGTTAATTAGCTTCCCTTTTCAATATGAATCAGATTCCACGAATTGAATGACTCTTCCTAGCTATATGTGTTAATCTCTGTGTGTGTGTGTGTGTGTGTCTGAAGTCTGAACGGGACTATGGGTATGGGAGCTTGTACGTTGCATTTCTTTAACTACTACTTCTGTGCAATCAATGGAATTAGTACTGTATCTCAAGTCGGGGCACTAAGATTAAGACATATGGCCGATCGATTAGACACCGTAATGATACAATTAATGTCAAAACATTTGGAAAAGAAAAAAATCAATGGTCTCAGTAAAATACCCTGCAAAGTTAATGTATTAATTAATTATCAGTTATAATATATAATAATGGCATGGTAATACAAAATTAACTAGTTTCCAACCCGTGCATCCATAAAAACCGTAATATATACAATGCACTCAGAAAGTTAAGTTATACAGTAAACTACTAAGTGAAGAGAATTTTGGTCGATTGAATTTAAAGATTTAAATACAAAGTGTAAACAATTATGATAGAACAAATTCTCAATCTAATTTGTAATTATAAATGAATTGGAATGAGAATGAAAGATGATCATAAAATTAAAACTAAAAGCATAAACAAAATAATGCTTTTTCTGAATTTTTAAAAGAAAATGAAATTTAGACTGTTCTACAACTATTAAAGTATCGTAAACATGAACAAAGCTTGTAAAAAAATTCCTCCTAAACATAAGGGAAAACATAATCAACAAAAATTAAGTACATGATTCTTCCATTTGTAGTCTACACTTTTTAGTCAGGGTAAGACACAATTCATAGAGTTTCCTGTAATGTCTTCTATGTTCGATAGATATTACAAATCTTTAAAAAGATATATAATAGAAAGTGTGATTGATGTACAGAAAATGTGTAAAATGAAATAAGCACAAAATATACATAAGTTACAATCTTAATCTCCCCGTAAAGAATTGCAAAAAAAAGTCAATCTACACCGAGTATAAACTATATAACGTCATTTTCCCAGTAAATGTGGAACTCAAAATTTAGAACTTTCATTTTCAAGATGTGAAACTCCTCCCCTTGCAATTACCTCCAAATTAACAATGGTCAAAATAATTTATAACAGGACAATTTATCAAAATGAAGCCCCATAAGTTGAAGGAAACTCGGGAAACACCAAACCATGAAACTTTTCACTTCTTGTTATTGACATCTTTGTGTGCTGCAATCTATATTTGTGTACCAGTATAAAACTTACAATCATGGTTCAACCCTGTCCCCTTGGAAGTAAAAGGCTCATCTCATGTGAGAATGGTTATCAAACTGCATTCTCTTGGATTTGAGAGATCTATTTTCAATTAAGAACGCTAAATCATGAATTTTAGCAAAAAGGAATTGAGACTTGTTGATAGGAATCATTTAAAAAATTTACTAGCTAAAAACAGTGACATTGATGCTTTTTCAGTCATGCAAATAATGCAATACCACAAATTTTGGATCATCCTCAATATCCAACAAACATTTTCATCAAAACCTCAAACAATTTTCTTATAAACTGGGGTAGCTTTCTCATCATATATCCCAGGTGCCCTGTCCCTTGCTTTGGCCAAAGCAACGCCCACTACAACTTGTGTCTGAAGGAGTGTCAATTACGAAGAAGGTCAATGACTCAGTTTCCCTCGATAGTGTTCTACAAGAAAGCTTATTACATGACTGGATTGTGGAGGTAAAGAAACTAGCCTTCCAAGAAGATGAGGCACGTTTGAAGCCTTTCTGTTTTAATGGTTCATTGACATGCTTATTTAAAAATAAATATTGGGGGATTGCCACATCATAATCTACTCTGTTATCTAAAAAATATGTCATCATGTTTAACAAGAAATTTATAAAAAGGGATCAATCATCTATTATGTTTATTAAGAAATGAATAATATAAATTATTCATTGTCATATGTTATGTTTATTAACTATAATATATTAGTTGTTTTTTGTGCTTTATTTATAACATTTTTTTGGACCATTATAGGGGGCCTTATTTTCTCTTGCAGAGACAATGTTAATTGTCCGTAAATAATATGAGGTTGGGCATCTTAAGACTGCGAATATAACATGTTTGATTTTTTTTATGCTTTGCCATAGTTTGAGGCACTAATGTTCAAATAAAATTTTATTGTACGATGTTAGAGGGTATTTATGGAGCTACAACAATCGCTACATATGGATGGATCAAAAATCAAGAATAATAACTGATTTGGTGTGAGGTAATTCTTGAGTAAGTAGTGGCGCGCTACAGTTTTCTAGTGCCTTTATAGTGTCAAGGAATTTTTTTCCTTTCGTTAAAGGTGGCTAAGTTCTGCGTGCACATTTAGATTTTCGTGTTTGCTTCTTTTCAACCAAGGAAAATGTAAAAAAAGGAAAAAGAATGAAGAGATATTGGTAGCAAGAATATATTACTACTGCCTTTTCTTTTGACAATATGTCGTGTAATTTTTGACATATAGTATTTTCTAGTTTATATATTTTCAAGATGGAGTACTTCTACACACTTTTTTATTTGCTTCAATTAGTAGATTTCACAATCTATTTTAACTTTTTATCTATTGCCTTTTACCGTGCTGCCTTTTAATACCGGTTCAAAAGCCATTGCTGCACATCCGCTGTGGATGCCCATATAATTTTAAACTTACAATCCATTTGGATTGAAGGAGAGGGATGGAAAGAAAATAGTTAATTAGGAGGGGAAAGAATAGAATAGAATGGAAAGGAATGAATGTATTTAATTTTATTGATGTTGGGATAGGTAAGGATGGAAAAGAATAGAATAAAAATAAATCTTGTTTGGATAGAAAGTAGAAAAGAAAGGAAAGAAATGTGATTTAATATATTATTAACAGATTAGGATTAAATTTGGAATAACGTAAAAAATTCATTAAAAACTTTTCCTTTCCCTCCCAATCCTCTCAATATTGGAAGGAAACAAAATAAAGGAATAGAGGGAATTGGCATTCCCTCCCAATCCCTCCGTTTCCTCTCCACTCCCTCCTATAAATCTATTCAAACGAGTGAAATACAATATTTCCTCCTCTTTTCCTTTTCTTTCCTTCTCATTCCCTCAATCCAAACAGCCTGGCAGTGGTGTGTTTATGGGTAGAATGTTAATGAATCCAAATATTAATGTATCCATTGAAGAACAAGACAAGGGCTTGCAATATATATACACTCTTAACATCATTGAAGGGAAAACTTTTGGGGAAATAATACATTTTCCAACAATAATCTCCCAGTGGCATCTACGACCACAATTAAAAGCAAATATAAACTGAAGGAAGCAAAAAAATAAATAAGAGGAAATAGTGGAGAAGCAATACCTCAAAAAAATTCCCAACAATTTCTTTGTATGTTTTTCTTTAATTTATGCCTGCAAAACTCATTGTTTACCTCAAAAAAATTGCCTAACAGTAATTTCTCAACTAAATTGAGTGATGCAAAAAAAACCAAATACAAGGAAAAAGTGGAGAAACAATTACCTCAAAAAAGAGTTGCCAACAACAATTTTTCTGTGTGTTTTCTTTGATTTACACCACAGAACTCATTGGTTATCTCAAAAAAAATTGCTAACAACAATTTCTCTATGCGTTTTCTTTGACTTATACTGCAGAACCCATTGGTGAAGATATCAAGGGATGAATGCTCATAGTTGGGAGAATATAATAAAATACATTGGGGGAGCAAAATAAGACCTAGCATTTAATAGGTGCGTTACTTATTACATCAAACTTCATGTGCGTAAAACAGAGGGGAGAGTAATCAATGCAGGAGCTTCGCACTCCTCCTGTTTTACTATATAGTATATATAGATATAGATTAAAATAATTAAATTAGTAAATTAAGCTGGTAAAAGCTTATCACCATAAGCACTCTATACAATATACATGGTTCAAAGTCATGGTTTTGGAGGCCAATTCGGCCACTCAATTTTTAACTTAGATATCAGTATCGGTATCGATTTCGGTGATACAGACCAATTCATTATTTAAAAGGCTCAAAAAATCACAAAAATATATATATTAAAAAAATAAAGTATGAAATTAATAAGATGGATCAATTAAATAAGCATAATAACATTATCTAATACAAATTACATAGCCTACATCGAAATATCAACATCTGTTACACTTGGTAATATAATATTACATCATAATTCAATAAATATATAACAAAGATTAAGCCAATTTAATTAAGCAAAGATTAACAAATTACTTTGGAACAATTAAACAAATCAACAGTTTTTTTTTTTCAATAGTTGCCAATTTAATTTAGCAAAAATTAACAAATTACTTTGGAACAATTGAACAAATCGACAGTTTTCTTTTCAATAGTTGTCAATTTAATTAAGTAGAGATTAACAAATTACTTTAGAACAAATCAACATTTTTTTTTCAATAGTTGCCAATTTACACTCCAAGTCTCCAAAGTCCAACATGTAGGTGCTTTTATTTTTTTTGTATTTTTGTAACTTTAGTCACTTTATTCAATTATATCACTTTAGTCACCTTTTTTTTTGCAATACAGAGTGAAATATCGGTGCAATATCAACGACTCGGTGTGATTTCGATAAAATATCGATGATATTTCGAAATACCGCGAATTTAATCATATCGGGTCATAATAACGATTTGGCACTCCCTAATCTAACTTGGTATCGGCCATATCGGATCGATATCGGCCGATACTTTGAACCATGAGTCTCTATGTGGATCAATTCACTCGTATCAAGGTATCATACTCACACTCGCACCCAGCCACGCTAGTAAACTCTCAGCAATGCTTTCATCAGAACTCTTAAAACTACAATATTTTTTGTGTTGCTTGCTAGCACACACGTATGTCTTGTTCTTAACATTTGTGCCACCACAATGAAAGGTTTGCATTTTTTTTAATCGTTTTAGCTTCAATCAAACCTAACCTCATACGTACACATCAAGGATGAATGACTGATTATTCCATATTATTCAGTTGTAGTCGTAACAAAATCTAACCTTAAATTTTGGTATGGGCAACAAAGATTCAAGTCATATATAAGATTCCCAATCCCCTCCCCCCTGAGCTTACCCCTAGGGCCGGTGTATATCTTAAATTCCTTGAAAACTTTTCTCCTAACATTTAAGATATAGTATTTGGTACGGATATAAATTTTTTTTTTTTTGAAACATTAAATTATCTTTCTATATTTTGTTCAAACGAGAATAAGAATGAAATACATGTGAATTACCAAAATATTTTTTATAAAATTAAAAGACAAATCCTAACAATTTTACAAATGCAAAATTTAAGTTTTTCTTGTCAAAAATTATAAAAAGTCATATTTATTTAATAATAATAATAATAAGTTTAAAAAAAAAACTATTTTTTTTAAAGAGAATATAAATGAACAAAGAAATTGTCTTGGTAAATAAAAAGAATATTTCAGCCTAAAGAAGAAATTTTAAGAGAAAATCTAATAGAGAAACCTAGTGTAATATTTTATTCCTATCCATTTAATACGGAGAACTTTGAAGGAATACTTCATTTTTTAAATGATGTATTCTCTAACCCAAAATTTGAACCAAATATTAGAATCCTTCTAAGTAAAAGGATAACGGAAATGATTTAGAATTCGAACAAAACAAGCCCCTAATTCTAACAAGACTGAAGAAAAAAAAAATGGATGGACAAACGGACAGACTATTTAGTTGGGAAGAAAGACTTGGCAAAAAATAATAAAAAATATTATTATTATAGTCGTGAACGGGAGTTTAATAAAAGCAAATGGGGTCCTACACAAACTTCACTAGTAAAACCAGCGTGTCGACCGAGCCAAATAAGAGGAGAAAGTAGTGAACCACGTTTATCCGCGTTCTTGACATTTTACCCAATTTCCTCTTTACTCTTCTTCTATATCATATATATATATATATATATACTTCACCACGCTCCACCAAGTCATTCAATTCTTACAAACAATAATACTTTCTCTCTCTCTATATATATATATTCGATCAGTCATCTCCTAGTGTTAACACCTTAGAGCAAGTAAGCGAATAATTAAGAATCTCAAATGGGAAACTGTACCTCTTGTTGCTACGTCGAGCCCCAAACTGCGATGCTTATCGACGTTCGCGGAAATTTCCGGCAGGTAAAGCTCCCAATTACAGCCGCTGATCTCATGATCGATGAACCTGGCCACTTAATTTCTCCCGTTGACAATATTCTCCGGCGTACTCTCCGGTACCAGGCCATGCCGGCCGACCAACAGCTATCCGCCGGAAAGCTATACATGTTTGTTCCTGCAGCTAAGCTACACTCCAAACTCTCCCAATCGGATATCGCCATGTTAGACTCTCTTTACAAGAAGAGGAGGCCATCAAAACGACGCAGTTCCAAGGTTCTCCCGTCCATCACCCAGGAAACCGGTGATAGAATTGAGGGTCCGCTTGTCAATTTGGGAGAGAAAGAGAATGTTCCCGGTTACCGGTTGGGGATAAATAACACACAGTGGAGACCTGTTTTGGAGCCCATTTATGAGGGTATTTGAGAAATTTGCACCTTTAATTACGTTACGTGCCATCATCCCGCGTGAAATGTTAGAGGACATGCCAAGTATGCTGGGACCACCTCATTGCTGACATGGCAAGATATGTCACGATGACAACCCCAGAGGAATTTAACTTCTCTTTTTTGCGACATATTGCAAAAATTAATCCCATCCGATCCAGTAGAGTTATTTCCAAGGACAAGGAATAGTTTATATAAATATGCAACTCATTGCACATTTATTTTAAAATAAATAAATTTATAAGTACTTTTGTTGTATAAATGTTTTCGTAAGACTTTCTTGCATTTTATTATGTGATGCTTTTAAGGGCATCACTAATGTATAATTAACGGTTCTTCTTCGATTTTTGATTATTTAATTCTTAAACTTAACAATCTAATTATTTATTTCTTAAACTTATCAATCTCACTCTCCACAATAGCTTCGATTTTTGATTATTTAATTCTTAAACTTAACAATCTAATTATTTAATTCTTAAACTTAACAATCTCACTCTCCACAATGGTTACTTATGGTTAATAGTCAAAAGTTAAATTCATCCAACAAATTAAGACTGTCTTTTTTATCGGCAAAGTTGATCGAGATGAACCTAAACAACGGGGGGCGAAGTCGATCGAACAATGGTTACTTATGGTCAATAGTCAAAAGTTAAATTCATTCAACAAATTAAAACTGTCTTTTTTATCGGCAAAGTTGATCGAGATGAACCTAAACAATGGGGG
Organism: Lonicera japonica; assembly: GCA_021464415.1. Taxonomy (NCBI): domain Eukaryota; kingdom Viridiplantae; phylum Streptophyta; class Magnoliopsida; order Dipsacales; family Caprifoliaceae; genus Lonicera; species Lonicera japonica. Next base: position 113,540,016 of record CM038464.1, on the reverse strand, counting down.
GGCGAAGTCGATCGAACAATGGTTACTTATGGTCAATAGTCAAAAGTTAAATTCATCCAACAAATTAAAACTGTCTTTTTTATCAACGAAGTTGATCAAGATGAACCTAAACAACGGGGGGCGAAGTCGATCGAGATGAACCCAAACAATAGGGATCTATACCTCTGATACCATATTAGATTTCAGAGCATCCAACCCAAAACCAATTAATAATAGGTGGAGTAACCCCTAGATCTTATATATTGCTTTGTGATGATCCACTCTTCAAATGTGAGATTGATAGTCTCAACATATTGATGCTCAAAAACTCAATACTAAAAGAAGTCATTCGTTTTGAAACTACTTTCAAACTGATAATACTTATTCTCAATACAAGCTGTTTTCCAATCTATTTTAATTAGATTTTTTATTTTAATTATACCCCTAGAGATGCTATAACATGTGATCATAAATTGTTTTATTTTTATTAGATTTCTTATCTTAATCAGCAGATAATTAAACTATGCTTTTGTCCAAGAGCTTGAGAGTGGCAATAATGCAAATTCAAATATTATTGGGGCAATTTTTTTAAAATATCTTTAAAGAACAGCTTGACTGAAGATTTGTGTAGTTTATTATAATTTCTTTATAAAATTTCTCCTCTATCTTTTGATTAGAGATTTTAAAGAAAAAAAAAAACTCAAAACCAGAAATTGTTCTTGTATAAACTAAATGACTAACTAAAAAAAAATAACCATCCAGAAAGCTGAATGTAATTATGTATTGACATACAACACTTTAAATTAACATAATCTCCGGAGAACCTTATAATTATTAAATTATATTTGCAATGTCATTAGTTCGAATATCATAACATTTTTTAAAAAAATAGATACAGGAAAACTACTTTTAAGAATATCATAACGTACTCATTTGCACTAATAATTTATGTATTCACCGTAAAGCCAATACCATTTCATTTATTTGAATATTGAAAAATTAAATTTGAGATTTAAAGAAACGAGGATGGACTGAACTCACAGAGAAACTGGGCTTTGATGGCCGAGTCAATATCAGTGCATTTTCCATAGTAACAAGTCCAAACTTTTTAGAGAAAATCCAATACGTGATAATAAAAAGCCCATAGTCACTCGAAATCATTCAACAAATTCTTTTTGGTGAGACTTAAATTTAAATTTTTCTAAATCTGAGTGTACACTTCTTCAATTAAGCTATCCCACTTATTATCGGCCATCTAGTTGTTTGTGGGGAGATGATTTAAGTTACAGTAAGATTTATTTTTATTTTTTTTATCAAAACATAGATTATAATATCACATAACATAATAAATAATTCAAAGCCAATTTTAGGCTTCTCAAGGAACAAATATACTACTAATTTTTTTTTAAACACGTCAAAATATATATATATATATATATATTTTGTTCAAAAGTTCATCCCCATAGGATGTTCCACTAACTTTTGTGCATTTCGACTAATATTATTTACTTGCGGAACTTACCACATTTGTATGCATAGTAATAAACAATAATTTTTTTTTATATATGTCAGAATATTATTCTCCTTTTTTTTTTTGTTCAAAAGTTCATCCCCACAGGGTGTTCGGCTAACTTTTGCGCATTTCAACTAATATTATATGCTCGCGGAACTTATCACATTTGTATGCATAGTAATAGTCTCATTTTATATTCACTTCGTTCTAAGTTATTAAGAGTTCATTTGTTTATGGTGTGGATCTCAAATAATCTTGTTATTTTTTTTAAACATAATCAATAAATCAAATTTTATAGTAATATATATATATATTTTATATTAGGGCATAGTTTATCTATGTGTGTGTATATATGCCTAGCTAGATATAGACATGCTTTACTAAGTACGTTAAATTGAACGTTGACAACAACCGTCAAATTAAATATAGGTACTTAGGGGATATTTTAGTTAAACGGTCCCTTTATATATATATATATATATATTTATATATATAAGCTTAATTATATTGCTGAAGATCGATTGCAGTTAGGTTTCATCTATCTATCTATATCTAAAGACCAAGGCATTAATTAGTTAATGTGGTTGAACGGTTCCTTCCTTCTTTCTCACACCCCTCTCGATCTTACTCGACTCCTAATTAATTATCTTTTCTTTATTTAATTACTTTTTTAATTTACGTACGACTTTAAAATAGAAGACGATAAATTCAAGTATATATATATATATATGCAATGCATGCTCAAACAGTCTCCAATTTATTTATATATATATATATATATTACTACTCCGATAATCAAATTAACTCGATCTTCAATTCCCATACTAATGCTCACGCCCTCGGCTACCAAATAAATAACTATAAGTTAAGTTAGGGAGCAGTTGAAAATTAAGAGGTGGTAGATCAGTTAAACTTAACCCGGCCATTAAATTAAATTAAAAAATAATAATAATATATAGTTATAATCCAACGACTCCAATCTTACGTGACATTCTCATAACTTATTACCAAATTAAGTCCACCCATTTAAATCTACCTATCACGAGATGGAGCCGTTTAACAAACCCACCCCCCCCCTCTCTCTCTCTCTCTCTCTCACATACTAGCTAGCTACGTACTTCAACGTAATATAAAAACAACCATCAAATGCATGCTTTCACTCACCTCCATCGATCACTTTTAACTCCCGACCCTTTCAATTCATGCGTACTCTACCCATCTTAATTAATTTAGCTTTAATTTGATTTCCTTCTCGCACACTACACTACACTACACATATGGGTAACCATATCTCTCACCAGCCAGCAGCCAATGGCACCGGAAAAGTCATCCTATCCGATGGGACCGTGCACGAGTACCAGAAGCCATTAACTGTAGCAGAGCTCATGTTAGATTATCCGCAAGAGGTCGTGGTTGAGTTTCAGTCATCGGTTACCAACGGGAAAAGGCCGTGTCCATTGCCTGCTGACAAGAAGCTAGAGACGGACAAGGTGTACATCATGCTTCCCATGAAACGAGGGAAGCCTGCAGCACTTTCGTCAGAAGAAGCCCGGGGGCTACTTCTCACGGCTAACAATGTTTTAAAATCTAGGACTAATGATCGCTTATCTGGTACGTGGGGATTTGTTCCTTTCATTGCTCGAATGTGCATTGCAGGTACCGGGAACTGCGAGGGAACGAGAGATTTTGTAGAGCACAAGAAAAATGAGCAACAAGTACTAATTGTCGAGAAGACGGAGGAGAAGCGTAAAATAGAGTTATTATTCTCTGAAATTATGGAGGACAGGCCCGAATTTTTGAGCAGGCAATTGTCGGGAAAGAGTTGGAAGCCTAATTTGGATACCATTAAGGAGAAAGGTGTCAAGGCAAAGGTTCGTCATTGGCTACTTTAAATAATTCAGTAAGAATAATGTTAGACACAAAAAATGTACAAAAAAATAAAAGTTAATTAGTGCGCAACAATACTTTGATTGATTAGATGATCTTCAACACTGATCGATCAATCAAATATGTGTACTAATTTATTTTTCTGTACGGATCGTGTGTCTAATTTTAGAAATCACGTTGAGTGATTGATGCTATCATCAAGGCATGAAGGCAAAGTAAATGTACTACTAGGATTACAGTTGGCGCCATGTTAATTTGGCCAGTGCGTGGAGAAAATGCATTGATTTTGTAAGCATCTTTATTTTGTGCTATCTATACTTTTCCTTTGTGCAAGCTAGCTAGTAATACTCGTATTTTCATTTTCAATTTTAGAAACAATTCTCAAAACTGTATCATAATTAGCACATAAATAAATTTGAGACATACAACAAGTCATTAAGACGAATATTAAGCAATAAAATTTCCAAAAAAAAAAAAATGCTAAATCCTGGCCTCATCCATTTAAGTAGAAGTATGGCTAAATATATACTAAAATGATACAAACATTGCGCTCGTGTTGGAAAACTTACTTAGCCCAAATTAACTTGGCCCATTAGTTGACATTGACTAAAAGGCAATTTCTGTCTTTCTAGCTAGTTGAGCTATGCCCCAACTTCACTATGTTTTATTTGCACCTTATGGTTGAGGGCCGGCTTCAATGACTGATTTCTATTTTCTCATTTCTAATTTTATATGTCAAAGCTTTTTTAGAAAATTTGTATATGTAGTTAGCATTTTTTTTTTCTATATGGATAAAAAAATATACAAAAATTAGTCTCAATGGTGCCAGATTTCTTCCTTATTTAGCATTTATTTAAGAAGAGATAATTAGTAGGTTTTATAGTATCAAATGAGATTGTGTCAAGGTATATTGAAAATTTCTGTTACCATTTTTATGTCCAAAAATGATGATAAAATATTTTATCATAGTTAAGCACATGTGTGCAGCCACCTATCTTGGAAACAATCAAATTTGGTCATGATTATCGGTCGTGTGTAATAATTTTGTATAATATAGTTGTTTTACTTATTTTTTTCTGGGTATTTAGCAACTCAACCTATCATATCATATATAATATAATATAATATAATAGATAGTAAAATGACTTCTTTTCGTATCATGATGCCATGTGTCCACAATTTAATGTACTATTAAATATTTTAGTTTTTTCTTTTTTACTCTTTTGAATCCAATGGGCTATTTTACTACTTAATGTAATATTAAATGTCTTCAGATATTATTTTTTACTATTTTGTTATTGACATCTTTTTTATAGGTTTTAGATCTTTTATTAATTATGTATCTCTTATTCAATTATCTTCGCTCCTATTTCTTTTTGATTATATGTACTTTTCTTTAATTATAATGAAGCAAAATAAAGTCTCTCTACAATTTTACAATCGTTGATCAATTTCTATCTAAAACTAGCTATCAAAAAATTGAATTATATCATATACTTCAATTTTAATAAAATTAATAAATTTATAATCCACAAATTTAAAAGATGTATGCGCATTCGCACATACTACATGTTTTTTTATTAAAATAAACTTGCTAGAAATCATCTTTTAAAACTGTTAAAAATAAATTTGTTAAGAGAGTCCTGTTAAAAATTGTAATTAAGCTGATCTAGGGGTGTTGTCAGAAATCCGAAAATTGAACGAACGAACCGAACCGATCCGTTGCGATCCGAAATGTCCCGAACCGAAAAAAAAACCGAAACTGAAATCAAAATCAAAAACCGAAACCGATTGATTTGGGTCGGTATGGGTTGGGGATTCGGGGTTCCCGAATTGGACCGAAAAAACCGAATCCTTAAAAAAAAATTGCTAACTTAATGTAATTACTTAAGTTGTCTTACAATACGTTAAAAAAAAAAAAAAAAAACTTTCTTACAACATTTACATTATATAAGTGACCCAACCCTATAGATTATTTACATTTATAAATAATTATTTAAGCTAATTATTAAAATAAATACATTATATAATTTTTTTGTAGCGCCTTTTGAGTGAATTTATATTTTTAGTGCAATTTTGAACTAAAGTTTTAACAATACAAAAAAAAATCGAATGAAACCGAACGGACCGAAATCGAATAATTTGGGGAGGGTTTGGGTTTCATAGATACGAAAATCGAAACCGAACCAAACCGAAACCGAATTATAAAGTTTGGAGAGGGTTTGGGGTACCCTAGTTTCTACCCCGACCGAAACCGAAAACACCCCTAAGCTGATCAACAAACTGGGATAATGCCATATCTATCTTAGTGCGAAAATCTTCGGGCCTGTTTGGTGGCTCTTTTTTTTTTTGTTTTTTTCTCCAAATTTTAAAAACTCAATTCAAAATCAACTCTACTTTTACGCTTTTTAAAATTTATTTCACTTTACTTTCTCTCTCTAAAAAAACTTTTAAAACACCATAACTTTAAATTAAAAAATTAAAATAAAATAAAAAATATATATTTAAAACATACTCGTTGAGATCTATAAAATAAGATCCATTGTGACTATTTTTTGAAATTTTTTTATAAGATTTTTAGTTGGTTGAAAAAAACTCAAAAAAAAAAAAAATCAACTTTTCAACATATTTTAAAATTCTACCAAACACCATATTTTAAAAATTCAACTTAAAACATTCACCAAACATCACCTTCGTATTCACATGATAACATTTCAAAAATTATATAAATAGAAAATGAATTGTAGATGACTCCTTTTAAATCTTTACGAGCAAAGAACAACCACCAAATAAATGATCTTTCCAAACAAGGAATTAAGGGCGAAGGCAATATATTGGGAGGTAAGATATAATACGTAGGGGCCCACCAACGATTACCTCTTGCAAAGACGATGTAGTTAATAATAAGAATTGAGGGGACCTCACGTTGTTTAGATTTGTTTGCACAAAATTAAATGAAAAAAACAAAAAAAAGTCATACTTTAACCCTTACCTCTTATTTAGTTCACAAATTTGAACATTTTAGGAAGGAAAGTTACTTTATTTTGTTTAGTAAACATAAATTTCGGAAATATTTTCTTGACAGAGGGGGTAGAAGGAGGTAAAAGTCATTCTCCTCAAAATACATGAGATTGATTTTCCTTTGTGATTTTCTAGCATTTATTACAAAAATTTTGGACAACAATACCCCTACCTAAATACTTTTCATACTTTACCAAACACAAGAAAAAAAAACTTGATAGAAATTTTAGTTTCCCACCTCTATGAGAAAGACAAGGGAAGTAATTTCCCTTTCATGAACCAAATAAAGCCTTAAGGTTGGTCAAATATCAATCTTAAATCACAATAAGTGCATTATTAAACACAAGGCAAAAAGTTAAATTTTGCGAGCTATAACCTTTGAGAGCCGAATTATAAATAATGTCTTGTAAATTCTCTCACTTGATGTGAGAATTAATTAAGGTGCACACATATTAACCCGAACAGTGTTTAAAAAAAAGGTTATAATTCATATTTGTTAATCTAAGATCACCAAAACCATTGTACTCTTTTGGTGATCTAGTAAAATAATTAATAACGATAATAATAAAAATAAAATATTATGAAAGATTTTTTTTTAGCATTCACACAAATCAATTATCATGGTAACCGGCTCATAAAAAAAATAGGTACTACTTACACACTACTTTTACTAATTTCATTCTCAATTAAAGAATGCACATTTTTTTTCTTATTTGCATACCCCACCTTTTTACAAGTGAAATTGGTTTTGAAATGGTACACACCCAGCCCATGCTAAGCACATGTTATGCGAATAAGTGTATACTAGCTTGGTCCATGTCCAGCAAGTACATACAAATGTTATCGGTCCATGTCAAGTGAGTACATATAAACATACTTAGCCAATGTCTAGTGACTGTGTATGGTTAAATTGAATATTTTTGAACCCGACACTAACTCGGCACATGCCAGGCTAGTACAAATGAACATACTTTGTCAATATCCTACGAGTGTGTATGGTTAAATTGAATTTTTATTACAACCAACATATACTCGGTCTATGTCAAACGAGTATGTGTAACCCATGTGAGAAGAGTGTGGAGCAGAGCGGTGATTTGGTTATAGGATTGAGCGTATATGATATATTGTTTCCTTTTATTTTCTTTAATCTATGGGTAAAAAGTGAACTAATTGTTAATTAGTTTCTTAATCTTTTAACGATGGGTAAAGAGATCGAGAAACTATGGGGTGAAGAAGAATAAACTATTAGATCTTATTAGATTTGATGGAGCAAATTAATAAGTTAATCTGCTCCACCAACCACAAGTAGACACGTGGCCTCTCGCGTCAACAGTATAGTCCGCTACAGTAAGGGGAGCTCGAGAGCTCTGCTCAAGTGCCACCTGGAGGCCAGAGCTCCGGAAAATGTGGGCATTCGACCTAAAGGCTATTTTCGTACAACGGGTTACAAAGCTCGAACGCCAGAGTTATTCCAGGGAGCTTCAGAGTCCTCTGGCCAACAATTATGTTAAAAAAAAAGTATAGATAGCATGGGCGGCTGCCACCAACGCAGCAGAGCCTCCTTCAACTTCATTAAATGCAAAATAACTGCATTTAATGCACCGGGATCCATGGAGAAGCAACGTCAGAGTTAGTGATGATTAGGGATGGCCTCAAACTTGCTCTGAGATCTCTCTCACACGTTTCCTTTCTGTCATATATATATGGGAAGCATTTACTCCACTCAACAACCAGACAACAACAGAGAAAGAACCAAGTAATTAAGCTTTTATTACAAGAGAGAAATACAGAGAGATCAAGCTAAAAAAGCATACAACAGAGCTCCTAGCACAAGAAATCTAGACTCTGCATGGCCTAGTAATACTTTCATTGTAATCTTGCAAGAATAGAATAGCTAAGAGACCTAGTTAGCTTGTAATACAAATTCAGTTATTATAATACAAAGCAGCCCAAGCTCTTAGCTCTATTCACAAGAGGAAGGCTAATACATATTTTCATATGAAGCGAGCCTCTTCTATATATCTTTGTCTTTCTCAGTTCAGTTCTTCGTTATTCTATTCATTGGATCAATCATTTGACTGTATGGTCGAAGTAGACCTGTTCTAGTTTTTCACACCAACAAGATTTAATAACCTTGTGATGAAAACATAACCTAAATAAAATCATAAACCGTTCATATATGATTGCTAAGAATTAATAGATTAATATACAAAAACGTAATTTAATCCATAGCGTGTGATTTATAACCGACTGGTTGGCCTTTTAAGTTTCATGTATTTCTTTAAAGAATTCTTTAAGCTTTATATATGCTCTCTGTGATAATGGGGGCTCAACAGAGACAAAATAAATACTTTCAATTTGAGGACCATAACCACAATATGTAGATAGTAAGCCCTACTATCTATTCTATATGTTCATTTTATCCCATCATGAAAACAAAAACTACCCTTAGGGTGTGTTTAATGATTCGAATTAGAGAGTTGGATAGGATTATTTAATCCCATCTGGATATGATAAAACAATCCCACCTCTTAAGTGGGATTCGTAAATCCCTCTCTTGGTGGGATAAAAGCTTGATCGGGATAAATAATCCACTTCGATATCCAATTCCGACAAACACCAAACATGGGATATAATAGAGTTATCATATCTCACCTTCTAATCCTGCAAGTCAAACATAGCCTTAAGTCTCTACACTTTAAAGGCCAACACCCTATTAGATACATTTAAGCCCAAATCACTTAAACCTTAATATATCACTTTTAAAGTTGGCTTAAATATACGACAATCCACAATACACAATTATTTCACATATAAGCCCATTGCTGGATTAAAGATCCAATAATCTCCTATTTCAAATATATGTGTAACCTTATTATTATGTATTGTAAAATTTAGCTCATATTTATGGTCATTACTAAAATGTATCCATATCAAATTCGATCCATCAATGATATCAACATATGATTAAAGCAGCATTTGTTACAGCTCTCGTAACTTGAATATTCAATGGTCACGTATGACAATATAACTGAATGACATGGTGTTGACCTAAAAGATCATTAATCATATTTTGATAATAACAATACTTTAATCTTGTGTAATTTAACATGCATGTTTAAATTGACTATAGCTACAAATCCATAGCATTATCGTTTAATCATTCGTGGAACGTAAATTACTAAAACTGACGATCCAAACAGAGATCATTACCTTACCACGAATAAACAACTCACATAAGATTTCTTCGCATAACACCATTGATCAGAAGCAAAGAAGTACATTCAATTGAAGATCAAAGTCAAAGAACAAGTGAAGAATTAAATAAACGAATTGAGCATTTGAAGACTCATAAAACCGAAAATTGAATGAGCGTTTAGATTATTTGTAAAGTTTCTCATTTAATCAATCTAGTAGCTCAAATATAGTCATGCATCATTTCGAGATTGATTCAAAAAAACTTGAAATTATATTTCTTTGAAAACATCATTTTTCATAAACCGATTTTCAAAATAAATTCATTATAAAATTGTACAAATTATTTTTGAGTCAAAAACAAAATTAAGTGTCTTAGCAACATGTCAAGAACATCTCCCAAGCATTAAAATGGATTTTGAATCAAAATTGTAAAAGTCAAAAAATTTAAAAATTAACCTGATGAGCACTGCCTCAATCGATTGAGGGCCATTAGCCGACTGATACTTCAAAATATAGCCATTAGATTTCTAATTTTTGCTCTAATTTGAGGCAACTACTTCACATAACTTCTAAAGCGACCATATACTCTTTAGTACTATATATTAGACATTTAAGACACATTTAAAACCCTCTTGAATCACTATTTTAACTTATTATCCTTCTAGCACCAATATTCAAAAGATTCAAGTTCTTTATTTGAACAATTCATTTCATCTTGAGCTATAAACTTTGATCAATTTTGATAACTTTATAATGAGCTTCATCTTATATCTTTGTATATACTTGAGAGTTATTGCACATTAGTGTGTATCACTAAACAAATTATATTTAGTCTTTTGTGAGAGTATTTCTCGTTGTTGAGCAAGAGTGCATCTTATGTAAGTGTAGTAATAAGGATTACACTTGTAAGAAGGTTTGATTTTCACCCGTAAAAAAATCGGTTAGCGGAATTTCTCGGGAAAACTACTCTGGCTCGGATGTATGGTCTAAAAAATCGAACTACATTAATAAAACATCATGACTCATTCAGTTCTATCTTTCTAAACTCAAGCTCTTCATTTATTAGTATTCATACTTGTTGTTTGATCTTATGATTGGTTGCTTTGCTAATATCCTTGAAATATATATATATATATATTTATATATATTTAGCTAGTTAAAGTCCTATCACTTAAACACCTTTCGAAATTATTTAAATTCCGCATTAAATTTTTTAAACCCTATTCACCCCCTACTAGGGTTAAGTTCTGACCTACACATGGATCGCGATGTAGATGTTTAACATGGAAATTTCATGTAAAGTGATCTTAACATACCTATTTCCAATTGATCCTTCTTAAACCTTAGTGATATTAGTATATATCAAAAATCAGAATGTGAATAAATTAAACTTTATTTCTACAGAAAATAACTTCAAAATATGCTTACACCAAAATAATTTAAAAATGTCTATATTAGAGAAATACTTAAAATTACAAATTCCCATTAAAACTAAATATTCTAAAAAGACGTGACAGTCATACACGAAGTGTGCTCATGAAACACTTTGGGTGGTAATCCCTTAGTGAGCGGATCTACAACCATTGAGTTTGTACCAATGTGTTTTATAAACACATGTTCACTCTGAATTAATTCTTGGATAACTAGAAACTTAATGTCTAAATGCCTAAACTTCGCCGAGCTCCTGTTGTTCATAAAATATAGCACTGCAGACTTATTGTCACAAAACAGATTGAGTGGTCTTTCAATACTTTTCACTATGCACAGTCTCATGACAAAATTTTGAAGCCACAAATTCCATGGTTAAACACCTCATAATATGCTATAAATTCTGATGTCATGGTAAAAGAGTCTATATGAGACTATTTAGCACTTTTTCAAGAGATAGCACCCTCAGGTAACAGGTAAACACAACCCGTCATATATTTCATACTATCTTGGCATCCAGTAAAATATGAGTTTGTATACATAATGATCTCAAGCTGATCTAACATCCGTTGCGTGATCATTTAGTCTTTTATTCTCTTTAACTACTCCAAGACCATTTTCATTACTTTCTAATGGTCTGGTCATGGATTGCTTAAATATTTGCCTAGCATCCCAACAATGTACGCAATATCCAGACACATACATACCTGAGCATACATTAGACTCGCTATTGTTGATTTATAAAGAATTTTTAGCATTTTTTTTTCTCAAAATCATACTTAAGGTACTAATTGAGATTAAACTTATCTTTCTTAACCACAAGGGTATCACTTGGTTTATAATCCTGCATGATATCTCTTGAGAACCTTTTTGATATATCTCTTTTGTGATAATCCTAAAATACCCTGAAAGAGATTCCGATGTATCTGTATGCCTAACACAAAAGAGGCATCACCAAGATCTTTTATCTCAAAATTCTTTGTCAAAAATTTCTTAGTTTCGTGTGATATGCTTATATCGTTGCTGGCAAGAAAAATGTCATCGACATATAAAACCAGAAAAATGTACTTACATATAAAATCAAAAAAGTATACGTTCTCCCACAAAACTTATGGTATATGCAATCGTCGACCAAATTCATCTCAAAGCCAAACAAGATGATCATTTGATAAAACTTAAAATACCATTGTCAAGATATTTGCTTGATCCCATAGATAGATTTCTTAAGTTTATAAATCATATTCTTTGGGTCTCCTACCACAAAATTTTTTGGCTACACCATATAGATCGTCTCATCAATGTTACCATTAAGAAATGCAATTTTTAAATCCATCTAATGTAACTCAAGATCAAAATGTGACATCAATGCCATTATAGTCCAAAAAGAATCTTTCAAAGAAACTAGAGATAAAGTTTATTTATAGTCGATGCTTTCATTTTGTATAAAGCCTTTTATAATAAGACAAGCTTTGTACCTCTCCACATCGTTTTTTGAATCCCTCTTGGTCTTAAATATCCATTTGCAACCAATGGGTTTCGTACCCTTTGAAAATGAGGCAAGATCCCATACGTCATTGTCTTCCATGGACTTAATCTTCTAATTCACGGCATGGCATCAATCTATTTCTGAGAATTAGAACTTTTCTTGGAGAAATATAATGTAGCCATCTGGCACTGTACTTCTCATTTCTTTAGTAGATCTCCTTAATGTCATAGGTCTTAAGGTGGTACATTTTGTTCTTCTGAAATAATTCTTGAATGAAAAGTAGGCCTGGGACCGGTTCGGTTATTTAAAAAAATTTGAGGAACCATTAACCGAACCGGTTCTATGTTAACGGTTCGGTTCTACCTATAAAAAAGTGAAGAACCGGTTTAAGAACCGAACTAGTTCTAACAGTTCGGTTCTTTCGGTTTATCGATGAACCGTTAACAAGATAAAGACCGGTTCCTTAACGATTATTGGAAAGAACCGGTTTATTGGTTAACAGTTAACAAGAAAAAAACTGAAATGAAATATTAATGGTTATTGGAAAGAAATAACGGTTCTAACGGTTCCTTAATGGTTCTAACGATTCCTTAACGGTTCTAACGGTTCGGTTCCTAAGCAATTTAGAAGGAAAATTTAATAACGGTTCCTTAACGATTATTAGAAAGAAATTATGTCAAGAACCGTTAACCGAACCGCTAACAACTTTGAAGAATCGAACCGGTAACAAAAGTTTCCTATTTTTCAAGAACCCAACCGAACCAGGTTTTATCGATTCGGTCTGGACCGGTTCTCTGATTTTCGATTCTAAATTCCCAACCCTAATGAAAAGTTCTCCGATATTGACTTGATTTATTGTGTCTTAAATAAAGTCAATAAAAGGATCATGATCAATGCCAATGGCACCTGTGAGAATATCAACATATTTTTCTTCAAAGACAAAGTCCCTAACTATATCTCCCCCTGCAAACTCAACATCCTCAAAGAACCGGGAATTTCTCGACTCGAAAATTAACTTAATCTTGGGATCATAAAATTTATACCTCCTGAATCTTTTAGATCATCCAACAAAATGTCAACTCATTGTCTTTAAGTCCAGTTTCTTTTCATTAGGCATGCAAGGCATTCCTTTAATTGGATATCCCTAAATAAGCAAATAATTTAGCTTAGGCTTCTTGCTTGTCCAAAGTTCATAAGGGGTTTGACAGTCACTTTAGTTAGGACCCTGTTAAGGATTTAAGCTGCAATTTTAATCGTTTCTCCCTAGAGTGATTTTGGTAAGGTAGAATGATAAATCATACTCATCACTATGTCCTTAAGCTTTATGTTTCATCTTTTAATAACACCGTTCATAGCAAGCGAATGCAATATAGTGTACTGTGAGACAATACCGCATTCCTCTATAAACTTAGCAAACGGTCATGTACGTTATTCACCTGAACCATCATATATGATATAGTACTCACTGCCATGATCAGATCTTATGCTTTTGATTCTTTTGTTGAGTTGGTTATCAACTTCAGCTTTAAAATTTTTAAATGCGTCCAACGACTTTGACTTTTCATGAAGAAGATATATATATATATATAGCAATATCTGCAAAAAATCATCTATGAATTGAACATTATAATATATTGTTGACTATTCCAAGTAACCATTGAAAATTGCCCACAAATATCCGTATGTATAAGTTCTAAAATGTTTGAAGTTCTATGGGTTTCAAATCTCCTTTGATTGGTTTGTTTTCCTTTTATACATTACGTTAACACAAATATCAAAATTTGTGAAAGTTAAGGATCTAAAATTTCATTCGACACATGTTTATATATTCTCTATCTCGAGATATGACCTAATCTCCTGTGCCATAACGCAGCTAAATTTTTAGTGACTAATTTTCTCTTTACACCTCGTGTACTTAATTGCATAATTTCATTAAATGAAGCATTTGTATCAACTAAGTAACTATTATTATAACCTGACAAAGAACTAGAATCAACCAATTTTGAATCATGAAACAAACTAAATTTTTCATTACTGAAAAAACAAGAATATCTAGATTTATCCAAAATATAAATATCAATCAGATTCCATCTAAACGACACTAAAATAAAGTTTCATTTAAATCTAAATAAAATATGATATTTAAGAATATTATAAAATTTTCTATTACTTCAACTTGAACCGTCTTGCTATCACCTTGCCATCGCCTACATAGATGTGTCTTTCACCATCATTTGGCTTTTGGTAATTAAGTTAACCTTATGTAGGCACACTAATCTGAGTTGTTGCACTGGAATCTATCCACCACATGTGTCTATGTACCAAAGTTAAATTAACCACATAACAAACCAAATTAAAAAACATACCCTTCTTAGCACGCCATGCGTAAAAGTTGGTGTAATGCTTTTTATGTGCCTTTCAGCTTCATAAAAGTAACATCCAGTACTTTTACGTTCAACCGGTTTCTTTTCTTATTCTCTGCAGCTTATTTATTCTTTTTTTTCATCATCTTGTTCTTGTTTTTAGACGTTAAGGTAATGTGAGCACTCTTTACCTTATCTTACTTCATTCTTTCCTCTTTTTTAACACAATAAGAGATTAGCTCATTCAAAGACCGAGTCTTTTTTTGACAATTGTACCTCACCTTAAAATGGCTAAAATGTGTCGAACGAGATATCAAAACTAGATTCACCAGCAAGTCCTCAAAGAGTTCTAGCTTAAGTTCTCTTAACTTAGAAGTAAGATGAGACATCTTTATGATGTACTCCTTCATATGGCCTTTACTTCTAAACCTCATTGAAATTAGGCTTATCAAGAGCATACTTATTTCAGCATTTTAGTTCTTGATAAACGTCTTTTCAATGTATGCAAGGAAATCCTTAGCCATAGTTAATTTTTCAGATATTATGCCCTGAATGCTTCCAAGATGGCCTCCTTCATAATCATGACATACATGTGATTTAATTTCTCTCACTTCTCTTTATTTTTTCTCTCACTATGAGTACTTTTGTCCGTAAAAGGCGAGGGAGAATCAACCATTTCTTTTTTATAATTTGAAATTTGTGCCATTTAGCATAGGAATAGAGTGGGTGCTAGCAGTAATATTAGCAGAAGTATTCATAGCTGAATTCATAAAAAACAACAATAAACAAACAAAATAAGCTCACATAAATCTTAAGACAATTATAATAAATTCAAATAAAGGTAATTTCCATCTCAGGATATCGAGTGCTCAATTAATATTTCATCTCTGAATAAATATATTAACTTGCAAGTGACATCTTGTTATGATAATCAAGCATTGATAATAAGAACATATCGAATAATAAATCTTCATTTGGGGCCGATTTATTGCTCACATAAAAAAACAAATAATCATTACTTGTTATTACCATAAGCATACATGTAATTTTGTTAAATGTCAACCTTCCTCCATTTTTATTTTAAAACAAATTAATTTTTATGAGAGATGTCACTTTGGCGACATGTCACTTTAATTAATTCACCTAATATATATATATACTTAATTATACTAATATTCGAATTAAACTAGTTGAGTCAATGCTTATTAGGTTATAAAACCCATGTTGTCTTGACCCATAATTGAATTTATTGACCCAAAACTTAGGCCCTAAAATTTTTGAATCCACGCGTACCGGTATAATATGCAAAACCCATTCTAACACGCAAAATGCCTTAAAACTTCATTCCTTATGCATACAGGTATCACCCAATACAGGTAAATATCGGTACGCGCGTGCCTATCATGATGCGCGAACTTAGGTTCTTGTATATATATCTCCTTATATATGTATGTCCAACTTTATATATATATATATATAAGGAGCATTTCAGGTGCGGATTACTGTTCACGGACCATCCATACGGATTGGTCCGTTTGGCACGCTTCCCGATGGAATTTTTTGATGAAATTTGGTGGGGATGTTCTTCAATGTGTGTAGAATATCTCCACCAAATTTCATCAAAAAATTCAACCGGGAAGTGGGTTAACTATACGATTGACAAATATTGGATTTTATATATCTATTTCTAGACCAATATTTTTCAATCATGTAGTTAACCCACTTCCCGATTGAATTTTTTTATGAAATTTGGTGGAGATGTTCTACACACATTGAAGAACATCCCCACCAAATTTCATCAAAAAATTCCATCGGGAAGCGTGCCAAACGGACCAATCCGTACGGATGGTCCGTGAACAGTAATCCGCACCTGAAATGCTCCCTATATATATATATATATATGTATATATATATATATATATATATATGTATATACATATATATATACATATATATATATATATCCATTTAACCTTTTGATAAATCTAAATCCCCATTAATAGCCAAAACATATATTCAAAAGATATTTTTTTAATAAACTGTAGAGACTTAACCAATTTATGTTTCTCAAATCGAATACTATTAAAACCCAAATTATAAGATTCGAAAACACCCAAAATAATTATGGATCGAAAATAAATTCGATTCTCAGTGACTCAATATGAAAACTCATTTATACCACTTGTTAGATCTTATTAAATTTAATAACCTTATGGTGAAAACTGTCACCTAAATAAAACACTGGATCGTTCATGTCAAATCACCAAGAATCAATATATTAACATGCAAAAGTGTACCTGAATTCATAGCGTATGATTTATAACCGGGCGGTTGACCTTCCAGATCTACACATTTTTCTTTAGAGAATTCCTTGAATTTTCTATATGCTCTATTTGATAATGAGAGTTCAATAGGGACATAATACGTATGTGCGATCTGAAGACCATAACCACAATATATAGATAGTAAATTCTACTAGTTATTATGTATTTCTATTTTACCCTATCATACAAATAAAAAATTACCCCTTAAGTCTTTACAAATTAAATGCCCATATCCTATTTAATACATTTAAGCCTAAATCAGTTAAACCTTAAACCTTAGTAGATCACTTTTAAAGTAAGCTTAAGCATACGACAGTTCACAACACATAATTATTTAACATATTAGCCCAATGTTAAATTAATGATTCAACAGAAACTATTCCATCTTTTTGTGTTATGTTTCATTTAATGAAAAAGATAATTCAAAAATATTTATCAAAAGACCAATAACATTTTGTCAAAAAAGAATCCATGCAGATCGAGGGACTAGTGAAGGGCGGCAACAACAGAGGCAGAGGGGGCGGAGGAAGGATTGTGGACAAGTTTTATTTTTATGAACAATAAATCGATCTAATATAGATATTAGAGATGGGGGGGGGGTGGTATTGAAGTGTAGGTAAATAAACTTTTATACTCCATTTGATGGTAATATAAAAAATAATTAAAACTTTATATTCCGTTTGATAATAATATGTAAAATAACTAAAACAACATTTTAATTTGTGTAAGAAATTAGAAAATAAGTTAAGACATGTGATGAGATACTCTCCAACTGATCGCCATTTTTTGTGAAAAAAAAATTTCTTTCATAAGCCCAGAAGAAAAAATAACTTATTTTTCAATTTTTTAGAAAAATTAATAATTCTTTTAATCAATTTTCTTCTTCTTATTATTATTAATTAAAAAGATCCCTACACTATAACCAACTAAATTGGGGTATGTAAATATTTAGCCACCAAAAAAATATCCACGAACCTGGTCCACTCAGAATGGTATCCATCCAACTCCAAGGCATTGATTAGAATTGGTTAGTAGTGGAGCTTGTAATTGAAGCTTCTTTAAGTATGAGGTGGTTGCTGTTTTCATTCGGTAGGATGGGCCGGGGCGCTCATGATGAAACGTACGTACCAAAACTGTCTCTTCCGTAAATACCTTTTTTTTTTTTTTTTTTTTTTATTGATTGATGCAACGCTTCCTTGAAAAGCTTAGTCGAGGATGGGAAACGACCACGAACAGAGCCACCGATCGGCCTTTTCGTGCTGAAAATATATATTATTTATATTATACAAAATTATAAATAATTATTATTATTATTTGCGCCAATAACAAAGTTTTTTTGCTCCTATATCATTAAAGATTTATTTTGTATCGAAAAATATCAAATCCTATTATTTTTTATAACATAACTCATTCATGCATTTGTTTATTTATAATTTTTTTTTATTGAATGTGACTTGTAGTGTAAATATTACTAATTTTAATGCAATTTATATTAATATCACATATTGAGTCGTGTATAAAATAATATTTTGAATGTAAAAAATGATAGTATTTTGCCAATTGACACAGCCTCAAACACTGGGAAAGAGTAGAGAACAACAATAAAAGGCCAATACATGTATATATATACTCCCAAGATTTATTGTCAGAATTATCACAATAATTGTTGGCCTAAAACAACCGCACACATTAAATAAAAATTAATCAAAATATACAAAAACTAACACAGACATCTCGTAAGATAATCTTGAACAAATAATATGTACGCAATTAAACTATATGGGTAGTAGTATATATATATATAGTACCAGTGCATTTATGAGACAAACATACAAAGTGTGGGGTTTGGATATCTTTTGAGTCCAGCCGGCCTTCATTACCAAATCAGATTCACTTATAAATATTATCAAAACAGACCCCTACATTTCTATATATTTTTAAATCTTACGAGATTGATCATAAATTTGAAGTGATTATTAATTTGGAAGATATTCGAGAAAGCGATATTTTAATGCGTTTCAATTTCTTGTCAAAATGAATGAAATGGAGTATCATTATTTCTCTCCGAATTTTCTTTATTTTTATTTACTTATATAACTAACAATCAATCAAGTACATATGCAAAGCAAATAATAGCATTGCTATTGGTCAGTTGATAAAGTAGTTGTAATGATATAAAGATTTCATCATCGACCGCCCAATTTCTACTTCCAATTTTACCACCTAACTTCTTCTTTTGCCCGATCATAACCTGTTGGTTCTTCCCGTAAATTTCAATCTGAGCAGGGGTTATGTTATATATATATATATATATATATATTTCTGCCATTCCATCAAACTTTATCCAAACAAAATATGTTCGCGACTGGTGACTTTTTGAAGGGGGTCCCACTGATCCTTTCCTTATAAATGTCGAAAAAGGACTATTTCGTAACTTCATCGGTACGAGTGGGATCTGTTTTTTAACCGCCAATTCTAATTCTAATTCTAACTTTTTATAAAATTCAATGTTCTATAAACGACCACAATTCTGGCAGGCAAGTCTTCCTTCCCCCATACTAGAAGAATTATAATTAAAAATTGTGGTTTTAATAAAATAATGTAGTGCCACTAGTACGAGAAGCAATAAAACTGTATTTTACCATCAATTAATGATCTCTCTGTTACATACATTATTTGAATTACTTTTATTATATTAAAAAACAAAGTTTATTTTATCATAATCTCAATCCTTTCTTCCGCATGATTCACACTAGATCCTATCCCAAATTACGTATATGCTAGCTTGTCATGATTATTCCCGAATGGAGAGAAGCTTATCAATTAAATAAAGAAATTCTACTTAAATGCTTTTCCAAATAGGACTCTCTCTCTCTTGATTGATTTTTAGTAAGCAATCATTTTATTAAATATATTTGTAGAATCTTATTATTAGAAATTAATATCAAAAATTGTATTTACATACTGCTAATGTCAATCATAGTCACCAACAAGATTATTGAAACAAAATTATGTATAATAAATTTAATGCAATATTTTGCTTTAGCATATATATTTTGAAATTATATATATTACATATATATTTTAAGACTTGTGTCATAAAGCTATATATATATATATATATATGTGTTAACCAAGTTGTAGCCCACTACTCCCTATAACCACTATCTTGTTGAAAAAACCAAGAGAGGGAGAAGCAATCATAAGAAATAGCCTTAATTACATCATTACTACTCATACCATCATAATAACAACATACCCGGCCTCCCTCAAACCGCTATAAATATATAACAAACCCAAACTTTCTTCTCCACCTTAACCCACCCCCACCCCCCGTATCCCGAAAGAGACAGAGACAGAGAGAGACAGGGAAAAAAATAATTTTTTTTTTCTCTTTTGCAAAAAATGTATTGCCCCACCCGATCCCATCCCCTCTCTCTTTTCTTCTTTATCCTCATTGCCTCTATCTCTTCTCATTCCGGCGAAGCCCTTCACCGTCCGGCATTCGCCTGTGACCCGATAAACTCTGTCACAAAGGACTTGCCCTTCTGCAGGACTTCAGTTCCTATACAGGATAGAGTGAGGGACTTGATCGGACGGTTGACGTTAAAAGAGAAGGTTGGGCTTTTGGTGGACAATTCCGCACCTGTGCCACGGTTGGGGATAAAAGGGTACAACTGGTGGTCTGAAGCTCTTCACGGTGTCTCCGACGTCGGTCATGGCACCAAGTTCGGCGGCGACTTCCCTGGAGCCACTAGCTTCCCTCAAGTCATCACCACCGTTGCTTCTTTCAATGCTTCTCTCTGGGAAGAGATCGGACGGGTCAGATTCTTTCCTCATTTTTCGAATATTTAAATTTTTCATACAAACTATAAAATAAGTAGAAAGATGAACAAGACATTAAATATATGATTTTATAATTTCATTTCACTTTATTAATACCACGTTACGTCAATTTAATTTACAAAATATTTGTAGATAAATAAAGTTAGAATAGCTAGAATTTTCCTAATCTTTTCGAAACAATTTGTCCCAATTTTGCTAAACAAAATAGTAGTAATAAAAAAGTTATTTAGTTTGTACACATTATTTTTGTTGTTTTGGCACGAAAATATATAACTTTTTGGTTGGGCCCACTGGTTTTGGAGTTGGTAGATATCTATGCATAAGGATGCTTTTTTAAGTACAGTTCCCAGAGTGCGTATTTTATCGAGATGTCACACATGTCATTTTTTTTTCCTAAAATTAGAAAAAAAAAAATTGGATTCAGGGGTTACTTTGTATTTAACTTTTGCGCACTTTAATTAATTTATATTCGTTATACTATTAATCAAATATTATTTTAATAATATCAAAATCAGTCTTAAAAGTATTAATTTAACCTTAAAATTATTTCAATAGTAGTTTTATATTGATGGGCCAACTAAGAAAGATCAATTTTAATTTGGGGAGCCAATTAAAAGCAGAATGCGTGCCATTTGAGAACTCTTGTGTGTGACTTAAAAGCAGAAAGAGGCTTGTGATGAAAGTCAAAAAGGAAAAGCATATTTATGAGAAGATATAATCATAATCGTATCATAAATGTGTAGTTATCTTCACATGTCTCATTACTCAATATTGCAAAACAACCGTGTTTGCTTTTCACAAGACTTTAATGGGTCTTTAACTATTTTGAACGTACATATAATAATAATGAAATATAAATACATTGTTAAATTGTGTCGTTTGAATACACGTTAAATGTATTATATTTTATTTGATGGTGGTTGTGTCGTAGAATCATTAATCATAAACCAAAAATTATATTTTTAAACTATTGTTGATATGAAAAATAATAATATCGGGTATGAACCACCACAATGGTTAATACTGTATAATTTTCGTCTTTAACAAAGTAGGGTCCCACAACTTTATCCAAAACAGGAATTTGATTTGCGCGCACTAAAATCCACCATTGTAGTTATTAAATTCTGAACTAGTTGTGCTTTTTTTATATATATATATATGCGGGAAGAAGTGACAAGGGCCCAGCCCATCCTTTGCATCGGGAAAATCATTTCTTTACGTAAAACTAAAAATTATATAAAGAATTCAATGATTTAAAAGGAAAACACATGGAAATATAAAAATAGCAACAGGGTGGTTTAATAAAGAAAGTAAGGAATTGGGTGGGGGTGGTGCAGGTGGTGTCGGATGAAGGTCGGGCAATGTACAATGGGGGAAGGGGTGGGCTGACATACTGGAGCCCAAACGTGAACATATTGAGAGACCCAAGGTGGGGGCGGGGACAGGAAACTCCCGGTGAAGATCCATTCGTAGCCGGTAAATATGCAGCAAGATACGTAAAGGGGCTACAGGGTACTGACGTTAACCGGTTGAAAGTAGCAGCTTGTTGTAAGCATTATACGGCTTACGACCTCGACGACTGGAGTGGAGTCGATCGCTTCCACTTCAATGCAAAGGTAATAATATACCTATGTATGTATGTATGCAGAATTCTTCATCATCATCATCATCATCGCCTCGCCCAACTTACTCCGTATTTTGGAAAAAAGAATTAGCATTGCCATGAGAGTTGCGCATTAAAGTTTTTACATATGAGGCTGCATGGGCTATCATTATGATTCCAATGGGTTGGTTGCACATGTCCATCACTATCTACTTAACATCAAAATATTTCTACAAGCTTTGGATTTTTCTTACTTTTGGTTCTTTCTGTTTAATTTAGCATTATTATTATTATCTGACATGCACATATGTGGACAGGTTAGCAAACAAGAGATGGAAGACACATTTGATGTGCCATTTAGAGAATGCGTTGTCCAAGGTAAAGTGGCAAGCGTCATGTGTTCTTACAATCAAGTCAATGGCATCCCCACCTGCGCTGACCCTAGACTCCTTCGCAACACCATTCGTGGCAATTGGCACCTTAACGGGTATATCTATATCCTTCTTTAACTTATTTTTAATCAATTCAAACATGTCCACCCTGCAAATTCAACTAACATGCATGTTCTTCCATCTTGTATGCCATCCAAGATATATCGTCTCCGATTGTGATTCAGTGGGAGTATTTTATGACAATCAACACTACACCTCCACCCCTGAAGAAGCAGTTGCTGATGCTATCAAAGCCGGTCTTGATTTGGATTGCGGCCCATTCCTGGGGGTCCACACAGAGACTGCTGTTCAACAAGGTATGTTGAAGGAGATTGATATTGACAACGCACTACTTAACACGATTGCAGTCCAAATGAGGCTGGGTATGTTTGATGGAGAGCCGTCAGCACAGCCATACGGTAATCTGGGACCTAGGGATGTGTGCACCCAAGCCCACCAAGAGCTAGCGGTTGAAGCTGCAAGACAAGGCATTGTTCTTCTTAAGAATCACGGTCCCTCATTGCCTCTGTCTCGTCGCCGCCATCAAACTGTTGCAGTGATCGGTCCTAATTCTGATGTTACTGTTACTATGATAGGCAATTACGCTGGTAATTCCCCCTTTTTTTCCCACCAAATTTTAGTTCTGATAGTTTCCAATCACTGCTGAGTGCTGAGCTTGACTGATCGTGTTTAATGAATAGGTATTGCATGTGGATATACAACTCCTCTACAAGGAATTGGGAGGTACGCTACAACAATTCACCAACAGGGTTGTGTTGGCGTAGCCTGCACAAATGACCAACTCTTTGGTGCAGCTATTGATGCTGCCCGTAAAGCCGATGCAACGGTGCTGGTGATGGGCCTTGACCAGTCGATTGAGGCGGAGGCCAGAGACAGGGCGGGTCTCCTCCTGCCTGGGAGGCAACAAGAGCTCGTATCCAAGGTTGCTATGGCTTCTAGAGGTCCCACCATATTAGTCTTGATGTCCGGTGGGCCCATTGACGTGTCGTTTGCTAAAAATGATCCGCGAATTGCCGCCATCTTATGGGTTGGATACCCTGGCCAAGCTGGTGGAACTGCGATTGCTGATGTGCTATTCGGGGCCCACAATCCAGGTAATGGTTTTACCATTTCATTTTTCTTTACAGACCAAAGACATCAGTACTTAATTATGATGATGAATTGTGGAAATGTTTTTAGAACTGCAAAAGAATTGTGGAGTGCCAATAATTAAAGAAATATATACATATAATTTTGTATTTGGCAGGAGGGAAGTTACCTATGACATGGTACCCACAAGAGTACCTGTCAAAGGTCCCAATGACAACAATGGACATGCGTTCATCAAGAGACTACCCAGGTAGGTCCTACAGGTTCTACAAGGGCCCAGTGGTGTACCCATTTGGTCATGGAATTAGCTACACCACTTTCCTTCAAACCGTTGCCAACGCTCCAACAGTCATTACGATTCCACTCCGCGGTCACAGAAACGCGACCAATTCCGGCAAGGCAATTAGGGTGACGCATGCAAAATGCAACGGGCTATCTGTACAAGTGCACGTTGATGTAAAGAATGTGGGGTCCAAGGATGGGTCCCACACCCTACTCGTTTTTTCAACTCCGCCAGTTGGACACTGGGGACCGCACAAGCAGCTGGTTGCATTTGAGAAAGTGTATGTAGCCGCCAGGACACAACAGCGTGTGGCTATCAACATTCACGTGTGTAAGTATTTGAGTGTAGTTGACAGATCTGGGACTCGAAGAATACCACTAGGTGAACATAATCTTCACATTGGTGATGTTAAACATTCTCTCTCCCTTCAACCGGCAACTCTGGGAGTCATCAAATCATAATACTCAAATAAAATTGCATAGGAAAAATCAAGCGAAAACTCTCTCATTGATAATGTTTCTAAGATTTTTTGTACTTTTCCTTTCTCCATTAGATCAATGGATAATGAAGGGAAATAAATGAGAATGGTATGTGGAAAGTAATTCGATAAATTCAACTGTACGTTGGACATTGAGTCCTAAAATTATACATATTGCAGTTTGGTTTGTAATTGAGGTCATTGTTTTTAATAAGCATATTTTTGGGCAAAACCACAAATCCTGGCGAACATACTTATCTATGTTAGCACCAAGTCACCAACCCCCTAAACTGACCATGTTTTTTGGCATATATTAAAATTGAACTTAGTTAAAGATAATTCAATCTGGTTTTTGGAGAGACAATCAAGAAATGCATATACACATGAAGAAGGTATGCAAATCAGAGTGTTCTAAACTTACACTTATATGTCCGATAAAATTTATTCAATAATTAGTGTATATTTGCAGCTAAACATGTCCTCAAGGTTTAAATTGCCACGCAACAGTTATAAGAGATATATCAGTGTGAGATTTCTTTGGGACGAACAAACTGCACTAAGCACTATTACAACTAAATATACAAAACAAAGATATAAAACACACTTCTACGAACAAAGAAAAAATTACAAGATAGCATTCAAAGAAGAATCACTCACTTCTCCTTTCCTGTTGTTTTGTTGGGAATTCTTGCTATTTTTAGCCAGAATACACTTGGGGCAGAACCAGTCTTCCTCTGGTACACATTCAAGTGGAGGATCACAGCAATCAATATGGGTTCCAACACCACAGCCTGTGGAACCACTTTCATCACCACAAATCAGCATTACCTCTTCTCTTTCACGGGACCCACAAACTTGGCATGGTGTATCTTCATCGCCATGGTCTTTCTGCGGAGACACTTCCTCCGTAATTTCCTCCAAGCGATTAGCCATATTTTTAAACGACTTTTCGGCCCAAGCATGAGTGTTATATTGAACATGTCTCTCAAGAGAGTAACCAGGCTTGCACACATACTCCACCAAGTAATCAGCTACAACACATGGTATTTCATGCCTTATGAACTCTTGAACCCACACATCAACGCGTGGCATGCCAGGACTGACAATTGCAAAGTCAACCCCCGATTCCAGAAAGCGACTGTAAGGGGGAGAAGTTGCTAAAATGGTCCCGTCTCCAGCCTTCACAACACGCTTCAGAGTATCCTGGTTTATAATTTGTTTTTGCAGTATAAAGTGAGGAACAAGTTCTGACACAACAAGCATAAGGAACATAACACTTTCTTTTGATAGTAATAAATGAATGAAGCACTAACAATCTCCCGAGATTAACGTGTCATGTCCGATAAGTGGTCAGTTGGAAACCGACACTGGGACATTTTTATGATTTGCTCCAACATGTATTGGGGCTTATATCTGGTTCTTAATATAAAAAAGAGGGCCAAACATGAAATTGGTCCCAAGTATTTGATCTCTTCATGTATAATGTATTTTGATTTAGTTTAGAATTGGATTTCATTTTATTTCGTTAAAATATACCACATAATATATAATATGATCAGTGTGTCCCCAAAATGGCCATGTCTAGTTCATAGAATGTCATGTCAGCGTATTGAGTCATGTGTCACGTGTGTGTGCCTAGTGCGATATGGCAGAATCAAAAAAATAATATCAAAATGTAGAAAAACAGAAGTTAAGAATATACCAAAGATGGGGCAATGCAATCTCCATATATGATGATGCGCATTCCATGGAAAGCACCATGACCAGTTCTCTCCCTCAAGAGGCGCCACTTCCTTGGAGCTTCTAAATTAATTGCTCCATCTTCGCTTAGGCCATTCTTATGCCATTCGTAAGGCTCTTCTGCCAAGAATCTTCCTGCCTGATTGCTGTCAGTTAAATAATCTATCTTCAATATCCACCTGCATTACAAGGAAAACAACTTGTATAAACTTTGGGCAGATGACAGGGCACACTGTTTCAATGAAAAGCTACAATACTTCCATGCTAGCTGTGCTACATTTGCCATTACCATCAAAGTGAAAATCTGAAATAGTCAATCTGGTCAATCTATACCTTCCAGATGCAGCAGCTGCAAAAAACTTCTCCGTTCTGCCTAAACGATCTGGGACAATAAAATGTGTTGCCTGATATGACCAGTGGTGAGAATCTCTACACACTCTTCCTTTCAGGCGCCTAATGACCTGCTGAAACTCCTTTCTTTGTAACTTATGCCCAGTCAGTATAAACCAAACAGGATTGGTCTTCAAACCACGTTCCACTGTATTTGACTGCAGATCTGATTCATCAGCCTTCGAATCAATCTTAATATGGACTTTACTAGAAGCCACTTTTTCCACTTCCTTTTTACCACGATTCACACTCGTATGTCCAGAGTCAATCGGCCTATTCTCCTTCTCCAATTCCAAGGTGTTCTGCAACTTATTCACATATTTAGTTCCCTCTGCTTTACCTGCTAAATGTGGAATACATTCTTTCTTCTTCCCTTGTATCTTCTCATTATCTCTTTCACTCATTACCTTTTCATTAGCAGCTCTGTTGGAATTTGTTGTCTTCGTGACAGAAGGAACAATCTTTTTCTTAGTCTTGCCTGAAGGGCGTTTTGTCACTTTAGTTATTCTCTCCTTCGAACCATTCTTTACATGTGTTGGTTCCACCACCTCAGATTTCTTGCCACAAACTGCCCTTTTTTGTTCACTTTCATCTGTAGTGTTGTCAGATGCCATAGCACGCTCATCCTTACCAGCCATGCTGATGTCTTCGTTATTTATTACTTGTTGCACATCTTCGAATTTCTCTTCTGGTTCAATTTCTGCATGCTTCTCTTCAACAGCTGCAACCTCAGGCTCATTTTCTTCCTTGTCCTCTGGAGCCTCAGTTTCATCATCCATGAATTCAGACTTGTTATCGTCTTCATTTCCAGATTGTTGAGTATCCTTTGTTTCCGCCTCCATGACAGTAACTATATTGGTCTCAAGCTCCTTAGAATTTACGAAGCTGTAGTCTGTTGTCTCTTTCCCCCCAATTGAACATGTAACAGCATCATTTTGTGAGGTACTATTATTCAAGTAAATAGAGCCTTTCTGATTTGCAGTAGTCCCTTTCCCTAACCTTTTCTTAGAACCCAAAAACTTCTTTGCCAGCATCTTACTTCTTACTGGCTTCAAATGTTTCTCAACACTTCGTCCTTTGAGCAATTCCAAGTTAGCAGAGCCATCGGATTTGTGTGTCTCTGATCTCTGGGTTGTAGGAGACGAAACCCCAATGTTCGGCACCTTATCCTCTGGTTCACAAGCTTCACCAATGGCATCTTTTGCACTGCTCATACAAGCATCTGTTTTGTCAGATCTACTTGTTACGTTGGCCTTTTCTGAGCCAAATAAAGGTGCTTGAAGTTCTTCCTCGTCATTCTCATCTTCCCTAATCTCTGAGGTTAAAGTTTTGGAGACAGGTGTAGCCGGTGTCACTGATTTCCTGTCAAAACTTGCCAACAACCTTGTTGAAACAGTAGCAGGGGAGTTCTGGGCAGCAGTGTCATTCAAATAGCGGGCATCATTGCCAGGTGAAACTTGATTTTTTATCTCAATGTGAACATCTGTTTTAGATGCAGGTTCAAAAATTTCGCTTCGATTTGCTACCAATGAACCTTCAGATATCATTGCCTTTGAGTTGTGACTCGTCTTTTGTATTTTGGAACTACCTGAAGAAACATCAATTTTCCTCTTTTCAGGTAAGGTGGTACCGCTTTGATCTGCCTCAGGAAGCACATCAGTTTCCTTGGAAGGAGTTTTGACTCCGCTAAAGTCACTTTCATCTTTAGCTTGTTCTATGTTGAAGGAAGAGATGCCAAAACCTTCACTCACGTTGTACATGCCTATGTTCATCATGGGGCTGCTGCGTAAATTGCTTGCCAATTCTCCAGAGGGATCTGGAGGTGTGGTTCTCCTTGGGGTTTTCCTGGAGCAACTCATTGAACCTAACTTTGCCACATCAAAATGAGGAGACCTCTTAGCACTTGTAGAAGTAGAAACCAAGTCATTCCCAACCCTAATAGGAGTCCCTAATCCGTCGTATTGTTTTGATTGCTCACCAAGGGTAACATCTCTGAGAGTTCCAACATCATGAGAGCCAAGCAACTCATGATTATTATTATGAAGTTTGTGCAAATACGGGGCCTGATCAGATCTTGTTTTTTCTATTACTGGTACCTTGTGATTAGTGTTTCCAACATTTAATAAACGTTTAGATGCACTTGAATCTAACGGATTCCTTGAGACTTCTGGCTTTGATACCTGGATCTGGTGGGGAGT
Organism: Lonicera japonica; assembly: GCA_021464415.1. Lineage (NCBI taxonomy): Eukaryota > Viridiplantae > Streptophyta > Magnoliopsida > Dipsacales > Caprifoliaceae > Lonicera > Lonicera japonica. The sequence continues at coordinate 113,510,738 of CM038464.1, read as the reverse complement.
TGTTGCTTCTTCCCCACATTGCTTTGTGGCAATACCTTCTGTTTCTTCTTCAGAATCTTTAGCTTCAGCCTCCATCATCTCTAACTCATATGTACTGCACCAAGATGAGAATATCAACCATCACACGCACATCCACATCCACATCCGCACACACATATATATATAGAGAGAGAGAGGTGCAAGTAAATTTTAAGGCAGGTATTGTTACGGTATTCACTCAAGAACCAAGCATTTGAATTTAAATTACTTAAACATGATCTGGGGAAAAATATAATATTATGATAGCATGCAAATCTCTTACCTCCCCTAAAAATCTTAAGGCAATTCGGTGGGGCCAAATAGAAAAGGAATTCTGATTAATTATAGAGAATATGTATAATGGCACAAAGACTACAGTTCAAACCATCTGTCAAACCTAGTGACTTCCCCACTAAAGTAGATTTACACCAACAATCAGCACCAAGTTTTTATTATTTGTAGTAGTTTTGGAAGAAATAACAAATGACAGACAAGAAAACATCAAATTGTTTATCTCGTTTTGTTTAAATTACTTACTCCTTTTTCTTTCTATCTGTCATTGCTTTGTTCAGTGGTCAGAAATAAAATTATTAAAAACGAGAAAAGTTAAATCTCACCTTTTATCATACTCAGCTTCTGGCCGAATTTCCCAGGCTTTCAAACTGCAACCAAAAATAAAAAGAAGTGTCCAAGGCAGTTCAAGTTGGAAAGTGTTATAGAATGTCAAAGTAATTAGGTAGGGTTGTGGACTTTTGTGAATAGAATGTCAATGTAATTAGGTAGGGTTGTGGACTTTTGTGATTGCATTTGTGTATATATATGTGTGTAATTCATCCTTCAAAATACAAGAAATATATTTTCTCCTCTGCCCTTCTCTTGTTTCATGGTATCAGAGGAATAAGGGTTCCAGTTTATAGCCAAATAAGCTCAGTTGCATTTCAGTCGCCAGCTTAGTTTTCTAGGGTTTCTAAGTTGCGATTTCAGTTTACCAATATACGGCCTCCATCTATCAACACCACCGGCGTAGTTAGAAAGCCCACCTGCCGATCGGCCTTCGCCCAGAATCCGGTGGCCGGAATCCCTGCGCGTGAAGCTCACGCGCCGCCCAAAGTCACGCCACCGTCACCACGCGCCGGCGCGTGAAGGCGCGTCCAACGCCGGAACGCCGTCGTTCGAGCTCCGTCAGGCTCGTCTGGTCTTCTACATCACGAATCTGTGATTTGTTGGGGTTGTCCACACCCGTTTGTCTTCCGGGGTTATTCTTGCATCTTTGGGTTGCTCGTCTCTTGGTTCCAGAAGTGGCTGAGGCTTATTACACTGTTGTTCTACCTCCTTTTGTAGTTAGAATTGCTGATATCCCATATTTGAGACTTGTTCAGTGGTTCGCTTGGTTTATCCTTGATTTGTGTGGCTCGATTTCTACCTTTGGGCGTGCATAACGCATTTCAGTACGGTTTCATCCCTACTTTCTGATTTGTACGCTGTTTTGTGCTCTACTTTGATCGTGAAAATCTTTGATTCTCGCTATAAAATTATTTAAGTATGTCGGAGCAGAAGGCGGCAGTTGTTTCTGATGTAGTGTCTGTAATGTCAAAAATCACTGAACACAAACTTAATGGCTCCAACTATCTTGATTGGAGTAAAACCATTCGAATTTATTTGCGTAGTATCGATAAGGATGATCACTTGACTAGTGATCCACCATCAGACAATTCGAGACAAACGTGGCTGAGGGAGGATGCCCGGTTGTTCTTACAAATTCGAAATTCGATTGACAATAATGTGATTAGTTTGATTAACCATTGTGAATTGGTTAAGGAGTTAATAGATTATCTGGATTTTCTGTACTCTGGGAAAGGAAATATCTCTCGTATTTATGATGTGTGCAAAGCCTTTTACCGTGCTGAAAAACAGGACAGATCTATTATGAGTTATTTTATGGATTTTAAGAAAACTTATGAAGAACTAAATATGCTACTGCCGTATAGCTCCGATGTTAAAGTCCAGCAAAGTCAGAGAGAGCAGATGGCAATTATGAGTTTTCTAGCTGGTCTTCCGGCTGAATTTGAAACTGCTAAGAACCAGATTCTTTCTAGTTCTGAGATCTCATCCTTACAAGAAGCATATAGTAGAGTCCTTCGCACAGAGGGGGCTTCATCAGTTCAGACTCCACCAGTTCCGCTAAATAGTGCTTTGGTTAGTAGAAATAATGAGTCTGAATTTGGGCGATCACAGTATCGTGGAGGATATCAAGGAGGAGGATATCGAGGAGGATCGAATAGTAACAATTTTGATATTCACGCACATGATTCAGGAGGAAGTGTAACTCGGGGACAGGGCTCTGGAGGAATCATTTGTCATTACTGTCATAATCCAGGGCATTTGAAGCGGGATTGTAGAAAGCTTCGGAACAGGACTCAGAGAACTCACTCGGCCCATATTGCATCTACCAATGATATGACTGAAAAATCAGTTATTATCCCTGCAGACGAGTATGCCAAATTCTCTAAGTACCAAGAATTTCTAAAGTCTTCATCCCCACAATTCACCTCTGTCACTGCGATTGCCGATTCAGGTAAACCAAATACATGCCTTGTCTCCTCCTCATCCAAATGGGTCATTGATTCCGGTGCTACGGATCATATGACAGGTAATTCTAGTCTCTTTTCTAACTTTCAGTCATATGTATCCCCTTCTAGTGTTACTTTAGCAGATGGAACATTATCCTCCGTTCTAGGGTCTGGAACAATAACACCAACTCCTTCGCTTCCCTTATCATCTGTCCTGCATTTACCTCAATTGTCCTTTAATTTGATTTCTGTAAGCCAACTTACTCGTACTCTTAATTGCTGCGTCTCATTCTTCCCTGATTATTGCTTGTTTCAGGATCTTATGACGAAGAAGATTATTGGTAAAGGACATGAATCGGGAGGCCTCTACGTCCTTGACACACATATACCTAAATCTGTTGCTTGTTCAAGTGTCACATCAGCTTTCAAGGCTCATTGTAGACTAGGCCATCCTTCTCTTCCTCTGCTTAAGGAGTTGTGTCCGCAGTTTAGTAAAGTGTCTTCATTAGATTGTGAGTCATGTCAGTTTGCCAAACATCATCGTAGTAGTCTTAGTCCAAGAGTTAATAAAAGAGCAAGTGCTCCGTTTGAATTAGTTCATTCTGATGTTTGGGGTCCATGTCCTGTTATATCTAAAACTGGGTTTAAGTATTTTGTTACCTTTGTTGATGATTATTCTCGAACAACTTGGTTATACTTAATGAAAAGTCGTTCCGAATTATTTTTTCATTTTTGTGCATTTTGTGCTGAGATTAAAACTCAATTTGCTACTCCAGTCCATATATTGCGCAGTGATAATGCCAAAGAATATTTATCTTCAACTTTTCAGACTTACATGATTCAGAATGGTATTCTTCATCAAACATCCTGTGTTGATACTCCGTCTCAAAATGGAGTAGCAGAGCGGAAGAATAGACATCTTCTTGAAACTGCAAGAGCCCTATTATTTCAAATGAATGTACCGAAACCATTCTGGGCTGATGCGGTTTCCACAGCATGCTTTCTCATTAATCGAATGCCTTCGTCTGTTCTTCAGGGTAAGACTCCTTATAGTATTCTTTTTCCAAAGAAGCCACTGTTTCCTATTGAACCCAGAATATTTGGTAGTACTTGCTTTGTTCGGGACGTCCGTCCACAAGTTAGTAAGTTAGACCCAAAGTCTTTAAAGTGTGTTTTTCTTGGGTATTCTCGCCTTCAGAAAGGATATAGATGTTATTGTCCGAGTCAGAATAAGTACCTTGTCTCAGCTGATGTTACATTCATAGAAGAAACACCATATTTTCCGTCCTCCACTTCCGAGAGTCGGGGGGAGGATGATGATTTGTTAGTATATACTGTCTCGTTTCCCGAACCCGTTACTGAACCCGAACCAGCACCAGTCCGACCTCCAATTCAACAGGTATATTCCAGAAGAAGACCTCCTGATCCCTGTCCTCCACCATCTTCTTCTTCATCAGATTCAGAGACGAGTGAAGATCTTCCTATTGCTTTACGCAAAGGTAAACGTCAATGTACTTATCCTGTTTCTTCTTGTGTCTCTTATGATCACCTGTCACATTCATCTTGTTCATTCATTGCATCTCTTGATTCTATATCTATCCCTAAAACTGTTCACGAGGCAATCTCTCATCCTGGATGGCGTAATGCAATGATCGAGGAAATGGATGCTTTAGATACAAATGGTACATGGGAATTGGTCACTTTACCTGCAGGAAAACAAGCTATCGGATGCAAATGGGTGTTTACTGTCAAGGTCAATCCTGATGGGTTTGTTGCTCGTTTAAAAGCCCGTCTTGTTGCTAAGGGTTATGCTCAGATATATGGAATTGATTATTCTGATACTTTTTCTCCTGTTGCTAAATTAACATCTATCAGGCTATTTATATCTTTGGCAGCTACTCATCATTGGCCTCTGCATCAGCTCGACATAAAGAATGCTTTTCTTCATGGTGATCTTCAGGAGGAGGTCTATATGGAGCAACCTCCTGGGTTTGTTGCTCAGGGGGAGTATGGGAAAGTTTGTCACCTTCGTAAATCTTTGTATGGCTTGAAACAGAGTCCTCGTGCTTGGTTTGGGAAGTTTAGCCAGGCCATTGAGACGTTTGGCATGAAGAAAAGCAAGTCTGACCACTCGGTGTTTTACAAAAGGTCTGAAGCAGGCATTATTCTGCTGGTTGTGTACGTAGATGATATTGTCATTACTGGGAATGATACTGCAGGAATCCTATCTCTTAAGTCCTTTCTTCATGATCAGTTTCATACAAAGGACTTAGGGACGTTAAAGTATTTTTTGGGTGTTGAAGTCACAAGGAGTAAAAAGGGTATTTTTCTATCTCAAAGGAAATATGTCCTTGACTTATTAGCTGAGACAGGAAAGTTGGGGGCAAAACCGAGTAGTACTCCGATGATTCCTAATGTACAGTTGACAAGAGATGGTGAACCATTTGAGAATCCTGAGAAATATAGAAGATTGGTGGGAAAGTTGAACTATCTTACAGTGACTCGCCCGGACATTGCATACTCTGTTAGTGTAATGAGTCAGTTTATGTCATCCCCAACAGTTCATCATTGGGCAGCATTAGAACAAATTCTATGTTACTTGAAAGGAGCACCTGGACGTGGTATCTTGTACACCGATCATGCACACACTCGTATCGAATGCTTCTCAGATGCTGATTGGGCGGGTTCCAAGGTGGATAGAAGATCCACATCAGGCTATTGTGTCTTTGTTGGAGGAAATTTGATCTCATGGAAAAGTAAGAAGCAAAATGTTGTGTCCCGATCTAGTGCAGAATCAGAATATAGAGCTATGGCTCAGTCCGTGTGTGAAATAATGTGGATATGTCAGCTCTTAACCGAAATAGGGATTAAGACTTCGGTACCAGCAAAATTGTGGTGTGATAACCAAGCTGCCATACATATTGCATCTAATCCCGTGTTTCATGAACGAACGAAACATATCGAAATTGATTGCCATTTCGTCCGCGAAAAGATACAGCAAGGATTAATCTCTACAAAGTATCTAAAGACTGGAGAGCAATTGGGTGATCTTTTCACGAAAGCCTTAAATGGGATTCGAATTGATTATCTCTGTAACAAGCTAGGCATGATCAATATCTATGCTCCAGCTTGAGGGGGAGTGTTATAGAATGTCAAAGTAATTAGGTAGGGTTGTGGACTTTTGTGAATAGAATGTCAATGTAATTAGGTAGGGTTGTGGACTTTTGTGATTGCATTTGTGTATATATATGTGTGTAATTCATCCTTCAAAATACAAGAAATATATTTTCTCCTCTGCCCTTCTCTTGTTTCAGAAAGGGTACATTGAAATCTATCCTTAATCTACACTCCTCTCCCTTGACGAACAACTGTATTTTAAGAGATAATATTATAGTCCATGATGCTTGAAATAGTAAATTAACAAAGCTAAGGTGTACCAGTCTTCCAACCACCGATGGTTGACAAGCTTTATCTTCTTCATTTTCTTGGCAAGCTCATATTTCTCCCCTGTCATGAGAAAGAAAGTGTCATACAAGCTGACTCAAGTTCATAATTCAATTATATAATCATAAAAACAGCCTGTTAGCACGTGTCTTATATTTGTATGTTCGTGTAACTACATTGCTCTTACGCCATAAGTATGTCAAAGAAAATAGAGAGCATAATGTTTCATAGTACAAAAAATACTAATATTTGTCTCGAATAAACCCTCATAATAACTAGATACTCAGCTTGTTGGTTTAATTATGCTACATTTAGGAAAGTATAGTTCATAATACAAACAGAGTGAGTGTGAATCAGAATAAACCCTCAAAATGACTATATACTCAGCTTAGGGAAAAAACCTGCTACATATAGGAAAATATAATCATAATGCGAACCAAGTGAGTGTGAATCAGAATAAAGCAAAACCAGCAATATCAATATCCCCTTTTTCCTAAAGGATCGAACCTTGTTAACGAATTTAAAGATGAATGCAGATCCAACTCTTGCAATGGCCAGCAGACTGACCAAATTAAACCGAACAAAGTGACTATAGTTCCCCACAAAGTAACACTACCGCAGACCCGGCACAGAAAATGTACGATACCTCATGGTGCATCTAAGTTCAATAAAATATCCCAACGGAACAGAATAACAAATGCTTCTTTTTCCTTTATCTACCAAAAGTTATATGCATAGGAAAATAGGCAAAACCAAACTTGTATCAAGATATGCCATTCTGGTATACATTCAATAACAAATAATCCATGGAAATGGAGCTAAAACTCACCTTCAAATTTGTAGCATACGAGATGAGTAACTTTGTTTGCAACCAGTGGCTTTGAAAAGTTTGCACCCATCAGGCCAACCATTGTCTGAGTAGGAAAACAGACATATACAAAGATCACATAAACATATGAACCAACTCCATCAACTACACCCTTTTGAAGAACTATATCATTAAAATTTGGGATCATGTACAATATTTAATTGTCATAAAAGAACATTATAAGAAAGGGCAATTGCAAAAACCATGATGTCCTCGCGATCTTGCCGTTGGTATCCAGTCAAGCAAACAATTAGGGATTTGGCACCAGGAATTCCTGTCAATCCTTTTAAAGGCCTGTACATAATCTGCATTGTAAATAATAAAATGTAAGTTCCAGTGGATAAGAAAAATGTAGCTAAACATTAAACGGCTGCATCAGAAGAAGAGATTGTACTAATGTAGTGTAGAAGTGCCTCAAGTTCGATCACACCAACAATGATGAAATAACTATAACAAACCAATAGATGAGCAAGAGACACAACACCAACAATAAGGTCGTTCAGTAAATTTAGTTGCGAACATTGATCCCAATACAATACAAAACTGTTCAATTGTTCATGCTTCACATAATGCCGTTCAGCTTAAAGAGCATGGGGACTACCTACCAAAATATTGCTTATGTTGTTCAATCATATAAACTGTTGTATGCTGCTTGAAGAGGTTTCAATATAAATGGTACTGCCTACTGGAGAACAATAAACTGAAAGGTAAAAATGAGGTCAACAGTTTAAGCAATTACCACCATTGTTTATAGGGTGTTGAGAAATCCTGGAAAAAAACGTTTGCGCGTAAAATTCTAGCAAATGTACAGTAGAGTAACTGATCAGCACTATAAGCAAAAGCAAAAGCTAGAGCTTGTACACTCTCCCATTCAAACTAGAGCTCAAAGGTAGAAAAAGCTACAGCTCTCTCTCTTAACAAGCAGCAAAAAATGAAAAAAGCTGCTCTTAGAGAAGCCAAAGCCGTAGCTAGAAGATCAACTTCCAATTCCCATGTTCAACCTTTGGATCCAGATACTTTCCAATGGGAGCTGTATGAAAAGGACAAAAAGAAGAGGGAAGCTGAAGCTAGTGCATAAGGAAAACCTCCTGAAGCAGCTCAATCTAATTCCTTTTCTTCTTCCCAGCCACTGTATCAATGGCAGGTCCATGTGCAGGAAAAGAAGAAAAGAGGAGAATGCAGTAGTGGATCAATCTGTCAATGCAGCAGAACCATAGTCGACTCCATGCGTTTTTGTTCGTAATGGAATATATGCACATAGTCGACTACATGCTTTCAGTGAAGTCAACTTGACATCTGTTTAGACTTTATCTTTCTGTTTTGAATTGCTCAGTGGACTTTCGGTCTTGTCCACTAGTCCATCTCATAATTTTTGTTCATTTCATTAGTGTTCTTTGGGGTCCCAGAGATGGCCTTATTGTATCCCCCTCTTTATGTATTTTTTTTGGTTATTTATGACATGACACAAGTCCTCTAAGGAGGCTAGTGATTTAAAAAAGAAGACATATATATATATACAAGTGAAGTCTGAGGAAGAGTAAGCGACGATTTGGATAGGAAAAACTCACATTGGAAGCATCGACGGGCATTCCAACCTCAAAGCTATGCTCAACCCATAACGTATTGACTAGTATCTTTCCATCACTTCGAGCAGCCACGCATACAGGTTCATCCTATTAGAAGGAAATTTAGTTGAATTATTAATTAAGATGATGAAAATGTAGAAAATAAGTAAACAATAGAGGAGAGAGAGGGAGGGAGGAAAGGTAATTACGTAAACAAGCTTATCAACGATGACGTGAGTGCAATTGGGACAATACTGACCAACATCAACTCCACCGCCATCTAGAAGCTTCGAGACAACCTAAAAGGGAGTGATATAATAAAGGAAACACTTAAAAAATTACTCATTCAAAGTAGTTAGAAATCAAATTAAAAACACCGCGGATGAATAATTAGAGAGAGAGAGAGAGAGAGGAACCTCGGATCTCTTGATGGGGTCGAATCCAAGCAGAATAAAACGGACGCCACGGAAAGTTTTGGACTGGTGGTCAAATGGCGAACCTTGATTGGCTTCCAGCATTGAAACCCCAATTTTTTCTGCAGTTTAGTTTAATTGACAAACCCTAATAAGTAAGGAGAGTAGAAATGGCGTTTCGTCTTTGTGGACTGCAGGTACTGAATCAAGTACCAGTGAGATGTTAAAATAAAAAATGTGTAGGGGACTGAAAAAGTAAACACTTGTGCAGCAAGGATTGATTTTATGTTATGAAGATGGAGGAGGCATAAATTTTCACTTCTCTTTCTAATTTTCCTTCGCTTCACTGGGCGGGAGAACGAAAATAGCCGCGTGGCTTTTCTCTCTCCCTCCTCTTCGGTTCGGTTCCTTCGATTATGAATAATAACTTTTGGGCCTAGATTAATAGTGGGCCGCCCAACATCCATTATACTTTTTCTTAATGAATTTTGAATGGATACATCTGTCCTACGAGTATACAGTAGAAGGGCAATATATAGCTTAAAAATATAAAATGTTTAAGAGAGATTTTTTTTATTTTTGTTTGAGCAATTAATTAAAAGATCGTTAACAAATTAGAAAAATATATTGGAGCAAATCTTGAATCTTCCCAAAAAAAAAGGGTTCAAAAAAGTTATAAGAAGACTTGTGGTCTAGAAAATGGTGGAAAAATGACCTTGGGCACACCCTAAGTAACAAAATTGTTTTGCAGGAGGCTCGGGTCGGGGGTCTCGTGAAGCACGAGGCCACCAGTGGGACGCTTATTATTATTATTGATCATGGAGCTACGTTCCATTTGATTTATTTAAGCAATAAATAAATGGTATTTTAATTGAGTTTTTTGATCAAGTAATATATAGTTGTCAATGAGGCAACATTGAGTCGACTTGAAGCTCTAAAGAATTGACTTTAAGCTTCAAAGAATTGACTTTAAGCTTCAAAAGTCGAATTTTGACGTTGTCTTTTTTTTTTTTTGGTTCCCCACGGGGTATCCAGGTCAATTTTCGCGCATCTCAACTAATCCTCGCTCGCGGTTCGTGGCTGCCGCTGGTCAAACATTATTTTGACAACGCCAGGGTTCGACATTATTTTGACAACGCCAGGGTTCGACTTTGGGAGCTCCAAGTCAACCCAAAGTTGTCCCAATAGCAACTTTATACCACTGGGCCAAGAAACTTGATTGAATTTTGCCGTTGTCAAAATAATGCTCGAAATGTCGGACGTTATGTGAAGAACCAAAAAAAGATAAATGGCATTTTCGTAAATGAAGTTAAAAAAAGTGAGGACCAGAAGAACTGAAATGAACTGAGTCCTCAGTCGTGGTAGGTGGATCAATAGACCATAGTAATACTACTACTATTACTACCCATCTCATCTCGCCCTTTATTTTTCTGTATCTAAAGTCGCGGCAGCATCAGTACCCTCAATACAATCACACACACTAACCTAGATATATATGTATATATAATCATCATCATCATCATCATCGAAGACAAAGAAAGATGGGTTGGTTGACTAGATTCTTGGGTGCAGTGTCGTTCTTGGCAATCGGAGTTGTTTTCTCCCCGGAAACATTATTCGGATCAAAATCCCCAAATCTCCCAACTTTCATCAAGCTCGCCCATCTCCTCTGCTTCTCCACTGCTTGGGGCGCTGCTCTCTGGGTCACCTTCATCGGTGGCATCATCATGTTCAAGTATTCTTTTATTTTCTTTTCATAGATTCTGTTAATTAATTAATTCTTTATCTTCTATAATTCTATTATTATTATGGTTAATAGGAATCTTCCGAGGCATCAGTTTGGTAATCTACAAAGCAAGATGTTCCCGGCCTACTTCTCAATGGTCGGAGTTTGCTGTGCGGTCTCCGTCGCATCTTTTGGGTACTTGCATCCATGGAAATCATCTTCTACTGCCGAAAAGTACCAGCTTGGCTTCCTTCTCTCTGCCTTTGCCTTCAATCTCACCAATCTTTTTGTCTTTACCCCTATGACCATTGAGGTACACCTGTAATTCCACAATTTATATTCATCTTATTTAACTATTTGCATCCTTGATTCTATGTTATCCCAGAAAGTGTGCTATTTTGTTTTCGTATAATTTATTGGACAATGCCATATGGCAACAGTTTGATTTATCTTTGAGGTTACTACTTCCCATCACAAACACTAGTAAATACTGCATTGCATTTGGGATATAAAAAGCTGGTACGAAATATTGGGTGATCATTACATTATCCTAATTTAGAGAGACTGAAAGGGTATGGCTATTAACACTCGAAAAAGTTTCCTCGGTGCATAAATAATTGGAGTATCACAACACTGTATTCAAAATTGGGTAGTTAATAAATAATTGGCGATAGTTTAGTTATATAGAGCATCACACCACTATTCTTACTCATGGCCAAAATGATTTTGATTCAGTCTTGATGAGTGGCTGTACCTTTTCTTAATGCCAACTTTAACAGTAGAATTGCAAAAGCTTCTGAGAATAAAGATTAATTTTGGAAAATATATGCCTTTCGTTCCTTTATTTTCCTCCTTCTCTTCATAAACCTTGCTAGTGCACCCCTCCTTAGGGTAACAGTAGATACCACTCTAACCATAGGCCAATAGCTGTTGATCAATTAGTCAATTCTATTTAGGGTGGTTACTTCAGGTCATTGATGTTCTACTTCATAAACATTTTGTATTGTCATAGAGTGGTTGGTTGAGGAGTCTGACAAGTATTTCTTCGTTATAAGTGCACTTCTGACTTATAAGGCCTGTCACCCTTGTTCAAGCTTAACATGTGAAATTATGTTTTTTTTGTTGTAGATGATGAAACAAAGGCACAAGGTTGAAAGAGAATCGAATATTGGAGAGGAAGTTGGGTGGACTAAAAACCAGGAAGTCGCAAAGGTGAATCCAAAGCTTGCTTCCATGAACAAGAAATTCGGGATGATTCATGGACTCTCCTCTCTTGCTAATATCATGTCTTTCGGTAGCCTTGCGATGCATTCATGGTACTTAGCTAGTAAAATTGATCTTTAGATTGAACTTCATTTGCCTGACTTGGACAAGGATGTTTTCTAGCCATGGTTTTATGCCAAAATAAAAAGAGCAAGTTTCTGGACTTCCTTTCTTGGCTATTAGTTTATTTTCCTACCTATGTACAATTGAACTATATGTTGGGGCTCAGACAGGGGTGGAGGGTAGCATGTCGAGATTTACTCATTTCAGATATGTACTTTGGTGTAGCATTTCAAGGAATTGTGTGGGTAATGCTTGGTAAAGTCAAAAGGTGGTTTGGACTTCTTTTCAATTTAATTATGAGTTTGTTGCCTGTGTCATTTCACCCAAGTTTATTTTCATTTACTTTATACTTGAAATAAATTAATCACAATCCCCTTGGTTTGTTTTTAATCCTCCCTAATGTTTTGAAAAGTTATAGCAACCTTTCATGTAGTTATCAATTTTCAGTTTTGTACCATTGTTGATCAATTTTGGTGTTTCCTTTTTATGGGGACAAATCTCAACGGGCAGTGAAACGTTCTTAGGTAATATAATCCATAAATTACCAGAAATTAAATTTACAATTACAAACAGCGGGGAGCCTGGGGAGGTTGCTGTAGCACTTATCTCACGGAAGCAAGGTCATTAATACAGAACACAAATCTCAAACAGGGTTACTGTAAACTTTTTCACACACAATGCGGGGACGGTGCTATATGACAACCGCAAACTACCGAGGATTTCGGCGTAATTATTCTTATTGTTTAAGATTGTTGATAGATCACACTGAATAACTATGCTTGTACTATATTGCTATTTTATTGATGATAGCGGATGTGCTGTGTTGTGATTTGTTAGAGTTTGTCTCATATTGGTAGTTTCTAACGGGCAAAGGCTAGTAGATAATGCAGATGTTCCTCTCTACTTATCATCGTATTGTTTCCGTTTGGATGTTCTAGTCTAGCATGGTTACTTGAGTTATGGCTCAGACATGCATGGATCATATTTTGCAACCTTTAGTTCATCATTGCTATGATGCCTCCATTTGTTCATTCTCTTGTTTACTATTCATTTCATTTGTGAGTTAAGCTTGCATAGGTGGGGCCATAAGAAAGTGTAATTTCTTAGAGGCACACATTGTCAGTTGTAGGTTTCGGTGGTGTAACAAAATATCCTACGAGTGTTTTGCTTTTGAAATTCTTGAAAACTGTAACGGGCACATCCTGTAACTTTTTTGATTATAAGTAAGTATATATCTGAATAAATATTTATATATAGTTTTAAGATATTTTGATTTCAAAAAACAAACACAAGTCAAATATATCATAAAACTATAAATTGCAAAGCATGAACTCTAAACCCTCCAAAAACAGCTGTATAGCCATACAAAGTTACTAAAGACCAAGAAAAACCTATGCGCCCAATATCATTCCTCGTTCTCATCTCCAACAACATCATCAAAATCATCATCAAACTGGTGTATTGCCCAGGCCGTGTTTGGGGTGTGTCCTTGGCATGTGAGGCTACTTAAAGTTGCCAAATAAGTCTAACGTACCACGTTTCGGGTAGGTGCTCTAGCCATAGTTGTGCCTCCAAAGTGGTCAACAACTTTTGGCGAAGCATCCAACCTTCCTAGTCCCTTTCATATTCCCGAAAGATAGTCATCCTACTAAACAATTCTCCCTAGGGACCCATCTTCAGCTAAAGGTGTTAAACTAGCATTGTGAGAATGATATAGGTGTTGGGTTTTTAAGAAAATGGGGGAATATGTGAATCCACTTTTAGTTGAATATAAATGAGGTTGCAAAGGACTTGTGGGGGCTGTTTGTTGCCCCCTCCAGCATGTGTTGGGGTGCTGTTTTGATAGGTGTGATGATGTTGTCTGGTTGGCATTTGTTCTTGCATTTGAAAGGAGGCCCAGAGTCTTTAAGATGTCAGTCTGTTATTCCTTAAATGGTCCATTTATACAGGGACGAGAGTGTGTAGAGTGAGACTGTGTGGGTCTTTTCTATTTAACCGCAGAGGAGGGGTTAGGAGTTGTCATCTTTACTTCAAAAAGTAAGTTGCTTGAATGATATGGAGCAGGACCAAATCTGGGATTATTATTGTCATTCAGAGTAATGAGTAGGTAAGCTTTTGGAAGGCTTTATCCTAGCTAGTATAATTCAATGTTTTAAATAACGCTTGACTCATACGAGTTGACTCGAGAGTCGAGGCGAGACGGGTGAGTCATGTCTCGAGGCTTACGAGTCAAGGGATATTTGTGAGGCTTACGAGTCAGTTGGGTGAGGCGAACGAGTCAACTCGGTTATGAGTTGACTCGTAAGAAGCGGACGAGTCAGTTGCTGTGTGCTTTTTGCCCCCCCCCCCCCCCCCTCTTTTTTTTCCTTTGTATTATTAGTTTTAGGCTTTTAGCAAGCCCTAATCGAATATATGACTCCTCACAAAAAACCGACGAATGAAGAGAGATTTGGGGGAAAAACTGAATAGGATTTGAGTGGTGATTGATTTGGGGGTGAAATTAGGGTTTAGGTTTAGAGATTTGGGAAAAAAAATAGGGATTTGTTGAAGAAAGAAGAAGAAGAAGAATTAGGGTTACTTTTTTTTTTTTTATCTAGATCGTTCTACTAACCAGAAAAATATTGGCTTCAATCTTCCATTTCTGTTTTCCTTATTCAAGCAAAACGCCTCAAATACGCCTCTCAAATTTTAAAACATCGGTATAATTACCAATTAACTGGCAAATGGTTCTGGCGATGTGATTCTAATTCAGGTGGATGATAAGCTGGACTATCCTAACACACTAACCTGTTTTGCTTGTATTGCTTTTACTCTTAGGGCTTGTTTGGTTTATGGAAGGGAAATCAATTCCCCTATTTTTCCCATAGAGGTGGGAAACTAAAGTTCCTGTCAAATTTCTTTTCTTATGTTTAGGAAAGCATGAAAAGTATTTAGATAATGGTATTATTGTCTAAAAGTTTTGTAATAAATGCTTGGAAATCACATGGGAAAATCAATCCCATGTCTTTTAAGAGGAATGGTTTTACGTCATACTTTCCCCTCTTTCGGGAAAATGTTTCCAGAATTTGTGCTTACCAAACAAAAGAAATGAATGACTTTCTTTTCCCGAGTACTAAAATTCGTGAACCAAACGAGACCTTAGACTTTTTTTGTGAATAAACGAATTCTAAGAGCATCTCCAACAGTAGTGTATATTTAGGTTTTGTGTAAAATATACAAAAGTTGTAAAAATTTTGAGCTCCAGCAGTCTTTTAAATTTAGCTTTTGTGTAAAATAGATGTGTAAAATACACCCTAAGTTTACACTGGCACATTAGCCTTTTCTTTTCTCAATTATTTTACAATACTTTAAAGTGTAATAACTTTTAATAGAAATTATATAATTTAATAAAAAATATATATCTAAAATTTACTTATTAAGACCAACAAATCAAGATCCATTGTTGTTATAATATTAAGATACCAAAATTCAAGAAAAAATAATAAAAAATTGCATAAAATAATATCTAATATGCATAATTGTCTTATTGGTTCATTCAAAATTTATACAAAAGTTTAAAAATATACCATTGAAGCATATTTTTTTACATTTTAAATTTTGTGTAAAAGTGTCTTGACATATAAGATTTACACAAAAATATTTACACAACGATCGGAGATGCTATCAACTTTTCCTGTCCGTTAGTCCTATCTGAATTGCTCTTAATTGAGTTAATCTTCTCTTCGCTTCCCCATTTTGGAGTGCAAGATAGCCCAAAGCAAGTGTCGTAACGGATTTTAATAATACCCCAATTAGGGCCCGGCCCTTATTTTGGGCAGTGTCGGTTGGTTCATTTTGGTTTAAGAAATCACATTCGTTCATCATCCCTTGTATATCTCTAACTTTACCAGTTCCTTTGCCTGTCCCCACGTGAGGTAAAGTGAAAATGAAAATGAAAAAAGAATATAAAACGAGCAAAATGGATCATCAGAAGAGTGGAAAGACAGAAGGGAAAGTGAAAGGGGGCGCAATGCGACAGTGCAAATTTGTCTTGGAATGACGGTTGGAGTGTGCGTGTTAGATTAGATTATGAAGAGAGAGATGAGGAAGAAGAAGAAGATACACCCAAAAACTGAAAGTGAGATGCATGCACTGTTGGATGGATAGAAGCTAAGGTTGCGGCATGTTTGGACCTTTATTTTGTCACCAATTGACATCTCTTCTCTTCTCTCTTGAGGGTTCAACCCCCTCCTCCAATATCCCCACCAGGCAGAGAGACGTCCCCACTTGGCGTACCTTTGACATGAATCTATATACATACATGTGCTTATTATGGTTGCCACATTTGGCTGGTCCCTTGCTCCATCATTGTCATCATAATCCAACTCTCTCTCTCTCTCTCAATTTGGACTCCTTTTTCTTTGATTATTTTATCGACAGTAACCCTCTTCTACTTTTGGTTGCTATATTAAGGCTACAATACATGTCCATATATACTTTTCAATTAAAAGGCTGTACCTAATAGACTTGCGCATCTTTACTGCCTGCCTTGTTATTTATTTAAGTTTCGTTAATTAGCAACATGAAAAGTGATAAGAAATATAATTAATTTGTGTAATAAGTTGAAAGAGGCATTGGATAAAATTAATTCTTATTTTTTGACTTCACAGAAATTTTTGTTGAAAGAAAAAAAATTCACGAAAAAATAAATAAAAATAGAAAATATATACTCATAAAAATAAACATGATATAAAAGAGCATTTCAACAAATATTTCAACTTATAAGACAAATTAATTATATTTTATATCATTAGCCATGTTAAGATAAAAGGAGGCTTAGTTTCTTTTTTGTCAACAGGTTGTCTTTCATTCTCTTTTAGGGTGTTTGATGCGCGGAGAAGAGGGTGGGATAGGATAAAGTTATCCTATCCCATGTTTAGTGTTTATCGAGATTAAATGTCGGGACAAATTATCTATCCCATTAAAACTTCTTGTCCTACCAATAAAAAGATTAACAAATCCCACTTAAAATGTGGGATTGTTTTATTTTATTCAAATATGATTAAATAATCTAATTCGACTATTTAATTCAGCGCATCAAACACACCCTAATCCTTAATAAATAGAGGGGCAGCCTGTTAAAATTGCCAACTGTATGGTAGCTATGCTATTTAACACACACGTTCAATAATTTAGGGAGTGATTGAGAGAGATGATAGGCAGTTAGGGTGGTGAGGGTTAAACGGAGATTACACTATGCTATGCGACACTGCCAGTTAGAGAGACCTCTCAATTCAATAACAATAAATAATAATAATAACCAACAACGTACAATAATATCTGTTCCCATCCGGTGCGTTTATTGCACCTACGCTACGTAATTAATAATAATCCTTCCCTTCCCTTCACATCACCTATCAATATCATTATTTTTTCCTCTCCACTCTCCATTTTCTTGATGTCACCGGAATTGTCCATAGCTGATAATGTGGCAAGACAGTACCTGTTTGAGCCTAATGTGTCGCCCTTAACAGCCATGGTTACAATGTTGCTACCTTTAAATTTTTATTTTTATTTTTATTTATTACGGTGCGAACAATGGATAAAATAGATATATAATAAAGGCCTAAATGCAAAAGTTATTAGTCACTAATAACAGTGTCTTAATCCACCAAGTAAAACTAACTTCTCTACATTGATATTCAGATGTGAGTTTTTCTACAATACTTCTTTGAAATGTTCCCATCTTCAAAACAAGGGAACATCATCAATTGCATCTATATATAACTAATAATCCAAATGAATAAAGAATTAATCCATCTACCCATCTTCATATTCCACCACCAATTTCCCTCAAACTATGATGTCTTGCCATTTCATTATATTTGGCGACCAAACAATATGAACCCATCAGCGAAAACTGATGACACTATACGCCCCCAAGATGAGCAACTTTGCCGGAAAGAGGAAAAGCACCACCAAATGCATGTGTTGTGATGCGACGAGCCTGCTAAACCGTTTCAAAGACTCTCTCCCCGTGTGTAATAAGCCAGTTAGGTTCAATTGGCCTTGAACCACCATGTTACCTGTTACCCCTACAGCCCTCCCCACAACGATACCTGCATTGACGCCACGTGGCACCACCAGGGGCCACCAAACTTTACGGCGGCGTTCTCTCTTGCTTTTCCTCAAGCGGTTGAGCTCTTGGCGGATGACGTTCCGCACAGTTTTCAAGTAAGAGTTCATGTCATGATCTCTATGAATGGTTCCCTCAGAACCATATGCAGAGCGCTCGCTCAATATCTCAAGAGGGTGAGGCGAGTTCAAGAACACAGCCTGGGCAGCTCTGATCTGCTTATCTGCCTCATTGGCATCCGAAACTGGACAGCTTAATAAATATAAACCACTGCCTGAAGGAAGGAGATGGTGGCGTGGAGAGAATTTCTCATCAGGCTGTAGAATCAAAAACTCCCCCATTGGAGCGTACAACAGCCTCTGTTCCAAAAAAATTAAAAAATTAAAATTACACGTGGGTGAATTCGGATAGTATTAGGCCAACTGGCCCCAGTGAGAAAATTCAAAGATCTCTTTATGGCTCGAACTTAGATTGCAAAAAGGTGGGTTGTAAAAAGTTCCCATGGAATTGGATGGGTGGATTTGCCCCATCCCAAAGAATTGATATCCTTTTCTGTAAGGAATTGGGTGTGGGTTTTTCACATCCATGAATTTGCTTCCATGGAAAATGTTGGATCCCTAACACCATTAAAGGTGGAACATGGACCATCTTCCATTATATTCCATGGAAAAGGTTGTTCACCAAACACACCCTAAAAGAATTGACAAAGAGACCGATGTTTAGAGTCCTCCTAAGAGAATCCTAAGAGAACAAAAGCATTACCTGATTATTGAGACAAGGGTGATTCCTGAAATTCCCATTGACAGCCTTAAGAAGCTCCGCCACATGATTGGGATAATTGCAAGAGAAGGCTCGGGGTACGATGTCTCGGTGCATTATTATTGCCTGGACATGATTCCGAGGCAACCCAAGCTCATGAAGCAGACGGTCTCCTCCACACATAATTGATGGGGCCCCAAAAGTAATAACAGGAAGTAATGAAGGAGGAGGAACTTCTCCCCTTATCAATAACATTAGATTTACGAGTAGTGACAAGCTTCCTCCGAGAGAGTGGCCCGTAAAACGGAAGGTGGCACCATCACCATGGCATTTTAGGTGAGCTTGAACTTCAGGTAACATCTGCTCATAAATCCCCTTAGCGGCTTCGTATATACCTCTATGCACAATTACATCCAGTCCCTACACAAAGGTAGTAAAACAAAATGTAAGACATTCCACCACAAAGGTATAAACTAGTCCTGAAATTTCTTCACTGATCAATTCAATAAATAAGGTCATCATATGATGCAAAATTTCTGACGAGAACTTCGAAATAAGAACACTAGAAAATAGCCGGACAGAATTTTGAAAATACCTCAAACTGAATGGGCTCAAAGAGTAGATTGGCTTGCCATGATGCCAGTGATCCCGATCCCTGTAAATGAAATTTTCTTAGTGATCAAATAAAAATTATTAGCAAAATAAAACTGACCCCTAGTAAATTATCATACATCCCTGTCACAAATATGAACAAATCAAACAGATAAAAATGTGTCACTAAATGATGTGGTCATACCTGAATGACAAAAAATCTTGTATGACTCTGATCATCGTCACAAATGAACCATTCACACGGTGATGAGCGTGTTGAGTTCAAATCATCAGCAACAGCCTGCTTTATTTCTTCCTTGGCGGCAACCACTGCTGTCACCGAGTCTGTGGTTGCCATTAAAGAGGCTACCTCTGCATTCAGCTGATCAAAATTTTCACCATTAGCGTTCCCTACTTTATGGGATTCTTCATTGTCCTCGGTGTTGGAGGATTTAAAGGGAATAATGCTTTTTGTATGAGAATGCAAATAAGAAGCAGCAGAAGCGGCAATATGATAAGCAGCAGAGGCACTTATTCGATTCTGATCAATCTTTTCCTTCTCCCTTTCTTTTGGCTCCTTGGGGGTTTCTTCTGCTTTTTCTTCAACCCCAAATGATGCCTCCTCTTTCTCAGTTTTCAATGCCAGTTCTTTCTTCTCCAATGACGAAGTCACAAAACGCAGTCCATAATATTTCAGGAGATTTCCTGGCTTTACCACCAAAAAGATAAAACTAAATTTCCATTCATGTATAATAAGAGGAAAAAATCCCCGCGAGCACATAAACTCAACGTAGCAAGCCCCATATTATCAACATGAGCCAAAGATAGAATTTAGAGAAATTTTGTGTCACTGCTGAGTAATGGAGTTAGTTAGGAAATGGAAATAGAGCATAAATCCAATATTACCCGAAAACCATCTCAAAGTAACCAATTTCCCGAATGCAGAAACCATCTCAAAATAATAAATTTGCTACCGTCAATGACTTTTTCTTAGGCACAATGATTCTAACCATTAACATGAGAACACTTAATCCAGAAGCTGTTGCACGATATTACAGAATTTACATTGCAATAGATCTATAAACCTATGACGATCCTAAATTCCTAATGCCAAAGTATTAGAGAATTTTGCCAAAGTTTGGTCCAGGGAATAAAAGCAAAAGCTTATGGTAGAATCTTTCAGGGTGGCAAAAAAAGCCAAACGTGGTGTGGCCATTAACTTTAACCTATATCTGCCAAAGGATTCAGACTCCTAGCAAGTTGGAATTATACCCAGTCAGCTTCTCCTTGAAAAAAGCACGAGAATAATAACCTAAGCAGGCCATCAGATCTACATTGTCAATTAATTGATAGTGTTATCCATATTTCATCTGAAGATCTTTCTAACAGGGAAAACATGAAACATAGATACATACGTGCAAAAAAAAAAAGAAAAAAGGATAAATTTTGATCTGAACCATCATAAAAAAAAAAAAAGTATCATTTATCTGATTCCCAACCGAGGCAGAGGAATTCAATTACCAATTGCTCCATTTTCAACTACGTGTTAAGAAACAAGAACAATTTGTGAAAAATAATATATAAAAAAGGAATGCTAGTACCTTGATCTGGGGTACGGAGTAAGCCAAGTTCCCCAAATACGACATTTGAGCATAGAGCCTCGCTTCAGCCAACGATACCCTTCGAAGCAGCTTCGAAAACGAATCGCCGTCATATTCAATTATATCTTCATCATCATTAATCTTACAATCCTCGCATTCTTCTTCTTCTTCTTCTTCTTCTTCTTCTTCTTCTTCTCCATCCTCACTTCTCTCTTCATGTTCATTGTTTCCTTTCTCCCCCAATTCTTCAACCAGAGCATTATTATTCCCTTCTTCTTCCTTCCAGAGAGACTTGACGTGAAGAATCTTCAACACCCAATTCCCATTTTGCACTTCTTCTTCTTCTTCTTCTTCACGACGGGCATTAATTTGTGACTTCTTCTTCGTCTCTTGCTTTTTTTCTTGATCAAGGACCGAAACGGCGTCGTCGATCGCAACGGCGTCATAACGATTTCGATGAATGGGCCAAAGAGATCTGAGAGGGGACCTAAATGAAAACCCCCAAGAGGCCGTCCTTTGTGGCGGCGGACACCCAGAAACAGAGGGCTTATCGATTGAAATCGCAGCATTTGCAGAAGAAGAACGACCCACAGCCGTTGCAGTCACGTGGGTTGTTGGGTTCGTCCGGATGTCGAGACCTCCGGCGGCGACTGTGATCGACGGCGTTAACCCGTGAATCAGTGGCTTGATACATAGACTATCCATTTTGATGCTGCTCTTTTAAAGAATATCTTTTTACTTGTTGACCTGAGGTTCTTGTCTGTCTGTCTGTCTGTCTCTTTTATATTTAGGGAAGATACAAATCAAATCAAATGAAATATTTATATATATTATTTATAAAATAGATAGATTAGATATACAGAGTTTTGGGAGAGGGAGGAGGACGGTCCAGCCTAACGTGTAAGTGTGGGGTATATGGCGGTAACGTACTCCACAATCTTTGAATTTGAGACTTCGTTTCCTTCTTTCTCGACCAATTTTAGAGAGAGAGAGAGAGAGAGGACTGAAAGGGTTTTACGGAAGAAAGAAAGGAAGGAAGAAAGAAAGAGGTTTCTTCTGCGTTTTAAACCGAACAGGTCACCAACCTTCTCTCTTCCCCTCTCCCTTTCCTTTCTGTCTTTACGATATTTTTTCCCAACGACTAACTTCATACTTCCTATTTTTCTACATTTTTGCAAACTACATGCCGCCCTGCAATATAGATTGAAATAATTTAAAATAAAATAATAATAAGTAATTCAACAATTAAAAGTTATATAATCTTTATAACTATAAGAGATATTAACAAAACATAATAAATTTTATATTTTTTACAACATGGGTAACGTAATTTTTTTAGACTACTTTAATAACAAACTTTTAATTTGTTTAGAGCATCTTTAACTGTAGTGTATAATTTTGGTTTAGGTAAAACTTACACGTTTTGTAAAAAAAAAGGTCTCCAACAGTCTTTTAAGAAACTTTGACACCTAAAATTTGTGTAAAATAGTTATGTAAAATACAAACTCAATTTATACAACCACATCAGATAATCTCGGATCTATTTTTACTCATCCCGTATCTAGAAATAAATAGATTTGAAAAGTAAGGAAATAAATATAAAATAAGTTCCACGTGTGTATCTAATTGGTTGTTTAATATTTACACAAAAGTTTAAAACACACTGTTGGAATACAAAACGAATTCTTTATTATTTTTGTGTAAATCCCACTTTAACACGTATGATTTACACAAAATTTATACAAGATGATTGAAGATGCTCTTACATTTTTTGTGATATATAACGGTACTGTCATTTTTATCCATTTTGTAAAGACATTATTTACATGTTCGAATCTGTCATAAACATCTTTTCAAAAATTTAATTAAAAATATATTTTAAAAACCCCTTATTTATTACAAACAACGTCTTACATTGCTTGATGTTAGGCGAATTCTTGAAAATACACTCTCCCCTTTTGAACTGAATTTATGTTAGTGCACTCACATTTCATTAAGCGAACCTTAGAACAGTATTAGTGGTAATAAATTTGCCTTCAGAGAATGTTTGCAACAAGAGAGTGTTTGTGATAAATATAGGTGGTGTAAATAACACCGCCCTTTTGTGAAAAATTATAAATTTGTTGTCAAAATAGTAGGAAAAAAAAATGTTGCCAATTATAAAAAAGTATAAAATTCATTGTAATTTTTTATCTCTTACCTAGGTTAAAATTGTGAGACGTCCACCAAAATAACTTATAACTATATATATATATATATATAAATATAAATTCTAATCAATTATTTAATTTTGAATCATGTTAACGTATATCCTTAATGGCACATGTTATGGATTTATGAATAAAAATAAATAAATTATAATATATATTAAATTAAACACAAATTATTATATAAAATGATATTCTTTCCATTTAAAATATAAATAACATGTACTGTTAGAGCACATATTATCATTTTTATTCACAAAGTTTTTTCCTCAAAGGTTAACTGACAATATTTTATTTGTTTCACGATACTGTCAGGCACATACAATATTTAATATAACATAAATTGTTTAAACTTTTTATTTTTTTAAATAAAATAATAACAGAAATTCGTAACGTCGTCGTTTGTACAATGCAAAGTGTGACGACGTCGGCTAGGATATTTCAACGTGGGCTTTGCTGACTGAGGTGGATTGGATGATAAACATGTGTCGGGACACAGAAAGAAGGAAGCGCGTGGGAATTGTGTAATCAGATCAGATGAACTACAAAACCCTTCCAATAAGTAATTTGTTGCGTAGACTAACCGATCAAAGTTTGTTCAACAGTGTATTGTAAGTTTTACGAGTACGTGTTAGCTTTTGGAATTCCATCTTTAATATTTCTCTCCTTCAAATATTTGATTTTTAATTAATACTTTTTTTTAACAGTTATTACTTTAAAATTAACATTATATTAGAAAATAGATAAAATAAAATAGTGGCTAGAATTTACTTTTGACTAGCAGAAGGTCTTGCTTTTAAATCATGCATTGATGTAACAAAAAGGAGTAATTTTAAAAATATATAAAACAAAATTCATAATTTAAACTAATAAAGACACATGAAAAAAATTTATATTTTTCAATTTTAGAGTTGAAGCATCCCTTATGTGTAACTTTACCCTTTTCTGATGGAACAATTTTTTTTTCAACTTTTCTTATAATTTTTATTTTTTTCCTTTCTCATTTCTCATGGTGTGCCTTTCTCATATATTTTGTTTATTTATTTAATTTATCACTAAGGTAATGTTTGTTCTTTTGTCTGAATCTAAATTTTTAATCTAAAGATTGAACTTGAATTTAAAAGAATTGTTTATTTTCTATCTGAATGCAGCATTTGAAATTAATGAAAACATCCTATTGAGACCATTCTATATATCCTCATCTTTTAATTTTTAAAAATGCTCTCTTTTGTAAGAACATGATTTTGTAAATAAACTCTACATATTAAAAATTAGTCTCCACGATCCAAGAATAGCTATTGAGTAATGATTTTGTGTTTATATGTAAACCAGAAGCATTAAAAATGAAAGAAGTGGTATAATTATAGTTATGATTTTGGCTTTTTAACTTAATCAGAAACATTAAAAATGGTGGTGGAAGAATTATACAATATTTGTAGGCTCTTACTATTCCTTTAGCAAGTTTGTCATCTAGTTTAAAGTTAGGTACCAAGGGAGAAAAATTGATGAAGCGGACCTGCCAATTGTCCATACTCCGATATGAGAAGAAAATTCAGATTCAGAGCGTCTGAACTATTTTGACCCAAAATCAGAGGTTGAGCTCTGAATGTTAACCCAATTAAACAAAAAAAATTCATCTCTTCATTCATATTTCAGAGAGTGAAAAATAAACAACCCCTAAGGTAGCAATCGGACATTGCACAATATTTTTTTTTTAATAGCAAAAAAAGAAAACTAAGTTAAATTTCAACCCAAAATAGAAAAAAAAAATCTTTTATAATTTCTTTAATGCATCAGTCAATTAGATTGATAGGGCTAAAAGACCAAAAAGTAAATAAACTTCATAATTTTTCACAAAATTGGTAATATATTTTTTTTCAACAATTTAGACAGTGAAGTTATTTTTTTTTTTCTCATTTTCATCACACGTTAGACTTCTGTTTAGTTACTGTCAAAGGAATGCTTAGGTGTCATTCAATGGTCCTATGTGGTGGTTAATTGTCTTATATAGATATACATATCATCTAAAGGTTCTTCTTCCCAAATATATAGATATACATACATGGGGAAGGATCTTAAGAGGATTAATCTTTTGATCCTTAAATGCGGATCAATCATTTTGAAGGGGTAAATAAATGAATTTTTTGATAAAACTTGATGAAAATGATCTTCATGATTAATAGATCACCTCCACCAAATTTCATCGCCACCAAATTTCATCGAAAAAATCAATCGGGAAGAGGGTTTACTAAAAAATTGATATATATGAGCGTTTCTGGCCGTTAAAATTTAAGATATTTAGTTAACCCACTTCCCGGTTGAATTTTTTGTTGAAATTTGGTGGAGATGATCAACTAATCATGGAGATCATCCTCACCAAGTTTCATAAAAAAATTCATCCGTTTATTCCTTCAAAATAATTGGTTCACATTTAAGGACCAAATAAATGGTCATCTTTAGATCCTTCCTCATACATACATATATATATACATACAAAAACTACTGATAGAGTAAATTAATAAATCGATCTACTCAGCCAATCGCAAGAAGACGCGTGGTCATCCACATCAACAACCAAGTCCACTTTGGCAAGGGGAGCTTGAGAACTCTGTTTTGAACGCCACTTAGGGGCTAGAACTCCAGAGAGTATGCACATTCAACTCAAACATTGTTTCCGTACATCAAATCCTGGAAGTCGAACACCAAGGCTCTTTCGGCGAGCTCTGGAGCTCCCTGGCCAACCACTGCGTCAAAATAAGTACAGATAGCATGGGCAACTCCTACCAACTCTACTAGCATTTCAGAACCTCCCTCAGCTCCATTAAATGCGTACCAACTGAATTAAATGCACCAAAATACATGGAGAAGTAAAATCAGAGTTGGTGATGGTCAAGGATGGCTCTAGACCTGCTTTAAGAGCCCTCTCACACGTTTCTCCCTCTATCATATATGTATGGGAAGCACACGACAGAGCTCCAAGTGTGGAACATTTAAGCTCTGAGTGGCTTAGAACTCTTCAAACTATAATGTTACAAGGATACTTAGGATAGAATAGCCAGAAAGATGTTATTGGCTTGTAATTTTAACTTATTCGTTATAATTTAAAGCACCTCGAGCTCCTAACTCTATTCACGAGTGGAGGATTAACCTATATCCTCATATAGGGTAAGCCTCCTCTATTCATCATGGTCTTGTTCTTGTTAACATGTGATCATTTTAATTATTATTCAATCATTTGATTGTGTGGTCAAAAGTAGACCCGTTCTAGATTTTTGCACCAACAACTACATACACATATATTTCAATGGCGAAGATCTATGTTCCTCCTTTATAGTCGTTAACCTGCGTGAAGCCTAATCAAAGATACATATTGACTCTATCCATATATATATATAGAGAAAATGGGTTTTTCTTCCTGAGAGGGTTCTTCCCCAAATCATTTTCTTTATTTCTCGGGTTTGAACAACTTTCTTTAATTTTTAAAATTTTCAACCACAATTAAAACCCTAACACGCAAACTTCAGAATTTATGATTGGCTTCATGAGTTTTGATTTAAGTACATAAATGCTTTAATTTCCCTATGGATTTGAAGTTTACGCACAAAAATATGGACAAATAGATCTAAAAGGTATTACTGCAAGCAAGATGAAAAGTCCATGCTACACTAGTCATAATAACCACCATTACCGGTGGCCCCTCACCAAATAAAAAGTTTAGATCTATCACTTACGGAGACGATGAACATGATTGGTTGCTTTTCTTTCTTTTTTTAATATAAATGTGGCTTTTCTAACGGACATGGCTTTCCATCTGTGTAAAATAAACGGACACATAAGTATGTTAGTGTCCAACTTAGCTTGCTGTCGATAGAAACAAAATGGATGTTAACGTGTGACTAAAATTGAAAATAATAAATAATAGTTCAATGTCTAGAGTGTCGGAATAAAAGAATGTTACCCATTTTGTAAAAAAATATAAATTTTATTATACTTTTTGGTCTTTTAGTCGATAGATAGTCATGTAATCTTGGCATGAGGGGTTAATAAATATAGAATTTTATAAAAAGGAAGGGAAAAAATAAAGAAAAAAATATATATGGATACACTTCTTTATTTTACAGTAAAAATCTATAAATTAATAAGCTCGGGACTGGCCAATTTTATTAATTAAATGATATTTTAATTTAATGATAAATTTTATTAATTTATCGATAAGTTAATAATTTATTAATTTATCAAAAGATTTGTGTTTTCAATATTTTTTTTGATCTTCTTTATATTTTATTTCCTATAAATTTAATTAAGTAAATTATATTTTTAATAAATAATTGGAAAGATTTATGTTTCCAATATTGTGATATTGGTATTCTCTAAATTTTTATTTTCTAGAAATTTAATTAATCAATTATACTATCCTTTGGATGTTGATTACTTTTTGATATAGCATGGTGAACATGAAGAAATAAGCTATCAAAGCAATAACAACACTAAAAAATTTCATCTTACAAAATGAGAAACAAATACCTTACATGCTTAGGGCATTATACAAACTAGAAAGTTAGGGATAAAATTTAGGCAAATATAAATTTTAGCAAAAAGCAAACAACATTGGACTCGTATTTTGATAAGGCATGATGGTAGGTGTGAAAAAGTTAATTATTAACTTATGTAACCAATGGGTCTAATGGGATCTTATAAAAATTTATTATCTTATAAATTTAGCAAATATATTAATTTAACTCTTTGGCCCAAGTCTGGACTGGAAAAATTTATTAATTTAACAATGTTATTATTTTATCGAGGTTTTACTATATATATCTAAAATTTATTTGAGTAACATTCAATTTTTATTTTGTGAAAAAGTTTTTTGCTGAGCCACCCTAATATTTTATCAACCCTATGTTCCGTGAGTGCATGATGCTTGAGGTTTCCCTTTTCCTTTAATTTACTTTCCTTTTTCTTTTATGCTGTGGAGTAGTATTTGCACGCATCGATTAATCTCAGCTTGCAGTAAGGCATGCTGCTAATTACTATATATATTATATAACCTTTTGCAATTACTGGACTTCACCTCCCACACATATGATTTTCGTAATTTATGTTGACGAATAGAGAGAGAGAAGAGAGAATGAATTATATTGTTATATCTATGAATGAATACAAAGGTCCTTTAAATAGGGATGTAATAAGTTATACATGGAAGGAAAAAATATCCCATGATTCTAGGAATCATAGTGGTAGTCAACTATACTATATCTATACATATATTCTAATACTCCCCCTCAAATTGGCACACATATATCGAACATGCCCAACTTGCAAATCAGCTTGGCGAATAGCTTCCTTGTCATGGCCTTGGTGAGTATGTCCGCTAACTGATCTTCAGAGCGTATATGAGGAACATAAATAACTTTCTCTTCTAACTTCTCTTTAATGAAGAATCTATCCACTTCAACATGCTTTGTTCTATCATGTTAAATGTGAGCGATATCACATGCTGTCTTATTGTTGTAATATAGCAACATGGGTTCTGTCGGAGGAAAAACGAAATCTGTCAGTAGTAGTTTCAACCACAATAACTCTTGAATACCAATTGCCATTCCTCGATATTCTGTTTCTGCGCTTGATCGGGATACTACATTTTGCTTCTTATTTCTCCAAGTGACCAAGTTTCATCCTACAAATGTGAAGTACCTTGATGTAGAACTTCTGTCACATATATTACCTGCCCAATCAGCATAAGTGTATCCTTCAACCTTCAGGATATCCTCATTTTTCTAGAATAGGATTCCCTTTTCAGGAGTTTCTTTGAGATAACTGATAATCCTCATAACTGCCTGCATATGGTTCTCCTCTGGATTATGCAAGAATTGACTAACAATACTCAATGCATATGATATATCAGGCCTTGTATATGCTAGATACATCAATCTTCCTACCAATCTCTGATAGCGCCCTTTATCGACGGGCACTTGATCTGTTTCGACCTCTAACTTCAATCATTCCTCCATTAGAGTCTCTAACGGTTGACAAGCAGATATTTCGATTTCATTCAGTAAGTCTAGGGCATACTTTCTCTGAGATAGGAAGATGCCTTTTGATGATCTAGACACCTCGATCTCCAAAAAATACGTTAAGCTCCCAAGGTCTTTTATCTCAAACTCCTGAGATAAGAGTTTCTTCAATGCCTATTGTTCTTGAGGGTCGTTTCCTGTGAGCACCATGTTTCTACATAGACGATAAGAGCCGTAATTTTTTCATGACTTTTCTTTAAAAATAAAGTATTATCAGAATTACTCTGGTTGTACCCAAACTTTCGCATCGATCTCGTGAATATCCCAAACCAGGCTCTCGGGGATTGTTTTAGCCCATACAAAGATTTTTTCAACTTGCAGATTTTATTTATATACTCAAACAGGATTTTATATCCAGGTGGGAACTCCATATATACCTCCTCCTCTAAATCCCCATGTAGGAAAGCATTTTTCACATCGAATTACTATAGAGGCCAGTATAAGTTTGCAGCTAATGAGAGTAACACTCGTACCGTATTGATCTTTGCTACGGGCGTAAATGTCTCTAGATAATCAATCACATGCGTCTATGTGTAGCCTTTCGCAACCAGTCTCGCTTTGAATCTTTTGATTGTTCCATATGCTTTAAATTTCACAGTGTACACTCACTTGCAACCCACCTTCTTCTTTCCTGCTAGTAATTCGGCCAATTCCCATGTGTCATTTTTAACAAGGACTTCATCTCCTCATCCATTGCTGATTTTCACTCAGAATCACATAAGGCTTTATGCACACTGTTATGAATAAATACAGAAGATAATTGATTCACAAAAGATTTGTTAGATGTGGTTAACCGATCATAAGACACATAATTACTCATAGGATATTTGGCTTTACTGGTAAAATCTGGGTTATACGTGGGTTTAGGTACACCTCTATTTACTCAGTTAAGAAGCTTCTTTATAAGAATAGAAGAAGATGATACATGGAAGACCTCAGTTTTAGGGATATTTGAAGTGGACGATTGGTTATTTGAGTTAGGTGGTGACGGAGACGGAGACGGCACAACTTCATTTGGCAAGATTTCTGTTGTTACCATATTAGGGGATGACATGATTTCGGTTGTTTCTGTTATTGGTGGTGAATTCGAAGTCAACGTTGGAACCACCTCTATTGAGCTTATCTCTTCCTCATTGATATTTCCAAATAACTGAACTTCTTTATAATTCTCCCTCTGAAGTTCAGTTCGGTGACAATACATAGTTTCTTCATGAAATGTCACATCCATAGTGACATATATTTTCTGTGTGGAAGGATGATAACATCTATACCCCTTCTGAGAAAATGCATACCCTACAAAGACGTATTTGAAAGCTTGTGGTTCAAGCTTGTTCTGTTGCTCCTTTGGTAAGTGGACAAATATAACACATCCAAACACCCGGGGAGGAAGATTGGACACGGTAGGAGCTGTGACAGACTTAGCTAAGACTTCAAAGGGTGTCTGAAAATCAAGTACGGCTGATAGGATACGGTTTACTAAATAGACAGCTGATGAGAATGCTTCACCCCAATACGAGGTTGGTGCGTTTGCGCCGATCAATGATGCCCGAACTATTTCTAACAAATGACAATTTTTTCGTTCGGCAACCCGGCCCACTCTGTTGAGGAGTAGAAAGACATGTAGTCTGATGAATGATCCCATGAAGTTTGAAGTATGCTTGTAACTCAGTACTCATATATTCTCCACCATTATCACTTCGGAGAACTTAAATAGTAGCATTATATTGTGTACTGATCTGTTTATGAAATCTTTGAAACAAACCACTAACTTCTCCTTTGGATTTCATGGGACAAACCCACGTCATTCGAGTGCAATCATCAATAAATGTGACAAACCATCGTATACCACCTAAGGAAGAAATGTGAGACGGTCCCCATACATCAGAATAAATAATCATAAATGGAACTCAACTCTTAGTCAATGAAGGTTTAAAAGAAGTACGATGACTTTTAGCCAGTTCACAAATCTCACAATGAAAACCAGGATAATTAACTTTGTGAACTAAACGAGAAAACAGTTTCTTTAAGTAGCCAAACGATGCGTGTCCTAACCGACGGTGCCATAACCAAAGTTCATCTGTAATTTTATTTTCAGACGCATTGGTGTTCAAGGCTTCATGCAAGCGATCTATGTTTTTGAACTCCATGTCCAGATAGTATAATTTTTCGCGCCTAACACCATAACCAATCGTCTTCTTCGTCTGAATATCCTTAAAAATACAATGAAAAAGCCAAAATATGACAACACAGTGTAGGGCATTAGTTATTTAAGAAACGAATAAGAGATTATAATATAAGAATGGTACTACTAAGACGGAGGTTAAGTTCAGTGTGTTGGATAGATTGATTGATCCTTTTCCTAATACAGGGACTGTGGCACCATTGGCTGTGGACACAAAGGTCTGAGATGATGGGGTTAAAGGAGTAACTGTTTTTGAATTAGATGTCATATGATCAGTCGCACCAGAATCAATTACTTATGTATTATTGAAAATAGAGACAGAATGTAAAGTCGTACCTGATGTACCTGTGGTGGTGAGTAAGCCTGAGGCCTGTGTGTTACCACCTGCTATGGTCTGACATGTTTTGCGATTGTGAGAATCTTTTCACCAATTCGGATATCCAATAATTTCATAACAACCCTTTTTCGAGTGTCCCGTGAGTCCACAGATGGAGCATGATGGGTATTTGAAAAGTAGAATGCTGAGAGTCATTCAGTCGATTACTAGAGCATGATCGTTTATCTGAATTTTGCCAATTAGAGGGGTATCTGGTTGATGATCCGGTCATGATCGTGGGGTTAAAAGCCATGTGAGAGTGTAGTACGTAATGATTGAGATTGAATATGAAAATTCTGAAACTGTGGTTGTGTTCGGGACGTCGAAAAAAGCCAAGAACCGATCTGGTCCAATTAAGAACCAGTCAAGAAACAGGTGAACTGGGTCGTTAAAAAATGAAAAAACCGGTCTGCTTTAGGGTTTCTGTCAGTCAATGGTCAACGGTCAAAGTCAACAGTGACAGCTGACGTGGCTATATGGCTGACGTGGCAACTGACGTAGCGGTAACTGGGTATTGATGTGGCGGTGACGTGGGGCTAGGGCTAACGTGGCAGTTGACACCTCAGTGGTGGTGCGCGGACGAAGTACGGCTATGGGCAGTATTGCTTTATCGGTCCGTGAGGGCGCATCTAGGTATATATTGATCTGATTTGAACGCGCTTGTAATCGTCTCTTTGAGACGAAGATTATGGTGTATGATTTGTCGTGATTAAGTGTCGATATAGGTCGTACGAAGGTGTTAAAAAAATTTTGGTTGTGTGTTTTGGCGGAACTAGGGTTTTTGTTAGAAAATAGTGGCTGCGGGAGGTGGGTTTGTGATGGAAGGTCGTATTGGTGGCAGCGTGGTGATGGCTAGGGCTAGGGCTTGTAATGGATCAAGGGTTCCTCTGATATTATGTTGACGAATAGAGAAAGAGAAGAGAGAATGAATTACATTGTTATATCTATGAATGAATACAAAGATCCCTTAAATAGGGATGGAATAAGTTATACATGGAAGGAAAAAGTATCCCATGATTCTAGGAATCATAGTGGTAGTCAAATATACCATATCTATACATTTATTCTAATAATTTATTGTGTACATCTCTTTTTGTAATAAATATTTTATATTTTATATAATTTCTTTGTCATGTTATTATTATTTATAAGTAAAAACAAATTACTTAGAGTTACTAAACCCCCACTCAACTAAAATCATATGTAATACCCCGTATTTTAATTTGTTTTAAATTGAATTATATTAGCTTATTTATACTCATGTGAGTGATCGTTTGGTGATTCGGGTGGTCCGAATCAATTTCGGTTGATAAATAGGAAGTTTTGGTTCTTCGTGATTCGTTAATTCTAGCTATCTTTGAGCTATCATAATTTTTTAGTTATTTATCCGATTAAGATTCCATTCGTGGTGGTATCTTGTGTTTGTATTATTCTACAACTTTTGTGTTTTGGTCGAAGTTCAATTCACACTCCTTGTGGGTCAAAACAGGGCGCAAAGTAGGCCCATTGCAAAATTCTGGTCATTCGGTAGCGCTTTGGCAGAGTGCTGTCTTCGGTAAATTTTTGGAAAATATTTATCCATAATTTGGAAAAATTTCCTCTTAAGAAGTTTTATATCATTGAATTATCTTTTTGTGGACATAAAGATCACCTCAATCGGAGTTCCGAGCAAAAAAGTTATAGCTAAAACAAAAACAGTGCTCCAGAGCCCCAAAGTTGTAGCGCGAACTGGTATGGCATTTTTGGCATACCGGTCCGGCACCAAATTTTTGGAAAAATTGACCCCCGCTGACAGGTATTGGGTATTTTTCATACCGGCCCACCAGTTAACTATTCCCAACGACTTAAGCTCGTTTTTAAGCCATTTTTACACCTTTTTCATCCCGACTTCGACCCAAACACTTTCACACTCCTCTAGAGAGTTCTAGAGGGTTCTAGAGAGAGAAAGAGGAAGATTTTTACGCATCTATCCATCCAAATCGAGGAATCAAAGCTTGAAATCATTCAAACCCATCTCTAAGGTACTATTCATCATCTTCTACCTTGGTTTTCTTCTATAAAAGCTCAAGCGTGAGCTTTGGCTACTTGGGTTGGGTATATACTCTATTAATTCGAGGATTTGCTATGGTAGGAACGCGATGAGACGAGAGCTTGAGGATTTCATCGAACGGGGCTTCGGTTTATAACTTTCTTCCTTCTTTTGGTTTATACGCTTGAGGTAGGGGTTTTTATGACTTCAAAACTCAATTATATAGTTTAAATGTTTTCAAAACATGTAGTATGACTTGTTCGATGAAATTTATCATGTTTTCCCCCATATGTTCTCTAAGGAAATTATGATACATATATTGAGTGCATTTATAAATGGTTGTAAAGATTCAAATGTGAGATTTGAAGCCATAAATGCCATACACATATGATACCTTTTTATTATTCAACCCTATGAAGTATTTAATTGATTCTTGACTCCTAAAGATTGATGAAAATGAACCGTTATTGTTTCTACACATAATGGAATATAGGGTTGGGCTCGTGAAAGTGTATATGGCATAAATTACTTCAAATGTTTATGAAGTGACATGAAAGCATGTTTTGAGGCAAAGTATGCCATTTATACTTGATGTAGTGTGATAATTGAATTGTACGAGATATCCCTTGGATGTATGGATGCTATTTGTGATGAAATTGATTTATTAATATTTTATACACATCAAGGGATATCTAATGAAACTTGCTAAAGGGAATATGGCATAGATTACTTCATGTGTTTACTAAATAGCATGCTATGCATATTACGCATTACATTTGTGTCAACCGGAATCTTGGAGATCCTTTGACAAGCTTGGATCATTCTTCTGGCCTATCGTATAGGCGTATATCTCTTATCAGTATGCTGAGAGCTTCTTGTGATTACTGTATCGTTCTGGATGTGACATGATCTTGATATGGATTCGGATATGATTCTGTTCTGGATATGATATGATCCACATATGGATCCAGATATAATTCTATTGTGGCCGTTCGATTATGAAGGGATGATGTATTAATCTGTGCCTACCGAGATGAAAAATAAGTAGGGCTTGTTTGAAAATTCTTAAACCTCCGGAGGGCAACAACGCGTCGACTGCCTAGAACCAGCATTGTATAGCCCAGAATTCTAGACAATAGTAAGGCACTGATGGTTCTGTGGTTATGTTACTATTGGTGGACGTGTGGTCCAAATTGATTATGATCGAATGATATACCTTGGGGATGGGCCAATTTATGATTATTGTCGGATTTTCTCTTGGGCGGTCAGGCCCTTGCTATACTCTGGTTCAGTATGGATATATTTTGGCTACGTGGCTTTAAGGTTGACACAAGGGATGTAACCTGCATATACATGAGCACGTATAGTTTCATATGATGATGGTTTTAAAACCAAAGCATTTGTTAAAATATGAATTGTTGTTGAACTATAAATTGTATTTTCGATATGTTATTCCCTATTTTCCCTTACTGAATAGTGAGCTCACCCCGTGTTTCATTTACAATTACAGGTACACAAGAGGCGAACGATGGTAACGGGACTACGGGTTCAGGAACGAAATAATTGGCTTTGATACAGATTCATTTTTGTTATGTATATGTTATCTTGGGAAGCCACGGCTAGCCCGGAGTGTTATCTACTGACTTGCACCTACTTAGTTTGGTTTTGTATATTGGTTACATGTATGCATGATTTTGTACAGTACTATCTTCTTTTAGCTTGCTGATTGACATGTGTGATATTTACTATTTAAATTTCTTTATATGTTTTTATATATATATCCATTTTAGTCAATCTAAGATGGGTTAGTAGCACTCAAGATCTTAATTACGGGTGTTGTCCTGTAGATTAAGGCGGGGGTATTACAAATTGGTATTAGAGCATAGGTTGACGAGTATTTGGGCTTGATGAGGACGAAATGTGTTGTGATTCTCGATATTCATTCTAGTATCTGTCGGTAATTGTGATATGTGTATTCCTGAGGTCATGTTTTGTATCATACAGCTTGAATTTTGAGGATAATTTTGTATCCTACGACTCATCTAGAGCTTGTTAGCCCATATGATGTGGCAAGTTATTTCTTTGCTGATTACAAGTAGTGTGGTTATCGATGGTCATGTCTTGTTGTTAGACATATCTGGAGTTTTAATGTTAGGAATTTGTATTTTGACCTTGTGAATTTGGTACCACATGATGCGAGTGTATCGCATGAAAATGCTTTTGTGTTTTTCTGTGTCCCACATGAGAAGGGTAAAATCATTATCTTGATGATAAGTTAACAGGTTCTAGCTTCATCACATCACCCGCTCGTTGTATCATAAGATTGTTTTGTTTGTCTTGCTTTTGGATTAGACTCTACCTCGTTTAATTTTGGTTAGTCTCCTAAGAAGAGAAGACCATATATAATTTCGAATAAAGGTCTAGTTTTCTTCGTCGATAGAAATTTTTGAAGTAACTTGACAGGTGGCATGGGAATTGGTCAAAATGATTAGTCCTCCTAGAGTACGACGAGGTAAGGATCTTATTAGTCATGAGTGATGAATTAAGGCAAATGATACTTATAGATGCTGGTAATACGGTCATGATAGAAGGGAGTATTCATTCCTGTGGGTTATGGGAAAAGAAGGTTCTTTCGGATAGTATAGATCAATATCTATAAGGGACTGGTAAATAGTCGCATACTTCATTTAGTTTTCAGGAATTAAGAAGTTCATTTCCTTCTTAATTGTCAACTAAATCACCTGAGGTAAGGTGTTCAATATGTGGGAGAATAGTACGTTCACAATATAGTTGCTTCTTCTTGTGGTGGATATATAGAATCGGCAGATAAATTTCGCAGACATATTTTATATAATTATGAACACCTCATTTTGCGACCTCGCAAGAATCCTGATCTCCAAAGAAATAAGCACGCATGCATGCACGAGCATTTCTAGATGCATATATACATGTAATACAGGTCAAAGAAGAAAGCCGAAAGGACCCCGGATTAGAAGTTACAAAATTATCAAAAACTGCCGGAGCCAAAAACTGTCAAAACTCCTGAAAACTTGTGAAAGGAGAGTTACGCATTTCGGATCATCCTCAAACTTTGAGAGTTGTTAGACATTACCATAAGGAGTAGCATACTCGAAAATCAGCTCAATTCGACAGTCAGATCTCCAAAAATTCAGAAAATTATGAGTTTGTTTCGGGTGATCAAATGGAGGTCTTCTCGAAGTTAAAATGGTCTGAATCTTGGTCATTAGATAGGTCTTATCATAGGGAAGAACATGGTCAAAGTTCAGCTTTGTCGGACATGGGATCCTCAAAAATCAATTTGTCTATCGTGCAATTATAGTCAAAATGTCCTTTGTAGAAAATTAAAATAAATAGTGGCCTTTCCGAATTCTGATTGACCTCAAATTTGGACACAAGATATAAAACATTTGGGGGGAAATCATATCCAAAATTCAGGAAAATCCAACGGTTGGAAGTTCAATTGTCGAGATTGTTGTACGCAAGTATGTTTCCTACGCGGGAACAAACTCTTTATACCAAGCCAAGGAGACCGAGTCCTTCCCGAACTTCGATCGTCTTCAAATTTTTACAGGGTGTAAAAGACTTATATTTACAATAGATATCAAAAATTCAACATGATTTAACAGTGATAACTTGACTTTTCGTGCAAACAAGGGACCTCGTCTACAACAAGTACCTTTCCTACGCGGAAACAAACTCTTCGTACCAATCAGAACAAAAGGGAACCTTCCCGAAATCTGATCGACTTGAAATTTTTACATGATCTATAAGACTTCTATTTTAAACACATATCCAAAAATTAGGATGATCCAACGGTGGGAAGGCTTCTCGATAAGTTCCAAGAGTCCCGGTTGCAATCTCTTTTCTTGCTCTCCAAGTATTTTTTCAACTATAAATAGACCCCCCCTCCATTCATTATTTTCATCAACAATCAAGGGGATTTCATGGTACACACCAATAGACCCTTATTCTCTCCCTCCAAGAGAGCTCAGGTATAATTTTCGCTCTCTTCTTTTATTTATTCATCAGTTTTACAATTCATATTCTTGTTTGCATAATTTCTATCACTTGATAGCTTTTCAAAATCCCTTTTCAAATTGTTTTTCAAAACCAATGGTGTATAATAAACCCTAATCCAATTCCAAAATAGTATTATTACTTTCTTACTTTTTCAAAAGCCCGGATTAGCGACATTATTACACGACAGAATCGATAATCGCTATATATTCCATCTAACTCATAGATTGCGGTGTATATGTGATAAATACTCGATTATAAGAACACTAGTTCCATCTATACCGGTTTAATCAATAGACTATGGTATACGATCGGTCAACTCGCCTCATATTACATCGAATGTAAGATTCCACATTAAATCAGTTTCCGAAAAGCCCAATACTTTACAAAATCATTTGTTTCATTGCATCTACTATTGTCAAACTCTCTTTTTCAAATCACACACACACACACTTATTTTCAAAATCATGGGCAAACTAAGAAACACATCGTTTTCATCCCAACCCCAAAATCCCGATTTCTAAGGCAAGTATGAAAAGCTGTAAAGTAATAGCAATAGCATGCAAGAACTGAATTATAACACACGCATATCCTACTCAAGAGACCGAAAGGGCGAATTGGGTGCCTAACACCTTCCCGATTCGTAACTTAATCCCCGAACCTTTGAATCGACTGGTTTCGCATACATTGTGTATAAGAGGATATTTAGTCCATAAATACGTCTCTTTTACACAAATCTTTTTGTTTGTTTAGTAAAACAAACTGGCGACTCTTATTCTTTTCAAAACCGATTTCCAAAGCAACAAACGGAATCGTCGCCCACGAGGAACTCCCGGGCGTCGAGGATGCGGGTTCTCACGGTGGCGACTCTGCTGGGGATGTGTTAAGAGGATTAGACTCTAAACAAGAGTAGAATATGCGTGGATAATTGTTTATGTTTGCATGCTTTCTTTTTCTTTTTTTTTTGGCCTTAGTCTTAGGATAACATAGATGCAATTTAGGTGGATACCTTGATTCCCTTTTTATTTGTAATAATTGTTTGAGGAAAATCTTTTCATAAATAAAATTTGAAAGTACTCGAACAAACCCTAAAGCGCTTATCATAATATACCTCCATAATTGTTATTTTGCACGCACCCACTATCATCATGCATTATCGCGAGTATGAATTTACCCTATCAACCTCGGGACCAAAGTCGTGACTAGGCCATGGACTTGCGGGTCTACACTAGCCAAAAGCGCATAGGACCACTCTCCTTGGCCAAGTACCAAACTGAGGTATATCGAGTGACGAGAACACTCACGTACCCAAAATGTATATCAAAAAGTCCTTGCACGTACTCGCCCTTGGGGTATATAACAAGACCTAGCCAAATAGGAGGGAGCCTTAAACCTTACCCCTTTCAACCACGCTTGCAGATAGGATGCGTCAACCTAGTACACACGAATTTTTGCATGTTTTCTTGACCGTTGATCGTGAGATTAGTGAACAAAAGGTCTTGTCATACATACCACTCTTGGTTTAGCAAGTACGGTCGGTGGCTGTCCAACCCCGTCCGTAGAAATCCCTCACTAAAACTCGTTAGTGAGAATTTTCCTTTCACTATTTTCATGAAAAGCAACTCTAAGAGGAGAGAACTTCCTGATTTTTAAAAAATGTTTTTCAAAATATTTTTAAAAAACCGAGTCATTTTTCAAAAATTAATTTTTAAAATCGGAAGGTTATAAGGGCACCCCGAGAATCCATATTCCTACCCTAAACCTATCCACAGGGCTCTCAAGTTGTTGCCGTCGGTCTGTTTTCGTTAATCACCAGAAAATGGTTTTCGATTTTATTTTTCTGTCGAGTCATAGTTTTTCGAGAATTATGCAACCCATGGCAAAATATTAATTTTTTGTCAAATCCCCAACTTCTTTCTCCCCATTCTTCACCACACTCCGATTATCTATTGCTGGCACTAGTTGGCTAGGCTCTCAGAGATTCAAACTAGACGACTCATAAGATCAGATTCACCACCAATCATGCCTCCTCATTGTAACACTGAACTACTACTTCATCAAACCGGGGTCGACAATACTGAGGTTAATTGCGGTGAAGCTTCTCATGCAGCGGGTCAGCCGCCTGGTCCAGTTCTTTCACAAACCGAGGGTGGCACCTTAACCCTTGAACACCTCTATTATCTAATCCACGATCTGACCCAGTTTGTAGCCATCATGAAGGATCACCAAGTGGCCACCCAAGCCCATCTGGAGCCCTAATCACTGTCAGAATACCTGTTGAACCAAACCAATTCAATCCAAATCCATACCCAGCCTAAGGTAACCAAACCGGAGAACCAGTAGCTCCACCTAACATTCTCTAACACATTCTCTCAATTCCTGCCAACATCAACAACCCACTTCATGTGCCCTTGCCAACATCGTTGTACCACCGGCGCAAGATCCCAAAACCGCCTGGTTGAACCCTAAACATAACCAACCCCTTCAAAACCATAATCCTCAAGCCTTCCTTGATGCAGATCATAACAGCCCCCCGAAGACTAGCTTCACCATCATCGGTCGTATACACTGAGGGTACAGAGGGTATATGCACTGATGGTTTCGACAAGAAGACCAGAACAGCTCCCCAAAGACTAGCTTCACCATCATCATTCACACATATTGAGGGTGGGGAGGGTACATCTACTGAGGATTTTGACAAAAAGACCCGAACAGCTCTCTAAAGACTAGCCTCTCCATTCATCATTTGCACTAACAATATCCTACCCACATCACCAAGACCCTGTTGTTGTCCTATCAGCAGAACCAAAAACCCTGAAGGTAGAATCAAGTCAATCAATTGGTTTAGCAACTGAAAGCCCACACCTCTTTTAAGAATCAAGCCTGTCCACACCCACTCATGAAAATGCAGAACATCGGTAATCCTCCTGAGACTGTGGGTATAAGCAAAATAGTAACTCGGATGGATTTTAATAGGCCCAAAAATCAAGAAGCAGAGATAAACGTGTCAAGATGGAAGCATGTCGCAAGATCAACAGAATCCCAAGACAGAAGCACGCCATTTCTCTTGTGATCGATATCACCTTGCATTCACTCACCGATTGACCAAAAATCAATATTTGCCTTTTCACTGTTGCTATATTCTCGAAAAATAGTCGGTCTTGCATGCATCTGCACTTAGATAATTTCAAGTAGCGTAACATACTCCATAAATCAGGCAACTCAATATTCAAAACCTTTTTAAAACTTTTTCAAAACCAAGTTTTTAAAATGATGGTGCGATGATTTAAGAAGTATGCAAATACTTGAAATTTAGGGAAGCATGGCATAAGCATTTGCATAGTGCATACACATAAACACTTGCATAAGTGTACATCGCACCAGTCCAAGAGCACATAATGCACCGAGCTCCATGGCCTACCAGACAGGCTTCACCACTGCATCCTGGTATATACCTCGATGATTAGTCACACCACCATCACCGACCAGATAGTCATGATAAGATCGCATGCCTTCTCAAAGAGGCAAATCACTTCACAAAGTCTCCCAGAGAGGCGAATCACTTCACATTTTCTCCCAGAGAGGTCAATCATTTCACAAAGTCTCCCAGAGAGGCGAATCACTCCCATAGAGGTAAATCACTTCACAAAGTTTCCCAGAGAGGCGAATCACTTCACATTTTCTCCCAGAGAGGTCAATTATTTCACAAAGTCTCCCAGAGAGGCGAATCACTCCCAGAGAGGTAAATCACATCACAAATCCTCCCAGAAAGACAAATCAAATCCCAAGCCCTTTCTATAGGCATCTATCCCAAGACCTTTCTATAGGCACCAATCCAAGCCCTTTCTATAGGAAAATCTAAAGCCCTTTCTACAGGCACCAATCAAATCCCAAGCCCTTTCTACAGGCACCAATCAAAGCCCTTTCGACAGGCACTAATCCAATCCAAGCCCTTTCTACAGGCACCAATCTAATCCAAACCTTTTTTACAGGCACCAATCCAAGCCCTTTTCACATGCACATACTAAAACCCTTCCTACAGGCAAACTCAAGTCTTCTCCAAAACCAAAAAGCCCCCCTTTTGAGAGGATATCAGAGAAAGATAGAGAGAAAGATTGGAATGAGAAAATTTCATAAAAGACGCAGGGAATAAGCCCCAACAAAAAGGACTTTTGGCCTAAC
This sequence comes from Lonicera japonica, assembly GCA_021464415.1. Lineage (NCBI taxonomy): Eukaryota > Viridiplantae > Streptophyta > Magnoliopsida > Dipsacales > Caprifoliaceae > Lonicera > Lonicera japonica. Next base: position 113,468,654 of record CM038464.1, on the reverse strand, counting down.
TTCTTCTCGCTCGAGAAGTCTTCAAGATACACTCCCAAATGTTCTCGGATCGAAAATCACAAACACAGCACGACGATGTCAAATGCGAACTTCCAAAGTAAACATTTTCAAAATCACAAGGACGATGATGCTCAGAAAACCTGACAAAGTGAGAGAAAACAAAGTGGGTACAAGAAAAAATTAAAATAGTAGAAAAGAGGATAAATCCCACAGTGCCAAAAGAAAAGAATATTAAAAAAAGCAGAAAGAAAAAAGATGGTAGCGAGAGCCACACCAAGAGTGACAGCTAGGCAAAAAAGCCCAAGGCTACGTCTTAGGTGAGGAAGGCTGCTGACCTTGCGAAAAAAGAAAAAAATAAATAAGCTGCATAAAAAAGTTTTCAATCAATTAAAGAGGAATAAGGGCATCAAAAAACAGAAAATGATGCAGGCACAAAAAAATTCTCCTCTCGCGAAGTCAGGAAACAATAAGCAGAATCACACCCTAGTGACAAGAGAAAAAATGCCACGAAAGCTGAGCAAGAGGCAAAGTCCAAAATTCATACACAAGGTTCGAGAACAGAGAGAATGTAACTCGATCATTTTTCAAGAAGAAAGAGGCCAGCCAAAAGTACTTCTTTTCAAAAAAAAAGAAAAAAAAAAGAAAAAAAATCACACCAGAACTCTCTCTCTACCAATATTCTAGCCAGCAGAAATTCTCATTTATGTAACAGATCATCAACCCGCGCATCAACCATTATCCATGTTAGTAGGAGTTCTCATATCCTCAGTAGATCATCAACTCTCAGCCTTTATCCTAGCCAGTAGGAATTCTTATCTCCCCAGCAGGCCATCAATCATCATACCATCAATTCTTAGCCAGCATACAATCAATCATCATATCTCCAGCAAACATACACCATAATAGAATCACTGACAGAATAATCCCACACAGTCCGTTAAAGCAGGGGCTCACCCTCTACACGGTTCACAAGTCTGTTAAAGCAGGGGTCCACCCTCTACACGGTTCACAGAGTCCGTTAAAGCAGGGGCTCACCCTCTACACGGTTCACACAGTCTGTTAAAGCAGGGGCTCACCCTCCGCAAGGTTCACAAGTCCGTTAAAGCAGGGGCTCACCCTCTACACGGTTCACATAGTCCGTTAAAGCAGGGCTCACCCACTACACGGTTCACAAGTCCGTTAAAGCAGGGGCTCACCATCTACACGGTTCACAAGTCCATTAAAGCAGGCTCACCCTCTACATGGTTCACACAGTCCGTTAAAGCAGGGGCTCACCCTCTACACAGTTCACAAGTCCGATAAAGTAGGGGCTCACCCTCTACACGGTTCACAAGTTCGTTAAAGCAGGGGCTCACCTTCTACACTGTTCACCAGTCTGTTAAAGCAGGGGCTCACCCTCTACACGGTTCACACAGTCTGTTAAAGCAGGGGCTCACCCTCTACACGATTCACAAACACGGTTCACAAGCCCGTTAAGGCAGGGGATCGCCCCTACACGGTACGCAAGTCCGTTAAGGCAGGGAATCGCCCTCTACAAGACTCACAAGCCCGTTAAGGCAGGGAATCGCCCTCTACAAGACTCACAAGCCCGTTAAGGCAGGGGATCGCCCTCTACACGGCTCACAAGCCCGTTAAGGCAGGGGATCGCCCTCTACACGGCACACAAGCCCGTTAAGGCAATGAATCGCCCTCTACACGCCACACAATCTCGTTAAGGCAGGTGTTCACCCTCTACGCGGCTAACACAATTCGCTAAAGCAAGGGGTTCACCCCTCTACGTGGATCACACATCACAGCAAGGCACATGATATGTTCCAAACATCGCCCATCCATCCCAGCAAGAGAGATAAGCAGCATCGCATGACATCATTTGCTTTGCATCATTTGTGATTCATACAAATGCCGCAAAATGATGCATTCTATTTATCGTCCTGATTTCTTTGCTTCACAAATAACCCAAGCCGATAGGGTCTGTGAACACCTCATTTTGCGACCCCTGCAAGAATCCTGATCTCCAAAGAAATAAGCATGCATGCATGGACGAGCATTTCTAGATGCATATATACATGTGATACAGGTCAAAGAAGAAAGTCGAAAGGACCCCGGATTAGAGGTTACAGAATTATCAAAAATTGCCAGAGCCAAAAACCGTCAAAACTCCTGGAAACTTGTGAAAGGACAGTTACGCATTTCGGATCATCCTCAAACTTTGAGAGTTGTTAGACATTATCATAAGGAGTAGCATACTCGAAAATCAGCTCAATCCGACGGTCAGATCTCCGAAAATTCAGAAAATTATGAGTTTGTTTCGGGTGATCAAATGGAGGTCTTCTCGAAGTTAAAATGGTCTGAATCTTGGTCAGTAGATAGGTCTTATCATAGGGAAGAACATGATCAAAGTTCAGCTTTGTTGGACATGGGATCCTCAAGAATCAATTTGTCTATCGTGCAATTCTAGTCAAAATGTCCTTCGTAGAAAATTAAAAAATAGTGGCCTTCCCGAATTCTGATCGACCTCAAATTTGGAAAAATGATATAAAACATTTGTAGGGAAATCATATCCAAAATTCAGGAAAATCCAACGGTTTAAAGTTCAATTGTTGAGATTGTTGTACGCAAGTACGTTTCCTACGCGGGAACAAACTCTTTGTACCGAGCCAAGGAGATCGAGTCCTTTTTGAACTCCGATCGTCTTTAAATTTTTACAGGGTGTAAAATACTTATATTTACAATAGATATCAAAAATTCAGCAAGATCCAACGGTGATAACTTGACTTGTCGTGCAAACAAGGGACCTTGTCTACAACAAGTACCTTTCCTACGCAGAAACAAACTCTTCGTACCAATCAGAACAAAAGGGAACCTTCCCGAAATCTGATCGACTTGAAATTTTTACATGATCTATAAGACTTCTATTTTAAACACATATCCAAAAATTAGGATGATCCAACGGTGGGAAGGCTTCTCGATAAGTTCCAAGAGTCCCGGTTGCAATCTCTTTTCTTGCTCTCCAAGTATTTTTTCAACTATAAATAGACCCCCCCCTCCATTCATTATTTTCATCAACAATCAAGGGGATTTCATGGTACACACCAATAGACCCTTATTCTCTCCCTCCAAGAGAGCTCAGGTATAATTTTCGCTCTCTTCTTTTATTTATTCATCAGTTTTACAATTCATATTCTTGTTTGCATAATTTCTATCACTTGATAGCTTTTCAAAATCCCTTTTCAAATTGTTTTTCAAAACCAATGGTGTATAATAAACCCTAATCCAATTCCAAAATAGTATTATTACTTTCTTACTTTTTTAAAAGCCCGGATTAGCGACATTATTACACGACAGAATCGATAATCGCTATATATTCCATCTAACTCATAGATTGCGGTGTATATGTGATAAATACTCGATTATAAGAACACTAGTTCCATCTATACCGATTTAATCAATAGACTATGGTATACGATCGGTCAACTCGCCTCATATTACATCGAATGTAAGATTTCACATTAAATCAGTTTCCGAAAAGCCCAATACTTTACAAAATCACTTATTTCATTGCATCTACTATTGCAAACTCTCATTTTCAAATCACACACACACACACATTTATTTTCAAAATCATGGGCAAACTAGGAAACACATCGTTTTCATCCCAACCCCAAAATCCCGATTTCTAAGGCAAGTATGGAAAGCTGTAAAGTAATAGCAATAGCATGTAAGAACTGAATTATAACACACGCATATCCTACTCAAGAGACCGAAAGGGCGAATTGGGTGCTTAACACCTTCCCGATTCGTAACTTAATCCCCAAACCTTCGAATCGACTGGTTTCGCATACATTGTGTATAAGAGGATATTTAGTCCATAAATACGTCTCTTTTACACAAATCTTTTTGTTTGTTTAGTAAAACAAACTGGCGACTCTTATTCTTTTCAAAATTGATTTCCAAAGTAACAAACGGAATCGCCACCCACGAGGACCCCCGGGCGTCGAGAACGCGGGTTCTCACAATAATGGTTTGCACTTCATAAGTATATATATTGTGTCTTATATGATATGGTGGTTGGTTATATCTTGGGGGAAATCTCATGATAGAAAGACAAGGAAGTTTGTGATGTTTATAATGATCTCGGCTGTACCTTTTCACATATGGTTTGAAACTTTTGGATAAATTGAGATGTTGGATAGATGATGACCATATTACGTGGAAGTGTGAAACTAGTAATGTGGATCAAGTATGGTCAATTTAGAAAACTATTTTAATGTGCCGTTTTGAAAATTCTTAGATAAGAATCGTATAGTATATACACTTTTGTATCTTGATTATTTTGGATTTAAGTTTATGGGTTATGGGACTTTCTGTGGATATAAAGTCTTTATCTTCAAAAGATGACCTTTATACTTTGTTTATCCATATGTTTATGACTTTCTGGATATATGGAAATAAGATGTTTTAAACAATGAGGTATAAAATACTTGTAATTCTTGATCCGATAAATGATCTTGTATGACACCTTTGTATGAAAACCGGTGTTGTGAAAGGACTATCGAATTGAATCGGCTACTTAACTAACGTTAAAGAATTTCATAGTAACTGAAAATCATCTTGTTTTGTGGTATAAAACTATTACTATTTTCTTTCTTTATGGAGTAATATTTTTGGTTCAAGTGATCGATGATATGATTCGGAATATGATTTCTAGTGACGTAAACGTTTAAAAATTGTTTGATTTATACATAGGGATCTGAATATCGTTGGGTTATGAGATTTATGAGATATGAAAAGGTGAGGAATAAATTGGGATCTAATGGGCGTATACTTATGGTTTCTCTACATTTGGGATTATGGTTATTTACACTCATTTACATTTGAGTAGCATAAGTTTATCCCTATAAGATTTGTGTGTTATGAGTATATGATAAGCGTAGTGGTTTGAATTGAGGGTATCTCAAATTCTTTATGAGAATGTTCGGGTATATGATTTCTTCTTCAATTGCTATAAGACTTCTATTTGGAAGGGGATCTTGTATAGACGTTTACAGATTACAATTGTGGATTATTTATAGTTTACCCATTGGAGCCAAGGAAGTTGAATCAGGCTTATTATTATGGAATAAATCTCAACTAGTCTTTGTTTTTATAGTATCCTTCGTCATAAAGATTCCGTGCATGATATGAGATGGTGACATTATATCTTTTTGGGGATATTGGAAATATGAATGGGAACGTAGAAATATTCTAAAACCCTTCATGGTTCATTCAGTTCTTAAATTTTGACTTGGGATATCGCTACCTGAGTTTTCTTCTATCTTGTTTTCTTGTGTAGTAATCCTTGTAATGAGAATACGACATCGTTCATTTCTGGGTGGTTAACAACTTATGAATTTACCTATCTTGCTAACAAGTTAAATTCTACGTAAATCCTTGGCTAGAGGAATCGAAGGAATTATTTCCTAGAAGTCCGAATTTGACATCCGTTACGTATATCTTTGTTAAATTTGAGAAAATCCTCCGAGTCATCATAGGATGTTAATTTTTGGGTTCTATGAGTTTTTCACATGTTGTGAGGTAATTGTGTTCGTGTAATTTTTCCAAATATGCACTATGAAGAGATATGACTTTGGTATGTTAGTTGCCAATGGATAGATGATGCAAATCTCGTGTAAGTAAACACTTTTGGTATGTAGATCAAATGTGAATTGACGACAATTTTAGATAGACTTATGGAAAGTCTGGAAAAATGTCTGTAATTGGATAAGTTTTATAGTATACATTGGATGAGATGATTATATTATGGAAATTCTGGTTTTAATTTTTGATTTTGACCCGTCAAGGATTTGACGGTTGGGTATACTGTGAAAACCTTTTGGTGGATATCAATTAATTAGGTGGCATTATCACTAGCATTGATTTCTAGAGCACTCAGTGTTATTCTTATTCCTGTATTTTTATTATTGTTGCTTATTTGTTAGTTACGTGATATTTGTGTTGGCCTTGTTTGTTGTATATAAGTTGGCTAAGTGTCAATGAGAATTGATTGGTGCATGGTTAAGTACACCAACCGAAATTTGCCAACAGTCCAACAGGCCCTTTCGGATGTCCAGTGTGAGGACATGGGTGAGGTCAGGGAGGGATGGGTGTGGTGGTACTTAGCATGTGACCAAAAAAGTTATAAAGATTGGAGACCGAGATTTATGATAAGTGTCTCAAGTTATTTACTTAAAGGAATGTTATCGAAATTTCGAGGACGAAATTTTTATTTGTGGGGGAGATTGTAATACCCTGTATTTTAATTTATTTTAAATTAAATTATATTAGCTTATTTATACTCATGTGAGTGATTGTTTGGTGATTCGGGTGGTCCGAATCGATTTCGGTTGGTAAATAGGAAGTTTTGGTTCTTCGTGATTCGTTAATTTATCCGATTAAGATTCTGTTCGTAAGGGTATCTAGTATTTGTATCATTCTACAACTTTTTTGTTTTGGCCAAAGTCCAATTCACACTCCTTGTGGGTCAAAACAGGGCGCAAAGTATGCCCATTGCAAAACTCTGGTAATTCGGTAGCACTTTGGTAGAGCGCTGTCTTCGATGAATTTTTGGAAACTATTTATCCATAATTTGGAAAAATTTCCTCTTAGAAAGTTGTAGATCGTTGAATTATCTTTTCGTGGACATAAAGATTAACTCAATCGGAGTTTCGAGCAAAAAGTTATGGCCAAAACAAAAATAGTGCTCTAGAGCCCCAAAGTTATAGCGCGGACCAGTATGGCGTTTTCGGCATACCAGTCTGGCACTAAATTTTTGAAAAAATTGACCCCCGCGAACCGGTATTGGGTATTTTGCATACCGATTCGCCAGTTAACTATTCCCACCGACTTAAGCTCGTTTTTAAGCCATTTTTACACCTTTTTCATCCTAACTTCGACCCAAACACTTTCACACTCCTCTAGAGAGTTCTAGAGGGTTCTAGAGAGAGAAAGAGGAAGATTTCTACGCATCTATTTGTCCAAATTGAGGAATCAAAGCTTAAAATCATCCAAACCCATCTCTAAGGTATTATTCATCATTTTCTACTTTGGTGTTCTTCTATAAAAGCTCAAGCGTGAGCTTTGGCTACTTGGGTTGGGTTTATACTCTATTAATTCAAGGATTTGGCTATGCTAGGAACGCGATGACATGATAGCTTGAGCATTTCACTGAACGGGGCTTTGGTTTATAACTTTCTTCCTTCTTTTGGTCTATACGTTTGATGTTGGGGTTTTTATGACTTCAAAACTCAATTATATAGTTTAAATGTTTTCAAAACATGTAGTATGACTTGTTTGATGAAATTTATCATGTTTTCCCCATATGTTCTCTACGGAAATTATGATACATATATTGAGTGCATTTATAAATGGTTGTAAAGGTTCAAATGTGAAATTTGAAGCCATAAATGCCATACACACATGATACCTTTGTATTATTCAACCCTATGAAGTATTCCATTGATTATTGACTCATAAAAATTGATGAAAATGAATTGTTGTTGTTTCTACACATAATGGAATATAGGGTTGGGCTCGTGGAAGTGTATATGGCATAAATTACTTCAAATGTTTGTGAAGTGACATGAATTCCATGTTTTGAGGCAAAGTATGCCATTTATACTTGATGTAGTGTGCTAATTGAATTGTACGAGATATCCCTTGGATGTATGGATGCTATTTGTGATGAAATTGATTTATTAATATTTTATACATATCAAGAGATATCTAACGAGACTTGCTAAAGGGTATATGGCATAGATTACTTCATGTGTTTACTAAATAGCATGCTATGCATATTATGCATTACATTTGTGTCAACCGGAATCTTGGAGATCCTTTGGCAAGCTTGGATCATTCTTCTGGCCTATCGTATAGGCGTATATCTCTTATCAGTATGCTGAGAGCTTCTTGTGATTATTGTATCGTTCTGGATGTGACGTGATCTTGATATGAATTCGGATATGATTCTGTTCTGGATATGATATGATCCAGATATGATTATATTGTGGCCCTTCGATTGTGAAGGGATGATGTATTGATCTGTGGCTACCGGGATGAAAAATAAGTAGGGCCTGGTGCCCTTGGGTTGAAAATCCCTAAACCTTCGGAGGGCAGCAACGCGTCGGCTGTCTAGAGCCAGCAGTGTGTAGCCCGAAAATCTAGACAATGGTAAGGCACTGATAGTTCTGTTGTTATGTTACTATTGGTGGACATGTGAACCAAATTGATTATGATCGAATGATATACCCTGGGGGCGATGGGCCAATTTATGATTATTATCGGATTTTTCTTAGGCGGTCAGGCCCTTGCTATACTGCAGTTCAGTATGGATATATTTTGGTCACGTGGCTCTAAGGTTGACACAAGGGATGTAACTTGCATATGCATGAGCATGTATAGTTTTATATGATGATGGTTTTAAAACCAACGCATTTGTTAAAATATGAATTGTTATTGAACTATAAATTGTATTTTCGATATGTTATTCCCTGTTTCCCCCTACTGAGCTGTGAGCTCACCCCGTGTTTCATTTGCAATTACAGGTACAAATGGGGGGGGGGGGAACGATGGTAATGAGACTACAGGTTCGGGAACGAAATAAATGGCTCTGATATAGATTCATTTTTGTTATATATATATGTTATCTCGGGAAGCCATGGCTAGCTCGAAGTATTATCTACTGACTTGCACCTGCTTAGTTTGATTTTGTATATTGGTTACATGTATGCATGATTTTGTACAGTACTATCTTCTTCTAGCTTGCTGATTGAAATGTGTGATATTTAATGTTTGAATTTCTTTATGTGTTTTCATATATTCCCATTTTAGTCAATCTAAGATGGGTTAATAGCACTCGAGGGCTTAATTACGGGTGTTGTCCTGTAAATTAAAGCTGGGGTGTTACATCATACCTCAGCCATTGCACCACGTTATCTAAATTTTAATTATTTTAAGAAACTACACAATATTTTTATTTTTTTAAGGAGAAGAACGAATTATTTTAATGGATGAAATTATATATATATATATATATATATATATTTTATAGACAAATTATAGTTTTTTTTAACAACAAAAAAAAATGAAGGCAACACTGTTATATCTTGATAATTCTAAATAATCATAATCCTAGGATCTTTCATGTCGTATCATCAAGAATCAAAAGATTAATATGCGGAAGCGCACTTGAAGTCATAGTGTGTCTTTGTAGCCGAGTGATTGGCCTTTCAGATTTACACGTATTTTTTTAAAGAATCCTGTAAGCCTTCTTTATGCTCTTTGTGATGATACGAGCTCAACAAGGACACAATTCGTATGTGCGTTTTGGGGATCATAACCACAATATATATATATATATATATAAGGTAAACCCTATTATCTATTTAGTATTTCTATTTTAACTCATCATAAAAATAAAATTATCATTAAATATCTACACATTAAATACATTTAAGGCCTAATAATCTAAATTTTAATTGATCATTTTAAAGTGAGTTTAATCATACGACAGTCTATAATATATAATTATTACACATATAAACTTAATGTTAGATTAAGTATCTAACAAACACGACAAGAGGTTTGTTTTGTCTTCTTAAATATATATATATATATATATATATATAAGTAAAATATTAACAATTCTCCTAATTAATAAGTCCTGGACGGTTGATCTTTGGGCCCTCACACTACTTTTGCTTGGACTTAAAATTTATGGAAGGAGAGAAATACAAGGAGCGTTAAAGTAGTTAACCGTGCAGGCCCCGTGTGATACAGATTCCAGATTAGTTGGGAGCTGGCCGGGGGGCCCCGATCACAGAATTTTTTCAATTAATTAAAACAGGCAGGGCAAGCAATTATTTAGCCAGTCAAGAGGTTACATGAATGCGATGACCGATGACTTTTGGCAATTTTGAAGTAAAAAACTCTCTCTCTCTCTCTCTCTCTCTATATATATATATATATATATAATCTAGTGGGTGGGAGTTGGACCCCGATGAGTACTGTACGGGTGAATCTTTTTAATGTTTTGCAGTGATGGCATGCTTTGATATTTTTACCTTTTCGCGATATTAATTAAAACAATCCTGTAATTGCCCCCCGCCTTATCTTAATCTGGTTCACACGGAGGCTACACGGTTAGCTACTTCAACGCCGTCGTATTTTCTCTCTTCCCGTAAATTTTGACTGTAACCAAACTGAAATAACCAAGGCCAGCTGTGCAAGGGCGATCACCCAAAATTTAATGGGGCATTTGTACTTTGGCACCCAAAGTTTATATCGAAACTGAGTTTAACACCTATAATTTTATTTTATTGTACTTTAGCACCTATTTCTAACAATTCCATTAAGTCCACAAGTTTGACCGTTAACATCATGAATTAATGAAGCAAACTAGCTAAACTACCCCTCTCACCACACATGTATCCACAATTTCATTCAAAACCCTCTCAGAGGGCTTCTTAGCCCTAGATTATTATATCTCCAATAAATCTCTCTTTTTCACTTAAACATTCAGATCATTCTTCGACCACTTCTTCCCGCCGTTCAACTATTGGTCAAAGATGAGGGTACAATGACAAGCAATCCGCGATCATGTCATTCTCGTGCTCCGAGTGCTACTTCGATTTACTCTGTGGCGAGGATTTCCCGAGTTTGATCAGATTGGAGAAGAAGCCTGCAAAGAAATTGAACAATCCAGCGAAAGGATCTGTTTGGCTTCTTATCAAAACATGGGAAATCCATTGGGTAATTTTCCTACAATCAATAACCAACTTTTATTTGTTTTGTTATTAGCAGATAATGGAGAAATTAGACAGCCAAATGGGAGCATTTGAAGAATCAGCAGAATTGAACAGATTGGAGATTGAAAAAAACAATGAGGAGTTAGTAGGGTTTGAAGCTCAAATTCAGAGGGATAGAAATGAAGGCATGTTTTTCAAGAACCTGGGTGAGAGAGCACTAATTAGCAAAAAGGAAAAGGCAAAAGCGAAGGAGGAAGCTGAGAAAATCAGAGAGATTATTGAAAAAAGCACAGGATCAAAAATTAGGCTGAATATTTACCTTGCACTAATTGGCCTGGTAACTAGTGGGATTTTGAATTCCTTGATTTCTTCATCATCTGATTGGCGAAGACTTGCAGTTCTTGGGGTAATTTTGGTGGGTTTGCTTTCTCAATCTATCTACAAGCAGAGGATTTTATCAGAAACAGAAAGAACCAAACAGGAGAAAACCGAGGAAGAAAAAGAGTGAAGTCCTTTCTTCCTGTATTATATAACTATTGGTCAAAGATGGGGCTCAAATACGATGAAGAAACCTTCATTTTTCGAAGCGGAAAAGGACTGAGCCTGTCTTAGCTCAGGGAAGAAGGAAGGCTTGCTTTTGACTTGTTGTTGGGGTCGGCGGTGGGGACTTTGAAGATGGACCTGAGGGCAGCGGCGGTGGTAGTAGAGTTGGATTGATGATCTAGGGTGGTGAGGCATTTGCAGAGGCATGAGGGGCAGAATCCGGTGAAGTGTCCGTCGAGTTGGCCTGGTGGTCGCAGGCGAATGAAGAATGGTGGGATTGAAAACAATTAGATGATGCGAGGGGTAGTTTGGCCAGTTTGCTTCATTAATTCATGATGTTAACGGTCAAACTTGTGGACTTGACGCAATTGTTAAAAATGGGTGCCAAAGTATAATAAAATAAAACTATGGGTGTTAAACTCAGTTTCGATATAAACTTTGGGTGCCAAAGTACAAATGCCCCAAATTTAATAATTAAGATGAGTATTAATATTTTATTTGATTATCTATATACATTCAAAAGACCAAATAAATAAATAAAAATTACATAATAATGCACTTTTCTTTTCTTTTTTCTTTTTAAAGAAACAAAACTCATAGCTTTTAAAAGATCAAACGGCGTATGTATAATAAGACTCTTTATCTCTTCCTCAATTCTTTCTTTATATATTAAATCTTGAATTTTCTCATATTATAAGAGAGAGTTAGAGGAGGGCTAATATTGTCTTTTATTTATATTGATTTCAAAATGATAAGAGAGAATTAGAAATTTAATTGTAGTGTTTTTTGCGGGGTTCTTTGCAATTGTGAAGTATTTTTGATGGCACGTAAACTCTTATCATTGAAAGAAAAACCATTTTTCTTTATCAATAATTTATAAAAGAACATCTTTTAAAATTTTACCCAAAGTCTAAAAATGTCTTACGTTGACTCTAAAAATAACATTTACTCGTCTATCACACTTTAGAAGAACAAATACATAGATCTTCCTCCGTCTCTTCAATCCATTTCTCATAGTTAAACTTTTGTAAAATCTCGGATTGTATTCGAACAATTTTGGTACCACAAAATCTCTTAAACACGTTGGGAGTAATTATGAAGGCAAAGAGTTATCTTTATATTTTAAATATTGACATATATTCGTAATTACAACAGTCATGCACCGAGAGTAAAATGAAAGGTCTCCATAAATTTATTTTAATATATATATTTTTAGCAAACCTATATTACTAAAATAGGGGAGAAGATCGAAAAATAGGTGAGATTCGTGAGGTTTTCTGGCATTAAGTTTGGAGAGGAGCTATACAAAACGATCGAATAAGGGTCACTCGTATAGATCGAACAAGAAGCCAAGCTCGTTTTGCTAATTTAAATAGTGGCAAACAGAAAGCAAATTCAGCAGGTGGCTTTTGTTTGCTTTTTATCGAGCTTATCAAAAAAGTCCATCTTTCTACCTCACTCGTATTATTTGCACTGTGGGTTTACATGAGAAAAATTTGCAAATTTATCATATGAGTTGTGGTCAAGGGATTTATCAATTTGGGTATTTTTTTCTTTTTTTTTGTGGGAATATCTAAACATAAAACCCGAAGGTGATGTTTGGTTGATGTTTTAGTTGAGTTATTAAATTATGGTATTTGGTAGAATTTGGAAATATGTTGAAAAGAAAATTTGGTTTTTGTTTGAGCTTTTTTCAACCAACTAAAAAATATCATAAATTTTTTTCAAAAAATAGTCATAATGATCTTATTTTACAGATCTCGACGAGTAGATTTCAAATATATATTTTTGATCTAATTTTGATTTTTGGATTTAAAGTTATGATGTTTTAAAAGTTTTTTTAGAGAGAGAAAGTAAAGTGAAATTAATTTTGAGAAGTGTAAAAGTAAAGTTGATTTTAAGTTTAGTTTTTAAAAAATTTGTCTAGAAACACTAACCAAACATGCCGTATTCGTAAAGTTTTTGACTAGATGGAAGAATGACTCAGTCTCATGTTTACAGTATCTTAATCAAACCTGACAGAATAACACCCAACACGATAACGCGACACATCTCAATACGAAGTTATAAGTTAATAGGTAAAAATAAATATTTTTTTGTCAATGCTGACTCGATAAAACATGATATGTTAATGGGACATGTCAGTTAATATTCGTTAAAACGATAATAACTGCTATAACTCGTTAATAATATACATATTAGTATAATATTATATATGTACATGTATATATATATTTTTTCACTATAAATTATTACACATACGTATTTGTTATTTTAAGTGAGATTAGAATATATACATATAATATTACACATATATATAAATAGTTTTTATTATATTTTTACGTAATGGATAATAACGGACCATGTCAAGTAATTCGTTAAAATAACGAATCGTTAATACCTGAAACATAATAAAAATTCATTTATTTAGACCCAAATTGATAACACTCAAAGCATGACAAAAACTGGTACAAACATGATTTAAACCAAACCACTGCAAGGTCTAAACCCAATAACTCAAAAAGAAACTTATGTGAGTGAGCACCTCCTTTTAGTAGTATTTTAATAATCTATACTATTAATAAAATATTATTATAAGATTTGAACTTATGACTTCACATATAAGAAGAATTTTACTTACTACTTGAACAAATACAATAATATATCATAAATCTGTTACCACTTGGCCAAATCATTTTTTTGTGTTTGTGTTTAATTATTAAAGTGTCCTCCCAAGTCTCTTTCCTTATTTCTTATCAAGGATAATTTAATAAATTATTTTTTCTTTAAATACGTACTCTTAAATATCATATAATTATAATGCGTTAAATCAGATTAATTTGGATTGGAACAAATTAGAGTCCAAGTAGGAGTGGCAATTCATGTTTTTTGTCGTTTTTGGGCCCAAGACAACATGCTATGAAATTTTATTATATTTACAAAATACGAACACAACCTACAAAATACAGAACACGAGTGATGAACATGATTGCAGGTTATGGGTTTACACATAACACAAGTACAAATGTTAATTTTCTTTAATTACACACAATAATACCTACCTGACATGATTAACACAACGTAAGGTCCTAATAAATACATTATAACACTAGTTGAAACGTTGGTTTTCTCTAATTTATACACAATAAAACCTAATTTACATGATAAGATACGATTAGCACGGTATATCTCTAATTTTGTTTCAAAATATAGATACAAAGACGAGTTTATTTTAAACATTATAGACATGGATTATAATTATTCAGTCAATTTCATGGCCATTTCGTATCATTTAATTTCATGTTTTTTCATAATATCTTTTCTAAAATGGTCACCTTAGATCTAACGATAGTTAACGGAGAGAGCTTTAATTTTTAATATAATATTCGCCTCGGTTAAGTAAGGAAAAACACATGGCAGACATACTCTTTGACGGGGTGAGTTCAGATCTTACCAACCTGCTTGCAAAACTTACCCATTGCTAACCTACTAACAACTAAATTTAATTTTCTTTTCAATTAAAATTTAATAATAACAATCAAATCTACGGGTATTAAATAATTTTTAGTTAATCAAAAACTTATGTTTAAAAATCCACATATATATATATATATATCTAGAGAGATATAATGAAAAAAAAACTAAATACTATTTTAGGATAGGTAAGCAAGTACTTACAAAATTATGTTAATGAAGATTTAAACCAGTTTTATAGTCTGGCTTTGCTTTTTTATAATCTGTAATGTATATTTTTTTTTTAACAAATAGGATATTTACATAAATATATTTATTTAATACGGTGTTAGTTTTTCATATAATAAGGATTCGTTTAGTTGTCCCTCAAAATATGAATTAGATAAATTATAATTTTTATATTGATTTGTGCTTGGTTAGGAAAATTAAATAATTGTAAATATGAAAATTCATCAAGAAAACTAAAATTGAGCCATTTCAAATAAGACTTAAAATTGCTTAATTCTTGATCTTGAGAACTCAGTCCAATTTTATATTTTAAATGAATATAGTACATACACTTGATATTGATAACTCTACACAAAATTTTAAAAAACACGGAATTTTAAAGAGTATTCTTAAATAAATCCACGGAAACAATCTTTTCATCTTACCAACAACTTTCAACTCACCCCGTTTTAAGTTTAACTTCCAAACAAGGAGTTACCAACACAATTTCAATCGCTGCTTTTGTCAAACCACATTCGCTTTTATTCACTATGATTATTGTTGAATTTGTTTGACACCACAACCAATTAATGTTATAGTAAATTTTTTTATTATATTTCCTCAACACTCAATAAATCTTCTCTCCAAAATATATTATATACCATATTTCCCTTTGTCTTGGATAGTTGAGTTTTAAAGAAAATTTGATTTTAATTATAAGGTTCTTACTAACTCTATTGATAATTCCAAGTAAGAGTGATTGAAGATTACAAATAAAATATACACCATCAACTAAACATTAAGGAATATACCTTCTACATTGTTTATTTTTTAGGTTTTTTTTAATGCTTTAAGCTTATTATAAACAAAAATACCCTAAGAAATAATTCATTTTGGAAACCAAACAAACAACTCCTTTGAACAGATAAGGTTGCCGATATTGGCGAATTGGGGCAACGTTAACTAGCCGTCTGATGAATTTATGTACATGATCGAGTCCTGAGAAGTCAAAATTGAAATGGATCACCAGTGTGAAAGATTAATGTGTGGTGTTAAAGAATATGAGGGGTGTTTTTTCTTTTGTAAATAAAAAATAAAGGATTATTTAGTTTTGAACTTATCAAAACTAGAAAAAAAGAACGGAGTCAAAAAAAAAAAACTTGGTGGACGTATACAAGAACACCCATTTCAAAACATGTTCTTATAACATTTTAAATTCCTCCAAACACTCCATCAAGTAAAATTGAATAATTTTAGATGCAAAAGCTTTTAATTGACTAATCGCAACTAATTTCATAATTAATTTTTTTTGTAAAGAGGTCATAACTGATTATGTACTTATGATACAAAAATATTATTTTATATACAATTTATTTTATTTCATTCATTGCACACACGTTGAGTGTGCTCTATATATGAAAATTTTAATAACATATGAAAATTTTAAATTGTATGTGTTTTGAACACTTACAAAAGTAGTAACAATTTAATAAACCTTATGACAATTTATGACACTTATTTAAATTGTAAGTGTCATCAACCGTTGTATTATAGCTACTAATCGACAGTTCCTAATCTTGCTGGTCTAATTGTAATTTTAGTTTAAAAGTAAAAATAGAAAACACCTTGTTGCTTTCTCATTCTTATCCTCTGTGCACTAAGAATCCCCAATTCCCTCGTTCGTTTACTTTCTCTCAATCAAAAAACCTAGTTCTTCACAATCGACCACGTATTCAACGTCTTCTAGAGAATGCGCTGATTTGAATGTCTCAAAGAGAATGCAGTGATTTTCCCTGAATCTTGCAATAGGACTTTGCACAATCGACCACGTATTGCCTCTCTAGTCTCACGTAGTAATTTTCTCCCATTCGGTTTTGATAATTTTTAACAAATAGGTATTTTAGGTGACTAATTTATAAAATTTAATGGTCTAAAGTTCTATTTTAGAAATTATTTCTGAGACAATTATATTACTGATTCATAATAATCAATTTGTCACTAATTTTACATTCCTTTTTTATTGCTCCGGTAGTACGAGACCAATTGCTTAGTTGGAATTTTTTTTTGCTCAAATCATCTCTTTATTATGTTATGAATTTGTGTTCTTGAATTGTTCCTCTTTTATTATGTCATGCCTATTGTTTTAGCCTTATTAGTGGAAGGCTTATATTTTAGCTCGATTCATATTTTGTATTTTCTAATGTCATTTATTTATCATGATATATGTTTTTCAGGCACACAACCCTGTGTGGTTTTTTGCTACATTTGGATTGAAAATGAGGTATATTCCATTACTTTGTAGTTTCATTGTGTAGACTATTGATATAATATTTCACGTTTGCAAAGTGTTTGAAAAATTGCCAAGGAGGATATTTTTTTAATTAATCTAAGTTTAAGCTATTAAAATGCATTACCAAAACTTAAAAACAAGTAAAAGTTTAGAGAAAACAAGATTTTGTAATCATCTTAAGATCAAGTTTTCGACTTATACAGTTATACCATGACTTGCATGTCATCCAAGAAAAGTTGCTCAATTCCAGTTCTTTAAGGTTACGATATGAGATGCGATTAGATTAATTTAATTGCTAGATTTTATATTTGATGAATTTATCAATTAAGGGTTTCTGAAAACCACAAACCCTTGCACCAAATGATGGGCAAAAGCATTCAATCAGGTTTTTGTCCAATTTGCTTACCATCTAATTATAAATGATGTTTTGATGTAATATTAGTTGTTCTAGTGTTTGTGACTATTATCATGAAAATCGCAGGGCACCACTGACTTAAAGGGTATACCCTCATATTCAAATTTAGCGTTGAATTTTGTGGGTCCTTACTCTCCTACTCGAACTTTAATTTCAAATAAGGTACTATTTGGCTTACTTTATTGTAGTTTAATTTTGGTGGATGTAGATATTGTTGTGGAAAACTATGCATTTTGTAGGAACAAGTAATTAACTTTAAATTTTAAATAAGGTATTCTAAATTTGCTGTAAGGTTTTAAATTTTTTGTTGCCAAAGTAATTATTTTTGCTTGTTCTTTTTTTGGATTTGTAACATTATTTTTGCACACTCTTATTTCCTGTTACTTTTTTCTCTTCCTTCTCTTTCCCTTACAATTTTTGTTTTTTTTTCAATTGTATATGCAAATGTACACATCTGATTGTATTTACCTATCATATTTCACAGTTCTAATTTTCTTGAACATACACTAAGACCGATCAAACATTTACACGAAGTTACGAATCCTAATTGGGTAACTCTTCGGTGGATAACTACGTTTTAGATTCTCGAAATGTGAAAGCTAAACTGGACAATTCCAAGTCCAACAATTTTTAATGAAATATTTTTGCTTACTTTCAGTTCCAATGCCTATTTCTTCATTGACAATTTAAAGGGTAACTAGGTTTGATCTATCGAGGATTTTGCACTTTAATTATCTACTTAACTTTGATTTTTGGCATTTGTAACCACATTGTTTTAAACTTGACGAGAGAAACTCATTATAGTTTTGTTGGGTTTTACGAATATAGAGCTCTTTTGGGTACCTTTATAATTCATGTCAATTTGTTGTTTCAAAAACTTGGTGGAGTTTAAAAGTGGTGGTTAAAGGGTGGAGGTTGCAGTTCAATGACTGAAAAATATCAGGTATATGGCTGCTATTTTGTTCATAGATAAGGTTGACGGGTATCATTTGGTTAAGTAATAATCTAATTCAAAGATATGATGTGATTTAAGATAAATTAAAGATATTACTTAGTGGAAATAAGAGATTTCATGTCTAATCTATATTATTATTGGTACTTGATTTACCATATGCGCTTTATGTTCTATTTCTATTGCTTTTCTACCCAGACAATTATGAAAGATCAAGAGATGGAGAGATTAGATGAACTAATTTCTTAATGGCAGGTTGCCTGCTTTGGCTTGTTTTTGCCTTAACTAGCCTTGTTTTTCGATTATTTAAGTAAATTTATTAAATTCTGAATTTCATTTCTATGGAGCAGGGTTGAAATGGGATACAATTTAAAAAATCATTTCGAAGAAGAAAATTGAAGGGAAACCGGAGCAAGTTGATTGTGGTGGATTGATTACATTATATTGATTGCATGGGGGTAGTTTAGACTTTAGAATGATGTAATTTTAGTATCTATAGTTGTAATATCAACTGGTTATTTGTATTGGATGCTAAAAAAAATTGTTCTTTTTTAACATACAACTATTTAATACACCATGTATAAATAATCAGTACAATTGTCTATTTGCCTATTGGTCTCAAACATTGACATTATGCAAATGTATTTATAAAAATATATTATTGATTTATAAGTATTTTCAACCTTTGCAAAACTTTAATCAGTAAAGGATGAAAACACTTATAATTTTGGAGAGAGTAAATGTCTAAAACACTTACAAAATGTTTTACAAAAGCAAATTTTGTAACGTTTCCTAACACTTAGAAATTTTTATAAGTGGTCAATATATGTGTGTTTTAAACACTTACAATCAGCCTTCCTAAGTGTCTAAAACCCTTGCATATTAGCTTTTTTGGTGTAGTATAGGCTAGTATTAATTACTAATAATCAAATCAAATTAAACACAAAATCAAAACCACACCACCTCTCCCTCAATCTCATTTTAGTTTCCAATTGAACCCACCCACGCTCATTTCCTCTTCTAAACCCACGCTCTCTCCCTCTAGTCTCTTTACAAATCAAAACCACAAAATTTCTACAAAATAACATATTATCTCTCTCAAGTAAGTTCCTTCTCTATCTCCATTCCATTTGATTGCATTTTTATTTTGGTAAGTTTTTATGGTTTAATATATTTATTTGTAAACAGTGTTTTAAAAGGCGGGCTAAGTGGGTCTGGATGCCCGATTAGTTCCTAGGCGGTTGACTAGGCATCGAGATGAATTAGGTGGATTTATTAGCGCCTAATTGGCCTGGGCGGGTCTAGGTGGGGACTAGGCAAGAAGACTTAGTATTTTTTTTAAGGAGTTGTCTATTTTTCTTTTCATTAAAAAATTACCATTTAAGAAAATGGATACAATCTATTAACCATCATAAGCAAGCTCATCTTTCATTTCTCATATTGAAACCAAACCTTAATCAGCCTCAATTGCTAGAAGATGTAAAAGAAGATCTCACTTTGACTCATTACAAACTCGCAATTCTTTCTTAATTCCTTAACCCTATTTTGAACTTTCTTCTTATTTTTATTTTATTATTGCATTTCCTTTTCATTATATTTTATTTTATTGTTATTTGAAATAAACTAATAATTTTATATGGATGTGAATGTGTGGTTTAATTTTGCTTTATAAAACTATTATATACATTTATATTTAAAAAGATTATAAAAATGACCGACTAGCGCCTAACCGCCTTGGCACCGCCTAGGCACTCTGGGCGCTAGGCACTCTATGGCTGCCTTAGGTCCACCTAATGCCTTTTAGAATATTGTTTGTAAGATCTCACTTCTCTTAAGTTATTTTAGGGTTTAATATATTTCTTTGTATATATCTTAATTTTGAATCCTCCGTACAACTTATTGTTAGTTTAAACACGAATAAGAACTCGATAGTTCTGTGTGTGAAGCTTTACTCGCTTCAATGTAAGTGAGTATGTTCAAATTTTTTGGCAAATGATGCCTTACTCGACTTATGTGCAACGAGGCTGTGCATGTGCACTTAATTAACGTGGGCCAATAAAAGTTATTTTTTGTTATGTGTGTAGGTTATTTTTACTATGCATTGTGTTGTTTCCAATTATGGTATTAAAAATGCATTTTTTTTAATATTATGGATGTGTTTGACTTATTTTATATATAATAATATAGATGTCTAAGGAGAAGAATAACCAACCACAACTATTATTGAAGGAAGATAAGAACATACAAATATTAGCATGGGAGGACATTGTGAACTCGATCGTCGAATCTTAATCCAAATCTGATCCATTTACTCAATTATGGTAAAGATTTTTTTATACGATTATCCAAATCCGTTTAGCCTTTACTTAACAAATCGGATATGAGCATACGTCAATTCGATCCGTTTACAACCCGATCCAATATATATAAAAAGACACACACACACACATATATATATTTGTATATTAATTTCGAATTGGATCAGATATCCGTTTATTAAGAAATTAGATATGGATAATGCTTTAGATATCCATCAGATCATATTTAGTGTATTATTTTTCAAATGGGATTTGAATATAGTATGACCCAGTCTATATTTCATCTATTGAAAGGCCTACCATCAAGTGTACCTTTAAGAACAAATCTAAGTACTAATAGGGATTTTGTAAAATTAAATATGCTAGGATTTTTATTTGTAGAAGTGAGCTTACATTTTTTTATTTATTAAATCACACATAAATACATGGGTTGTAGAAGAGAAATTTGACATTCAAACATACGAGGATCATTTAGAGGATCCCTACGAGTAGACTAAAGTTTGACAATTCCAGATTGATATCCCGTCAGATTTGTTCAAATCCCGTTACGCTATGAAAATAAAAAAATTTCACCATTTAAACTACCTTTGATCATCCTGAATGTTCGCTTATTAATTGCAACTTTTCATTCCAAACAACTCCTCGAAAATTAGTCCGATCCAACGGTGCGATCAAAAGTTACGGCCGATTTACGACTGTACTACCGGGAACCTCAAGATCTTCTAGTATATGATCCAAGCATTAAAGATAATCTTGTGGGTGGGCACAATGGATTAAAGAAAAAGAATATGACCTCTCATTCTCTATATATCTTCCTCCCTATATCTCGTTAGACCTCTCTCTCTTTTTCTCTTAGGGTTTTAGGAGCATCAACACTATTATTTTTAAAGAGCTCCTTACATCTTTATATATATAGATATAAGGAAACATTAATCATAGTCTAATTTTGAATGATAAATGTAAGGTAATCTATAATAAGTATAACGACTTATCCTTTTGGGAATATGGATAATGCTATCTTTATTCTTCTAGGAGTTAGAAAAAGACCATAAGGCAATTACGGACTACACTAGTGATCTCATTGAAAATAATTAAATTAGCTTCCAATAAAAATAGAAAATTACAAATTAACATCCACAATTCAATTTCCACTATTTTATTTAATAGTAATTAATTCCACTAAATAATTACTATTTCACTCAAATTTAATTATCTTTTATTTTATAAAGAGTCCTTATCTCCAAAATCGAACTTGGCGTATAATTTGATTCTCCGTGTTAAGTTATAAATATCCATTAAATAAAATTCATTCACAGATGATTTAATTTTATTCACCATCTTATATTTTCTTGATGTCCAACTTATGCTTATTAGTCTTAGCCAGTTTAAAAATCATTTACTGATAGTGATTAGGTTTACTGGCAATACTAAACCTTATAAGTTTAACCAAGGAGGTATTAAAATCTTGATACATGGATATTTCGGAAATGAATTTCTTTAAAATAAAACATTAAATATATTTATATTGTTAACACTCAATTTACAAGTCTTGTTGAAATAAATATTTCTCTCACACATATGCAAAGTATTAACCATATAAATATATTAGCATTCAATGTTCCATTAGACTAAGAATTTATACATCCTCTTGTAAAATGGTGAAATTGTACAAGTCTAATGCAGTTACTGACTAGACATCCAATACCTTCTTGTTGTACCAGTATGTTCTCCTCGAATCATCAAAAATATTTTCATGTTTAAGTCAAATCACTAAATCGTACTTGCATCAAATTCACCTCGGTTGTGACCATTTTAATTATACAAGAATAAAAAATTCTAATCTTTTGCAAATGTTACTGGCATAGTAGAAGTTGTTACTTCCAGAGTATTGTACTATGCAGGAAGCATAATGTACAAGCATATATATATGTATACACTACTTTGGCAATATCAATTGCCATAAAATATATTATTCAAGAATGACATAAACATTGTTCTCACCTTATATTCTCATTTAATAGGTCATTTTTTTTTTGATTAAACAAATTAAACCTTTAAATCATGGTTTTTAGTATACAACTCCAACAATTACAAGGTTTAGCTCTTCTTTTAGAAAAAAAAGGGGGTACAACCCACAATTTGGGTCTGAAATGGATTCAAATTATGTGGAGTTTCTAAGTATGGCCTAACTGGGCAGTGACAATCCTTCTTTTTTTAAAATAGTTGGTGTAGATATCGGCCCACTCCTGTAAAGAAGATGAAGATGATGAAAAGGCTCCCGAAGCTCCACAAGCCCCTTCCTCTACTTGATGTTTTCATTTTTTTTCCTAGGAACTCATGTTTTAAACTTGGTAATTTGTTAAACTTGCTTTGTTGTTGATTTGGTATATATATTTTAGCTTAATTTAGTTTATATATTTTGCTTTACTTAATTGATATTTGGTTGATTGATGATGATCAATGAAAAATTGGATTTTGGTTTACGGTAGATGCCAAATTAAAATTAAATGTTTACTGTATTTTGGATAATACTCAGTTGATGAGTGTCGAATAGAACATAGCACATTTGTTTAATGAGGGCCGAGTGTGGTTTCATCATTATAAAATCTATGTCTAGCGAGGGACTAAACCCTCATCCAATTCATGTCAACTGAGTGTGTGTAAATGAACATACTCGGCCGTTACCTGCCAAGTAAACCCATACACACTCAGGCTATAATGGGCCGAGTCAAGCTTTAGCACAATTTTTTTGTTCCTATTGCATCAATGAAGGATGGTTACAGTGGAATCGTTTCTTTTTATGTGCACTCTGTAGGAGAAGACATTTAATGAGGGAGTCTTTTGTAATTTTGAAAGCAACACATTGAAATTGTAGATTGTTAGATCCGTGAATGATGATGACGATGATATTGAGATGTAAGATATGGGTCGGGGTTTGTGGGGGAGTGGGAATTGCTAGTGATTTTGGGTTTAATGTTTTAACTATTGGATACAAAATGTGTCGTATGTTATTAGAAATACCATTTGTGTATTTTATTTGTGTTTCCATTCTTTTGGGAGAAAAGGATTTTGATAGTATTTTGTATATAAGTAATTAGCTCAAATTGTGTGTAGACTGATTCTATGTTGACATGAAAATTTAATATAGTAATATACTATTTAATTAAAATAGAAAATAATATATTTTTTTAATTAATAAATTGTGACCACATTTAATACATAGTATTTATATGTGAGATATTTATAAAGAATTACTGTGTGTTTGATTGGCTTCTTTTTTCTATGCAAAATACACATTTTCCACTTGATTTGATAATTTAAGGTGTTTGATTGCTTTTTTTTTCTAAGAAATATATTTTCCCATTTTTTCTCACATGCTCACATTTTTCACCAAAATAAAAAAAAACATTTTCTTTGGGGGGGGCTTGTTTTTCAATTCTAGGGTTCTAATTATCCATAGGGAAAACGATACATTGAACGGTAGATGTTGCGATTATTACGCAAGACTAGGCGGGTTTATGTTTTTTTTTATTATTATTTTTAACACAAACAAGACTAGGCGTTCGTGGCAGTCAATTATACATACATATCATACACGTATATCTAGTCTAGACAAAAATTCGATGTTATCCAAAGATTTTTTTTAGAGAAAAGCCATTTACGTTAATAAATATGTCACAAACACATACTTTTAAAATTTAACTAAAAACACATTTTAACATCATTTTATTTGTCACAAACACTCCTGTTCATTGCTTAATTTTAGGTGAGGGCTTAGTTATACATTTTCCTCATGTAAGTGAAGTTTATGTAAGTGCACTCATCTCTTATTAGATGGGTCTTATTTGAAAAATGCTCCAGTAATCCATTGCCCGATGATGTTAGGTGAGTTATTATAAACAAGCTCTCTCTAAGTAGAACGAGTGTTTGTATCTGCACTAACTTCTCATTAAGCGAATCTTAAAAGGTGTTAGTGATTAAAAATTTATCTTTAAGAGGTGTTTGTGATAAAAGTGGTGTTGTGACAGAAATAGGGGAAGAAAACCACACCGCCCTATATGTATGGGTAAGCTAATGATCTCTCCTTCTCCTTCTCCTTCTTCTTAGCATTGGCTGAACTAAACGACCTCTACTTGATCTTTAACAAACTAATTGTGCCAACAAACTCAACTCTGCATTTAACCTAACCTATTTGATACATCCCGACACTTTTAGGTTCTTTACTTAAAATCTGTTTTTAATTGATGTACATATTTTTGCGTAAGAACCAATGACAGACGACGATGATCAATATAGGCTAGCTAGAGCAGAGCTAATAAATCACAAAACAACGCACAAGAAGACCTCAGCAGATTACGAGTAGACTTGACTTCTATCCCTAATGAATTATATTTCATATTCAGCGGACACTACAGCACCATAAACAGTCTTACACCTTTTATGATGTCCAAGTCTTTAACAGAGTCTGCCGGGCGCCAGATTACCTTGTGTCAATTTTATGTTCAACGCAGCTGGATCTTGGACTTCAACGGGCCTTGTGATAAAATTCATCATGTCCGTTCCCTTCCACATCCAAGGGTAATTACGGCTGTATCGATGAAGCACAGGCCATTCTTTGAGCTGATCATTGGTGTTCACAATGGCTGATTTTTATTAACTGGCTGCGTTCTTGATGCAAATTGCAGTGAGATACTGTTTTTGCTTCTTAGTTTACATATTGGAATGATTCTAATGTATCACCACCAAACATATCATAAAGCAAACAACTTTAACATTTTCTTCTTATTCATGGCCACCTTTTGGAACTAGGATAGCTTCATAGCTCCCTCCTTCAAAAAAATATATCTATATATCTTCGGTCAATTGTGAAGAAAACTAAAACCCCAAGAAAAGGCATTTTGGAGAGGATATCCTCTTTTCCTTGTCGTATGATTAGTGGTTGTATTTGCATATTAGGAGGTCCCGAAACTTCATCGATTTTGTTTGGTCCTATATAACTTCTATGAATAAATTTGAAGTGTTTCAATATTTCTGAATAAAGATATAACTTGTTATAGATTGGAGGGGGAAGTTGCTGGACATAGAAGATGAACCCCTTTTCTGCAGGACCCTCCTCGAAATTGAGAGTGGGATCATCCCAGCCATCAGAAACTTCTTTCAAGTGCAAGCGCGGAGTTTTCCAGAAAGACCGTGAGTAATTAATTACATGTATTATGTGACTTCAAATATTTGCTTGAAGAACTAAGAAATAACACCCTTTTTAAAAAAAAATGTACCAGTGCAGCACATGATGTATGGTTTTGGAAATGATCCCAATGTATGTATTTTGTTCTCCATCTCACCTTTTCATGTAAAATGTCTATTTAGTTAATAGAACAATTTTTGTGTCATCAAATTTCAACAAACAAAAAAGTTTTTCTTAGATTAATTGTTGTATTGTTGTTGACGGATAAGAAATTATAGAAATTGCAAACAGATTTACAGAAACTATGCAGAAATCTACACCGACATCAAGCAAATATAGCAAAACCCAATGATGCACCCAACATTTCAAATGCATATAACACACAAACATACATACAAATGCCAGGAATATTGACTACAAACTTGACAAACATTTTCTTTTGATGTATATTATGGTACTAAACGAAAGTAGTTCTTCATATGTATGGAACAAACCATAGAAACTTTATCCACACGTGTTTGTATAATGTGATGTTGTCAACTTATGTTTAAAATCTTCAAGCCGTCCATGTTCCGCACCACTTACAAGTGACTTTAGTTTACAATGATGTTTGAAAGTTTCTTTTGTGAGAAGACAATTGGGAATCTTGCCCCCTCCGTAGCTGTATTCATCAAATTCTCAGTATTCTTTAGGTTGGTCTTATACACCTGATCTATTAATTTGATGTGCTTCATTTCCAGCCACTTCCAGAAACCGTGGCACTTGTGGAGGACAATGTTGTGGAATATGTCAAAGATTTGGTAAGCCATTTGAACTCGTCATATTTACTCTTAGGATGCCCCATGGGATTTATATGAAAGAGGGGAGAAAGCTATAGGAACTCTGCAGGAGTAGGCTCCTCTTAGTTATCTTCATTGCCAACTCTCTTTTCTCTGATTGTGCATGCTGGTATGTTTCACTTGTGAGTGAGATTGATATTTGAACAGATGTATATGACTTTGTGCAGGTGCATAAAGCTCAAGATTTTGTATCAAAAAGGGGAAAGCTTTTAACAGACGATTTTCTGTTCTTGGTCCGGAAGGTACTTGCCATAGTTTATTTTATGGAAGATTCATTTGCATCTATGGTTATAAAAAAATGTTACATTAATTTCCTTATCTACTCATTTTTTTTCTTTTCTTTTCTGTATCTTCGTTGATTAGTTTATTTTCTTAACTACTCTACTTTATCCACATTATTAAAAATTGAAAAGGAGACTACATATTCAAATGAAAGGGTGTCTCCATTATCTTCTTCTTTACTAATTAATTTTCTTGATATATATCCTTTGACTACTATGGTTAAGCACTAAAATTGATATAAGGGGTATGGTGGGTTGGCGATTCTACTCTTATGGCTAACAATCACGAAAAACGTTAGTAATCTTCCGAAAGAGAGGGTTAGCTGTTCACCTTTCCCCTTAAAACGCCTCTATAAATGAAAGACGTTTTCCTTTGCTTGTTTTATCTAACTCACGAAGACAATGTAACAACAATGACATTCTTGATAGTATCCCTCCCCTGGGAACTGGCACCCCTTGAAGAGCTGTAATAAATATGGAGACTATTTTTTAATTCAATAAAGGGGTCGTAATGATGACATGATATTAAAAATCCAATAAAGTTTCGGTAAATTAGTGAAGCGGGCAAAATCATGTTTTAAGTAGATAGAAAAATATGCTTTTGAGGAAAACTCAGTATGTGATACCATGTCATCTTTAGAACCATACTATTTATTGTATTTATTCTTTTTGGAAAACATTGCATTAGTGGCTGGTGAGGGCTAAACTAAATCAATGTTTTGAGTATTTTTTCCTTTTTCTTTTTTGCTTTTCGGGGTCTAGCATTATTATATGTTTATGTCTGTGGTTAATTTATAGTGTGTTAATACAATGAACTGTGAACTAAAAGAATGAGAGTTTTGACCATGTAGGATGTTCCAAAGTTCAACCAGCGTACAGAACTGTTGAAAATGAAAGAGGGGCTGAAACAAGCGAGGAAGGCTTTTGAGACTGATGAGGAAAGGCTAGCTTTGATCGAATGATAGCAGCTGTTTCACTTGTTCTTGTTTGTTAGTCTTGAGCTTTTTGACACAAATCTCCAATGAGAAGATGACTGGTTGTTTGCAGTTGTGGTACATTTCAATTTTGAAGTCCACACTACATGATAAACCAGTTGGTTTCCCCAGTTTATTGACTAATGATGTCCATGGTCAGGGTTGAACGAGTTTCAGCCCCCAAGCATAGAAACAAAGATTGCATGGCGCATGTTTCGTGTGCATTTATTTTTTATTTTTTGTACTTTGCATGAAAATTCATTAATTCATTCTTGAGAGTTGAAATGGCTCCAAAGTGCTTGCGTAATTCTAAATTAGGAGTTTTGATTGCACTTACTTCCAATGGAAAATGGTTGAAGTTTTGCCTTTTCTCTTTCGATGATGTTTGATTGCATAATTCTCCATGTATTTTCACAGTACTAATTGGTTTAGTTTTTTTTGTTTTTGTTTTTTTTTTCTTTTGTCATGTAGTTTAAAAACCGACGTTCATCTAACTTTTCACTTTCAATTGAAATATTTTGTATCAGTCACAACTTTAGCGTGTGGCTTGACTGTGTTTCCCCTAGGAAAATGCTTAGACTTCATTATCATTCAACTTTAGTAGTATATGTCATTTACATAATTTCTTAAAATCGTTGTGCAACTAAGTTAACCTATTTTTTCCTATGATCCATAGTTCTCCCAAATTTTGTGCTTTCCATGTGAAACGATTCCAAGAAATTATATTTTTAACATCATGCAACTCAATCAGGTACTCCTTGGTATGCCTTGGTATGCCTGACAATAGATCGTGTATGGGTCAATTTCGTGTTGAGTGAAAAGTGTCTCTACCCGTACACAACCATTTAATAAACGAGTGAAAAATTCAATTTCATATACGACCCGTTTAATTAACGAATGACACAACCCGATTCATTTAATCGTTTAAGATAAACGGTTCGATTCAGGTAATATACGAATAACATTTAGTGACCTGTTAATAATTCAATTAAATAACTACTACTTTGAGAATTTGGAAAGTGGGAAATTTGGGGGTTTTGTGAAATCAGTGTGGAGAAAATGAAATGTTATGATGGAAGGCAAAAGATTTAATATAAAATTTAAATTTTTTTGAAAGCTTTAAGCAAATATTTGTTTATCATATATGGATTACAAGGGTTACTAACAAGTTTACATGACCCAAAATAAACTTGTATTCTTATCGGGTTAAATGGTTTTTATTCGGGTCTTACGAATTTATATGAAATCAATTTGTTTAATAAATGGGCTTCACGAGTCAACTCGATTATGACCCACACCCGTTAAGGGTTTATCCAAATTCGGTAATTTCGTGTCGTGTTATCATGTTATAAATTGCCGAGCCTACCTTTGGTAGTTCACATCACTTTATAATTGTTGGAAAAAAATTTGTACTAAAATAATGTGAGAACTGCCCAAACTTTTAAAACAAGCGTACGTGTATCGAATATTGTGAAATAAAGAAAATTCTCCAAAAACAACTAAGATTTTCACCATGTCATTATTCATGGGTGATGATATTAGCACCTCTAAAAACACTTGATAATACCTTATTCAGTTGTCAAGTACCAAGTATATATGCTTATACTTAGCCGGTGAAATTTGAACATGGAACCTTTGGAAGACGGTTAACTTTAAAATCTAAGACGGTTAACTTTTCTTGAACGCTATTAAATTTAGGGAGGGGGATTAGCGTTGAACATTTAATTCAGCCGGTGAGATTTGAACATGAAACCTTTGGAAGAATAATGATACTTTTATAATTGCCTTAAATCAATTTAGCATTATTAATGGGTTATTAACACGAATCTAGGTGACACTTCTAATGGTTGGGCTTTTTTTTTTTTTTTTTTGATGAACCAAGACAAAGCAAAGACTTTAAAATTGAAAACACTAGGCATATCTATCAACTCCATTCCTGTTTGACAACAAATTCAGTAATCAGATGCAATGCAGAAGACAACACACAAGTTTTAACTTACCACCAAAGTTTATAATAACGGCAACATCAAAAGAAGCTGAATGAGAGAAATAATAATAGAGCTTTGCAATTTTACTACAAAAATTCAGGTTGAACAGCCTATTGTTGTTAAAGAGTTCCATGACTCGTTGGGAGAAAAAGGGGAAAAAATCTCCAAGTGGACTGAATCTGCTATATAAACATTGTTCATGTTACAGTGCGAATACCCAAAGAAAAAAATTATTTTAATCCTGTAAGCTAAGCTATCCAAGAACTGCTTTGATCTTGCTCTTCTGGTCCTCTGACAGAGAGGTAGGGAAAAGTACCTCAAAAGTGATGTATAAATCTCCCTTCTTGTTACTAAAGTGTAATGGCATCCCTTCACCTTTAAACTTCCTCACTTCCTTAGGCCTTGTAATTCCCTGAGCAATGGAAAATGTAATTGTCTTAGTATACATTACATCTCCCCCTCATTAATTTGAAATTAATGTTATCGATTTTCAAATAAAAAAGAAATAAAATTATATAACAATCACCTTTGAGCTGATGTCCACTAGATGTTCATCAAGGTGTTTAATTTTCTTCTCAAAACCGACAAGAGCTTGCACCTAAAAGATAAGCAAATCACAAGTTACATTTTGAATGATGGCATTAATTGGACATGATGGATGTATTGGATGAAATTTGCATACCAAATGTTTGTCTAGGTAGCAAAAAATGCTGTTAGTGTCATTTGAAAGGAAAAATTAGAGTATAACTGTTGTTTATGTAAAGTACTACAGCAAGTGCTTGGTTGGTTCAAGATATTTTCCCTAGAAAGAAAAATAGGTAATTTCACACATAAAAAAACGTTTGTCCAAGTTCAAACACAATCATAGGAAAAATTCTAAACATAGCTCAATATACAAATATCAATGGGGTAGTGCGGACTGTGGACGGCTGGACGCATCAAGAAATGGACATGACTAACAAGTTCAGACCAAGAAATGAGAAAAGATAGGACACAAACTTGAAAGAATTTTAAGAGTAACTATGTCGATATCAATTTAAAAGAAACGATTTTGAAAATAATTACTGTATAACGTACCAGATAAAGAGGTAAAGATAGGAAAAAAAAACAGCAAGCATAACTTACCAGAGTTATAGTAACAGTTGTGCGGAGGTCATTTCCTTCCCTTCTAAAAGTATCATGGGGTGCTGTCCGAATACGAAACTGTCAAAGTTAATAGTTACTAGTTAGCATCAAGAAAAAATGCACATGGAGGTAGCTTTGTTAAAATGCCAATGATAAAGACCTAACCTTGAGATCACCAGCCTCCCCGTCTATTATAGGCTCACCATCTTCATAAAAGACCACCTCCTGCAAAACAAGCAGCAAGTACCACACAATTCGTAAATGAATAAAAGAAATCCTCCATTAACTAAGCATGAAATTGTATACATGCAATTAAATATTTAAGTATCATTCCCCATGTAAAATGTAGGCTATCAGCAATATAATCCTCTTTTACATTTTCGACATCACATTCTCGGATGTTGACTATATACCAAAGGGCATCAATTCCTATTTCTCCAAAAGCTTCCACGCAACATTCTGAAGTGCAGTTATCAGTTATGCCATTTTTAACGTATTCAATACTGGTTAGGGTTCAAGAAAAGTTTCTGGCAATAGATATCAGTTTTCTAGCGTGAGATATCATGGAACAATTGCTGGCTTTGGGTAGTTTCTCAAGAAATACAGTTGAATCTTGCAAGTAAACGTGTATGTCTTTGACACAATTGGTATATATAATCTCGATAAGGAAGACCTAAAAATTTGATGTACATGCAGGTGTAAAGCGTTCTTCTATAGATTTGAGTATTGCATCATTCACTTATCAGAAAGGGGGGAGATCTTACTTGCCCATCTTGCATTCCTTTCTCAATATCCACAGTGACAAAGTACCCCTCCCTTTCATATTTCACATTTGGGCATTGTTCACAAACCTGAAACAAGACAAAAAGAGAACCAAGTAAGCTCAACCACTTGATCAAAAAGCACGGGGATCGGGCAAGAGAGATGGACAACTAGGCAAAGGAAAAAGTCAACATGCTCTCAGACCGTGGGGATTGTAGAAATCCTCCTTCAAGGTGGTATTTATTGCAAACTTATGAGAGATGTAATATACCTGCTCTGTCATCTGCTGGAACATCCCCGGACCGATTTGCTTGTGATAGACCTCATTTCTACAGTTACAGCGCCTCTTTCCAGGGGCTGGCTTTAAAATATTTTTCTCCCTCCAAACCTATTGGATTCCACATAGTACCATCTCAAAAATAGCAAATAACAGACCAAAAAAGAACAAAGGAAAATACCAAACATGGGAGAGGTAATTAAGTTTATCCACAGGCTGCCTTAACAATGTTAAAAACTAATGAATAGTACAAAGCATAAGATCATTTTGGATTGTTATTGATTGAAGCTCCTTCTAGTTTCCAAACAAATTCTATTTGCATAATCTTCATTTATATTTGGAGAGTAGTGTGCTGAGGTGTAAAACAGAAGCGATGTAGCGAGGGCTGGGTGCAAGACTGTACCCTCTTGGGCAGGTAAAACCTCATTCCGAGAGCATATGATCCCCTTCCCTAGAGAGTCTAAATTGATGTTGCTATGAGGGATACCACATTCAGCCATGCTACAATTTTAATTACAGTAACTAGGTTGTGTTCCTTTCACAAAATTTTGAACTCATGTGATTTGATAAATCATAAGATTTGAAATCTGTGATTTTAAAATCTCATGATTTTCAATTTAGATGTTCTTTTAAAAAATTTAGAAATTTTCATAAGTATTTAATAAATTATCAAAATATAGTAATGCAAGTGGAGATTGAGTGGGATTGTTATCCATTTCCATGTTTTAGTAGAGTGAGAAAGTCTTAGTGACCAATAATGGGAGAGAGATAACATTAAAATGAGATGGATCAAATTCAAACTCCGGAGATTTCAAAATCCCAACCAACTTTTTTAGAGGATTATAAAATCAAGTGATTTACATGATTTCAAAATTTCAGAATTTTAAAATATCAATAATTATCTCAGAAGAACAGTCATGAAATGTCGTGATTTACCGAATCCTATCTCAAAATCACTCAAAAAGAACATAACCTTAAAACATTCAAGAGTTTTAGATTAAATTTTTTGACGGATGAGAACATTAACACCACAATATTCCCTTATCAGGAAATTGCAAAGAACAGTAAAATCTTCAATACTTTAATGGTGCCCCCACGTTTATCTAGGAGTTGTAATGACTTGAAAAACAAAGGGACAAACCCACGGACACATCATGAATTCAAGAAATAAGCATATGTCTTACCTTCAATGATCCTCCCATGTAAAGATCCTCCAAAGAGGCATCCAATTCAACAATGACATCATCACCTTTCACAATTTTCTCTTCCTCTTCCATTGTACCTCCACCGAAAAACCTAGAACAAACTTCTTTCAGCAAGAATGTTGAATAATTTTTTCACTAGAAAAATAGATGTCCCCATATCCATTCAGAAAAGAAAATCTTTATTCAAATACAATTCTAACATTTTTATGCAATATTACATATATGTGGAAATCTATGAACTCTAATGCAATACATTAAAAACTAGTGGGCTCATAAGTTCATGTTGGACCGAGTGCTTAGACTTGTTCACAAGGTGACTACTCTATCACGCATGGTTTTCACAAACATGTCAATTTAGGTGTAATGGAATGTAATCAATGGATACAATCTTAATTGTATATGCACAATGTTGAATTGTTAGTTATAGAAAAAAAAATTAGATATATCCCTGATATTATCATGCCATTTACAGAAGTTGCATTGAACATATTTGTGACAAAATTTCCCTTTTATCTTCTATGCAACACAAGATCAATTTCTTCAAGCACCTCACTGGACGTTGAAACTATAGAATTTTTTTTAACAGTCTAGAAACCATGGATTAGAAGTTGAAATCTAAAAGATGTTTGTATGCTGCACATATGATGTTGCACTGTTATTAGAGACGAGTATGCTGCAGCACTTACTAATTATCTTTTTTCTCATTTTTGTTGTCTGAATTGAACTCTCAAGAGAATTTGAAAAGTTCCTCATTGTGTCTGATTTCTATTACATCAAGCAAGAATCCCATATTAAAAAAAAAAGGCTGTGTAGAATGCCCTAAAATTTGTCAGATTTATACTTCGGGAGACAAACTTTTGTCACATTTTCATGTGTGAAACTAAGATAAAATATGCAGTTTTTGTCTACAAAGTAACTATCAATAAGGTTAATGAAAGCTGGTCAATATAGGCAGAAGGGGCAATGAGTTCCAACAATAATACTTTGAGAAGTAAAATAATTACCACTAACAGTAAGATAAACAAAAACTAAGCAATTGACTACAATAATTCTGAATATCTAACTATACCCATGTCCTAACAAAAATCCTAGGTCTGCTAAACTTAATGGCACAAAATACTTTGAGCGCCTTTGGTTAACAAATCTTTTGTAAATCTATCAGTGATTTTCCAATAGCCTACTAGAATAGCAAGACGTCATGATCATGCATTTGGGGAATAGATTCAATAATCACAGACCATTCATTACAGCAACTTGAGAAGAAACAACATGAAAGGCATTTATGATAAACTTACGAGCTAAATATGTCTTGAATGTTCATCCCTCCTCCTCCTCTTCCTCCACTGGCAGCATGTTGCTTAAGACCATCTTCACCATACCTATCGTATATTCCCCTCTTCTCACTATCAGATAGCACTTCATAAGCTGCGAATTATTAATCAGATAGATTATTAAAGTAAAAGAAATAAATATTCGAGTTCCTTAAATCCAAAATAAGCAGAAATTGTCAATACAACACATAGAAATAGAAATAGAAATAGAAATAATAATGGAGAAAGAAACAGACCATTGTTGATCTCAGCAAATTTCTTGTTAGCCTCCTCATTGCCCTGGTTCTTATCGGGATGATACCTCAATGCCAGCTTCCTATATGCTCGTTTGATCTGATCGTCTGACGCACCTTTTGGAACTTGAAGAATATCATAATAACTCTTCCTAAATTTATTAATAGCCGAGTCAATTCAAATGAAAAATAGTTTAAAATTTTTTTAGCCGCGCAAGTATGAATGGGCAATGAGCACACTTACGCTGCAATGGCAATTAAAGCGTGGAATAGAAAGCATAATAGGAAGAATAGCTTCGATCTCTGATGCGCCATTGAACTCTCTGGCACAAAGATCAGGAGAGAAACCGTATCTCCCCCCTCTTAGAATCTAGGGTTTCCTGTGGGGATTTATTTATTTATTGGTTAGAACTACAAATGAAATAGAAATATAAACATAAATAGATCCGATCCGCCCCCAACAAACGCACCTATTTAATTTAACAATTATTTTCCACTTCTTCTTCTTCTTCTTCTTCTTCTCAATCACTCTGAATGAAATACTGAATCACAGTGGAGAAAAAGGAGTTTATAATAATAAAACTGGGGCTCATTCCGCAACGTGTCTTGCATAAAACTAACCAATGAGCGAACACCTCCAACTTGTTCTGCCCAATAATCGTGGCCCACGTGTTAACTTATTTTCTTCCTTTACCCGGTTTGGGACTTTCACTCTTCTTGAAAATTTATGTTGCCCATGTCCAAGTAACTTCCTTTATTCTTTCCTAGTAAAGCATGCGATGCACACCACGCAACAATTAGAGCGTCTTCAAAGGCCTTTTCAAAAATAACTCAATAAAAATAATTTTATTGAGTTATGTGATACTTTAAAAAGCAATCTTAAAAAATATTTTTAATAAATTTTAAGAGACTCTTCAAATATATTGTTAATTTAAATTTTAATTAGCACAACAATGTCATTTTACTTTACAACAATATCATTTTAAATTAGTACAAAGTTCCAATAATAAAATATTAAAAAGTATGTTGGCGTTGGTCTAATTGAAAAAAATATCCTCTAAATTTAGGTTAATTGTCTCACTTCCTGATGATTTCAGTAATTTTTTTTCAAAAATAAAATAAAAAAATATTGGAACTTATATGCATAAATTTATAGTTTAGGGTATATAATTGTAAGAAACAAAAGTGAATGTGCATTTGGAGAATTGAAATACACTTAAGTGAGGAGAGAGAACCCGATACTCTCCCCCATTTCTTTTTCCGTTCTCTTCTCCCCTGGTCGTATATGTATATAAAAAATAGGAACAAGTTATGTATGAATTTTTCTCTTTAATCAAATTTTATATTTGTTCGTATATGTATTAAAAAATAATATAACGGTTATAAGACAATTGGATGTTATGATATGCAATTAGTTATTAACATAACGACCATTACACGAATAGCAATAATATGGATTTTATGATATGCAATTGGTTATTAATTTAATAAATGTTGAATTTATATGGCTGATTTTAGAATGAAGAAGTATTATAACAAAATAAGAATAAGTTTCTCCTCCGGCCGAAGAAAAATGTATGTTCTCTTTATTAATCTCAACTTACATACCTCAAGAATTTACAAATTGGTCTTTATCTTTTATACTTTGATTATAATTTATTTTTACTATTATATTATAGATCAATTTGAATTTTATTTGGTATTTAAAAATAAGACAATATAAAATTTCTAATTCATTTGTAGAATTATAGTTGACAATTCTTTTTTTGTGAGAATGATTTCTTATGAGATTACCACATGGCAGTCATTAATGCTGGAATTAATTAGCTACATTGTTAATCTCCTTTTTCTTTTCTTTTTTCCTTTTTCTCTTTCTTTTTTCCTTTCTAAAAAAACTATGTTAATCTACTCAATTATTAATAAAGAGAAATATTTGTTCTCTTTATTAATCTAAACTTACGTACCACAAGAATTTATAAATTGGTCTTTATCTTTTATACTTTGATTATAATTTATTTTTACTATTATATTATAGATTAATTTGAATTTCATTTCGACTTTATAAATAAAACAGTGTAAAATTTCTAATTCATTTGTAGAATTATAATTGACAATTTTTTTTTATAACAATTTTTGGCACAGACACAACTTTTATAAAAGTGCCCGTGCATAGCATGGGTTATAATCTAGTGCTATATAATAATTCATGACATTATGTATAGATTATTAAAATAAATAAGCATATCAAATAATAATTGATCAAGGTGTAAGAAAGTGTTATTTAGGATTAAGGTCACGAGTTTAAGTTCCTGCTTATGTTTTGTTTTTGTTGTAATTTTTAAACTGTAAATAGTAATTTTGTAATTATACGGTCATACGGACTTGCCATATAAAAATAAAACCTACAAACTTTACTTAAAACTACGAGTTTAAGTTCCTACTTATGTATTATTACAAACTTTAAACACGGTCATTTGCAATAACACTTAAAACTATGAAAATCTCTAAATACAATGTATGTTATAAAGTCAGATGCATAAAAGGAAACAACATATTCTAAAAAAAAAGCTCACGAATAATCTATTAAAATCGACTGCCTTATATCTTATAAATTAGACAATAGGTGCAGTGAAATAATTAAATTAGTGTTTTTATAACTTTGGTACTTTCCCATCTTAAGTTAGGAATCTATATTTCCTATCATTTATTTAAGATAGACAATTTTAACATTATTGATAATTAAATGAAAATTTGATTATTATGGTCAAATCTTCCATTACATAAATAAATGTAATAAAGAAACAATTGTAAAAAAAAATAAAAATCTTAATTTGGGACTTTATTTTGTTTGGATTTAGACAAGGCCGTGTGGTAATGGGCTGGCCGCTAGATGGATCTCCGGGTTATCAGCCTGATCTTTAACACTGATTTAGGAATACGACAGCCCAAGCAAATAAGCCCAATACAGGTGAGGTGAGGAACTTGATTAATGAAAGGGGGTATGACCAAGTCCATTAGGTTCAAACTAGCTACGTGCTTGCAGCATGATGTCTTTTTAATTTATCACTTAAAAAATATGTGATTGACATTTGGTAAAATGATAATTAACATGGATAAGAGGAGATTTCCCCCCTATCAATGCATTACCAATCTTTGAAAAAGCATCATCCATCTTAACTCCTAAAAAATTCTTACAATATTTTTTATTTCATTGCGTATTTTTAAAATTAAAAAAACCATTCCCCTTTTTATATATATTTGTTGCTAAATTGTAGTCCAAATGCAGAAACTCTCTAAATACACATATTATCAAAGTATCACACTTAGAACAAAACAAAAACTACCACACTTCCCTAGAGTGATGAAGTAAAGTTAAAGAAATATGAATCGTGAAGATTTGGCTCTGTATGAAAATCATATTATTTCGTATTCAAGATAATGATGGAAATTGGGTCACAGACCAGAGGGGCATTGCTGAGCTAGGAGTGCAGTACTATCAATCTCTTTTCCAAAGTGAGCAATCTTCGTATGATTTCATGCTTATTCAAAAGTTGATTACATCAGAGCAGAATGCGAATTTACTTAATATACCTGATATGGAAGAAATCAAATCAGCCGTTTTCACTATGAATCCAGAAGGTGCAGCAGGTCCGGATGGCTTTGGGGGATCTTTCTATACTTCTTGCTGGGAAATTATCAAGCATGATTTGATAAAAGCTGTTCATGCCTTCTTTAAAGGTCACATTCTTCCTCTCTCTTGGACTAGTACGCTCATTGTTACCATTCCTAAAGTGGCTTCTCCTTCTAATTTTGGCGATCTTAGGCCAATTAGCCTTTGCAATTACAATGTAAAAGTTATTTCTAAAATCATTGCTGACCGTATGGCTGTATATAGTTCTTCCTTCTATTATTAGCCCGGAGCAAAGCGGGTTTGTAAAGGGGAGAAACATCACTGAAAATATTCTTCTAGCACAAGAACTTCTTCATAAGATAAACTCTAAAGCAAGGGGAGGTAATGTCATGCTTAAACTTGATATGGCCAAAGCATACGATCGTATGTCTTGGCTTTTCATATTGAAGGTCCTTCGACAATTTGGGTTTGATGAACGATTTATTAATATGATTTGGAGGCTCCTCTCCAATAACTAGTACTCTCATATCATCAATGGGCAAGTTAAAGGTTTTTTTAACTTTTCTCGTGGTGTTAAACAGGGCGATCCACTTTTCCCCTTGCTTATTCATAATTGGAGTGGAAGTTCTTAGTAGAGGATTAAAAGACTTGCTTCTTAATAAGAACACAGTCCCTTTTGCTAAACCTCTCCATTGCCCAGCAATATCTCACCTTGCATTTGCGGACGATATGGTTATTTTTACTAATGGATTGAGGAATTCATTGCAGCAATTGATGACTTTATTAAATCAGTATGAACTTGAATCTGGGCAGCTTATTAGCAAGACTAAAAGCTGCTACATTGTGCGGGAGAAAGTTGCTTCTACGAGGTGTCAAATTATTGAGGAGATCACCAAGTACCAGCGAAAGAAGCTTCATATAAAGTATTTAGGATGCACTTTATACAGTGGTAGAAAAAAAATCCAATACTTTGATGAAATTTTACAAAAATTTAAGAAGAAACTTGCGGGTTAGAAGTCTAAGTTACTTTCTCTTGGGGGGGGGGGAATCATTCTTATTAAACATGTTCTTGAAAGCCCCCCAATGTACATTTTGGCTGCAACTGATCCTCCTAAAGCAGTTATAAATAGGATTGAAGTGATCTGTGCAAATTTTTTATGGGGAGAGAGCGAGTTTGGGAACAAATTTCATTGGGTCTCTTGGAAAAAATGTTGCAATCATATTAATGAAGGGGGTTTCGGTATTCGAAGCATACACGATATTGTGACTGCCTCATGAAACTTTGGTGGAACTTAAGGTCTACCTCGTCTCTTTGGGCGAATTTTTTAAAAACCAAGTATAGTTTCAACAAGCATTTAACGGACTGTGAAGTTAAACTGGGCTCCTCTCCAATTTGGCAAAGAATGATGAAGGTGAAGTCAATTACTGAATCTTCAATGAGATGGATAATAGGTAGGGGTGATATAGATTTTTGGAAAGACAAATGGTGGGGCGATAACAAATTTGCTGATCAAGTGCACTCCTACATGCAGCCTCTTACAGTCTCCTCTGCCTTGAGCTCAAACGAATGGCAAAAATCTTGTTGTACTTTTTTGAACAATAATGAGATGACTATAATTCAAGCCATGCATCAACTTATCAATTAAGAGCAGGATAGGTGTGTTTGGACAGCGCACCCTAATGGGGCTTTCAGTATTAAATCTGCTTGGAGCATTTGTAGAACTCAGAATATTCTACTGAATTTCTCTAAAAATATTTGGCATCATAGTGTGCCCTTGAAGTGGTCTTTCCTCACATGGAAGGCTCTTCGAAAGTGCCTTTCTCTTGATGAATGTTTGATGAAAAAAGGCTACTCGTTAGCCTCTAGATGTGGCTGCTGCTCTTAACCTGAATTTGAATCTACCTTATATGTGTTTATTGCTAGTAAAGTGGCTTGGCAAGTGTGGGATTATTTTGAGGATATTTGTCATATTAAAAGTGGAGGTGATATTCTTCAACAGAAAATTAATGCCTGATGGTTTCCTAAAGTAAGATCTCCCTGCTATAAGATTGTCCTTTCATTGATTCCAAATGAAATTTGTTGGGTGTTATGGGTGAATAGAAACATTGGTAAATATGAATCAAAATTTAAAGGTGCTGAACAGATTATTATTCAAGTGAAGAGGGCAATTGGTGATATCCTTTTCGGTCAATCAATGCTACATAAAATATGTTATGCAGATGGGTATATTCTTCAAAAGTTGAATGTTACAATTCC
The DNA here is from genome assembly GCA_021464415.1 of Lonicera japonica. NCBI lineage: Eukaryota > Viridiplantae > Streptophyta > Magnoliopsida > Dipsacales > Caprifoliaceae > Lonicera > Lonicera japonica. The sequence goes on along the minus strand of CM038464.1, from coordinate 113,427,586 downwards.
CACTGCTATTTCTTGTAGTTGGAATTTCACTAAGTGGACACGTCCTCGTGCGGGCTGGTTTAAACTTAACACAGATGGCAGTTGTAAAGGAAATTCAGGTCCCGGGGGGTGGTGGCTGCATTTTACGGAATGATAATGGGCAAGTACTTTTTGCCCAGGCAGACTTTTATGGGGAAAGCACTAATAATATTGCTGAAGTCAAAGCACTGCTACAAGGTTTGCAAATGTGCAAAGGGAGGAATATTTCCAAAGTTGAGATTGAATTATATTCCATGGTTATGGTGCAAGCAATTAAAGGGGGTATTAACATTCCATGGGCTATTGCATATGGAATCAGAGGCATTCAAGAGCTGCTGCATTCATTTGATTTTACTATAAATCGTGTATATAGAGAAGCTAATAGAGCTGCCGATTTTCTTGCCAATTTAGGAGTTAAAGAGAAGAAAGTGCTTGTGTTTTGTAGAGAAACAATGCCTAGGAAATTAATAGGCATTACTAAAATTGACAGAAGTAGTCTGATGGATATTTGTATCCCTACTATGTAAAGCCTTTTTTCATTTTAATAAATTTAGGGGCTTTTGCCTCCTTTCCCAAAAAAATAAAAATAAAAAAATTCTAGTTGATTTTGTATTGTCCAATTTTAATTTTTGTATTGCTCAATCCTTAAATGAAAATAATTACTTTGTGACATTTGTTGATTATTACTCGAGGAGGACTTGGATCTATTTTAAGAAGCATAAGAACTAGGTCTTTGATGTGTTTTTAAAGTGGAAGGCGATGGTTGGGAACCATATTAGTAGGAAAGTTAGAGTATTTAGGTCAGATAATGGCGGTGAGTACATTTGTAGTCATTTCAAGGATTTTTACTAACGAGAAGGTATCGTTCATTGAGAAATATGAGGCTTTAGGGCTCGTTGTTCATTTTAAGTTAAGGTTTGTAGCCAAGGATTATGCGCAAAAAGAATGATTGGAGTATAATGAAGTGTTATCTCTGGTTGTGAAGCACACCTTGATTGAGCATTGTTGACTATAATAGTGCAATTTAATCTCGAACTTAACCAACTTAATGTCAAAACTATATTCTTGCATTTGGACTTAGAGGAAAAGATCTATATCTCTCAACTAGAAGGATTTAAAATTGTTGGCAAGAAAAATTGTAAATGCAAACTTTGGAAGTCGTTTTACGGATTGAAGTAGTTCCCGCATCAATGGTATAAGAGGTTTGACATGTTCATGATCGCACATAAAATTACTTAGAGCAAATTCGATTACTGTGTTTATTTCAAAATGCTTAAATCTAGCAATTTCATATATTTACTTTTATACATTGATGACATACTCATTACTTACCATAACTTAGTGGAGATTGACGTATTGAAAGATTACTTAAGCAAAGAGTTTGAGATGAAAGATTTGGGTGGAGCGTGAACATTTTTAGGGATGAAGATCGTACAAAATAAGAAGTGGGATGATTGTGCCTTACACAAATGCACTTGAGGAAGTGGTTGCTCGATTCAGGATGAAAAACTCAAAGCTGCCAAGTGTCCCATTAGCGTCGCACTTTAAACTCTCGGTAGTGATGGCTAATAACTTCGACACAGAGGTGGAATACATAAATCAAGTTATTTATACAAATGCGGTTGGGAGTTTAATGTATGCCACGGTATGATATGGTATGTACTCAATCAGATATTGCTCAAATCGTGAGCATTGTTAGTAAGTATATAGTGAACCCAGGAAAACTGTATTAGCAAGCCACTAAGTGTGTTCTATGGGGTACGATGGATAAATGGTTGGTATTTGAAAAATCGGGAACATCAACTATTGAGGGTTTTATGAATTTGGATTACACCGGCGACTTATAAAAGTGGAATTCGACTATGAGTTGTGTGTTTACATTAGGTAAGGCGGACGTTTCAAAGTGTGGTAGCATTGTCTACCATGGAGTCGGAATAGATTGTAGTAACGAATGTGGTCAAGGAGGCCGTCTGACTCCATGGTTTAGTTAGTGATCTCAGTTTAAAACTTGGAGTTAGAGATTTATAATAATAATAATAATAACAATAACAATAACAATAACAATAACAATAACAATAACAATAACAATAACAATAATAATAATAATAATAATAATAATAATAATAATAATAATAATAATAATAATAAGAGAAGAAGAAGAAGAAGGGGGATTAGTGATGACTAATTGTTAATTATTGTATTAAGTAAGGGGTGGTGGGGTAGTGTGTTTTTGACAAAAAATTAAAATAAAGGGGTGTAAGACATAGAGGATGTCATAGACAAAAAAAAAGGGGTGCATTTATCACCACCCTTTATTTAGATAACACGTAACATCTTTAATTAAGGATCCTGTTTTGAATATCTTAATTTTTTAAAAAAATATTAATTTTAACTGCATTGATGATTAATAGTAAATTATTTACGTCTCGAAAAGAATGTCCTCAACAAAAGATAAAAAAATTAATTTTAATTTGTGAAGTTCCAAAAGAAAATTTTGACTTTTAATTTGCAATGTCGAAAAAAGAAAAATGTGAATTTAAATTTGAGTAAATTATATTTAAATTAAATATGATTTGTCAAAAATTAATTCTTTATGAAAAGAAATCTTAAATAAATTGGGAAGAAACGTAAGTTTCTCCTAAAAAGATAAATATAAATCCCTCAACACGTGGACCAATTAGAGCTCTACTTCAGTAATTACTTCATAATTTTACTTGAGATGAGCCGTTTTCGTGTATTATATATATATATACATTCACTAGTACGTAACCCGTGCGATGCACGGGCTTGTTACAAAATAATTTTTTTATATTTTTTGATCGATATATATATACATATATATATATATGTTACTATATGTATATATGTGCATATTCAAAATAAATATTTTTAGCAACGAAAAAACGTTACTAAAGTCCAATCCGTACGTACTTGTACATATGAGAAATTTTATATTTACATATAACATTTATCTAATATACAAATATGTTCATTTATAATTGTATTGTACTGTATGTAATGAAAATAAACTAATAAGAAAATATAAGAAAAAATTAGTAAAGTTATTTAGGGGAAAAAAAAAGGAATCTAGGGAATTAAATTTTGAACATGAGTACTCTATCAAATATAGAAAAATAATATGAAAATTGGAATTATGTAAATAACAAAAAGACTATTCTTCCTGTTTGATTACATCAAATAAGGTTTTTGTTGGAGCATACAATCATAAATTTCTTATCGAGGTTAGGGGTGAGACGTTCTTCTTTTTTTGCTTCTTCTTTCTAAAATATAAAGTTACCAAATACACATGCATATATATATATATATATATATGGAAGAGAATATGAACGGTGCAAAAAGTTAAGAAAATGATAAGTTTTTAGAAACCTCTATCATCAATTAAGGTAAGTAATGTTATAAGAATAAGCATTAATTACTATTAATGTGAAGGCGCTAATGTTGATTATACCAAAATGATTGGAAGATGGAAAACCATTGCTTTTAAATTTGGTTAAAAAATGCATTAATAAGAAAGATGTATGTGAATTAATTATAGGATACTAAAAGAAAAAGAGGGAGGGAAACAAAAAAAATGGCTCAGTATTAACGTTATTATAAAATAAAGAAACTCGCTCATTCCAAATTAACCTTATTAATGAAAGTATTTTAATGCATTTATTACAGGACACGTGGCAGTCGCTCCTGAAAACCTTTTCACTGAAGATTTGGCTCTGTGTAGAAATTCTATTTCTATTAGATTTTATATTGTCCAATTCTTAATTGGCTTTGTATTGTCCAAATCCTAATTGGCTTTGTATTGTCCAAATCCTAATTGGATTTGTATTATCCAATTTGTAGTAGGATTTGGCTTTGTGCAATCCTAGACCATAGGATTTATACTCTATAAATAGACCTCTTGTCATAGGGTTTATTGATGAATTGTGTTATATTGTTTACGAGCTAGATTAGAGAGTATATTTGAGAGATAATATTGAGAGCTCTAATTGGTGGCTAGGGTTTGTTTTGTGCGTTCTACTCAGAATTGGTCTCATCAATAATAGCTATCACCCGGTGGATTAGTGGCGGTTTTGCCGACACCACCTAATTGCTTGTGTGCTTGGTTAGTTGTTTTCTTCTTTCATCTCTTGCTTATCATATTACTTGAATACCATTGGTGCTTGTTTCTTTAATTATTGTACGCATAATTGTCCGGTCGGTCCTACGCTTGTGCTAAGGCTTGTTCTAGCGGTATCTTAGCACAACAATTTGGTATCAGAGGAAGGTTTATTCCTTGGAATAATTGTGTCATAGTTAGAGATGTCTACTGGTGGTGCATCGGAAGGGGGTGCCAAGGCGGTAGATACACCACCTTTGAAGGGGGCGTCTACTCCTAAGGTAACGGCTGCGCTCAAATTTGATATAGAGAGATTTGACGGGAAAAAGACGGATTTTGCGATGTGACAGTGTCAGATGTCCGACATCCTTGTCCAACAAGGTTTGCACAGAGCATTGTTGGGGAATAAAGCTAAGCCCGATGAGTGGTCCGACGCCGATTGGGCTGAGTACGATAGACAGGCATGTAGTACAATTCGTTTACACCTTGCTCCAAACGTGATGTACTATGTGATGCGTGAAACATCTGCCTCGGTAATTTGGAAGAAGCTCGAGGATCAGTATATGACGAATAGTATCGAGAATCGTCTATACTTGAAGAAGAAGCTATTCCGGTATGAATTTTCGAGGGGTACATCCATGAACGATCATCTCGATGGGTTCAACAAGATAATCTCAGATTTGCAGGGGTTAGACGTCGAGATTGATGATGAGGACAAGGCGATTTTGCTTCTTAATTCGCTCCCGGAATCCTATGATCATCTAACCACCACACTTATTCATGGGAAGGAAAAGGTGACCTACGATTTGGTATCGTCGGCCGTCTTGGCTAATGAAAAACACTTGAAGGAGAGAGGATAATCCAACTCAGATGCGCTATTCATTAGGGGGAGAAGCGATGAGAAGAAGCGGGGAAATCGGGGAAAGTCGAGGTCGAAATCTCGGGGACTGACTGACAAGAGTAAGATAATTTGTCACAAGTGCAAGAAACCTGGACATATACGTCGGGAGTGTCCAAATAGAACAAATGGCGGTGGAGAGAATAAAGGTGCGGTGGAGAACGCAAATGCGGTAACGACACTAAAAGATGAGGACTTCGAGAGTATGTTAGTTGTAACTTCACGGGTTAGCTCTTCGAGCGAGTGGATCTGGGATAGCGGGTGCTCGTATTACATGTGCCCAAATCGGGAATTGTTTCATACCTTCACCGAGGTTGACGGAAGCAAGGTTTTGATGGGTAACGACCATGCGTGTAAAACGATGGGGATTGGTACGATCCGGCTAAAGATGCATGACGGGATAATACGTACTCTTCGTGATGTCCGATATGTTCCTGATCTAAAGAAAAATTTGATCGCTTTAGGGGTTCTTGATTTCAATGGGTATCGTGTAATACTAAGGGTGGAAATTTAAAAGTTCTCTCTGGGGCTATGGTTGTGATGCGAGGAAAGAATGATGGTAATCTCTATTTTCTTCAAGGAAGCACAATGACTGGGTTTGCTTCGGTTACGACTGAAGAGACTGACACGACGAGATTATGGCATATGCGATTGGGTCATGCTGGGGAGAAGGCTATGACAGTGTTGAATAAGCAAGGGCTACTTGAGGGTGCAAAAAGCTGCAAACTAGAATTTTGTGAGCATTGTGTGCTTGGAAAACAGACTCGGGTAAAGTTTGGGACAGCGGTACATTGCACGAAAGGAGCACTTGATTATGTGCATACGGATGTCTAGGGGCCGACAAAGACTCAATCCTTGGGTGGAAATCATTACTTTGTGACTTTTGTTGATGATTACTCAAGGAGAACTTGGGTATATCTCATGAAGCATAAGGACCAAGTTTTTGATGTGTTCTTAAAATGGAAGGCAATGGTTGAAAATCAGAATGGTAGAAAAGTTAAAGTGCTCAGGTCAGACAACGGCGGTGAGTACACTTGTGATCCTTTTAAGGATTTCTGCCAACGAGAAGGTATCATTCGCCACTTCACGGTCAAGGGTACACCTCAACAGAACGGAGTAGCGGAGAGGATGAATCGTACGCTCCTTGAAAAGGTGCGGTGTATGCTTTCTAACGCTAAATTAGATAAGCGATTTTGGGCTGAAACCTTATCCTACGCTACGTTCTTGATTAATCGTTTTCCATGCTCGGGAGTGGAATACAAAACACCTCTGGAGGTGTGGACCGGATCTCATGCTAGTTACGACAACATTCACATTTTTGGCTGTCCGGCTTATTATCATGTTCGTGATGAGAAGATTGACCCTAGGGCTCGTAAGGCAATATTTTTAGGCTCTTGTGATGGGGTTAAAGGTTATAAATTGTGGTGTCTTCAAAGTAAGAAGATTGTGATTAGTAGGGATGTGACGTTTGACGAGGCGTTTATGCTCAAGACGACCTTGTCAACAAATAGTGGTTCTCCAATTTCGATTGAAAAGGAGAACAAGGTGAGCGAGATAGTAGTGGAAACAGAAGTGACTACTCCAGTTAATACTCGGGTTATGTATTCGGTGGAGGAGTCCAACGAGGAAGAGACGACTCCCGGTGAGAATTCGGGTCAACAACAAACAATACCGTCTTTAGCTAGTGGAAGGGAGCCTAGGGCTCGACGTGCACCGGTTCGATATGGGTATAAAGACATGGTGGCATACGCATTAGTAGGTTACGGGGATGAGCCGACTTCGTATCGGGAAGCTATGGATTCTAGTGAGAATGCAGAGTGGAAAGCGGCTATGGAAGATGAGATGGAGTCTCTCCGAAAAAATTGAATTTGGGAACTATGCGATTTGCCGAAGGGAAAGAAACCTATGGGGTGCAAGTGGGTTTTTACTAAGAAAGATGGGGTTCTAGGGTTCGGTGTTCGTTTTAAGGCAAGGTTGGTAGCCAAGGGTTATGCGCAAAAGGAAGGGGTGGACTATAATGAAGTGTTCTCTCCGGTTGTGAAGCACACCTCGATCCGAGCATTGTTGGCTATGGTGGCGCAATTTGATCTCGAACTTGAACAACTCGATGTCAAAACTGCGTTCTTGCATGGGGACCTAGAGGAAGAGATTTATATCTCTCAGCCGGAGGGATTCAAAGTTGTTGGTAAAGAAAATAGCGTGTGCAAACTTCGAAAGTCGTTGTACGGATTGAAGCAGTCCCCGCGTCAATGGTACAAGAGGTTTGACACGTTCATGATTGCGCAGAAGTTTACTCGGAGCGAATTTGATCATTGTGTTTACTTCAAAAGGCTTAAATCTGGCAATTTCATCTATTTACTCCTATACGTTGACGATATGCTCATTGCTTCCCGGAGCTTGGTGGAGATCGATGTATTGAAAGCTCAGTTAAGCAAGGAGTTTGAGATGAAAGATTTGGGTGGAACGCGAAAAATTTTGGGGACGGAGATCGTACGAGATAGGAAGAGGGCACAATTGTGTCTTACACAAAGTCAATACCTTGAAAAAGTGGTTGCTCGATTCGGGATGGAAAATTCAAAGCCGGTGAGTGTCCCGTTAGCACCGCACTTCAAACTATCGGCAACGATGGCTCCTAGCTCCGAGAAAGAGGTGGAGTATATGGCTCAAGTTCCTTATGCAAGTGCGGTTGGGAGTTTGATGTATGCCATGGTATGCACTCGACCAGACATTGCTCAAGCCGTGAGCATTGTTAGTAGGTATATGGCGAACCCTGAAAAACCGCATTGGCAAGCCGTTAAGTGGGTTCTACGATATTTGTGGGGTACAATGGACAAAGGTTGGTATTTGAAAAATCTGGAACGTCAATTATTGAGGGTTTTGTGGATTCGGACTACGCTGGCGACCTAGACAAGCGGAGATCGACTACGGGTTATGTGTTTACATTGGGTAACGGTCCGTTGAGTTGGAGGTCGATGATTCAAAGTGTGGTAGCGTCGTCTACCACGGAGGCAGAATATATTGCGGTAACGGAGGCGGTCAAGGAGGCCATATGGCTCCGTGGTTTAGTTAGTGATCTTGGTTTGAAGCCGAAAAAAGTAGTGGTGCACTGTGACAGTCAGAGTGCAATTCACTTGGCGAAGAATCAAGTTCATCATGGAAGAACCAAGCATATTGATGTCCGATATCACTTCATTTGGGAAATTATTGAAAACGGTGTTGTAAATCTGGTTAAGATAGGCACCAAAGATAATCCGGCAGATATGTTAACAAAGGTTGTTCCGTTGGCCAAGTTTGAGCATTACTCGACGTTGGTCAATATCCTTCGGTGTTGATGCCCCTCGAGGGGCGGTGGTCCTAAGAGACCGGTGGGGGTGATAGTGTATTATTCGATGATTTGATCATGGTGGAGTGCATTGAGGTCTTGTGGAACATCGCCAAGGTGGAGAATTGAAGATTTGGCTCTGTGTAGAAATTCTATTTCTATTAGGTTTTATATTGTCCAATTCTTAATTAGCTTTGTATTGTCCAAATCCTAATTGGCTTTGTATTGTCCAAATCCTAATTGGATTTGTATTATCCAATTTGTAGTAGGATTTGGCTTTGTGCAATCCTAGACCATAGGATTTATACTCTATAAATAGACCCCTTGTCATAGGGTTTATTGATGAATTGTGTTATATTGTTTACGAGCTAGATTAGAGAGTATATTTGAGAGATAATATTGAGAGCTCTAATTGGTGGCTAGGGTTTGTTTTGTGCATTCTACTCAGAATTGGTCTCATCAATAATAGCTATCACCCGGTGGATTAGTGGCGGTTTTGCCGACACCACCTAATTGCTTGTGTGCTTGGTTAGTTGTTTTCTTCTTTCATCTCTTGCTTATCATATTACTTGAATACCATTGGTGCTTGTTTCTTTAATTATTGTACGCATAATTGTCCGGTCGGTCCTACACTTGTGCTAAGGCTTGTTCTAGTAGTATCTTAGCACAACACTCACTCCTCCCATTATATATATATATATATATATACTATTAGATTAGATTTTACACAATGATAAGTTAGCAAGAAGTTTTATACAACTATTATTGTCTTCAAAATTTTCACATCCAAATTTTTTTACCCATCATTTATATAACAATACATTTAGATAATCATTAGAGATACTCATAGTTATGCAATAAACATAATTGAATCACAGCTTTCACTTCATTCTTTTAAGACGCTTCATTTTCTTAATCTAATAGACATTGCCGCACCTGCAATACGAGTGCACCTGGATCATTTATTTAAAAATGAAAATGGTTAATAGTTAAAATAGTAGCACAATAGTAAGATGTTCATAATTTTAAGAATAAACTACTCTAACGTCTCTTAAACTATTTGTCAGGTTTTACTTTGACTCTTAAATTTGGTTAATAGTTAAAATAGTAGCACAATAGTAAGATGTTCATAATTTAAGAATAAACTACTATAACGTCTCTTAAACTATTTGTCAGGTTTTACTTTGACTCTTAAATTTTAAGGGTGTATTTGATTACCAAAGTTTTTCATGGAAAAATTTGGCAAAAGATGAAAAATGTCTACTTTTCCATCTTTTGTTGGTGTTTGATTGCCTAATTTTCTAGTCAAATCTAACTCCACCTAGTTCCTTTGTACAATTGGATAATGTATAAAATTAGGAACTTATTTTGTTATTAGCTTACCCCAAAGAAAATATGTTATAAGGTGAAAATATCTCAAAGGCCAAAAAGTCTAATTCTAAGTAGAATGCAAGTAATCAAACACTAAGGGCTCGTTTGGTTCGAGTTTTAGGAATGGAATTGGCATTCTAGATGCCAGGAAACTTTTATTCCTGGCATCTTTTATTGGATTCCATTAATGCTCGTTTGGTTGGAGTTTTAGGAATGAACTCGGCAAATTATTTTTTTAAATTTTCTGGATTTTTTTTTTCATTTACTGGGAGAAACATTTTTTTTTTCATTTTCTGGGGAGAAATAATTTTTTTCATTTTTAGGGAAATTTTTTTTTTTTTTCATTTTCTGGAAATTTTTTCTTTTTTTCACTTTCTGGGGAAAAAATAAAATTTTTAATTTTCTGGGAATTTTTTTTTTTTTTTCTTTTTCTGGGAAAAAATATTTTTTTTAATTTTCTGGGAAATTTTTTTTTTTTTTCATTTTCTGGAAAAAAAATAATTTTTTTTCACTTTCTGGGGAAAAAATAATATTTTTAATTTTCTGGGAATTTTTTTTTTTTCATTTTTGGGAAAAAATAATTTTTTTCATTTTCTGGAAAAAAAAATTTCACTTTCTGGGAAAAAAATATTTTTGAAAATTTTCTGGAATTTTTTTTCATTTTCTGGAAAAAAAATATTTTTTTCATTTTCTAAAAAAAAAAAACAATTTTTGGACAAAAAAAAGGATTCCTCAAATTGGGAATCCAAGATTCCTCCCAATTCATAAGGGAATAGATTTTGGCAAAATGGGGGAATTTAGGATTCCTAGGAATCCTAAATTCCTAGCTAAAACTTCAACCAAACAAAATAATCCTCATGGAATGGAATTTAGGATTCCAGGAATCCTCAAAAACTCCAACCAAACGAGCCCTAAAGTTGAACAATATGTCATCATTGCAAGAAAAAATACATATTTTTTATCTGGAAAATAAATACAATCAAATATTTTTAAATGATTTTTCCTAGAATTAAATTGTGTAGAGTAAAATAGCGCTTAAACTATTCGGTGAAAATTGATGAATGGTTTAAACGCCATTAAAATTAATAGTTTACTCTAATTTTAATTTGAAGATTGAGTTCAAATTAAACCTTAGGGGATAAATTGAAAATCATAATCACCGGTCCATGTCCATACCTTGATTCTATTTATAGCATAAATGCACAGGTGTAAGCCTTTGTCCCACCCCCTTTGTCCCACCAAATTAAGTATTCGTGTACTACTACTTTTTTTTTTTTGTTTTCGATCACTAATAAAACCAAAGAGACTACTTATATGCTAGAAACAAAAGCATCAGCAATACGTCGAGGAGGGTAAGAGATCAAATCCCGGAGTAGAAAAGCCACTACATGAGTAACACAGTTTAGGTCTCTAGAGATAAAATGAAAACAAATTAAAGGGAGCAATCTTTAGTCAAGTCCGTAACGTTCGCTTGTCGTTATACCATTGAATTAGACAAGGTCCTTGTTATTAATAACTAGACATTAACGTATAGTACAAGTGATGTGAACGCATGTGTTGTTTTTATACATGTATAGATTTAATTTAAAATGAAAATAATAAGTGATGTGAGCGCATTAGTTATACATATATAGATTTAATTTAAATTGAAAACAATAAGTGATGTGAGCGCATGCATTATACATGTATAGATTTAATTTAAAATGAAAACAATATATAAGTTACAAAAACATTATTGTTTCAATAGTTGATGAAGACTTTAATTTTAATCTTGACGTTGTCTTTTTTCTTTTTCTTTTTCTTCGGGGGGGGGGGGGGGGGGGGGGGATTGGGAGATTAAATTGTGGCGCCCTTTGTGAATATCCAAACTACAAACCACTTGGGCTAAAAGCCTAGGTCTCCTGAAGTTGAGGATTCGAGCTTAACAAATAATTTTTTCTTTCCTAATACAACAACGAGAAGGGAAAAATTGAAAACCTACTGGGCTTTTGGCCTCATAACCAACAATTGACCCTTCGGTTTTATTACAGCTAGGCACTTAGCACGTGTGATACGCGTGCACACTCCTTTTAATGTATCAAGATATTTAAGTGAAAATGAAAATGTTTTGTTAAATGAAAAAGTTGCTAAATGGCAAGATTCATTTTATTTTGACCTAGAGCTAGTGGTTCGAATCCCTTCAAATTGTGTTTAGTGGAAAAAAAAATTTAATTAATGGGCAAAATAGTGAAAACACCGTACCCTTCTAGTTTATATATACACTAGAGTATACCCGTGCCATCCGGCACGGTGAAATAATAGGATAAAAAAGAGTAACGTGCTCTAAATCTAAATAAACAAATATCATTAGTTTATTTCGACAAACATAAACCGAAATGTATGTTCAATCCATTAATCATATTTTTTTTATCTTATTTTGATATTGACAATATAATTTTTTAATAAAATAAACTCAATGAAAAATGTAAAAATAATCCAACAATGTATGGATTCTTAAATGTTACTCAATAATTTTTCTTAATTTTTTTACATAATTTTATAGTCATGATGCATTTTATTTAATTGATATTGATTAGTTGACTTTAAAAATTAAATTTTTATTAAATTTTAAATTTTTTATTTTAAGTTATAGCATTTTTAGTACTAGGTATTGCCCGTGCCGTCCGGCACGGTGAAATAAAAAAATATTAAATACAAATAAAGAGACCCTTAGGTATTGCCCGTACCGAACGGGGTGGCAGTGTAAAAAAAATTAACAGTTAGATTGACCAAAAAATACATAATACCTAAATAGCGTGCAATCCAAAACATATATTAAAAAAACTGTATATACAACCTATCTATATTATAAGGGAAGGAAAGGTCACATCATCCCATTGATTAAATAATTTGGTGATGTGACCTTTCCTTTCCTTATAATATAGATAGGTATGGATTAATAAATTTTAAATATGAATATTTTAATAATTTTTAGTTTTTGTCTTTAAAGTTAATTTTTTTAATTTTTTTAAAAAATTTAATAAGAGAGAAAAGTGGGGGAGAGAGTAGATTGATATAATATAAAGAGAGATAAACAAATATTGAATTTTTTGGTTTGATATCCTAAAAGTACATCTAAGGGTTCAAATTTTGTGTGTTGTTTGTAAATAAATCTTAGCCATTAGTGTGGTGATGTGATGTTCTTAGGAAAAAAATTCATATCCAAAGGCTAACATTTTATGTGTATTTTTTAGGATAAATCTAAGCTATTGAATAGATAATTGGATGATGTGACATTTCATTCCCTTATAATATAGATAGACAAGATTATTAGTTTGTGTGAGTTTATTGTGTGTATAATATTGGTGTGAGTGTTTTAACTTTGATGTGATATCTTGATGTGTGTATAAAACTCATCCAAGGGTGAAGAACTAATGCATACCATAACATGTGTATTTTTAGCCATTAGATTCTTATAATTTTTAGATAAAATTTTTGGTCAAACTTGATATTTTATAATATAGATAGACCAGTACAAAAACACACACCATGCATGATACATTATCTTTTTTAATTTATGGCAAAATAGTGAAAACACAATACCCTTCTAGTTTATATATACATAGACTAGATACAAAACATAGGTTATGCGTGTGTAGGTTATCTTTTTATGCTTGCATATATCAAAGGTAATGAAAAATTGTTAATAAATGAAACAATGGTCTGACGATAAATAATATATTTTATAACTCAGCGATTGCAGGGTTAAGTCTTAACAAAAACTAAAAAATAAATAAATATAAGGGCAAGATATACAGACAATCCGCACGAATTTAGTGTCATAACCAAATTGGAAAGCTTTTGGTTTATAATAACTAGCCGCAGACACACCCGCAACGCGTAGTAAAATAAAAAAAATGTGTTGTTTGTTTAATCTTAAGGCATCTTTACTTTCAATCTAAAACTCATGAGTTCGAGTTTGGTTGCCTTTATTTTTACATGTCATGATATATTCTCTTTTACAAACCACTACAATAAATTCATTCCAAACACATTTAGAGCATCTTCAATAGTCTTGTATATCTTTGTTTTGTTTAAAATTTACAAAACTTGTAATTTTTTTTATATACCTCTAGCAATCTTTTAAATTTGGCTTTTGAATAAAATGAATGTATAAAATACATCCCTAGTTATACACTACCACATCGGCTTTTTCTCTCCCAAGTCTTCTTTATGTATATATATAAAACTTTAAAATGTAATAACTTTTTGTATAATATATATATTTTAATAAAAATTATATATTTGAAATCTACTCATCAAGAGCAATAAATCAAGATTCATTGTCATTATAAGGTTACGAATACAAATAAAGAACTAGTAAAAAATTGCACAAAATTACATCAAACGTGTGTGGGTATGTTATTGGTTCATTCAATTTTTACACAAAAGTTTACAAAATCACCATTAGCTCGTATTTTTTTTAGCCTTTATGTTCTGTGGTAAAGTGATTTGACACATAGGAATTACACAATAATTTTTACACTATAGTTTGAGATACTCTATACAAAACTTGAAAAATTTTCGGGTTATACCAGTCTTTTAAATTAACTTTTATGTAAAATGCACCATAAGTTGACACTGCTACGTCAACTTTTTCTTTCTTCAATTTTTTTATAAGACTTTAAAATGTAATAACTTTAATACAAAAACATATGTTTCGCTAAAAAAATTTATATATGAAATCTACTAATCAAGACCAATAAATCAAGATTCATTGTTATAATAATATTATGTACACCAAATTTTAAGAAAAATAAATAAAAAATTGTATAAAATGACATCCAACATGCATCGCTATCTTATTGGTTCATTCAAAATTTGTACAAATTTTATAAAATTACCATTGGATCATATTTTTTAAAAGTTTCAAGTTTTGTATAAAAGTGCCTTGACATATAATTTACCAAATAAAAATAAAAATCACCATTGGGTCATGCTCTTAACGGATTTGACTAATAAATCCGAACATAATCATTATTAACAGTGTCTTATAGTTTTCATCCGATAGTGACTTGAAACCGATAATGGTCCACTTATTAACTTATAATTTCATGTCAGTTCGTTTTGTATTATCGTGTCCGACTTTGACAGGTCTACTTTAAAGGAGGGATGCACATGGCTTATAAGCTAAATTAATTAATTAACTAGAATCACAAAGTGTAAGATTTGACTCCTCTTTATTATTGAATTATTGAATTTTTTTTTAACCTTGGCCTATTTCGAGAGTTTAAAAGATGAATTTTCATGAAATTTAGTGTGAAAGTAAACAAAATGTTAACAAAAAAGTCAAACGGAAATGATGGCTATGATTAAAATTTGATATATATTAAGCCTCAAAACGAAACTTATTTAAGAAAATAAAATAATGCTGAGGAATCAAGCCTCAAACCGCGCCGCCAAATCTAGCGAAGCAGGGTGCACCAACTCTACGGTTGTACCTATGTACTTATTCTACACCAAAAAGAGATGTGCATTTATAATTTAGGTTCAGGGCTATATATGTGCATAGATTCAGCTCTAGGGCGTAGGCCGGAACCTAGCGCTATATATATGAATAATGAATTGGACAGCCCTTTGCCTTTGGGGTAATTCATTTGCCCACATGAGAAGCATAGGACATGCTATATTTGCACTTGCCATACCATTTTAAAAATTGACGATAAAAGCACTTGCCATACCATTTTATAACCAAACTTTTGGCTTAGTGGTATAAAATTATTACTGGAAAAATCTTATGTTGACTTAGAACTTTTAAAGTTGAACCTTTGCGTTGTCAAAATAATGTTTGGCCAGAGATAGTCACGAACCGCGAGCGAAAATTAGTTGAGGTGCGCGAAAACTGGTCCAGACACCCCGTGTGGAACAAAAAAAAGCACTTTTATGGTCCGTTTAATAATAATATTAAAATAAAAAAATAAGTTGAAATATGTGGTAAGATATCTTTTTACTTTGTGACCTTTTTCATGGAGAAATTTTCTTTGGTAGTTGAGAAAAAAAAAAATTTCACGAAAAATTATGAAAGATGGATGACATCCACTTATAAAATGAGCAACTTATTTTCCATCTTCTAACTAAATTAAATGTTTTTATTTTCATTTTTCATGTTGTTATCTAACAAAGTCTTAAAGTGTAATCTCACCATTATATGTATACATTGTAATAAATGTACACCATGTTTATATGATAATATATGTGGTGGTGTTGTTATAATTTAGGGGTGCTTTTATTGTGGAGTCCCAATATTCTAATTGATTTGCACTTAATTAATTTTAATTTCACAAAAAATATGAGGGAAAAGATTGTTCAAATATGAAAATACTATCTCTTTTTTTTAAAAAAAAAATAAAAAAAAAAAAAATTCTTTTGACCTATATAGAATCAATGGACTTACCATTTTGATTATTAAAAAAGATTTTTGATTTTGGTTATTAAGGGGTTGAACTTAATTATTGGCTAATTAATTGTCAATCTTTTGTTATGCCTTTGTTATATAATATTGTTAAAATTGATTATTCTTACTATTTTAATTATATTACTGATGATACTCATAATATTATTAAAATTAATTATTCTTATTATTTTAATTATGTTATTGACGATACTCTTATTCAAATCAAAGATCTAGACACGAAAAAGAGATTACATAATTGGATTTCACAAGTTCTCTTTATCTCTTGCTTAAATTTTTTTTTTTTTTAAAAAACACCAACTATAAACTTAAGTGCTTGAAAAGATAAATACTTGCATAAATCGCCTAGAATTGATCGAGTTATTCCTCCGTCTTCTCACTTCTTGATCCACCACTTGTATCAAAAGAAAAGAAAGATTTGTAAGATACACTCTGGGATTTATTTTTGGGGCCTTTCTTCACCAAAAATTAAGGCAATTATATCCACTAGAGGTTACTAAAACTCGAGTTCGGTACTATGGATTTGAGTAAGCAAATTCGATCTCACCGCTCGAGTCAAATCACTTGCCCACTAAATATGGGTGGTGATGTTGGCACCCCCAAAATTTCTTGAAAACACTTCTACTTTTCATTCGGTCCTTAACAATCGAATAACGTATATGTTATTCGGTTGTGAAGGACCGAATATAACCTTGCAAAAATTTGAAAAAACTTGAAAATGCCTTACTCGGTCGTCAAGAACCGAATATATAGACCTATATTCGGTCCTCAACAACCGAATAATACACTTTACTCGGTTGCGAATGACCGAATTAAAGTGGGAGTGTTACTAAGTGTTTTTGGGGGTGCCAACATCACCACCCCTAAATATAGGTGTAAATGCAAAATTATATCATTAAATTAAATATGGTTATTTAAAAACATGCATATGGACCCTATTCAATACGTTTAAAATATCACAAAATATAGAACTTCAGTTTTTTAGGCAGAGCCAAAAATTCAAGTGAGGGAACAATAATAAAAAAACATACACTGTATGTATATATAAATCTCCAGTACTAAAAGATTGAGAGTGGATGTAAGAGAGATGGAAAGATAAAACGGAATAATTTAGAGAGGTGAATTGATCATATTGGTGATTTTAGGTGAAAATGAACCATTTCTTTGACAAGAGAAAAAATGAGTCTAAGATAATTTATGAGTGCTATTTGCACATTTTTTTATTGCTTTTGTTTCAAATTCACATGATTTTTTAGCAAAAAAACTGACGAGACGCCTAATTTTTGATGAAAGTGCAATTGAGTTCAAACTTTGGGAACTAAAATAAGAAAAAAGATAATAGGTGAATTTCAATGGTGTAATTGGTCAATTGCCCTATGTTACATCATATGCCCTTCTAGTTTACAAACATTACAATACAAACATATTGCAATTAATTTACAACATATACGTACCTTTAAACATTCCAAAATTACTATATATACTGTAGAATTTTGCAAAATTTCAGGGGAATACGATTATGTAACAATATAAATTGCCCTATATTTGAGTTAAAAAGGGGGGGGGGGGGGGGGGACCTTTATTTTCTCACGAGCGAGAGTACGTAGGGATGTTTTCAATTTCGGTTGGGGTAAAAATTATGTGACTCAAATTGAATTTGAAAGTTCGGTTTTGCTTCGGTTTTTAAATCTTGCAAACCTAAACCTGAACCAAACTTTTTGGTTCAATTTCGATTCAGTTTTATTCGATTTAATATTTATTATTTTGAAATAAAAAAATAGTAAGAAAATACTTATTTTGGTTAAAAAAAAAGAATAACTCTATATTTGCTTATACTTATTTTGAATAAAAAAAATTAAATCTTATATTTATAATGTAGTTACAATATTTATGATAACTCAGAGAATCGATTTATCACTAGACCTTGTAAACTTTAGGAACATAAAATTTTAGATAGTTAAGTAATATTATATTTGAGTCACATATGCAATGATTCAGTTTAATTCGGTTTGGTTTTACAATATTACGCCTCAAATCAAAACTAAACATATTTGATTTCTTTGAATTAAAAAATTTCTTTGAATTGGTTTTTTCTTGGTTCGGTTTTTTAAAATTCAGTTTGTCTTGAAACAATTTGATTGTTCGATTTTCAGATTTGTTACAACATCCTAAACAGTGTAGTTCAAAATTAATTAAAAAAGGAGAAGAATAAGAAGAAGAAAAGAAAAAAGTGGTCGTTCCGGGAAGATGAACGTGGGAGATGGAAGCCCCGAACGAGGCTCTCGACGGTGGAGAAGCCACGACAAATGGCTAGCAGTGAAGTAGACGTGGCATACTCTATCACCACACTCACTTGTACGTCAGTAGGCCCCCCCAACATCACCATCACCATCTCTCTCTCTCTCTCTCTCTCTCTCTCTCTCTCGCTATAAATCACTACAAACTTTACCTTTTCTATTTATTTACTCCCTCTCCTCACTCTCAAACAAACAACACCACTATATATATTACTACTGTTCTCATTCATATACACACACATATGTATATATATATATATAGACATGCATGCAACCCTTAATCTAATAAGACTACTCACTGGTCACGACAAATAGCTCTCTCTCTCTCTCTATATATATATATATGTATATATATTTATTGTATTTTGGTTAATTAGATCAATGGGGAGAGCACCATGCTGTGAGAAAGTGGGGTTAAAGAGGGGGAGATGGACAGCAGAAGAAGATGAGATCTTAACAAAATACATTCAAGCCAATGGTGAAGGCTCATGGAGGTCATTACCCAAGAATGCTGGTACTAAACTTCTATAAATTAATTTAATAATCAAGATATTTTTTCTTTTAAATATTATACATTTTATTCAGTTTCTCGATCGTTTTACGATTTCTATGTATTTGTTTAATTAATTAAAATTCATGAAAATTCATGAATCTACTTACCGGATATTGAAAAATAGAGTTTGTATGAAAGAGATTTCTACAAAAAAATCAAGGAATGATATTTTTATAAATTAAGGGTTTATATTTGATCAAATTCTAAAAAGAGTGCAAACTTAACTTTGCAGTAAATTTTTAAAATGT
Organism: Lonicera japonica; assembly: GCA_021464415.1. Classification (NCBI taxonomy): domain Eukaryota; kingdom Viridiplantae; phylum Streptophyta; class Magnoliopsida; order Dipsacales; family Caprifoliaceae; genus Lonicera; species Lonicera japonica. The sequence goes on along the minus strand of CM038464.1, from coordinate 113,408,314 downwards.
TTTTTTTATTGAATCATGCCAAATTAAGTTTGAACTACATGTTTTTAGCATATTATTATAAATAAGTAATTAATTGATAGTACTTTAGAATAATATTCAAAATCTACTTATAAATAAAATGCACATTATAGTTTTTTAGGAGTTATGCAAAATTAAGTTTGCAATCCTTATTTTTTACAGCATTACTATGTATTTGTGTTTATTTGACGTTGTTTTAAAGTTTTATAAATGAAACATAAGAATATAATAATTAAAAAAGATAAACACATCATGCAAAACAAATTTGCATTAATTTTTTTTATTACAAAGTTAAATTTGCACAAAACACAATTTTGTGCAAAGTTAAGTTTGCACTCGGTCAAAACCCTTATTTTAAAACGCAATTGATAGACAAGCCATTATTTCAAAATGATAATAATATTTAAGCCCTTATTTCTAAAAAATATTATTTATTACTTTTTTTGCAAAAAATATTGTCAGAGAAGACCTTTTACCTTATTTCCAGATCTACCCTTATTTTTTTTCAAAAAAAAAAGATTGTATATTATTTTATCAAGGTTATTAACTTATTGTGTATTAAATTATTGAATTTTTACCATACCTGCTAATTCCACTCCCTTCCATTCTATTTTATTACAGAAAGAAATGTAAATGTGCTACACAAATTTAAGTACACTTTCGACCTTGTCATTTGTGCTTGCGTGGTGGTTTGAGTAATTTCTACAAAGAGAAATTTGTAATTAATTTCACGAGTTTTTCTTAAGGTCTAATTAAGATCCCATGTGTGATTAACATCTTCGAATCAGTTGGATCGTCCATGATTTCACCAATTTAATATTTTCGGAATAGAGAAAAACTTAAACCTAATGATACAATCAAGCCCCCGAATTTCTTTATGTAATTATATATTACTATTTATAAGAAACTTATATGCTTATCATCTTTATTTACAAGATAATTATACTGAGTGCATTATTGAGTTGTACATTCCGATAATCTATAACTCGATCATCGATACATCTAGTATAAATAACTGGTAAATAAAGTCGGCTAGTGTAACATTGCTTTATTTTATTTTTGGAGTATGTAGTTCTAATCCTCAATGGACAAAGAGTCTTATTTTTCTTTTTATTTTCCCTGACTCAATTCACGGCTTTAATTCTTTACATTTTATTTTTTAATTATTTGGACAGGGTTGCTGAGGTGTGGAAAGAGTTGTAGGCTGAGATGGATTAACTACTTGAGATCTGACTTAAAGAGAGGCAATATATCTAATGAAGAGGAAGAAGCCATAATTAAGTTACATGCATCTTTAGGGAATAAGTAAGTCAATTTTGTATACGTACTACTCTTTTTTCCTTAGACAGTTGTTTATTGCACCTCCAGCGTACAATCACGTGGTACGCTTGCTCACAATCAAGGATGATACATTAATTAATAGTTAAGCAATATTATAAAATTTATATACGGAATTAAATAGTTTTCGTTCTAGAAAAATTATCTCAAATTATATAATGGGTTTTATAGGTTAAATCAAAAATTGCTAGCCAAAAAAAAAATATTTAAATTTTTTTAAGTATAAAGATGTAAAATATCTGATATAGTCCATGGTAGAAAGTACTTAACATTGTATAAAATATATATTAACTAGATATTTTAAGATCATTTTAGGTATAAATAAAAAGTACGTAGTTTCCTAACTCCTCCCAATTGTTTTCCAAAGAAAATACCAGTCGTGATGGCGGTCATCATTTTCATGTATAGATATTTTTGGTTAAACCGATCTAAGTTTCCCTGTTACGTCCGTGCCAATTGTTATGTTCAAAACGGGTTAACGTACTGTGAGGTTAGCCTCCGTCTGAGAAAGGACAAAAGAATAGGCACAACACTTATTAGTGAGCTATCAATCAAATACTAACGAACGTCATTTTTTTTTGTTTCTAATTTATAGGTGGTCTTTAATTGCGGGACACCTACCAGGAAGAACAGACAACGAGATAAAAAATTATTGGAATTCTCATTTGAGTAGAAAAATTCAAAGCTTTCGAAGCCCCACTGATGAAACTAAACCACCGCTTACCATGGAAAGTAGTGTGAACAAACGGAGAGGTCGGACCAGTAGGTCCGCCATGAAGAGGAACAAAATGTACATTTCCACTATCACTCCAAAATTTTTGGAGCAAAATAAAGAGAGGCCATTCATAAACAGCGTTATCCCAATGCCACGGACCCCGGCGCCCTTAGAGGAAGCGTCCAAGCTGAGTGCCGTGTCATGGCAAGAAGAAGCTATGGGTGGTATTATCTTGGACGACTGTCCAATGGAGAACCAGGGCGCGCCAATGTTATGCCCTAATGAAGAGCTAGATGCACAAATGTTGTGCCTTAATGATATCATGGCGGATGGGGAGGTGAACACAAGTGGGTCATTAAATTTGGTCCAAGATAGAGAAAACAGTGTAATGGTGGTGAATATGGAGGAGAGAGAGAGTGGTAATGGGTGGTACTCAGCTAGTTCTTCAACAAATTCTTTAATTGAAGATGGAAATAATATTTGGAATTGGAATTTGGATGGAAGCTTTGAAGGGAATGATGAGGAAGATAAAATGTTGTCGTGGCTGTGGGACACTAGTGATACTAATGGTGATGAAGGGGAAGGAGACAGCGAGAAGCAAAATGCAATGGTTGCATGGCTACTCTCTTAGTTAATTAATATTTACTAATATAATATAATATAAGATAATATTTCTGTTACAATTAATTATTATGGTTGTTTATGTTTTTAAATTAATATATTAAAATTGGAAATGTAATGTAATGCAATGTAAATGTTGGATCAATTAAGTAGTTAAACATCAATATCTCTTAGATCCGTAATTTGAGTGGACGAGGACATACATTCACGTAACAGGCCTTTAATTCAATGGCCCAGTTAGGTGTAGTGTGATCTCTCGTCAAAACAATAGTTAATAGGCGGGGCCCGCTTCCTGATACACATGTCTACACTTTACCAAAGCTACGAATTAATATTCTTGTTTTAATTAAATTCTACTCTTTCTTGTTCTTTTCTTTTTTGGTACACAATTAAATTCAAAATGGATGTACGTAAGAGGTATATATGATGAGTTGCACCACAAACTATTCCGAATTAATAGGTGAACCCAAATATATTGAACGATAGCTAGTTGGTATACATAGAGTATTGAATATAATATGTATCTTCTCAAAGCGGTAAAAATACATAAGTTACTTGCAAAAAATTATAAGTGTGTCATATCATAAGTATACTAGCTACTTGTGAGTATAAGGGGATAAACTTAAAAAAATATTAATATAACTGTTATAACCGTTATAACAATAAGCCAATGACGTGGTGTAATGAATATAACAATAAAAATTGCTTGTGATTTGTGTATAAAATTAATTGTAATTAATTATCATACTAAAAAAATTTGAATATAATAGATTTAAACGTCATACCAAATTCCAAATGTTTAAATAAACAAATAAGAACCAAGACCGAGTTTAATTTTCAAAGAGAAATTAAATCATTTGACATTGCATGTGTTGGGGTTTGTGAACGCCCCATTTTTAAGGGTCAACATGGAAGACTATAAAGGGTGAAAGAGCAAGAAAGATAAAACAAAGAAGATTGACGAAATATAAAGAAAAAAGGTCGACCGGCTACATGGAGAAGGGCCGGCCGACCACTATGTGCCATGGTTTTTTTGTCCAGAACAGTAACTTCTAGGAGTAGCCTTTTTGTAATGTCAACGGGATAGTTATGATCAACTTCTGTAATGGGAGCTGACTGAATAGATATGCAAACCTATTGCATGGTTTTTTGAATTAGAATAGTGTTTAATGTAGCCTTTTCGAATATGGGTGGGGCATCATTGCAAGCCGATTCTCCTAATTGGAGCTAGCCCAGAATGATGAATAATAATCTTTTGACCTTGAGGCTCAAGGAGATTATCAGACAACTTGATTGATTGAATGGCTGAAAGCCGATTGACCTTCCTAATAGAAGACACCCCTAACAACTTTGTAGCTTAAGATGTGTTGATTAATGTAAATAAGGTTTTCATACATTATTAATGTTAGAAATTTTATGCAATTTTAAACATATAAATTGATTTTGTACAAGCTGATATCAACCAACACCGAGTCTTGTGATAACCACAATCTCCTTAAAACAGTTATGCCTCCTCTCGGTAGTGCTTAAAGACTGGTAAACGACGCCTGTTTTCCAGGATAAAACGATAGTTCAGTGGTACTTTTGCACGTAAATATACTGATCGAACTGGAAAAGCGTGAACTTACCAACGGAGATTAGAACCTACTGTCTAGAGAGGAGAGGAAAACAGGTTTTGAGAGAATTTCGAGATTGTGTTCGTGTGGAAAGAGCCATGGTCTCCTTTTAATTCAAATTGGAGAATAATGCCCATTAACATGGCCATTAATTTAAATTAGTTTCTCAAAAACTGATAATTTAAGTAGGTATTAATCGAAATCAGTTTTCTCAAAACTGACCATTAAGTGGCTATTTTATCGAGATAAATGCAATGAGTTCAAAATTTAAATTGGAAAAAATTAATTTTTCAGGTGCAAAACTTAGCCCGCTCAAGGCTCGCGTTTTGGTCTGCAGGTGCGGGCACACACACGAGCAGCAATGGTTTCAGGCTTTATTTCGGCCTGTGTGACGCCCTGAGTGATGAGTACTCCCTTGTGTGGAGGAATGGTAGCTCGAGCAATGAGTACTCCCTTGTGTGGAGGAATGGTAGCTCAAAAGGGGGGATATCCTTGGAGACCCCTATAAGTAAGATATGGTCGCTAATTAAGTACGAGGCCTTTTGGGTAGCTCACTGGCTTCGGATCCCATAAGAACTCCGAAGTTAAGCGAGTAGTGGACCAGAGAAATCCCAGGATGGGTGACCCCCTGGGAAGCTGGTCGTGAGCTCCCAGAAACAAAACCGTGAGGGTAGATGTCTTGGGATCTCCGAAGTTAAGCGAGTAGTGGACCAGAGAAATCCCAGGATGGGTGACCCCCTGGGAAGCTGGTCGTGAGCTCCCAGAAACAAAGCCGTGAGGGTAGATGTCTTGGGATCTCTGAAGTTAAGCGAGTAGTGGACTAGAGAAATCCCAGGATGGGTGACCCCCTGGGAAGCTGGTCGTGAGCTCCCAGAAACAAAGCCGTGAGGGTAGATGTCCTGGGATCTCCGAAGTTAAACGAGTAGTGGACCAGAGAAATCCCAGGATGGGTGACCCCCTGGGAAGCTGGTCATGAGCTCCCAGAAACAAAGCCGTGAGGGTAGATGTCCTGGGGCTGAGGCCTGGCTAGGACGTCACCCAGAGCGGACAATATCGTACTGAGGTGGGACCGGGTCGTTACAGCCTGTGATTTGCACCCCCCCTACGCTCTATGTGCGCGAGAGAGAGCATTTTATTTTGAAACATTCAACAAGGCATTCACTTGAGCTTAGTTATAAACCCATCAAACTTTTTCCAATTTTCCTATGTGGGATTACCACTTTCATTTGCATTTGTCCATTTCAATTTGCTCACTTTGGGTAACAATTTCTCATTCACCCCTTAACCATTTTGAGCATATAAATACACGATTTTGATGTACTCACGTAGAAGAACACGAATATATTACAAACTTTGACAACCGAGTGCAAAGTCTTATTACAAATTTGCCCTCAAAATGGTAAAAAATGTGTTTTTTAATACCCATTTTCTAACAATTAATTCATGCATGTATGCCAAACAAATTAGTTAAACTATAAATATTGGTTAAAAGGAGTTTAATTGAATTATACAAGTCCATTTACAGAATGAATAGTTCCATCAAATCTATTAATAAATCCACCAAAAAGATAAGTGGTGGTTAGGATTTATTCTTAACTGTAGTTTATTTCCATGTTTAAATTCCAATGAATTCCATTTCTATTAATCATCTACCGGAAGAATAATTAATACTTTCTTAGTTTCCAAAAAAATAATTAAATATTTCTTCGTAGGAAAAGTATTTTCTTGAATTAATTTGTATTATGAAAATATGTTTCAATAACTTAAAAGTCATTTATCCAAAAAAAGTAAAATTATATAAAATGTACTAAAATTAAAATTTTCCAATTCTTATTTAGATGAGGTTAAATTTATTTGGAAAAATCTAAAGTTTATTTTTATTTTCAAAACTTGTTACATTAATTCATTCGATCCATCCTGACACGATTTGCATGGGTTGGGTGGGAGCCAAGTTTTCAAAATAAAAAATATCATGCATTCTAATAAGCGAGTCATGCTTATTAAATTCATTAAATATCTTATTACTACTCCCTGATAAGTCGGGTTTGAATAGAATCTCTCTAATAAGTCGGATTTATAAGATAGTTTTTTTTTTCCTAAACCTAGGTGATTATAACTTCAACAACAAAGCTCCAGTACAAGTTTAAGTGGCTCAAGTTCGAATAAATATAATGCAACAGGGTGGGTCAGAGTCTAGCATTGAGTTATAACTCATGCATAATCAAAGGACCCGGCTCAGGTTTTTCAAAAGAAAACCTACACAGGCTGGGTTGAGTTTTTTTTCACTAGGTGCTTATATTAAATTTTGGTATAAATATTCAACGATTTAAGATATCTCCCTAACAAGTCGAATTTGTGACAAGTTTTGGGGTATAGGTTCTATAACAAAAATCTTGTACGAGTTTAAGTCAATAGTGTTGTAGGCATGTGCATGTCAAGGTGAAATTAGATTAATTAGGACAATTGTAATGTTTATTTTTTATTTAAAATAATTTTTAGATTAAACCATTTGACCATTCCGACCTGATTTCAATATGATAAATTTTGATTAAATAAAATTATAATATAATAAAATTAGAATATGATCGATAGGCCATATTCAAGTTTTCAAAACAAAATCTTCACCTATTGTCTCGAATTCTTTGTAATTTGTGGCTTGTGCATATTGAGTTTCGCTTTAGATTTCATATGGACTAAGATCTCTGTAATCAATCAGGGACGAAACAGGTTTTTTTGAGATAGATGCAAATATGGGAACCACAACAAATACCTATCACGAGTTTTAATCGGGATCAGGTTGGCACAAATTTAACCCGTTTGATCGAATCCAACCTAAACATAATTTGTTTTTCTTTAAATACCCCTATAATATGCTTGCCGATTTATTACACAATCCGATAACACAACACAAAATCGACACATATATTATAAGTCTTCTGGTATCTTATAATTGCTACGCTATCAGATACATCAACTTCAACTATCAAGTTTGGGCTATACATGATTAAAAGAAGCAGCTGCAAGTTTTTTAAAACAATAATCGTACTGATTTGGCTTGGTTCTTCAAACTAGTGGTTGTATTAAATTTTGGTATAAATATTTAACGAACTACGATATCTCTATTACGAATCAGATTTGAGACGAAAATTTGGAAAATCCCTCGAATAAATTCCCGATGAAATGAGTTTTTTTAGGACATGGGGGTGAATATGGGTTGCTCAACATATATTTAAAACAAACTTGGGTTGGGTTCACGTTCGCATAATTTAATATGTTTGGTCTAATCCGACCTAATAAGTATAAGAATTTTCTTTAAATAATTTTATAGTAGGCCTGACAATTTATTTCACGCCCATGTGATCAACAAGAATATTTTAGGTATGGATGAAACCTTCACAGTTGGTTAAGAATGGGTCATAAACGGGTTTTATACGGCTTATGATATCTTGTAACTATAACGCTACCATGTGGGTTAACTTTGAGTATTGAGTTTGATTTATGCATATTGAAAACAAATGGGTGGGGTAGAGTTGTTTCTAACTTGGTGCTTACAATGAAATTTGGTATAAATATTTAAACAGTCTACAATATCCTATTAATTAGTCGAATTTGGGATGGATTTTTAGAAAATCTATCGGCATGTATTTAAGTTGGTAGTATTATCGGTATGAGCATATCTAGTATTAAATATGGATGCCAATAAATGGATGCTAAAAACTAATGTTAACACCCATTAAAAAAAAAAATCTAACTCATATAATTAAAACTTCTATTTTAAAGGCACTTATACTTCAAATAGACAAACTCACTTAAGAAATCTCCATACTTTTCTTTATCACTGACATGTACTTTATTCACATATGTTTATGTTTGTTTGTATACAAACATACAAACATATACATACATATATATATGAATTTTCTTTATATGCTCACATTTCTTTTTCTATGGACCTCCATTAACATCTCTCTATATATATAAGCTGGGATTATTATTTTCTTCTTCCTTGAACCTAATTCCCAAAGAAGGTTTTTTTTTTCTTTTTTCTTAAAGTTGGAGAGGGATAATCAAGCTTTATCCATAGAAAAAATAATGAAAAAAAATGTAAGAAATTAATAATTGTTAAAATAATATAGAGAGAAAGAAGAGAATAAGGGAAATTTTCTTACTCAACTGATATATAATATGGATATGGGTTAGCTCTATTTATATTAAGTGCTAACATCCTTACTTCTCTATAAAATCAATGTGGGACAAGTTACACTATATATACTATGAGTTAATATCCTCATTCATATCACAATTCTAATGTGGGATAAATTATATCTTAGAATATTACATATGGACATCCAAATATAAATATTTTATAACACTCTCTTGGATGTTCATTACGCCACAGTTCAATGACAGTTGCCTCGTTAAAACCTTCATAAGGAAAACCCAGTAGGAAAAAACTAAAGTGAAAGGAAAAAGAGTACAACATTTTTCTGGATCATTGAATTGGCACCAAACACACAATATTCTACCTCGTTAAATCATTTGGACAAAACCTAGTTAAATAAAAAATAGTACATCGTGCAAAAATTAGCCAGTATACTTTAGGATGCTCTCCCTGATTATTTACCCCCTCTCATGACAACAATTGCATTTAATTTGATAATGAAGTCAAATCATAACAATTTCGTAAACAGATTTTTGGAATATTGGTTTCGACAATCTCCTCATGGGAAAACTCTACTAAGTTGTCATTAAAGCGGATTTACTCGATTTCAATCTTTGTGTTTTTTTAATGCTTATGTGAAACATGTCTTATACTTCCTAGCTTAAAACTTTCTTGAAAATGTGCTGTACATATTGCATTATCTTCATAGATAACACTTGGAGCATCTATAATAGAAGACAAATAGCAAGAACTACGAATATTATAATATATTTCCGATTAGCTTCATAAAGAGCTAAAATTTTAAAGTGATTAGAAGAAATTTCCATTAAAATATGTATATTTTATCACTAAGAAATAATAGCATTACCACTAACAAATATTGAATGCAATTGAGATCGTACCTCATGATAATTAGAAATATGTCCTAGATCAGCATAACCTATCAACTTGTAACCCTAAGGGTAATATGAATAAAATCAAATTAGTAGTTCCTCATGAATATCTGATGATATGTTTGATACATATCTAATGTTGTTTAGTTATTGCTAAGTTATATATATTGAGCAAGTTAAGAAAGAAGGAAATATTTAGTTTAGTGCATTGTGATAAGTACTAATTACACTTAAGTAGGGTACTTTAGGACCAATACTTCTTTATCTTCTTATTTAAAATGGTATGAATTTTCATTTATATATAAAGACCAGACAACTATGGGAGTGCCCTTGTTCATAAGAGTATCTCTCGATCCGTAGGTTTAGAAAAAAATTCATTTTTTCAATTCTTTCTTCAAATAGTTAGCATTTTTTTTGAACTCTTCAGGAATTTTAATTAATGTATCCACATAAATTGCTATTTTTGAAAATCATTTTTGAGGATTTGTTTGTAAAGAGACATGGCATGTGGGGTTATTTCTATTTCCTTCATTGGACAAATCTTTTGTTAAGACAATTGTATCGCATTCTTCTAAAATGGATAAATCCATACAACTAGCATCTTAGTTGTATCGAGTACCTATTCTTCAACTTTGCTTCAGGCAAATTTATCCTTTTGGAATTTTCACATAAATGTTAGAGTCTAAATTCCTGTATAAATTAGCAGTTTCAATATATTTGAGTCTCATAGTATTTCAATAACTGCTAAACTAATTATCAAATATTTAATATTTATATATTGGATCCGTAATTGGAGGAATATAATGTTCATAATTAATCCCAAGTTTTTGTAGGAGACTTTATGCCACAAGTCGTGCCTTATGTCTCGTGATTTTATTATACCAATTTATTTTCCTTAAAAACATCCATTTGTAACAACGGTTAATACCTTTTAGAGTTTGTACTATAAGTTCAAATATATCACGTTTATTTAGAGACTTTAATTCTGCCTTGATGGCAATTTCTCCTTTCGTTAATTTTTCTTTATTGACATTTATTTATTGTACGTGGTTATGTATCACTATTATTATTGCGGCTAAATGACCAAAAATAACAACGTACTTTACCCCGTTTTTCACTTAGGTCATTATACTTTTTTTTCCATCAATAGCACCAACGAAGTTTGGACGTTATTTCAGTTACATCCAAAACGTAACTTTCGTCCATTAAATTTAACGGAATGCTTATGTGGACAATAACTTCCGTCCAAAATATGATTTGGCTTATTTTTTAAAATTAATTAATAGATTATGTGGGATTTAAAGACACATCAGATCCTTCCTCCTTCCCTTTTGAAAAGATTGCAAAATCGCCGAGCAATTCCATCGGTGGCGGCAGAAGAGGATATATGGTTGAAGAAGAGAAATGAAGAGCTAGCTAGAGAGAGAATTGGAGATGAGCGTGGAGAGGGAGGAACATGAATTTAATCAAGATGCAGAAGACACGGGAGAGAGAGAGAGCGTTGTGATTGTATATATATATATATGTAGAAAGAGAAAGTTGTGATTGTATTAGGAGCTGTAAATTTATAATCCTCCCTCACTCGTCTTCAGTTTCTCTCTCTAGATTAACGCAATCGTCTTCCACTCTCTTTTCCTATTTTACGTCAATCTTCCACTCACTTAAAAATGACTTTCCGACGAACCCACTTTATTGTTGTATTCTTCCTTTACCTGTTAGCCCCATATCTATCTCTCGAATTTCACAAAAAACGCAAACATAAAATCAATAGCCCCATCAAAAATGCCTCCGACCCAACCTCATCGAAAATCAATGTAACCGGGAAAAACAGAGCATCCAGTGATTGAGTTGGAATATGAGAAGAGAGAAACGTCGAGGTGGAGAGAGTGGCGGAGAAAGTGGCAGAGAGAGAAGGTGTGGTGGGTGTGAGCAAAGGGGGTGATGATTTGAAAGTTATCAGAGGTGATGTCGATCGGTGATGGGGACGGAGAAGTGAAGGGAGGAGAGGAATGAGGAGATGCAGGGGTGGTAGGGGAGGAGAGAGAGAGGGGGATTTTTTTAGGAAAGAGGACGAAGATAGTGAGAGAGAGGTGTATTTTTGTGATGTGTTACTTTATTTTATTTTTTTAATAAGTCACGTCATATTTTACAGTCCACGTAAGCAATCTGTTGTCCACGTCAACATTTCGTTGTCCACCTAAGTATTCTGTTAAAATTTAATAGATGGAAGTTACATTTTGGATGTAACTGAAATAACGGCCAAACTTCGTTGGTGCTTTTGATGGAAAAAAATGTATAATGACCTAAGTGAAAAACGAGGTAAAGTACATTGCTATTTTTGGTCATTTAACCTATTATTACCCTTTGATATTCAAGCAGCCACTGTATATGCAAATAAATTATCGATAACGTACATTTTATTTTTTACTTCACATCTCGCTTATTAAATATTGAGATCTCTTTATTATTTGGTACCAATGCCTCTTTAGGGGCTTCTGTAGTCCTTTCAGGGACTTGAGTATTTTTCAAGGTAATGGCCTCTTCTAGGGCTTTAGAGAGAGTAAATTTTCTCATGACCTTTTCTTGAGTGAAATAGGAAACCTCTCCGGGAGTGTTCTTAGGGCATGATTACTCATACTTCCTCTTCTAATGATTTGAATATTTGAAACTTATAAGTCTGCCATGCTTCTGATGTGGTACATATTCATTAACTGCCATATTTTGTATTTGTTTTGCAGGGACTATAATTCCGGCAGATGCATTTATAGCCGACAATATAACTTTGTTACCTTTTACTGCATCATTAAATCTACTAGTAATGTGTTTACAATTTCTTACAAAACAATATTCTCCGTACCTTCTTATATCGCGATGTACGCGGGTCTAGATGAGACATAGTGGGATTGTTCCACTATAATTCTTGGCATTCTTCTGGAATGGGTAGTTATGCAAGAACTTTCTTATCTCCTCCTAACGGCAGGAATACTTTCTCATCAAAGTGATAATCTGTAAAACGTGCAGTAAACACATCTCCTCTATTTGATTTTAAATACAGGATAATTAAAGTGAATCAAAGCATATACGAATAACACAACTAATTTTGGGCAAATTAGATTAATAATTGTGCTATCAAATACGCATGGTAAGTTTTTAAGTTTAATTCTAGTTAACTTTCATGCAATGTAATATGTATTCATACACTAACAGGTAATCTAGAATGCATGAATAATGCCTTACACTAAGTGAAGGTGTTCAACATCTATCATTATAAAAAAATAGTTATTAATGACTTTAAAATTGAACTTATTTGTATTGTCAAACTTTATAAAAAATTTAAACTCTAAGTTAAGTTTCATAATTTAGGCTAATAGACTTACAAAAAATAATATATAGTAAAATGAAGATGACTTACATATCAATGGATGCATATACACTTGGGGAATTTACAAATATACAAATATCTTTTTGCATTCTTTCAAAAAAAATGTCAATTTAAAAAAAATTAAATAAAATAATTTAGTAACAAGTTTACCTTTACAAATACAAGGTAAAAGAAAATACACATTTAGTATAATAAACTCTAAATTTGTTAACTGGTACCCTTAAGAGTTGTCTATTATTCTTCTTAACTTGGTAGTTCCAAGATGCCTACTTACCATGCAAAGAGTTGAGATTTTTGAGATCACTAAAGTTTTTGTGCTTTTGACTCGGCTTGAACTTTTGACTCATAATCGAGTGTGATTCAGCGTTAAATAGTGTTGTATAATAGAAATTCGATGAGAAAATACTTAATTTTTTTAGTGGGAGCTTCTGGCTCTTAACACTAGTAATGATGCATAATGTTGTGCAATAGAAACCCAAGGAGAAAGTAATATTGATTATAGTGTGAGTTTCTGATTCCCAATACTAGTTAATAATGCATAGTAATTCTTTGTTACAATCACTGTATATTTCAATATGATATCCATTAATGTTAAGCAAGTTTTTTCAAGAACTACTTGATAATAATAACCTTTAATGAATATGTTAGTAATATTTGGTAATATTATATACGTTCTTTTGGAGCTTTCAATCTTTTGTACAAGTCCAAATATAGTGGATACTTTGTGTGTATTAAGCACCAACTTATTGAAAAACTTTTAATTTTTCAATAATAGCATTTGATATTACACCGTCTAAAAAGTGTATTATGCAATCCATAATCCATACCTTTAAATAAAAGAATCAGAAATAATGGCAATTTAGGTTTTTTAGACCTAAATTTGTTTTGCTATTAGCTTCTCATCAAAAATCTTTTTATCAAGGGGAGTGTAATCAGTAACTTCATAAAAATAATTTCAACTATATGATATCTACTGAAGATATACTTATCAAGCTCTCCCCAATTAAGCATGATTGTCTCCACATCATTAATAAAGATCTTGTATTTAACTACCACATATTTTGGTATATGGTTATGATTTTGGGTCTGGCGCTTCTGATGCGCACAAAATAGTGCAATCGTATACACCCAAGTATAGGCGGTCGAGTTGTAGTATAGTATTTAGGAAGTCCGAGTGTCGAACCACAGGGGGGTGAAAGCTTTGTATGTCACGACTTTATATAATATATGTTGATTGATTAAAAGTTATTTTGTGAATTGTTTTACGAAAGTTTGAAACATACTTTTAGAATTATGAAAATGCTCTTGTATTAAGGAAATCAAAGGCTTTGGGGGATTCTTTGTTGTCTATAATGACCATGTTTCAATGAATCCAATTCGGCTCATTCATTCACCTTAGTATGTTATATATTTTCTTATCAAATAGAGGTCTAGACGTTAGTGCTAAAAGATTTTGAGGAAATACAATCAATCCAACTCCACTAGGCCACAAAATGAGGGAAGACAAACATCACATTTAAGAGAACAAACAAGCAATTAGAGAGTCCTTAAATATGGGCATAAAGTGTGTTTAAGTGTTGTAGGTGACAAAGGAAATAAAACCATACTTTACACTTTAACCACAAGATGTGACCATATTTAAAACAAACATTTCTAATTTTATATAAATAACATAGCCATCCATTTATAATGGTGGTTGTTGAATATTGAAGTTCCTTGTTTGTATATAAATCATTCAACCAGTACTAATCATACTTGGCATAAAAAGTCTAAGTTTCATTTATGTACTAAATTATTCCATTTATCACCAAAGAATTCCATATACTTGGCATAAGGAAGCAAATGAGATTTAAATAGAAGTTCCATAATTTTCATGGTGTTTTAAACCATATAAGATTATGAAATATAATCAATAGATGACAAGCATAACTATTTGACAACACTAGGCATGAAGCTTGAAAGAATTAGAAACTAGAACATGTTTATTTTTACAACAAGTTCACCCCCTAGCCTTGGCTAGGTGATTCACCCCTCCATAGATGATGAAAACATGTTAAAGATGAAGTAGAATAAAGGGAACACTTATATTAATATATAAGAAGTGAGTTTGTTACAAGTTGAAGAGAATGCAAGAAGAAAATGAAAGTTTCTCTCAATTTCTCTCTCTTAATTCTCTCTCAATTACAAGGGTGTAGTCTTTTTCTAAAAGTGTATCTAAAATTCTCTATATCATTCTTGAACCATGCCCTCTATTTATAGAAATCCTAAGGAGGTGGGGGCAAGTGGACAAGTTGCAAAGGTGAGGTGTATTTGGTCTTTGTGCAAGTTAGCAAGTTGATGCAAGTGGGAGAAAATATCTGCAGGAGACCAAGATCAATATTGCTTCAAAGCTGCTGGTGGTGAAAGAGGCAAGATCGATCTTGCTTCAAAGCTGCTGGTGGTGAAAGAGTCAAGATCGATCTTGGGTGGCCAAGATCGATCTTGGAAGCTCTCAGGTCCTCTTTTGTTAAGGCTTGGTAGGAACCAAGATCGATCTTACTAATGCTAAGATCGATCTTGGCTTCTTCAAATGTTTCAAAATCTTCTTTTCTTGCCCACGCTTCTCTCGATCTTCTCTAATTCTTCTAACATCTTTTGCTTTCCATTCTTTCCAATGAATTTCCACATCAACAAAAGCACAACCTTTTGTACACAATTAAGCTTGCAAAATTAGATTAGTAACCTAATTTGCTATTGAATCAACAAGCGATAATTTGGAGTTTATTTGATGTGTTTAGCCATATAAGTGTACTATAATGTGCATGCATAGGCTTATACAAGTGCATTATAATACACTTATCAACTTTTTAACAAACTACTTCAAGTGGTTCTTGAATTTTATATTAATTTTAGCCTTTATAACTACCTCTGCTAGAGTAGTTACTATGTTTACTTCTAATAGATGATAACTATTATTCACCTCTTTTGGAGGAATTGTTGCACCTATTTTCTTGACCTTTATTTTGACAAAAGTTGGTACTTTCTTCAGGAATTGCCTTAGACTAATTGTTCTAAAATTATGATTTCATTAATATTTAATTGTTCTATTTTGATATATGGAGACATCTAACTTGCCTAAAACACTTGAAAAATTATAATCTTGATAGTGCTACTTCAGGAGCATGTTCAAAGCATAAGAGATATGGAGTCTTTGATATTGCTGCTTCAGGAGCAAAATATTAAAAATAAAATAGTTATACTTAGCCATCATCATAGATTCAATCTATTCATTACGAGTATTGGCATGATGGTCATCTTTTAGGGATTGCCAAAGACCTAATAAATCTTTCTTAAGTATGTATAGATTAACGACGAAGAAAGTTGAGAGTTGATGCTATGTCTTGTGACATTTTAGGCTCATAAGAAATAATGAACTGCAAGTTTTTCATTAAAATAAATATAAAACTTTGGGTTCATAAGAAATCATAAAACTTTTGGTTTTATCAAAAATTTCGAGCCTAAAAATTCTAACCTTGTATACTAATCTATTATGTTTGCAATAATTTATTTTACTATTTAGAGCAATTATAAAGAAGGGACATAATAGGAGGATTATTAAGTTCATATTGGAAATAATATAACAACATATTTGATTCAATAACCTCTTATATCAAATTCATGGGACTTTGATTTAATTTCTTTTATATCAAAACTTTAGATTTGATTAAGTCCAAATTTATGATTATGGAGCTTCAGATCCACAATAATTATTATGAAACTTCAGATCCAAATTTATAAATAAAGAACTTCATGTCTTTAAATAAAATAAGAACTTTTGGTCCCAAATATATATCGTATTATCATGGATCTTCGGTTAAGAATAATGAATAAGGTACTTCAGGTTTCGAATATAAATTATGGATCTTTGGGTCCAGAATAATGAATAGGGAACTTCAAGTACCAAATATAAATATGAATCTTTGGTGATGTTTGGTAGATGTTTTGAGTCGAGTTTTTAAAATATAGTGTTTGGTAGAATTTGGAAGTATGTTGAAAAGTGAATTTGGTTTTTGTTTGAGTTTTTTTCAACTAACTAAAAAATCTCATAAAAAAATTTCGAAAAATAGTCACAATGGATCTTATTTTATAGATCTCGACGAGTATGTTTTAAATATATATTTTTTATTTAATTTTGATTTTAGAATTTAAAGTTATGTTGTTTTAAAAGTTTTTTTAGAGAGAAAATAAAGTGAAATAAATTTTGAGAAGTGTAAAAGTAGAGTTGATTTTGAGTTGAGTTTTTAAAATTTGGGAAACAAAAAAAAATTAAATGCATACCAAACTGGCCCTTCATGTCCAGAATAATGAATAGAAAATTTTAGGTCCCAAAAATACAAATCATAGAGTTGCGAGTTCAAGATAATAATGATTATAAATTTCAAGTCCCAAAATATAATCATGGAATTTCAGGTCCATATTATTTATAAAATAGAATATTTAAAATCTATACTAATAATAGAAGACAAAACAAAACAAATTATAATCTTATAAAAGAAAATAAATCATATATTTGACCTGTATGAAGAAATTAAAAAATTACGGTGCCTGATTTCGAACTGGCATCCAAGAAGAAGAAATATAAATTTTAAACTATAGTGGCATGCTTTTGCATGACCAACCTTCAAGAAGAAGGAAATTTTTTAACTATGGTAGCCTGCTTTTGCAATGGCCTCCAATTGACTGTAGAGTAATCGTGTTGATAACGTGTTAAAATAATGGAGAGAGAGAGAGATAAGAGAATAACAGAAATCTTCTTATTCAATCGATATATAATATGTGTAGTGTTTAGCTCTATTTATATTAAGAGTTAATATGCTTACTTATCTATAAAATCAATGCGAGACAAGTTACACTATATATACTATGATATAATTTTCTCATTCACACCACAATTCCAATGTGGGAATTGTATCTTACATATTACATATGGACATCCACATATCCATATTTTACAACAATAATCATTTTTTAACTAGACAATAATGGTAATGAAATACCAAAAGATGAAAAATACAATATTTTTTAGGTTAAAAATAAAGACAATCAAATGCTTCTCGATGATAGTTTCCATGGAATATAATTATAATCAATTCAATTCTAGGCAAATTCAATGTCTGCTAAAAGCATTCTAAATTTTATTTGATCAATTTTCTTGATGAACAACACGAATTACTGAGAGAAAAAGAAATCATGGAAAATGACTTAATGGATGAAAATAAATGTTTGTAAAGCAATATTTTTTATTGAAAAATAATTTCATCTTTAGGATGTCATAATGTTTTCAACTTCGATCTATTTCATTGGTAATTATTAAGACCATACTTATATTTGTTTTTCACCAGTAATTATTAAGACAATATTTATATTTGTAATTCTCACGGTTAAATTGTATTTAGTGATGGAATTATTTGAGAATAAAATGACGTTTTTGCGATCGCAACTAACTTATAGAATTTTGTTCTTTAAGAAATTATTTTTAGTGGCTAAACAATTTTGTTGCAAAAATATTATTTTGTTGTAAGTGTTTCTATTAGGGTGCTTTAATTATTAAGTATGCTTTTCTAAATTTAAAATTGAAGTGCAGTTGCTTAAAAAATAGATTTCAACACTAATTTTTTTAAATGCTTTTACCGGCACTCATTAAATATAGCACAATTACACGTGTACAGAGTTTTTACAATTGACGATTTCTTTAATTTAAAGATATGTTGAAGGCAAGGTGTTAACAATTTTTCATAATTAAGGGTTAAAGCCCACTTGTATGAGAAATGTACTTATATCACTATTGACGACAAAACCTCTTAACTGCGCATTGAGGGCTCGGCATGTACATTTATATTAAATGGGAGAATGCCCTAAGGACCGTTCATGGAATTAATGGACCACCTCTTCTCCTCTATTTATATCACTTCTCATGGAGGTTGGTGCTTTCATAATTGAAACACAATAACTACCTAGAATGAGGCTGACTTTGTCTACGGCTTCATTATTATAAATGTTTTGCTTATATATGAAAAAAGAAAAAGAAAGCATTATTACAATATTTTCTTTTTAAAAAATAAAATAAAATTATATAAGTGCTATATTATTTTTCATTTACTCAATCTAATTATTAAAGGTTTCGTGATGTTTATTTCTTTTAGTAATAGTTAAAATGAATATTTTAAGAATATATTGTTAAGTATCATACTCATTAGTCATTAAAATTCTTTTTCTTAGTAGTTTAAACTTTTGTAAAGGACAGTTTTTAACATAATCTTATAAGTTGGTAGTGTAAGAAATTCAAAATTCAAATCTCGGCACTTCCTTCTCTCGTTTCTCTCCACGTGAGAATATGGTATTGCACGTGAGAGCGGATGTTAAGTGTGATATGTATTACGCATTTTTTTTTCTCTAGTGACGGTTTAAGTGGGGTTTATTTAATCTCTTTTTGCCCTTAGTCAAAGCTGTATCTTTTTATAACTTGCAAATTAAGAAGGAACTGAAGAAAAAACTCCATGCAATTAATTAGAAGTTGAATTGGTGAAGCTGAACTACCATTTATTAGTTAATATATATATATATATATATAGTTGTAAAATGGACCTATATATACCATTGGCATTTAGGAATTTGGCATTGGGGTTATGGCCGCAGCCCGTAACTTTTTACCTACCAATAAATGAATACATGGATAGAATACCTATAAATTTATGCCTAGGACTATGATTTTATTTATGGCTTTGGCAGCGTTTTTAGCCCGATTAGGACCAAGCTATAATATTGCGTCTATAATTTTTAAAATAGAAAATTATCCGTTAACCCCCCCGCCTTTTTTAAAATATAAAAAATAAAAAAAAATCATTTTTTGGTGAAAAACTTAAGTCTAATTTATTGTTAAGGTTTTGGTCCTTTTCGAGTGGTACGTCGGCAAGCAGGACGTATTGTATTTTGATGAATTTTCGTTTTTAACATTTGCCAGTTGCACCGTTTATCTTCACTGACTTTTATATCTCCGTCATGTTTTTTTAATTTTTTTAATTTTTTTTTTTGCAGTTTTGTCTTTATCAAAGATTCAAAATGAATCAAGACCTAAATTGAAAAAGACTCGACAAACAAAGCTAATTTTATTTATTTTTTATTTTTTGTGAGAAAAAAAAATCATTAATGTACATATATAGAACAATGACAACCTTCATTGTCATAAAAGAATTTATAACGGTTAAAAATGCCATAAGTAACTAGTTCTAGGAAAGCCATATAATTAAAATAAATAATATATATATTTTTTTCAATAAATAAATAAAAATTCAGAGCCTATCCAACAATTTAACATCTTATAGATACAATCCTATCAAAAAAACTATACAATAAATTAAATCAAAGGTATATAATATTTCTCCCCATAGTTTCAAGATCCAACATGTGCATATATCATATTAGAGTTCGGAGTATTTAACCTAAAATTAATTGACAATAGATAAAGTATCCCCTTATTTTTATTTATTCCTTTGGGATGATCTTATTTTCAGATGCGGGACTTATAGTATATCAACACGCTCCCTCACGAATAGTGTAATTTTGAACCTAACATGTGGACTGTTTATATTGGGTGACGTGGAACTCGTGTGATCGTTGCACTTTAACACGGTGAATAACCTTCCGTCTGATACGTAATCAAAGTAAATTAGAGAATCTTGTATTGTATTGAAAAAATATGGTATTTATACAATTGTTAACAAACCTAACCCTAACCTGAGTCATACAAACTAATTGAGCCCGCTGTCATGTTTAAGGGTAATACAGGTACGCCTAGGTCCTGAGAAATTCATTAGCAACTCCAAGCTGGCGTACTGATATGGCTCACTAATCCAATACCGGTACGCTTACCTACAGAGCTCGACTCACGCTAACACACGGAACCAAAGGTTGGATTATTGATCGAAATTTTAGAAAGTCTTTGTACATCACAACAATGTTTTTTTTATCGCTCTGCCAATAATTAACGTTTTTCAAATAATTTTATCATAATTTACATTATCTACTTTGATAAGCACTCAATAATTAACATGTTACGAACCCATGGGTAGATTTTGTCCGGGTAAACTAGCTTACAAGAGAAGCTAGAGTGCCCTTGTTCTTTATAAACTACTTCTAAATCTACCAGCTCCAGAATCGTGGTCCACAATGGCCCATGCTATGGCAGCACACTCTATTGACACCGGCTGAGTGACAACGAATGACTTGGCTCATAATGCCAAGCATTTTAATCCAGCCTTAAGGATGCCCCTTCTGCATGGGACGTTTCGAGCCATATCTTGACTTTGTTATATCCGGTTCCATACCTAGGTGCTCAGTCCCATACTCGAGCCATAGCTTAGCTACACTAAATACCTGGCAAGATGCCTAAGCTCTGATACCACTTATTTCTAACCCATGGGTAGAAAACTTATCTCTAAAAATCGACTTAATTACAAGGGAAGTGTGCCTGTGGGCATTACAAACTACTCCCAAATCTATTATTTTTTCATGTGAGACTTAGGTTCACATAAAAACTAAAATCTGATATTTGTTTCTTAAAAAAGAGTTTATCTCACGTAGAGACTGAATTCTCTCAAAGTTGTTGGTTATTTCGAAAACTAAAATTAAGAACATTTTACCTACATTTTGTTATTCTATAATATCTTTTTTTTAACTCGTTATTCTATAATATCTATTATTATATAAAATCAAAATGCATTTCGGCTATTGATGATAAAGCCAAAACAAATTTTAGTTATTGAAGTTGTATTAGGTCTTTGATTTTTCAATTTTGTTCTTACGGGTTTTATTTCACAAAAAAAGAAAATCATATTACAATGTTTACAATGGTTTTTGAACCGCTACACCACTTGCTATTATATTATACAGTTTATTTTTAAAATATGTATAACTGAATTGCACAAATATAGTGAGTATTTATACGTGAACTTAATGAGTTCAATTTTGTTCATCCCCACTCATGTAGGTTATTCTAACTTTCATTCCTAACCCTGCACACATTATTTAATAGCGTTATGTATTTTTTTTTAAATGAAAAATCTCCTAACTTCCTAAATTAGCGGGATAATTAATTTAAATTCCTAAAATAATACGACAACTCATTAAATGTTTATGTTATATCACAAAAAAATAAAATAAAACAAAACAAAACTATTGTACAAAAAGAAAAGGGGGTACGGTTTCTATATATTCTTTTAAGAAAAAAACTTAAGTCTTTTATTTATTTTTGTTATTCTTTTAATACATGCAATGGTAAAAATTGACTGTTCGAGGGGAGAGTGTGTTAGCACGGAAATTTGATATTTAACACATTTTAACCATTTAGCTAGGCAACCCGCTAGACACGACAACAAGTTGGTTCGTATTGGGATATAATGAATGTGGTAATTTTTTTGCATTAAACACTATCCAATAAGCTCTTAGATAATATTTCAAAAATCGTATACAACTCGGATAATCGAGCGATATGACACAGTTGATATTGCTCGATTATATCTGTTAAACTAAATAAATCTTGTAATAAAAGTAAGACGAGTAAAGAACTAGAAGTACTAAAAAAAATTAAGGAAAAATGTCCATAGATCCCAAACATTCATTATATTAAAATTTTAAAAATTTGTTAATAGATCTAATAGGTCACTCGAATTTATTTACGATGAATAATCAACCAATTCGTTATAATATTGTGTCAGCAGATAAATCCAGTAAGTAACTGAATTTGTCAATAGTTAATCAATTACCTAATATAAAACCATTTGCATAGTCCACCACCAAATACAAACCCAAAACCATCAGCAACCACGTACTGTCCACGGCCAACAAGATAAATGGCTACAATATTTAAGAATATCAATTTATCCATTAAAGAAAACAACCACAATCTAGTTCAAACAAAGTATTCAATTAATAATATGAATGTATCTAACTTTTGCTCAAACGTGATCAATATTAACCGCAAATGCTTGTTTCTACGCAAAAGTATTATTATTCAGCGTAAACTAGCTCTAAGAAGACGTCTGAACCATTTTTTAAGGTGGGCGCTATTCGCACACCACAAATTACTTGGTTTTGGATCATTTCTTATAAACACTCCAAAAGGTAAGTTACTTTCTCGTCTCCACTCCAAAATCACTTTCACCACTCCCACTATTACACAAAGTAATTAACTAATTAAATATATTAATTAATAAATTAATTAAATTAAAAAAAAACAAAATCATTCCACCACTTCCCCTTTTCAAAACACGCACGCTCTCTTCTCTCATTTCCCTCCCTCGCTGTAACCTTTCTCACCCACTCCTCCTCACAGACTCACCCATTTCTCAGTCAATCATCTCCCTCATCTTCGTCTTCACCATTGGCATCATCATCTCCTTGCTTACGTCTTCAGCATCACCAAGTAAGTTAAACATTTTGCCCTATTATGACCTAATAATTGTTTGATTAATTGTGGTTGTAACCTATATCAAAATTTACCCAAAAATGAAAAAGTTTTATTAATAAGTTTAGCATCCTAACCTTTCAAAGGAGAGGTACGGTTTGGACACAAGCTTTTTTTCTTTTCATTCTTTTCTCTTAAGTTAGATATTGCTATGCATGTCAGATTATTACCTAACTGCTTCATGCCCAAAAATTCTTAGAAAAGCTGAGGCCGGTCCTTAAGAAATATAATTAGAAGAAAATTGATTAGATTAGTGTTCTATAATATATATATATATACCTACCATATTTAAAGTGGTGCCAGTTTACACTAACATCATCTGGCTTGCCCATCACTGTCCATTAATATTATAGGCTGGAAAGTAAGTCTCACTCGCTGGACATCAGTCACCCCATGTCCAACGAGAAAGTAAGTCTCACTCCCTGGACATCCGGCATCTGGTTGCACCATAGTAACCCAATGTCTAACGAGTAAGACTTACTGCTTGCATATGTTTTCTTGTTTTATGGATGAAATTTAAGGTTCGAAGTTTTGTCTTCTAAAGTAGCATTCTCAAGGGGCTTTACGAGGTTTTGAAAATAAACAAAGAAAATGTTAATAGACTTGCCCTTTTGTGTATATGCTCCTAGCGACTATAGTTCTTATCCTTCTTCCTTGACTTTGACACCAATCAACTAAACTATAGGGCGAGAAGGAAATACCTAGACAAATAAACATTATACACAACAAATTAATAACATATTATACTAAAAAAAATTCGTATTAAAAAAATCATTTAAGGCATTGTAGTCAAGTTATAAAGTAAACTTACTTCGTTTGTTACAAAGACTGGAGTAACATCAATTTTTATAGCTTTATCATTATCCGAATTATGGTTACCAATGGAAAGGAGGAGGGGCTGGTCATCGATGTTGGAATTATGGCCACTAACATCAACCTTATGTTCACCACAATAAATTGCATCTAGACACATCATATTATCTAAAGATTGGTCTTCCCCACCATCGATACTTGTTTCACCATAATTACAAGGCTCTAATTCAAGGCAATCGGGATTAAGAGGTTTTGCTTCAAATTGGCCAAAGTCAATTTCGTCAAGGCAATATACATCTTGAAATAATGGAATTACTTGAAGATTAGTTTATTAACCAATTATAACTTTTGTAATATCAAATTACCAAGCAATTTTTTCAGTTAATGAACACCCAGAAACAAATTTGTCCTGCTTGCTACATGTCTGGTAATTATACTTATCATACTCGCTTATCATGAAGCGAGTTACAGGCTACGACTGTCTACTGATGTCTAGCGAGTGGACATGACAACAAAATTTCCCTATGTCGCTACATTTCCAACAAATGAACTACTATAATTCACTCCATGTTAAGCGACTGTCACCTTATTTTCTAGGTATACTCTGTTCAATGCTTTAGAGTGTTGTGTATGTATTCATTGCTTAAATATGAAAAAAAGAAACATCATGACATACAAAACACTAAGCATACCTCTCCTTCATCACCCTTTTCTTGTATATCACCTTTAGGTTCTTCATTATCTTTCATTTTTAAATCTATTGTGTTCTCACCACTATTCATGGGTCTAGGGTTTCTTGCTTGCTTCTACAAAGTATTGCTTTAATACTTGATTTTCTTCAATCAATGGAAGTCTTTGTGCATTTCAATCAAGAAGAGGAGAAGAAAAAAAGAGACCAACGATTTTGGCGTGGTGGAGCATTTGGAGGGGAAATCAAACGTGAGATAGCATTTAATTCCATTCGAATTTGAAAAAGTAATTATAAGTTAATATAATATGTAATTAGGAAGATTAATTTTAACTTTAGGTAAATAACCATTGGGTAAAAATATAAATGAGTGGTGTGCAAATAGACACCTAAAGCATTTTTAATACTGGAGTATTACCAAGTAATTCTTGGTGTGTGAATAGCATCTGCCTTTTTTGACTACCAATAAATGAAGACATGGACAAAGTACTTATAAATTTATGCCTAGGACTATGATTTTATTTATGGCATATATTGACGGCGTTTTTAGGCCAATTAATTAGGACCGAGCTATGATTTTGTACTTAAAAAAAAGAGATAATGGGTTATAAGGTCTCGCTCCGTAATGTGTTATAACTCTAAGGACGGATTCATGTTTAATAAAGGGAAGTAATACTAATTTCATAATTTGGTTTTACAATAAGGACACTTTTCATAATATTAATTTATTTTAAGGAAAATGATAAATGTTGATGGACAAAACTACCCTACTATATCATTTATTATAATTATACAAAAGACATATTATTCTCTCTTACATACACATAGTTTAGAGAGAGAAAACAAAAAACAAGAGAAAAGAGAAGTTGTCTCACCACCACCACCACCACCACCACCACCACCTTACTCTCCGATCGCATCTCCAAGAGGATCATCGTTCTCATCATCATCATCATCATCATCTTCTTCTTCTTCTTCTTCTTCTTCTTCTTCTTCTTCTTCTTCTTTTTTTCTAGATCTGCAATCGTAAAACATATATAACTTTTGATCGAACCGTTGGATTTGGCTGATTTTTGGATATGTTGTTCGGAAGACAAAGTTACTATCATTGCGCGAAAAATTAAGACGATCAGAAGTCGTTTTACTATCGAAATCGATCAATTTTAACAGCCCAACGGGATTTGAAAAAAAAATATGATTGTAACTCTTTTTTTTTTATTTTTTTATGAACCTTACGTCGATCCATATCTATATACATATAAATAAATTGAGTGGATGTTGATCTCATCAATTTTGTTGTTCTCTATTTTGTAATAGTGCTAAAATTATTTTAACACCTTTTGATTTGTTGTTCAAGTTGTGTTATCTTATGGTTGTTGTTCAGAAGGTGCTAAATGCATTTAGCACCTTCTGGTTGTTGTCTAGATGGTGCTAAATGCATGTAGCACCCTTTGGTTACTGTCCAGAGGGTGCTAAATGCATTTAGCACCTTCTGGTTGTGGTGCTTAATGTATTTAGCACCTTCAGATTGTTGTCCAGAGGGTGCTAAATGCATTTAGCACATTCTGGTTGCTCTCTAAGGGGTGCTAAATGCATTTAGTACCTTTTGGTTGTAGCGCTAAATGCATTTAGCACCTTATCGTTGCTGTCTTGCGGGTGCTAAATGCATTTAGCACCTTCTGGTTGTGGTGCTAAATGCATTTAGCACCCTCTGGTTGCTGTCCAGGGGGTGCTAAATGCATTTAGCACCCTCTGGTTGCTGTCCAGGGGGTGCTAAATGCATTTAGCACCCTCTGGTTGCTGTCCAGGGGGTGCTAAATGCATTTAGCACCCTCTGGTTGCTGTCCAGCGGGTGCTAAATGCATTTAGCAACTTCTGGTTGTGGTGCTAAACGCATTTAGCACCCTCTGGTTGCTGTCCAGGGGGTGCTAAACGCATTTAGCACCTTCTGGTTGCTGTCCAGAGGGTGCTAAATGCATTTAGCACCTTCTGGTACCTTTTGGTTGTAGTGCTAAATGCATTTAGCACCCTCTGGTTGCTGTGCAGGGGGTGCTAAATGCATTTAGCACCTTCTGGTTACTGTTGGTGTTATAATGAGACGATATTATAAGGAAGGGGTATTAGTGTCTTTTTTTGTATAGTGTCCTTAATTTACATAGCTAATTTTTAAATGTCCTTTATAATTATATTATTATTATAATGAGCCCTTATACCTAATTGCCTCTAAAAAAAACTATAATTCTGCTTCTATAATTTTAAAATAGAAAATTAGAATCCCTTTTAAAAACAATTTTTAGTGAAAAACTTATTAGGATAATAATATTAACACCCCATAAAAATATTTTAATACTTTAAAAGAATTTTTAGTGACACTTTATACAAATCTTTAAAAATATTTGAATGTTTTTATAGTATATTAATATCATTAACCCTAATTTATTAATTAAGTTTTAAACCTTTTTGAGTGGCACGTCAGCTAGCAGTGGGTATTGTACGTATTTTGATGAATTTTCTTTTTTAACGTTTCCCAGTTGCACTGTTTATCCTCATTGAGCTTTATATATCCGTTCTAATTTATTTATTTATTGCATTTGTCTCGCTATCAATTATTCCAAATTATTCACGATTAAAACAAAAAAAAGACTCTACAAACAAAGCTAAATATATATTTTTTTATGAGTGAAAAAAATAAATTCATTAATGATAGAACAATCACAATTTTCCCTGTTGAGGGTGCCAAATAACAGGATGTCGACCAGAAGATTATCTTACGAAAGTGGTTGGTAGTCAAATTAAAAGGAGCCAAACAGATTTTTATGAGGTCTCATTGGCCAACCCAGCCAGAAGCGACTAAAGATGCAGATAAGAAACGGGTTTGAGCTGCCATGATTAATCCCAATCTTGTAGGAGTTATCATTTTTTATATCTTTACATTGTTTGTATTTGTTTCCTAATCAAAAACTACTATCATGTAAACCATAATCCTATACACTACAAATAGGAGAAGGGTACACCATAGAAAGGATCCCCATTCATAAAGCTTTGAAGCACAATAGCCAAACTCTTCATATACCCATATTGCTTTTCATCATAATATAAGACAAGTACAACGCAAAGGGTGGGCGTACTCTAAACCTACACTATCCATTGGATAGGGAAACCATACTATAATAAAAGTATCTCATTTTGGTGTGTTGGTTGTTTTTCCTTTACATATGTAGTTTATGTTCTAGCAGGATCTATAATTATTGTGTGCTAATGATCCTTGAATTTGTTGATCGCACAATTGGCGCCGACTGTGAAAACAAGTGCTAGCGTAAGTACATATCTTTTCTTTATTTCTTCCAACTTGCTTAAAAACCTTTATGAATATGGTCTAAACCAAAACCAAGCCAATTAACAACGTGACCAATGATGAGGCCTAGACCTTCAATGCAACCAACTGGCACGGAAGAGGTCCCAACGCAAACGACCCACCACTTAGGAGGCTAATGCGAAATGCCGCTCCACGGGGATCTTTATCTTAACTAGATGGAGAATGATTGTGCGTATTTTTTAGTAAATTATTTAACTATTTCATTTAATTTGATTTGTTAGCATTTAGTCTATATGAATCAAGGCATGGATATTTATATAACTGGTAGTCGTAATACAAGATGTATATGGGTGGTTCACTGGTTCAGCCTTGCTGGGGGTCTTAATCCACCCATGTTAAATGAGCTCAGAGCCTAGAGGAACCACTTTAGTACAATATTGTTACGAATGGAAAGCAAATACAACCACTCAACTAATCTGCATTAGTATAGAACCCAGAATGAGTGCGGTGGTCATGGGACAATGAATACTTGGTTCAATATTATCTATAAACCTACCTACTAAATATTCTTGAGTTGTCATCCTCCATCTTTCTAAGTCCAATTAATTTCCCTTTATTTGTTTTGTACATATATAGGAGGCTTTAGCGTACTCAATTCCTTAGAACCAGGGTTGTAGTTGCACGTAATCCTCTACTGTAGTGGGTAAGACCCATGTTTAACACTTGAGTTTGCTTAATCTTCACTCCAACCACTTTACCATAGTGGTTGAATTGCATTTAATGCTAGCATGGTGTTCAACATGCAGTTGGAGTGTTCTGTCGTCAGAGAACATTATTGGATCCAACTGCTCCATCACATCGTTTTATAGCAAGCCTCTACAAGCCTTAGAATCTTTCCCTACCTTTTTTCATTGGGTCTTGCAAGTGCTTTAGGGTTAAAGGCATAGGGTCATAGGCATGCATCCTTATGCAGGCCTTCTAAGCCACCAGGGGGCTTACATTATTTACTGACATGGCCTCCACATAGAGTGTTCACCCATTGACTTTTATCAAAACAAAATTTACCCTAATTATCTACTCCATGTCCTCTACTTTAGAATTAGTAAGGTAGGGAGTAGAAAACATTTAATAAATAGAGGCAAATTCTAGTCATCAATGTCTTGTTGATGTGTCATAGCTCTTTCGTAATTTCATTGCTTTTGGGATAACTTATCTTTTTTTAGGGTAATTTTGCATTGATTACCCCAGAAGATAAAGTGCTCCTGGCCACAAATTGAAAGTGTTGAGTTACCATTGAATGAGACTCCTTTTTGCCTTGGAACTCTTACCATTTTAGAGCCATTATCTCAGTAACTGCCCTGCCGAGTGGATAGGTCATCATGATGATTGGATTTCAAAGATGTTCAAGCTGCCTCTTTATTACTATAAATAGGCTTTCATTCTTGGTAATTTATTATTCTCATGTCCTTTTAGCCCTTAGCCTTTTAACCTTAATTCCCTAAAAACTTTAGCTTTTACCTTTTTGAGCCTTTTTTGGCCTTTGTAAAAATAGGTTTTTACGAGACGCTAAGGATTGCCTAATGGTTGGGTGAAAGCCTCCAAGCCTTAAAGAATCAGAACTCTTTTCCTTACTTTCATACTTTGCTCCATAAACCCTTTATCCTTTATTTTTCCTCTTCATGGCCCATCTCACATAAATCTTCCATCCTTTATCTTTTGACAATCCAATGGCCATCCTTTCCATTTCTTTAGTGCAATTACTAAACCCATTGACCTTTTTCGATGCTGGCATTATGGAGTCTTAGGCGGTAACGGACTCTATAACTGAGGTCACTAGCCTCCCCAATGGCAACAACACCATAAGTTACTCTACCCCCAACCATTCTCTCAGGGTGGAGATATTTCTTCCTCTGGGTGTCGGAGAGGATTTGGCCTCCTTGAAGGCCTACACTTCATAGTGGTGGTGGATATCACTAGATGAGGGAAGCCTATCAGACCCCTTCCTCTGTTTGTGTCCGTATACTGTGGAGAATGAGTGTGCTGGCTTGTATAGGCCTAAGAAGCCTACTTTTATGAAATTTTCTTTCGTAGGGATTGCTTTTCCCTTCGGACAAGAATGTTAGGGAGTTATTTTCCCGACTTGATCTTGCCCCCTGTCAGATCCACCCCAACTCTTGGGACTACCTTATTGCTTTCGTCTTGATGTTTAGAGCCATGTCTAGTGGCACACATGAAATTTCATTGGAATAGTAGTTGCATTTGTTTTAACCTAAAGATATTGGTCACTAATTTGTGGACCTGTATACTTTCCTAGTCAGGGCTAAATCTAATAAGATTGTGCAAAGCCTCCCTGATGGCCTGAAAGAGGACTAGAAGACCTGTTTTTTCTATGTTTCGGGTCCTGACTGGGAATGTGATGAGGGTTGCCCAAGCTTTTTTTATGTGAGGTACCATAGTGCCATGCCTACCTTCTTCAGTGAGTGTTTTTTTTTACTTGAAGGTTTGGCTTAGGCCCAAGGCCTAGATGTGATATCCCGAATCTTAAACAAATATTTTAGCAACATTTAAACACGTTTAAGCATTGATTAACATTTATAATCATGTTTATGCATTTGATAATATCAATTTATGCTTAATGTGTGGTGAATAGTGGAATCGTGCATTTTGTCATGATATTTGATTTTGTAAGAAGAATGTGAGTTAAGTTTGTTTATATTATAAGAACTCATGTTAGAATAATAATTCATGAGGAGCTCATGTGAAAATAAAGTATATAAGTGGATTTAGTTATGTGAAATAGAAATAGAACAATGTGGTGTGTAAATTGTACAAGCTTGTGCTAGGTGTTACACTCTTGTGAGAGTTGTATGGCTCATCAAATTAAGGTGCTTGTGTTTACACAAGCACCTCTTTTGTGTAATATTCATTAAGAAGCTTAAAATTTAAGACAAAAATGAGAGATAAAAATGAGGAAGAAGAAAATAAAGGAGAAACAATAAGCAAAAATTAGAGAATTAAAGTTTGGTAAGTTGAAACTACGTTATTTGTGTTTTTATCATCCCTTCAACATGTTTGTAGTGTTTAAAATTGAAAAACCATGATTGCAAATGAAGTAACATGCTTTTGGGTTTGTTTCTTGGGGTTCTTGTGTGTTGTGATGAGGTAATTGAATTTTATTAATTATGAAAAGATATAATTGATGAGAAAAGTAAAAATCATGCTTAAAATGAGTTATGTATTGTTTGTTGAGGTTTAGTATGGTTTTGTATGAGATTTGATTAAAAACAAGATGAAAACTTAAAAGTTTTACATTCTCGTAGATTGGTGTCTTTGTGGGAGAATTGCTATAAATCTTTATAGAAAACTCCGATTGATGCACTGTAAATTGCGTTAGAAAGTAGACACATAGAGATTTCCATAAATATATAGTAGAGTTCCTAGTTCTCAGCCAATTGCTACAATTTTAGCTGTGAAGTTGGACCATGTCCAATTGTTGTTTTTTGGACAGCATGTTCGCACTGAATTATTTAATGAATATCCTATGTTTTAGCCGTTGGATTATGCTCAAATTCTGGAATAATATTTATTGACAAGTTGTGTAACCATTCTAAAAATATGGGAATGATCGAAGCATATAAAGTGCCTCGTATGTGCAGGATATTTGGATTACACCTAATTTTGAATGGTTAAAATATGTTGTAAATTAACAAATGCATGAGTATACATTTGTGTAATTGTTAGTGTATTTTCACACTTATAAATGGTTATATTGATGTGGAATTAGAATACTAATTAAGTTGGTTTGATAGGTGAAAGAACGGATATTTCTAACGCACCGAGAAAATATAACTCGAAACTACATTGGTGTGGACTTGAGGTGAGTGTACTCACTTGAAATTCATATACATTTAAATGTATAAATGTGAAGGGTGGTGCGAAATATGTATATTGATAATACTGTGCTTGGTGAAGTGGAATTGAGTCGCGACTTGATTGAAAGAAGAGTATGGAATGGTACATTTGATGCGCAATATACATAGGGATAGAGGATGGGTATATGGTATGGATGCTTGATGCCCAATAACTGGGGCTGTGGTACATCTGATACTTTATATGATGGTTAGAGAATGAGAATTGAATGTGGTTATATATATATATGTATAAACTTTTACAGATTACTGTTGATGGAGGTGGTGCATTCACTGAGCCTATAGCTCATATCTTTATATATGTTTCTCTTTACAAGTATCAAGAAGGTACGTCCACTATCAGGTCTTGGATGGGTGGGAAGGATTATGGGAAAGACATTGTTTTGTTTCAGTTTGTTGTATATTTTGTAAATAAGTTAAATACAAACAAATGACAAGTTTTGAGATGTAAATATTTATTAATCTTGTTTTGTGTACTTTGACTTGACATCTTAACATGTGTGTGAGTTGTAAATATTTGTTAGTATCATTTTTTAAGACAAGGTTATAAAAAAATCGTGGACATGAGATGATGTTGATTTTGGAAATGATAACGTTATTATGTTCTTTTAATTTAATAGTATTTTTAAGTAAGTATTATTTTGTTGTTCGTGTGTGATACTAGACATCTACCGGCCCACTTCGTGACTTTAGAGGTTCTGCCCCTATTTTCTCCATTTAAGTAGGAGACGGTGGTTAAGCCATCAGGGAGTGGTAATTAGGTCTCCAGGGTGCAGTGTCCCTTCCAAGTCAATTGTAAAAGGGTGCCCTTTGGGCACCAGGCACTAGTAGGTGAAAAGCTACTTGAGAGTTATAATGTTTGATAAAGATGTCTATCCTTTGGAAATTGAACCCTTCAAACAGGCTAAAGGTTATATAAAACGTAAGGGCTTCTCATGGTACTCCTTGTTGTTTCCATTATTTTCCTTTAATTTTTTTTTATCATTTCTAATATTAACTTTGCCTTTTTTCAAGGTCTTCTAAATTTCAACCTAGTAGGGTGCATGTTGCGTAAGCCTTACTAAAAACGCAATGACCCATTGTGGCATAGGCTAGGTCCATCAATGATCTAGAGGGGGGTGAATAGGGTTTTTGAATCTTAATGTGGAATTTTAAATAGTTTCAAAAAAAGTTTAAGTAATAAAACTTTAACTAGTTCTATATCAAGGAAACAATTAAAAAATCAATCTCAAGAACAATCAACAAGTATAAATGCAAGTAATAATGAGCTTGAGTTTAGAAAGATTGAACAAAATGGCCAACAACGTTTTATTCTCGCGATTTAGTTATTTAGACCATATGTCCGCGCCCGAGTAGTTCCCTTAAGAAGTTTCCCCAAGAAGTTCCACTAACCGATTTTCTTACTGGTGAAAAGCAAACATTTTACAAGTGTAATTTTATCACTACACTTACACAAGAATCACTCTTACTTTTATAATGAGAAAGCCTATCACTAATGGATAAAAATAGTTTGTTTAATGAGACAAACTAATGTACAATAACTTTCAAGTGTTTACAAAGATGTAAAATGAGGCTCATCTAGAGTTATCAAATTTGGTTAAGGTTTAGAGCTTAAAATAGAAAAGATTGATAAAACAATGACTTGAATCTTTTGAATATTAACGATAAAAGGATAGATATATGAAATAGTGATTTAAGAGAGTTTAAATGTGTCTCAAAAGTCCTATATATAGTCCTAAAGAATATATGGCTGTTTTTGGAAGGTAGGTATAGAGTTTGATTCAAAAAGAGGCAAAAATCAGAAATCCAACGGTTATATTTGTGATGCCCCGAATCCCGTTTTGAGATTTTCACCTCCAGGATTTGGTTAATCACGGGTATCGTGCACGACGGCGGATTCAAAATGTAAAATTTTTAATTTTTAAAAAGTATTCTCAGATAAAGTACGATCCATAGAAATCCCGTTTTTAGAAAATTTTGGCATGTGGAGTCGTTTACACAACAATCCGCACTGTTAAATTTAAAACCATTTTCATACAAAAATAACACCAACCAATCCACATTTTTAAATTCACACCACACATATGAAAAACCATTTATACAAGTTTACTTTATAAATCTTTGATCAAAGTCATAATCCATTTACAATACGATAAAAGAAACCAAACAGTTATATAACTCAGTCCTTTATCTAATGACTACAAGGTCTATGGAAATCAAAGGCTTCTAAGCAGACACTCCATACTCCTGCCCCGAAGCCCAACCTGCAAAACTGTTTTGAAAAGGAGAATGAGCCAAATCCGGGCTCAGTGGGAACTATAGAGTTTTGATATAGATAATACTTTACTTTAATGCATTAGTTAAAACCATGCAATGCAATGCAAATCATATCCATGTGCATGCCAGGTCCCGCTATGATCCACTTCCTAGTTATATGAAGCTATATTATTCACTATCCGACCCCGTCCTTACATATTCCTAGGTATGACTTCTTTCTATAAGTTTATGCCTTTTTAAGGAGGGCATCCATGAAATTAACTTAATAAATTATCAACATCCTATGGCACGTCATGTTACGGTGAGTTGTCCCATGGTGGGAATCAAGAATCCTGTACTTATAACGAGAGTTGACAACTATCGGCCAAGCATTGGATATTTCCTCTTTGCTTATAGTTCATTATGAGTTTTGTGCTTGGCCAGTTACGAAATGTTACTACTAGACCCTCTAACTCAAGCATTACACTAAGATATTCTACTTGTCTAGTTATCCGTATACTATGCTTATCACTAGCGTTATATAAACTGGCAAACTAATCTCATGATTACATGCATTTACGTGTCCGGATGCTATATTTGTAGATCGATGGTTATTAGTACTTTCCACTTTAGATATTAATTCGTTATGGATGGTTAATTGGTTCCTTAAGTGTATTTTGATCCCTACATATATATACACATTCTCACATTATTTGAAAAATATATATTACATGGATAATACATACAAAACAACACAAGATATAGTACAATAATGTGATCCAAGACCACCATCACCTCCATCCGGGTGGTATACCAAATGTTGTCCGAGACATAGTCTCTTATTTTTAATAGTTAACCATGTCATCCGAAACATGTATCTCAACGGTCATCATAGCCTCGACAATGATAATAATATCCGTAGTTGTCCAAGCGTCACTAGGTTTGCATTTCGTAGCCTCTCACCCACGCGGCAGCAGGTCCTCTCGTTCGTTTTCGTGCACGATTTCGGGTCTTTTACCCAGGGACAATTTATTCCAACTTAAGATCCCAATCGTTAGAGACTAACCCAAGACCATCACTGGACTAATGTCATCTCATCATCACATTATACACATTTATAGAACCCATCATTAGCAAAATACAATGAAATAATAACAAAGTGTATCATATGTGTACTCACTCCAATAAGGTAATTCACATTTAAGGCCTCATCATCAATCACCCACGTACATATATGTAACAAGCCCATATATATAGGAATCAATATGTACGTATATATATATCTCGTTTCGTTGTGCCAATAAGATAATTCGCATATTAGGCTTTATAGTTATTTATACATATATATGTGTGTATATCTATGTCAAGCCCACGCAACCGGTCAATTTGAAATCTAATTTATACACATATAATCACATGATTATGCACCACTCGTTTATCATTATCAAAAGCTTTGTTATTACGTTTTTTATCCATAATATTTCCGTAATGTAATAATTCACATTTAAATGACCAATTAGTGTGTTATCGAGATTCACCTCTCATAGTGTATCATGTGCATAAAACTAAAGTCGTATGATCCTTACCAAAGTTTTTATGTTATTATATTAAGCCAAACAACAGGTCCTATGTGCATCGCTTAACCGTTAAGCTTACAGTGCTTCTAGCCTTTTATGAATAAGACTACAACAGCCTATAACTTACCAATTGGTGTTTATAACATTTCTTGAATGCACCAAGCCACATTCTCACTACTAGTCACAACAAGAGTCTATATAAAGTGCTAAGCTCAAAAGTTAGTATTTATCATTATCGCCTTAGTGGGTTCTTGGTTCAATACTTATGTATAAGGTTCAATACCTTTAACTAATAAAATATATGCATATATCTATCATTTAGAATTTATAACCAACCATTCTATGCACACAAATCCTAAAAACCCAATTTTCTAGTCCATACACCTTACTACCAAATGGGTATGATATGTAGAAACAAGTTTATGGGTCATAGTATAACAAGAGTTAATAATATATGATATATATGCGATATTCTACTCTTATGCACCATTAATTGATCCTCAAACCAACCAAACTCACATACACATTACAACCTAGGGTTTTTCACCAAAATCCTCATATTTGTATGAAATTGCTATACAACACATAATAGTTTGAAAAGAAACAAGTTTAATATTAGTGCTCCCACATAATTGAAGCTTCATCCTCGAATTGATGATGCATGGTCCCAAATTATGAACCCCAATCCCGAGCTCAAGCTGCCATGGATGAGGCGGAAGGATGAAGAAGATGAATAGTTGTTTAGAAGATGGTTTTGATGACTTTTGAGCTTAATCTTTAGATGGGAGATGAGAAATCCACAAGATAACTCAAGAATCTCTTCTCTATCTCTATCTAGAAGCTCTCATGAGTTTGGTGGGGGAATGAGGAAGAAAAATGGAGAAGAATATATATATAACTGCTGTCCAATTCGTATGTTACTGTTCACGCGTACCATTTTTGGGACTTGCAGCACTGATCTTTGGACGGCCATAACTTCTCGTTCGGAAGTCCGATTGAGGTGATCTTTATGTTCACGAAAAGCATATTCGGAGATCTAAAAGTCTGTAATAGGAATTCTCCTCAAATTCTGGACAGATAATTCCTAAAAATTTGACGAAGTTAGCACGTTAATGTTACCGAATGAACAACTGATAGTGATTTTCCTATTTCGGGCTCAGTTTTGACCGTGTAGGAGTCCGAATTTGCCTTCAGCCAAAATACAAAAGTTGTAGATTGCCTAAAACTCTAGTCGTCTTATTAGACAAAAAGTCAACCTGAAGAGGAAAGAAAAAGTTACGCTTCCTCCAAGTTATCCCAAAATTATGAAGTCGGGTAAATTGAAAACTTGAAATCTACATCCCGATTTCAAATCAAACAACCCAAAATGACTTACGGATATTCTAACATGCTTAAATATATTAATGTAACTCATTGGAAGTCTTTAAGCCATTCAGATCCTTTCAGAGCAAAATATGGATATCTGAAGTACACTTTCACCTTACGCGCGGCTTGTATCTCAATTCCGAGAAATAGAGAGATACGGAGCGTTACAATATTCTGAGGTATCAGTCGACTGAGGCAAGGCCCATTAGTCGACTAATGGCCCCGTCCATACTAGTATACCGATGGCCATGTCCATTAGTCCAAAATCCCAAAATTTGGACTTTCACAATTTTGATCCAAAATCAATTTTAATGCTTGGGAGATGTTGATTTTTTTCTAAGACACTTATTTTCGTAAGAACTCAAAATTCATTCGTTTGAATTAATTATAAATTTATTTTGAAAACCGGTTTATAAAAAAATATGTTTTCAAAGGAATTCAAATTCAAACTTGTTTGTATAATGTATGATTATATTTGAGCTATTAGAATAATCAAAGAAGAAACTTTACAACAAATACCAAGCATTCACTTTATTTACGATTTAATGAGTCTTCGAATGCTTAATTTGTTTATTTGGTTCTTCACTTGTTCTATGACTTTGATTTTCAATATAATTGTGAATACCTCATTTTTTAACCCTCGCACAAATCCCGAACTTCAAGAAAATGAACACACAGGCATGCATAGACATTCATGGATGAATATATACTCTATATATGTGATACAGGTCAAAGAATGAGGCAGAAAGGCCACCCGGACAGAAAGTTACAAGAATTACCAGAAACTGCCAAAAATCGGTAACCGTCAAAACTCCTGGAAGGTAAAATTAAATAGCTTTGCATATCTGATCGTCCTCAAACTTTGAGAGTTGTTAGGTAATACTACAAGGAGGAACATACTCAAAAATCAGCACATTCCGACGGTCGGATCTCCGGGAATTGAGAAAACTGGGAATTCACCTCGGGAATCAAAAGGCACACTTCCCGAAGTCCAAATGAGCTGAAATTTGTTCAGTAGGTAGGTTACATCATGGGGAACAACATATCAAAAAATCAGATCATTCCGATGCTCGGTTGGGCCGGAATTGCAAAAACCGTCGCAAAAGAGGCAAAACCGGTTGTCCCCGCGACAAAGGTGTTGTCCCCGCGACAACACCTGTTGTCCCCACGACAACTGGTCATTTCTGCTATAAATAGACCCCTTTTTGTGCCTTTTGGAAGGAGGAAAAAGTGGAAAATCTCGGGAGAAGTGTTGGAAATACTATATTCACCTTGGGAAAGCTTTTTGGCAAGTTTCGTAATTTTCTGAATTTCAATTTTTATCCGTGTATTTTCATTAAATCGCATGTAGAGAGTGATATTTATCTCCAAATCAGTCCAAATTTCATAGTTGAGCTTTATTTTAATTATAGAAGGTGTGGATTGAGAAAAAAATCGTATTTTAAAAATATATTTTTATCAGGGTATTTTTATCAGTCTCACATTTAGACTGCTGTTTAAATTCCAAATCAGTTCAAATTTTAGATTTAAGTCAGATTATCAACATTGAAAATATTGGTTGAGAGAAAATCACCTTTTGAAGGAATATTTTTATCAGTTATTTTCAATTTTATCAGTCTCAATCCACACCGGAATTGATTGATTTTGTGCCCCGTTTAATCTATAAATTTGGGCGTTGAATTAAATATCCAATGTGAGAGTATGAAAATTGTCAAATGCCAATTTAAGTAATTAAATTGTGATATACTATTTGACAAAAGAAATCTCGATGATTGCCGGATAACAATTCCAAACTAAATTAGCTTCTGAAAAGCTCTGATTTTTATCAAAATGCACTGATTTTTTTGTCTATCTCTATACAAAACAATTGTGAAATCACACACATACACACTGATTTCTAAAATCAAAAAGGGCGAAATACGAAGCACATGTCTTCAATCCCCACCCCAAAATCCCGGTTTTCTAAAAATAAAAGGCTGAAGTGAGATAATATTATACGCGCATGCGAATCTGTGATAATACTTAACGCATATTCTACTTAAAGACCGAAAGGGTGAATTGGGTGCCTAATCCCTTCCCAATTCGTAATTTAATCCCCGAACCCTTGAATTGTCTGGTTTCGCATTAATTGTGTTTAAGAAGGCGTTTAATTCATAAATGTTTTTCTTTTACACAAAACTTTTGTTTGTTTAGTAAAACAAATTGGCGACTCTGAATTTTTTACAAAATGTCATTTTTTTTGTAATTTATAAAAACTCCAACGTGTTTCGAAAAACAAAAATGAAAAGCGGAGGGGCCGAAAACGCGGGTTTTCACAGTGGCGACTCTGCTGGAGACGAACTTTTAAGAGGATTAGACTCTGTACAAGAGTAGAATATGCGTGGATATTTGTTTATATTATTTTATTGCGTGTTTTTATTTTCGGCCTTAGTTTTAGGATAACATAGATGCGATTCAGGTGGATACCCGATTTATTTTTCTCTGTTTATAATTATTATTTAAGGAAAAATAATTTCATAAATAAAATTTGAAAAGACTGGAACAAATCATAAAGCATTCTTCATAATATACCTCAATAATTGTTATTTTGCACGCACGCACTATCATCAAGCATTATCGCGAGTGTGAAATTATCCCAAATAACCCGGAAATACTGTTTAGTAAGTAGGGAGTTGACTCGTCTGGGTCAACATCCACCGAAAACACTTATTTCCACTCTCCTTGGCTAAGTACTTATCGAGGTATATAGAGTGACGAGAACACTCACGTACCCGGGATGTATATCAAAAGGTCCTTGCACGTACTCGCCCTTGGGGTATATAGCAAGACCTAGCCAAATAGGAAGGAGCCTGAACCTTAACCCATCAAGCCACGCTGCATGTAGGATGAGTCAATCTAGTACACTTGAATTTCTGCATATTTGCTTAACCGTCAGTCGTGAGATTGGTGAATCAAAGGCCTTGTCATGCATACCGTTTCTTGGTTTGGCAAGTACGGCCGGAGGCTGTCCAACCTCCTCCGTAGAAATCCCTCACTAGAATCCGCTAGTGAGAATTTCCCCATCACTATTTCTATGAAAAACAACTCTATGAGGAGAGAACTTCCCGATTTCTACAAAATATTTTCCAAAGATATATTTTCCAAAAATATTGTTATTTTATATAATAGGTTTTCAAAATGCATTTTCAAAATCGAAAGGTTATAAGGGCACCCCGGGGATTCTTAATCCTACCCTAAACCTACCTATGAGGCTCTCAAGTTGTTGCTGTCGGTTTGTTTTCACCTAATCATCAAAAAATTGGTTTTCGATCTACATTCTTGTGCATAGTACTCTTTTCCGGAATTATAAAATTCTTTGTTTTGAAAAAATATCTAGCTATCTTCTGCAGTCCTCGTTTTTTTTTTAAAAAAATAAAATAAAATAAAATTTCTTCATTACTCTCAAATTTTCTGCACTGGCCGGTTGGGTTGGTCGAGATTCTACCGGTAGACTTATTCGTCCAGATTCACCAGTAGACATGCCTCCAAGACGGGCCGTAGATTTCCAGAATGATCAGAACGAGCGTATCGAAGAAGGGGTTGAGAATATCGAGGGACAGCACCATGCAGCGGAACCGCCGCCCGGTCCCGGTTTACCGATGGATCCTGGAACCCTATCCCCAGAACAGCTTTTTCGCTTAATTCAGGGTTTGACCCAATCAGTTAACCATCTACTCGCCGCCCGATCACCCATGGAACAAATCCCACAGAACCCCAATCCTTATCACAACAGAGGA
Organism: Lonicera japonica; assembly: GCA_021464415.1. NCBI lineage: Eukaryota > Viridiplantae > Streptophyta > Magnoliopsida > Dipsacales > Caprifoliaceae > Lonicera > Lonicera japonica. The sequence continues at coordinate 113,367,348 of CM038464.1, read as the reverse complement.
CCGCCAATTCTCCCCGCCCCGCAGAATGTCCCACCAGCTCACCAGGGCCCGCCCGCACTCGACGGTATCAATGCTTGGCTTCATCCCGAGCAAAACCCACCCCGTCAACAAAACAACCATTTTTTCGGTGAAGGTCATGAACATGATCCTTATATGGGGCAGTATGCGGAGTCTGTGGTCGAGACAGATAAAGAGAATGAAGCAATAGCCGCGCTGAAAGAACAAATGAAAGCCCTGAACCAAAGAGTAATTGATAAAGTCGATGATATGGCCGATGTCCAGAATATGTCCTTTTTTTCGGAAGCCCGGTTGCCGATTGGTTTCAAGCTCTCCCATGTCGAGAAATTCTCGGGAAGTAGCCCACCGCATCTTCATCTCAAGGCTTATGTAAGAACGATGCAGTTGTATGGGTTAAACGAAACTCACTTAGCTCAAGGTTTTCATCAGACCTTGACTGGACCCGCCCATAGCTGGTTTTTGGGATTAGAGAGGCATCGAGCGGCAGATTGGAAGAGCATTGTGAAAGAGTTCATGGAACATTACAAATCTAATGAGGAGTTGAAAGTCACCCGTAAGCATCTGGAAATGGCAAAGCAGAGAGAGAATGAAAGCGTTAACGATTTTATAACTCGATGGCGGGAACTAGCCTCACAAATGGTGGACCGCGTATCTGAGGAGGAACAACTGGGTTTGATAGTCAAGAATTTTAAGCCTGAAATCCGGAATGGCATGGGCCGCCAATACTTTGAGAAGTATAAAGCTTTGATGCACATCGCCAATGAGACAGAGGAGGAATTGGAAAAGGCAGCCGAAGCTAAGAAAACGGCTTCCCAATACAAAAGATCCACCCCAGCCGTCAATCAGATGTGGTCTTACCAAAATGCCGGAACTTCTCAAAGAACTGACTTTCAATATCCTCAAGAGCAGAGGCCCGTACCCAACCAAGGTTTTGTCAATCAAACCCGGAACACTGGAAGGAATAGGCATTTTTCTCGTCTCCCGGCTTCTCTGAGTAAAACTTTTGCAGCCCTAAGGGATGGAGGCATCATACAAGCTTTAGCCCCCCGAGCTCCCCCTGATCCGCTTCCCCGTGGCTGGAATACAAATGAAGTTTGTGAATTTCATCAAGGCCCTGGACACCACACTGATCGATGCATGGCTTTGAGGCACACCATACAAGATTTGATAGAGTCAGGGAAAATTCCTGATCCCGAGCCCCCGAATGTGGCAAAGAATCCACTCCCCAGCCACGGAGGGAGAATTAATGCATTGATAATAGATAAAGAAGAGAATGATCCGGTGTTTTTGATTCGGCCGGCAAAGAACAAAGGAAAGGAGATCATAGCTGTATTTCGAGTAGAAAGTTGTTTGAGTCAAAGTTTTACAGAAAGGAAAGAAGAAGAGTTGGAAAATATGTTCCGGCAATTAATGAAAGAAGTTCCGAATCAATGAGGGAAAGTTGCGGAAAAACCAATGTACAGCCCCCAAGTTAGTAAGTGGATGAAGGAGATGAAAATACTGCCCGGTCAAGGACTGGGCAAATACAACCAAGGCATAGCCGAACCTGTTATAGTAAAGACTCAGATCAGTAAGCAGGGGTTGGGTTATCAGGGAAAGAAGGTGAAAATTGGGCAGGAGACACCGAACCAAAAGTGGTCCATCTCAAGAAAGATCACCCGAATCCACGTCAACATGGTTAATTTTGATTGGTCAAAAGTGGCAGAAGAGTCAGATGAGAATGAAAAGGAGGGTTTAGCTAGCTGGGTGCAACAATTAACACGATCAGGGAAGGTTTATAGCCCTCAAGAGAAAGTAGCAGAAGCTGGAAAGAAAGAAGTGATTCAACCTGAAGGTAGGCAAGTGGTCGAACAATTAAAAAAACCCAGGCTCAGATATCCATTTGGGGACTGTTGGTTTCCTCCAAACCCCATCGAGCAGCATTTTTAAAACTCATGGATGAAGCCATAGTCCCCATAGAATCCACTCCTGGGCAACTAACCGCTATGATTGGGACACTGGGTCTACAGAATAGTCTGGAATTCTCCGATGAAGACTTATCACCGTTGGGGAAAGATCATGACCAAGCTCTGCACATATCTGTTGAAACTCTGGGGATGGTAATACCAAAGGTGCTCATCGACAATGGGGCAACCATAAATGTATGCCCTCTCAAAACTTTCAAGGCTCTGGGGCTTGATGAAAGAAGTTTGGAAGAATCTTCGGTAACCGTGAGAGCCTATGACAACACCAAGAGAGCCGTATTGGGATATGTTAACCTGAGTTTATTAATCGGGCCAATCGAATTTGCTGCAGAATTCCAAGTTATTAAAATCCCGTCAAGCTTTAATCTGCTACTGGAAAGGGCATGGATACACTCAGTCAGGGCTCTCCCATCATCTCTCCATCAGAAAGTAAAGATTCATGTGGGAGACGAAGTAATTGTGGTACATGGGGACTGTGACGATGTTATAATGCCCAAAGACACACCAGTCTTAGGCATAAGAAGTCAGGATATACAGTTGGGAGGTTTTCAATACGAACCCAAAGTGCAAACTCTGACCACACAGAAAATTGAACTGTTACCCCCGTACACCGTGCCATTTCTGAATGAAAAAGTGGTTGCTATGATGAATGCTATGGGGTACTTGCCAGGCAGAGGTTTGGGTGATCGACAAGTCGGAATAGTCGAGCCGATAAAGCCACACGTACAGAGCCAAAAATATACTGGGCTGGGTTTATTAGAGTCGGAAGAAGGCAAATTTATGGAGGGTTCAAATTATGGAGCGACCAATACTTCATTGAATGGTTTCTTTGTAAAAGAAGGGGAAGACTTTCCGTTTTGTGGTTTTCAAGAACCATGGTTTAATTCGAAAGAAGAAAGAGTCCCAGGACTAGAAATCTTCTTTGTTGAAGACTTGTATCACAAAGAGGGGGAGGTACACTGTATTGAAAATAGGGGATATGAAGATCCATCTCAGGGTTTGAAGGAAGAAGATGAAGGAACTGAGGAGTTAGCTCTTATGATGAAGAGTTTGTTTGTCGAAACTGAGGTTATGGCAATGACTGAAGAGGGTAATCTAGTTGATCCCGTGGTTTTGATCTATACGGCAAAGAAAAGGGGAATTTTGAGAGAGAAAGGGAGTGAATATGTAAGGGATAAAATTGTGGGTAGCATGAGCGATGATAAGCTCTTAGGAAATTTACTTGAAAATGTATCCGATGGAATTTTTGTTAATGAAATAGAAATGGTTTCACAGTATCCGGATATGTCCAATCCTTTTATTGCCTCTGCTGAAATTGAATCTATGAATGATATCCCTGAAAAGAACAAACAGCGAATCCAAATCGAGGAGGGTGAAACCGTTACGATTAACCTAGGGACCGATGAGGATAAGAAAGAGTTAAAAATTGGGGCTGAGTTGAATGAAACTGAAAGCAAAGAATTGCATGAATTGTTGAAAGAATATGTTGATGTGTTTGCTTGGTCTTATGCTGATATGCTAGGTTTAAGCACAGATATAGTGATGCATGAGATCCACACCAAACCAGAGTGTAAACCCGTCAAGCAGAAACTCAGAAAATTGATACCAGAATGGTCCTTAAAAGTTAAAGAAGAAGTTGAAAAATAGTTGAAAGTGGGATTCATCCGAGTAGTGAATTGTCCAACTTGGTTAGCCAATGTCGTACCTGTACCGAAGCCAAATGGGAAAGTGAGGGTATGTGTAGATTACAGGAATCTCAATAAAGCCTGCCTAAAAGATGATTTTCCATTACCCAATATCGATCTAATTGTGGACAATATTGCCAACCATGCTTTGAAGTCGTTTGTCGATGGTTTTGCCGGTTATAACCAGATAAAGATGCATCCCGATCATCAAGAAAAAACTGCCTTCATCACACCGTGGGGTACTTACTGTTACACAGTTATGCCGTTTGGGTTAAAGAATGCCGGGGCGATGTACCAAAAGGCTGCAACTGCACTTTTTCACGATATGATCCACAAAGAGGTTGAGATATATGTGGACGACATGATCATCAAGTCCAAAGAGAGAGAAGGGCATCTCCCCGCCCTCAAAACTTTCTTCGATAGGCTTCGGCAATTCCAAATGAAATTAAATCCGCAGAAATGTGTATTTGGGGTAACAAAAAGCAAGTTGTTGGGTTATGTCGTTAGCAAAAAGGGAATCGAAGCAGACCCTGCCAAGATAAAAGCAATCAGAGAAATGCCGGCACCCCGCATAGAGAAGGAGGTCAGAGGGTTCTTGGGTAAGCTACAGTATATCAGCCGGTTCATATCCCAGCTCACGCAAACATGCGAGCCCATATTCAAACTCTTGCAAAAATCATCAGATGGTCAGTGGAATGAACAGTGCCAAGTGGCGTTTGATAAAATCAAGGAGTACGTATCCAATCCACCAATCCTTGCCACACCACAGCCAGACCTTCCCTTATTACTGTATCTCACAGTCAATGAAATTGCTGCAGGGGCTATGTTGGCCCAACACTTGATCCAGAGTCAAAAGGAGCAAGCGATTTATTACATCAGTAAGAAGTTGTCACCCTGTGAAAGAAATTACTCACCATTGGAAAGATCGTGTGCAGCTTTGATTTGGGCAACTCATAAGTTACGCCATTACATGCTCGTATTTTCTGTTGTTCTGATAGCCCGGTTGGATCCATTGAAATACTTGTTCGAAAGGCCAGTGTTGACTAATCGGATGGCTAAATGGGTGTTTTTGTTATCTAAGTTCGATATCACATATGTTACCCAGAAGGCGATTAAAGGTCAGATCATCGCAGATTTCTTGGCTGGTAATCCTATTTTGGAAGAGGAAGGAGAAAGAGATCTCAGCTTCCCAGATGAAACTATCATGGCATTAGAAACAGAGGGTAAATGGAAATTGTATTTCGATGGAGCTGCCAACAAAAATGGCTATGGAATAGGGATTCTTTTGATCTCACCAGACCAGATTCACGCACCGTTGTCGTTCCGGTTGCAATTCGACTGCACCAATAACACTGCTGAATATGAGGCTTGCATCGTGGGGTTGGAAATCGCTCTTAAAAGAAGGGTAATGAAAATATAGGTTTTCGGAGATTCGGCTCTTATCATACACCAGGTATTGGAAAGTGGAAGATCAGAGAAGATAAGCTCATCCCCTACCTGCACAAACTGCAAAATATGGCTAACAATTTTGAAGAGATCAGTTTCCATCATGTACCCCGCACTCAAAATAATTTTTCCGACGCACTGGCAACATTGGCATCAATGGTAGAAATCCCGGGAGATATGCAGGCAGTACAGATCACTATTGAGCAAAGAGAGGTCCCGGCATACTGCATGGTCCTTGACAGTGAAAATGAAGATGAGGAATTGGTAGATTCAGCCACCTGGTATTACGACATCTGGAGGGTCTTAAAAGAGGGAAAATACCTTGATCATGCCAATAAGAAGACTCGGATAGCACTTCGGAGATTGGCAGCTCAATTCATCATTTGCGCGGGAAAATTGTACAAGAGAGGGTATGATGGAGTGCATCTTCGATGCCTAAGAGAAGAGGAATCTCAAGCTATTATGAGCAAAGTGCACGGGGGAGAATGCGGACCCCACATGAGTGGACACACTTTGGCCCGGAAGATAATTCGGCAAGGATATTACTGGACTACTATGCAACAAGACTGTAATGGTCATGTCAAAAGATGCCATCTCTGCCAAGTTTATGCAAAATCTCAGAAACTTCCCCCAAAAGAATTGTACACCATGACAGCTCTTTGGCCGTTCTCAGTTTGGGGAGTAGACGTCATTGGAAAAATATCGCCGTCAGCTAGCAATGGGCATGAGTACATACTGGTTGCAATCGATTATTTTACAAAGTGGGTCGAGGCAGAATCGTATGCGAAGCTTGATGCTAAGAAGGTAGCAAAATTCATCCGAAGGAATATCATATGCAGACACGGGGTACCCCATGAGATTGTGTCTGACAATGGAACCCACTTCGAAGGAGAAGCCAACAATGTAATGGAAGAATACGGGATACAGAGGCACAAGTCCTCCCCCTACAGGCCACAGACCAATGGTGCAGTAGAAGCGGCAAACAAAAACCTGAAGAATATGATTAGCAAGATGATAAAAGGTGGTCGAGATTGGGCCGATAAACTGCCGTATGCATTGTGGGGATATCGCACTACATAAAGGGTCTCCGTAAACGCCACACCATTTTCATTAACATATGGGATGGAAGCAGTACTGCCTGTAGAAATGGAGATCCCGTCTCTGAGGGTAGTTATGGAAAGCACAGTGGCAGAATTAGACTGGGTTCAAAGCGGTTATGAAGAGTTGGCGCTACTCGACGAGAAACGATTGAAAGCCGCCTACCATCAGCAAGTGTATCAGAAAAGGGTTGCTAGAGCATTCAATCAGAAAGTGAAAATCAGGGGAATACAGATAGATGATTTAGTGCTAAAAGAAATCAGAGAACCAGCTAGAGATCCAAGGGGAAAATTCGCGCAGAAATGGACAGGGCCGTATATTGTTAAAGAGATTTTGTCCGGAGGAGCAGTCATAATCACAGATACAGATGGACAACAGTTCAATTCTCCGGTTAATCTAGACCGTTTGAAGAAATACTATCAGTAAAGGACATAAGCCGGCATACCCAAGAACTACGTAGACCTGAGCCCCACAACCAAGAATTGAGATATTAAAACAAGGGGAACGTAAGCAACCTGAGAAGTGACTTCAGTCCCGGTCTAATTTTCATAAAAAAATAATAAACCCTATTTTTTATTAATTTTGAAAAAATTACAAAATAAGTCTGCATAACAAAATAAAACTTTTGCCTCCAGGCCAAAATCTTTATTAACAAACATAACAACACTTACAACTGATATCTTCTCAAAATAAAATATTGAATATATTCCCGGAAAAGAGTCTACAATACATACGTTTGCATACATATCATTTTCGAGCTACATAGACTTGTTTCTTTTTTCGCAAAATACACAATTTCATAAATAAAACATAAAGGATACTTTTTCAAAAAACAAAAAAAACAGCTAATTGCCGCGCCGCGATGACATGTCAACATTCTCCGCCGAACCAAGCTGAGAACGTCGAGAAGGAGGGCCACGACGACGAGGGGCAGGACGACTTATGACCACGGCCTCGTTAATTGACCTCATGGAAGAGCGAGAAGGTGCACCAAGATCAGGAGCATCACTAGCAGCGGCATTACTAGCTAGCCTCATGGCATCACGGAAAGACCTATCGTACTCCCACGGCTGGGAAACACAGTGAACTAAGAAGGCCCAATAATCCGTGGCAGTATCATAAAGACTGCGTAATTCATCTATCGAGACTACAACATTTTCCCCACTTGGAATCCCGAGAAAAGTAAAACGTTCAGGAGTAGGAGAAAATCGGAGGTTATACCGCATCTCCTCCCAAGCAGCAGTAAAAGGCATGGTCCGCGGCAGTACAGGTAAACTACAAAAGCGAGACGATTGGCCTGGTCCAGAAGGCATCCCTTGATCCCTCTCAAAACGTCTAGCCGCTTCTGCATGGTTGAGATCTCGTACCGTATCTCGAAATTCCCTCCCAGAGTCTTGGGGTACCTCGCCACCAAAAGGGTTGTTATTCAGGAAAGAGGTAAAGTTAGAGAAGGCGGGCAGATCAAAACTCGAACCTTGCCCAGTCTGATAACCTGCAACAAAACCTCGCCCTTGCTCTGTTTGATAACCTGCAATAAAGCCTTGCCCTTTCCCCATTGGATGACCTGTAGTCTGACCAAAGCCTTCACCCATCGAATGATTAACAAAAACAGGTGGCCTCATAGCCACATTGCCGCCTGTGAACCCACCATCAACACCACCACCACCACCGTGACCAAAGCTAGTATCCATGTCTTCATCTCCACCAAGGTTTTGATCCATGACATCATCATCATCCGTACTCTCATTTTGGTTCCCACTCTCATCATCAGGAGAACTAGCAAACCGATATCCAGGGTGAGCGGACTCCCCAGATTTTGACACATGGATCGCATACCAGTCCTGCCCACGAATACAATGAGAATTGCCCCTAGCCTAGTATAACGTGTATAAATGTCATTAGGGGTGGCGCCTACATTCTCTCGCAACAGATAAGTGCGTGCAAACTCGCGATAAGGAATATCCGACTGGAACCTCGTATAATCACATCCTTGAAACAAGATTAAACGATCCTCAGCAGGAATATGAGAAGGAAAACGCATACGCGAAGGAGGATGAGCAGGGGACTTGAGAGTAGCCCCAGGAGAATGCTGACGCATCACCCTCTCGCCCAGATAGAAACAATAGTCATACTCGTGACGCAACAGCCGCCATGTCTGAGAAAATGTCCGAATATAATGGAAAGCTGGCTGACCATGCAATTCCAACGAGGGGGTCCAGTTCACCTATAGAGACATAAGTATAAGGAACAATTTCGAAAAGAAGGGAAATAAAAAAATGAACCAAGGGAAAAAGTTTGTACCCGATCAGGGGTAAGCCCAAAGAAATCTTCGTGGCAAAGATGCGATAGAGAATAACGGAATGGCTTCGACGTACATAGTTTTCGGGAAAAACGACGGAAAAAGGGAAAAGAACGATCCCTACAAACACCAAGCTGTGCTGGACCACTACCGATATACGCCAGAAACCAGGCCTGAAAATTATAGAGGATTAAACAAAGAAACTTATATGGAAATTGTGATAAAAGAGATAGAAAGGGGGATACCTCCCATAACATGCACATTCCCCGGTGAGTAGGAGATTCGCGTCTCGAAAAGCCATCCATCGAGTCATACAGAACGGCTAGAACAAGTCCCCCCAATCCCAAGTATGAATAGTGCTGAAATCATTGAGAATGGCAAGCCAGTATACAGCCGCATCATTATTACCGCGAGCTGTAAATAATTCCTGCAGAACGAGGAGGAGTAGTGATCTAGCATACTGACGAACCTCTCGTCAGGTAAGGAGATTGCCCCTGCTTTCCATGCGCAAACTTTCCTGCTTCAGATATTCAACCAAAACAGCATGAGGGATCTCATTCCCCTCGTAATGCCAACCCAGAGCAGCTCGCATCCCCGCCTCGGTAATCCTAGCTGAAGGAGAACAATCGATCGGCCGGCCCCCGAAAGGCAAACCCGTCAGGACATGCACGTCTATAGAAGTCATGGTCATCTCCCCCCAACCCCACTGAAAGGTGTGGGTAGTATCAAACCACCTTTCCGCCATCGCCGTCGTAAGATTCGAACCACGCTGGGCGTGCCCAGGCAATGCGTTGAGAAGAGGGCCAAAAGGAGTAACACCGAGGAACTCCCTAACCGCTTGAGGAGAGGATACCCAAGCGTCATAAACAGAGTTACAAGAACCACGGCATCTACGACTTACCTGGTTTATAAAAAAATAAAAGAAAAAAGAAAAAAAGAAAGAGAGCTCGAAAATGATAAACATGCATTTTAGCATACATACATATATAAGAATTTCTAACATGGTATTATTTGCTTTTGCAGGAAACATGTTCTACTACTATTACTACTATTATTATTGCTAACATTATATATCATTAATTGATATTATTATCATTTTTTTTAAAAAAAAAAAATGGCACTTGCATAAACATATAAAGCAGTACATTAGCATTTCATAATATATGTTGCATTTTGGAAATACTCGGGTACGATTGAAGAATAAATGCTGTTCCGGCTCCATGATAAGCCACGGGGGGGTTGATATCAGAAACGACAACGTCAGTATACACAGCACGTCGGTAAGCCGCACCTTCAGCACCTTGCCATACTATCCCCTCCCAATCATCGTGATGCGGCGATATGAAAGTAAAACCGTCAGATCCCGTGGTAAAGATATTCGGAGAATCACCAAGCAGACAATCCGGAGGGAGAGAATGAATACTATTATTATAAGAATGAAAAGCCGACATGATAAAGAACAAAAGGATTGCAAAGAAAAGCCAAAGAGAAAATGTGAACTTAGCTCATATATATAGGAACCAAACTAGTTGTCCCCAAACCAAACTAGTTGTCCCTAAAAGAAATTAGTTGTCCCCAAGAGAAACCAGTTGTCCCCCAAAAATAAAAAAATAACTCTTTTTTCTCTTTTATCCAGAATAAAAATGTCATTTTTTTATAATTTTTTTTTTTAAAAAAAAAAAGAAAAAAAAAAGAGGAATCACGGAATTCTGAAGTTTTCAAGCCAAAAAAACACCACAACACATGCACGGTACACGGAGAATTTAAACCAAGGTTTCCACATAATACAGGAAATGTGCCCTTAGCAGTAGAGAAACTATTTGAAGAGAACGAAGTGGGTACAAGAAAAAATTGAAAGAGTAGAAAAGATGATAAAACCCACAGCACCAAGAGAGAAGAAATAAAGAGAATCCCAAAAAAATAGAGAAAGAAGGTAACGACAAGAGCCACACCGAGAGTGACAGCTAGGCCAAAAGGCTCAGGGCTACGTCTCGGGTGAGAAAGGCTGCCGGCCATGCAAAAGATTAAATAGACAGGCATCAAGAAAAAAGCCTTGAAAACATCAGAGGGAGATATAAGGACATCAAAAATAGAAAAGGTGCAGGTGCAAATAAAAATGTTCTCCGAAAACCAAGAAAAAACTGCAAAGGGCAAGAATCCTGAAAATTGTGGAAACATGGGTAAGAATTCAAGAGTGTAAGGTGAAAACCCCAAAGAAAGCACTCACGAGGTTTACAAACCAAGGAAATCGTGATTACATCTTTTTAGAAAGAAAGGAAACTCATCAAAAAAATACATGGAAAAACAGGATAAAAAGAAGAAAGAAAAACCTTTTCAACCCAGAAAGCAGATTCGTTGACAGAACCGTCCTACGAAGTAGGAGTACCACAGTTCAACCCAGAAATCAGAACCGTCCTACGAAGTAGGAGTACCACAGTTCAACCCAGAAAGCAGATTCGTTGACAGAACCGTCCTACGAAGTAGGAGTACCACAGTTCAACCCAGAAAGCAGATTCGTTGACAGAACCGTCCTACGAAGTAGGAGTACCACAGCTCAACCCAGAAAGCAGATTCGTTGACAGAACCGTCCTACGAAATAGGAGTACCACAGTTCAACCCAGAAAGCAGATTCGTTGACAGAACCGTCCTACGAAGTAGGAGTACCAGCTCAACCCAGAAAACATATTCGTTGACAGAACCGTCCTACGAAGTAGGAGTACCAGAGCTCAACCCAGAAAGTAGATTCGTTGACAGAATCGTCCTACGCAGTAGGAGTACCACAGCTCAACATTTGTTTGCGAAGCACAGGACGCGTCTTGAATCGCCCATCCATTCCCAGCAGAGATAGACAGCACAAGCATCATTTAAGCATGACATTGTTTTCAAAAAACATATCATGGAGGATTCATGCGAGCGCCTCAAAATGATGCATTCTCAGTATCGTCCTAGTTTCTTTGTTCCAAAGAACCTAAGCCGAGAGGGTCTGTGAATACCTCATTTTTTGACCCTCGCACAAATCCCAAACTTCAAGAAAATGAACACACAGGCATGCATAGACATTCATGGATGAATATATACTCTATATATGTGATACAGGTCAAAGAATGAGGCAGAAAGGCCACCTGGACAGAAAGTTACAAGAATTACCAGAAACTGCCAGAAATTGGTAACCGTCAAAACTCCTGGAAGGTAAAATTAAATAGCTGTGGATATCTAATCGTCCTCAAACTTTGAGGGTTGTTAGGTAATACTACAAGGAGGAACATACTCAAAAATCAGCACATTCCGACGGCCGGATCTCCAGGAATTGAGAAAACTGGGAATTCACCTCGAGAATTAAAAGGCACACTTCCAGAAGTCCAAATGAGCTGAAATTTGGTCAGTAGGTAGGTTACATCATGGGGAACAACATATCAAAAAATCAAATCATTCCGATGCTCGGTTGGGCCAAAATTGCAAAAACCGTCGCAAAAGAAGCAAAATCGGTTGTCCCCGCGACAAAGGTGTTGTCCCCGCGACAACACCAGTTGTCCCCATGACAACACCAGTTGTCCCCACGACAACTGGTCATTTCTGCTATAAATAGACCCCTTTTTGTGCCTTTTGGAAGGAGGAAAAAGTAGAAAATCTCGGGAGAAGTGTTGGAAATACTATATTCACCTTGGGAAAGCTTTTTGGTAAGTTTCGTAATTTTCTGAATTTCAATTTTTATCCGTGTATTTTCATTAAATCGCATGTAGAAAGAGTGATATTTATCTCCAAATCAGTCCAAATTTCATAGTTGAGCTTTATTTTAATTATAGAAGGTGTGGATTGAGAAAAAATCGTATTTTAAAAATATATTTTTATCAGGGTATTTTTATCAGTCTCACATTTAGACTGCTGTTTAAATTCCAAATCAGTTCAAATTTTAGATTTAAGTCAGATTATCAACATTGAAAATATTGGTTGAGAGAAAATCACCTTTTGAAGGAATATTTTTATCAGTTATTTTCAATTTTACAGTCTCAATCCACACCGGAATTGATTGATTTTGTGCCCCGTTTAATCTATAAATTTGGGCGTTGAATTAAATATCCAATGTGAGAGTATGAAAATTGTCAAATGCCAATTTAAGTAATTAAATTGTGATATACTATTTGACAAAAGAAATCTCGATGATTGCCGGATAACAATTCCAAACTAAATTAGCTTCTGAAAAGCTCTGATTTTTATCAAAATGCACTGATTTTTTTGTCTATCTCTATACAAAACAATTGTGAAATCACACACATACACACTGATTTCTAAAATCAAAAAGGGCGAAATACGAAGCACACGTCTTCAATCCCCACCCCAAAATCCCGGTTTTCTAAAATAAAAGGCTGAAGTGAGATAATATTATACGCGCATGCGAATCTGTGATAATACTTAACGCATATTCTACTTAGAAACCGAAAGGGTGAATTGGGTGCCTAATCCCTTCCCAATTCGTAATTTAATCCCCGAACCCTTGAATTGTCTGGTTTCGCATTAATTGTGTTTAAGAAGGCGTTTAATTCATAAATGTTTTTCTTTTACACAAAACTTTTGTTTGTTTAGTAAAACAAACTGGCGACTCTGAATTGTTTACAAAATGTCATTTTTTTGTAAGTTATAAAAACTCCAACGTGTTCCAAAAAACAAAAATGAAAAGCGGAGGGGCCGAAAACGCGGGTTTTCACAATAATGTTTATTTTTGTTACTTGATCAGCGTATGCGAGGAGAACCTATGTGAATTGTGTACTTGTGGAGGAATAATCTCGGTTTGGATTGTCGATTTCGGTCCACGTATGATAATGAATTGAAGTGTGGTTATCCTTAATTCAGCACACATGTTAAATTGGACAAGATTAATATATTTTTATTATCAAAACAAAATTAATGACCTTTTGGGTCAACAAGAACAAATTTATTCAAATGGATATTCATATTCACCACCTCTATCACTCTTTAAAACCTTAATCTTTTTATTAAGTTGGTTTTCAACTTCATTCTTATAAAGTTTCAATATATCAATTGCTTTATCTTTGCTACTTAGCAAATAAACATAGCAGTATCTTGTGCAATCATCAATAAAAGTAATGAAAAATAATTTTTACCACCTCTTATTTAAACAAACTTTAAATCACACACATCAGTGTGAATCAAATAAAGAGGTTTGGAACTTCTCTTAATTAATTGAAATGAAGATCTTATTAATTTAAATTCTACACAAACTTCACATTTAAAATTATGACCAATATTAAATTTAGGCAAATATTCCATGTTAACTAACTTACGTAAAGTATCATAATTAACATGACATAATCTACCATGCCACATATTAGAATGCTCCTGTAAATAAAAAGAACTCTTATTCTTACTATTAATATTAACATAGGTCTTTACATTTGAGTTCTCAACCCAGACTTGGGGGAAATTGTCAAAAAATTTAACTTAAAAAGGCCATCATTATGATAAAATTTTCCTATGAACATACATTTCTTTATCAGCACAAACTTATTAGATACAAAGACTAACTTAAAACCATTATTGCTTAAAAGTGAACCTGACACAAGATTTTTTTGAATGTCGGGTACATAAAGAACATCATTCAGAGCTAGTTCTTTTTTCCAATGTCATCTTCATTTTTACATTCTCACGTCCTACCACGTTGGCTATTGTGGAATTTCCCATGTAGAGCGATTCACCATGTTCCACTGAAGAGTACGTAGAGAACATCTACCTATTGGCACAAACGTGACGGGTTGCACCAGTGTCGACCCACTATTCTTTTGGATTTCCCACCAGGTTGCACTCGAAAACAACTGTGGAGAGATTCATATTTGAGACATCTTCTGAAAGATTGTCCACCTCTGTCACATTAGCTTGGGTTTTTTTCTGTTTGAAGTGATTGGGCTTGCGACAGCCTTTAGACTGGCGATATTGCATCTCGCAGTTATAAGACTTGCCTTTGAGCTTTTTATCCATGGATTGCTTTTGGCTTGTTCCTTCATTCGACAACTTCCGCTTGTTATTATTGGATCTTGCCTCCATAACATTTGCCTTTGCTGTCATTAAAATCAAATTGAAAGTGCTTTTTTAATATGACAATCGATTGTCTTCCTCAATTCAAATTCGGAGCATGAGATGTTCCTTTCTTTCTTCTTATGCTTAAGGTAACTCTTGAATTCATTCTAAGATGGCGGTAATTTTTCGATTAGAGCTCCCACTTGGAAGGATTCACTCAGAGTCATACCTTTTGCTTCAATTTCATGAAGTACGATCTTAAAGTCATTGACTTGGCTTCTGATTGTTTTGGAATCAACCATTTTAATGTCAAGAAATTTGTTGACTACAAATTTCTTAGTTCCAGCATCCTCCGTCTTGTACTTCTTGTCTAACTTGTCCCAAAGTTCTTTTAATGTTTGACAAGGGCTATAAACCTACAAAGGCTGCCATTTAAATCGCCAATAATGTAATTTCGGCAAAGAAAATACCATGTTTCTAAGCATCAACGGCCGCAAATTTCTCTCGGTTGGTTTCATTTTCGTCTAACTTAGGGACTGTTTCTCGTAAGAACTTGGTGAGATTCAAGGTGGTGAGATAAAAAATCATCTTTTGTTGCCACTGTTTAAAGTCTTTACTGGAAAAAAATTCTGGTTTTCTGGCCTGACACAAATTGACAGTGGGCATAATTGTCGTAGATGTAGAAGCTGCCATTTCTATTTACACAAACATAAATATTTCTGTTACAAAAACAAATTTATATATAAATATAAACAAAATGAAAATATAAAGTGCAAGCAGACAATACTGCTTCAATTGTATATATATAAGGGGCAAGCGGACAATACCACTTTTAAATAATATATGTAATATATAAGTGTGAGAACCCGCATTCTCGACGCCCGGGGGGTCCTCGTTGGCGGCGATTCTGTTGTTGCTTTGAAAATCAGGTTTTGAAAAGAATAAGAGTCGCCAGTTTGTTTTACTAAACAAACAAAAAAGTTGTGTAAAAGAGACGTATTTATAGACTAAATATCCTCTTATACATAATGTATACGAAACCAGTTGATTCGAAGGTTCGGGGATTAAGTTACGAATCGGGAAGGTGTTAGGCACCCAATTTGCCCTTTCGGTCTCTTGAGTAGAATATGCGTGTGTTATAATTCAGTTCTTGCATGCTATTGCTATTACTTTACAGCTTTTTGTGCTTACCTTAGAAACAGGGATTTTGGGGTTGGGATGAAAACCATGTGTTTCCTAATTCGCCCATGATTTTGAAAATAAGTGTGTGTGTGATTTGAAAAAATAGAGTTTGATAATAATAGATGCAATGAAACAAGTGATTTTGTAAAGTATTGGGCTTTTCGAAAACTGATTCAATGTGGAATCTTATACTCGATGTGATATAAGGTGACTTGACCGATCGTATACCATAGTCTATTGATTAAACCGGTATAGATGGCAGTAGTGCTCTCATAATCGAGTGTTTATCACATACACACCGCAATCTATGAGTTAAATTGGATATATAGCGATTATCGATTCATTCGTATAACAATGCCGCTAATCCGGGCTTTTGGAAAAGTAAAAAAGTAATAATACTATTTTGGAATTGGATTAGGGTTTATTATACGCCTTTGGTTTTGAAAAAAAAATTTCAAAAAGGGTTTTTAAAAGCTATCAAGTGATAGAAATTATGCAGACAAGAATATAAATTATAAAACTGACGAAAAAATAAAAGAAGAGAGAGAAAATTATACCTGAGCCTCCTTGGGGGGAGAGAATAAGGATCTCTTGGTGTGTACCACGAAATCCCCTTGATTGTTGATGACAATAATGAATGGAGGGGGGGGTCTATTTATAGTTGTCAAAATACTTGGAGAGCAAGAAAAGAAATTGCAACTAGGACTCTTGGAAATTATCACGAAACCTTCCCACCGTTGGATCATCCTGATTTTTGGATATGTGTTGGGAATAGAACTCTTCTAGATTGTGTAACAATTTCAGGTCGATCAGATTTTGGAAAGGTTCCCTTTCGTTCTGATTGGTACGAAGAGTTTGTGTCCGCGTAGGAAAGGTACTTGTTGTAGACAAGGTCCCTTGTTTGCACGACAAGTCAGGTTCTTACCGTTGGATCATGCTGAATTTTGGATATGTATTTCCAATATAAGTCTTCTAGACTTTGTAAAAAAATGGAGACTACCGGATTTCGGGAAGGACTCGGTATCCTTGGCTTGGTACAAAGAGTTTGTTCCCGCGTAGGAAACGTACTTGCGTACAACAATCTCGACAATTAAACTTCCAACCGTTGGATTATTCTGATTTGTTTATATGTTTTCCCTCCAAATGTTTTCTATCTTGTGTCCAAATTTGAGGTCGATCAGAATTCGGGAAGGTCACTATTTATTTTAATTTTCTACGAAGGACATTTTGACTAGAATTGCACGATAGACAAATTGATTCTTGAGGATCCCATGTCCGACAAAGCTGAATTTTGGATATGTTCTTCCCCACAATAATGCCTATCCACTTACCAAATTTCAAATCATTTTAACTTCGAGAAGACCTCCATTTGACCACCCGAATCTAACTCATGATTTTCTGAATTTTCGGAGATCCGACTGTCAGATTGAGCTGATTTTCGAATATGCTACTCCTCATGGTAATGTCTAACAACTCTCAAAGTTTGAGGATGATCCGAAATGCGTAACAAGTTTCCAGGAGTTTTTGACGATTTTCGGTTCCGATAATTTTCGATAATTCTGTAACTCCTCATCCGGGGTCCTTTTAGCTTTCTTTTTTGACCTGTATCACATGTACATAGTTTTTGTGCATCTAAAAATGCTCGTGCATGCATGCGTGTTCATTTCTTTAAAAATCAGAATTCTTGCGGGAGTCGCAAAATGAAGTGTTCACAATAAGACAAGTGGACAATACCACTTTAAGTGTATATATATATATAAGGGCAAACATACAATACCATTTTAAAATAATATATGTAATATATATAAGGCAAGCGGACAATACCACTTTAGGTAAATATAAGGGCAAGTAGACAATACTACTTTTAAATAATATATATATATATAACAATAACAAACTGAAAAACAAACGTACCAAATTCGTCTCAAGATTGTTGGTAAAATTAATGACAGTACCAAGTACAATGGTTAATATATATATATAGTAAACAAAATGTAAGAACAAAGTAACAATAAACCAAGCCTTACTGAATGATGAATGAATAGAAAGAAGAAATTCCAAGCACTATTAAATAGTCTCCTTAAGACAAATTTGTCCCGTCACAAGTGTGATATGACACGATGTAACAATTGTCTCCCGGGATAGAATGGAATTGTCCTTTTAATGGCAACACTACCTCAGAAGAACCGATGGACGCAATTGATGTTCTAGTGTTTGAAGAAGAAGAGAAGAAGGCATAATTTTTCTTGTCTCTAAAAATGAATGAGAACGCATGTATTTATAGGCATTTGGATATTAGTTAATTGGCATCAAAAAATTAATTGCCAAAAGACAGTTGATTGGTGCTACTTTAATTCCCAGAATGAAACTGCCTATGGCAGTTAAATGTTGCATTTGTGAAGCATTTTTGGGTTAGCCCAAAATGTAATATAATTTTGGTTGAATCAAAATTATATTTGGGTTGACCCGAAAATCAAAGATCCAAATAAATACCATAACTAAACAAATTTCTCATTCACTTTAAAATGGATTCTTAATTCAAAATCGATCCATTTCTAACACTTTCGAACATGGAGAGGTTTTTGTTCTTGACGATGGCTCGCGAACAAGAACGTTCCCTGTTCGTTTTATTCATTCATTTCCAACCATTCCTTATGCATGCCCGTAAGTTATCTATATATCGTCAAAATTGAATTGTGATTGTTAATTTTTTACTTGATCTCCAGCAGCAGCAATTACAAGTATTAACTAGGCTCGCATGAATGAGGCAGAAGTTATTCTCTCCTGACAAAAAAGGGTCAAAAAAAAACAGCATGAGCAAATAAAAACTGAAGATCGAACATAACTGCAGTGAAGAAAATATGTGTGAAAAAAAACAACTTCACTCTTGGTATCCATTTAACACTAATTGATAGAGCAAGGTGGTATCCATGATTATAAACCACAACACCATATAGGAAATTACGTGACGTCAACCACATTATTATGTTCATAAGGTATCTCACCAGAAACATAAAAAGTAGCTCTTTCACCAGACTAACCTTTTTTCTTTTTCTTTTTATCATGTTATTACTATCAGTGTTCTAATTTATTTTTTTAAGTTTTTTTCCTTTTTCGGGGCTTGGATACCATTAGATGGTTCATAATGATCTAATTGAACACATTATTATAGAAGGGTGAACATTGTGAAAGAAATGGGGGAATGAGAACTAAATCTATCTATTTAAACTTCAGCAGGCAATGCAACCTTAAACCAGGAAGAACATGCAACTGCCGCATGCTAGGCCTCTACGAATGGCATCGATTAAGGGCCCATTTGGTTGCGTAAATTACCTAATTTTAGAATTAGTTAATTTTCGATTGAAGAATTGTGAATTTGCTCATTTATGAATAATTCAATTCTAATTCAAGAAGTGTTTGGAAAACTTAAACGAGAAATTCCGATTGTTAGAATAAAAATATGTTCTCTATTGTTCTATTTTATTTAAAATTTTGTCTAGATGCATCAACATCACGGATAGAAACTAGATATTTTCAAAAAATAGAGTTGGAATGAATTATCTAATTCTAAAATTAGATAATTTCAAGTTTTACTTGAAATGACTTAATTTGAGTTTTTGTGAATCAACTTGAATTATTATATTTACAATTGTTCAATTTACACAACCAAACACTAATAAATGAAATTTTTGTAAATTACTTAATTGTAAATTATCTAATTCGCAATTTGAAGTACAACCAAACGGGCCCTAATTCAATGACACTTACAAACTAAAAATAACAAATTATTTCCGGTGGTAATATCAAAATTACACAGTGGAGGAAAGGAAGGAATGAGAACAATATTCAATGCATTATAAATCTCTTTACAAAAAACTCTTACCTAAGAACTACTTGTCACCATTTGGTAACATAAATATGTTTTATCATACAACGAAATAAACTATAACAAACACCTTGCTTTTATTGAAGGTTTAACATAAAATTAATAATATTCTGTATATATATATATATGCCTCAATTTCTCTTCGATCGTTGTATACAGTTAGTATATAGGGCTGAGTATATGCATAATAGCTATAAAAGCATTGGCCGTAAGCGACTAGTATCAAAATACTGATAGAGGCTAGCTTGGTATCATATTACAATTGCATATTCATTTACTAACCAAAAAATAAGTTACCTTTTGGAGGTTAAACTACAAACACGTAATACTCATACTCCATGCCTCCTATGCTACACCTTGCCTGGATTAGATGTTTGAATTTATTTGAGTAGTTGTTATTTTTCAAGCTTAGTCTATATTTGAATGTTGTGCAGAAGACAAAGCCAACGCAACATATATAGCGTCCAGGACTGAGAACGCTAGGTATTTCATTTTATCTATGATGTATATGCATACGTGGAAGGGCTTTAATTTACTGAAAGGACTTTGGCAAAAGCAACGACTATTGGTGCTGAGGCCACCTTAATTCCATTGTGTGCCCTAGCGCATGTGGATTGGAGGGTCTAATTTCATCTTTTGGAAATTGTTTACTTTCATTGAGCATATCTGGTGTTATTTTAAATAGGAATGATGCAATGCCAAGTTGGCAAGCTGTGATAAACATCATACTGCATTAGTTTAGTTTATTTCTGGATTGTTCAGTTACTTTATTTTTTTGGTAGTTTGTCAAACTGATATAATCTTCTTTTTGCACATTATAAAACCATCATGTTGCATTACTGTTAGAAATGTGTTTGACAAACTACCGCATTTGTTTATCATAGATGCAGGTACGCAGTTTCATTGTTATAATTTAGATCTTGATGATTTGACATGTTGATTATTAGGGATTAATTTCAACCAGTGATATTAGAGGGGTCTTCGTGTTAAATCATTGAAAATTAATTTATTTTTCATTAAGATCTATTGATTAATATACATATATTCGGTCAAATCAGATGTTTACATACAATTAATTTTTTTTTGTATATGTTGATCGGATATATATATATATATATATATGATAGATGAAGTCCAACATGTATGAAAGATTAAATAGTTGCTTTACCTTCCGCCATGAGATGCGTACTTTATTTGTACATATATGTATGAAAGGATTTAGTTGATGGCTATGTACATATATCATTACTGTTGGTGCAGGTACATTTATATATATATATATGGATTAAAGTGAAATTGTCAAATCGTGCATATATTTATACATATAATTGGGTCAAATCGATTATATATATATATATATATTAAATGTGTGATATGTTAAATCGACAATTTATGCTTGCTGCTTGTGACTGCCGAGTGTTAGATATCATCTTTTTTTAATTATTATTATTATTTTAATTCGGTAGTGCTTTTTTTATAAATGTGTAAGGTTTATACACACACACACGTATATATCAGTCTAAAGTGCAGTAATATTATTATTATTTTTAACTTTTGATGGAGGGAATAATGTTTTTTCTCCTTTTGGATTATGTGCATATATATACATGTGTATATTTATTTAAGGTATTTATGTAAATAATAATTGGCCCAAATGAATGTTATTATTTGGCCAAATAATAGACATTATTTTCTCTCGATATTTGTGTGATTATTATTTATGCATTTAATAATTGGCTCAAAGGAAGGTTATTACTTGGCAGAATAATAAACACACGTGCGAGAATAAATGTGTAATAATTATCAGGTTTTCATGTGAGCAATAAGTGAGTCTAAAGAAAGGATTTTTGTTTGATAGAAATTATTATCAACATTTGATTCTTGTATTGAGAGTACCTATTACAATCTCGTTTGTGTACACATGTCCCAAACTGCCAGCAATCTAAAATTGCAGTACGCGTCAATGTGGGAAAGATAAGGTTTATGCTTTGCAAATCTCATTAATACGAAAAATCTATTTTTTTTAGATAATAAAGATGCAAAGCACAGATCGTCTGATATTTTAAAATAGATGAATTGATACAATAAGTTGCCAAAGTAACCTTTATCGCGTAAATTTGTTTGTTTTGGAATATTAAGATATGTGTGTTTGTTATTTATGCGAATAATAATTGGCCTAAAGGAAGTTATTGTTTGGCCGAATAACATGTACACTTGTGGTAATAAATATAATATGACAACCAAGTTTTTCATGTGAATAATACATCGGCCCAAAGGATGTCCTATTATTTGACAAAATTTGTCATTTATATTTCATTACTGCGCTGAGAGGGCCAATTACAAGTTGATATTTCTGTCCAAAGACTAAATATCAATGTTGTGCTAAGTATCTTGTGATAGTGACCTATTATTGATAATTTGGATAACTGTGTCATTCATATATATTGTTTTTTAATATGTTATGACATATATATTAATTGTAAGTTTGTAATTTTTATAATTTGTTCTTTATTCAGTTTTTAGTTATATTTTATATATCTGCCAACATAAATTCGGTATCGGTGCTTAACGGCACAAATTTTAAGAATTAGAAATATAACCTATTATTTTGAAAATTTTTGGGACTTTATGAGGAAAATGCTACTTAGTTCCTTAAAGAAATTATAGAAATGTTTTGCTAAAAACAAAAAAGGCTGAAGCAAGTAACCTTTTAATTAGTCTTGTTTCAATAAGGTATAAAGAAAAGGGAATATAAGGGACGCACATTATAGAAATGTCTAATATCGCTTTAAACTAAAGGCAATTAAGTTAAAGCTGTTTAATGACTTGCTTGTGCATTCAGTTCTTTATTTCTCTTCCTGCACAATACAGTTAACTTACAGTGAGTTACAATACTCATAAGAATAAATGATCTCTTAATGAGTTCATATCTCACGGTGTGTAAGAACGAGAAAAGATTTTGCGATAAAAGATAAAAAATGTTTATCAAGCAAACACCTTTAAAGAACAAAAAAAAGAATAAAAAAAAGAATGAAGGATAAATGATAAAGGATAAAGGTTAAGAAGCTGCAGTTGGAACAACACTATAGTAATTGCAAAAGAATTTATTAGTTACTTTTGCAAGAAGGATAAACATAGTAATCTTCTAAATACACCACTTGGCGTGTAAAGTAGGATATACTTGTCATTAGGGTTTGTTCGATAGTTAGTTTAACTTATGTACATGTGATTACTTTGTGAGTAAATTTTAGTGATACTACTCACATAAGTGTTTTTAGAGGTTACATGTGGAGCCACAAGCCAATTGATGTTGAAAGATTCATCTATCAGGGCAGTGGCGAAACAGTTACATTTGGAATTTTAGGTTATCATTTAAGACTGATTATTTTTTTGGATTTGAGATAGACTTATATGGTACTGTCTTTTATATGATATTTCTATTTTCATTTGGACAAATACGGTTATTATTGTTCATTTGAAAATAATAAAGTTAAGTCTTTTTCAAGATTCAAATATCTTGCTACTATTTCTTTAAATGATAACTTCTATACGGATACAATCATTTCATGTAATGAAATCTTGTAAATTGATTCACGTGATATAAAGTATAAATTAACTTATAAGAATTCTTCCACGTTATGGCACAAGCATTTGGGATAAATCTCTAAATAAAGAATTAAGAGACTTGTGGAATTCTTGAAACTCCTTAATTTAACAGATTTTAAATTATGTATTTAATGTGTAAAGGAGAAATAGACAAACATAAGGAAACTAGGTGCCATAAGGAGTTTAACTGTTTTAGAACTAATTAATGCGGATATCTGTGAACTGTTCTCTACAGCCTTCTAGAATGGTTAACAGTATTTTATTATATTCATGACAATTATTAAGGGTATTTATATTTAATTAATGAGAAGTCACAATCTTTAAACGTTGTTATGACTTTTATAGTCGGAGTTGAAAATCAACTAGGTAAGAAAATTAAGGCTGTGAAATCTGATCGTGGTGATGAATACTATGGTAGATATAACGGATAAGGTAAACAACATTCTGGACCTTTGTGAAATTCCGAGAGAAATGAGGAATCGTCTCATGGTACACCATGCTAGGCAAACCTAGTATGAACAGTGTTGCTGAGAGATAAAACAGAAGCTTAAAGATATGATAAGGAACGTGATTAATCATTATTATCTACCATAATGACTCTAGGAATACACACTTAAGACTGCAGCATATTTTTTAAACAATGTTATATCAAAGTAGTTGCTAAAATAGGTTGTCCAGCTGTAGTAAGGCCATAAAGAAAAAAATTGGACTAAAAAATAATTAACTGCTACTTTCTTAGATACACTGAAAGATCGAGATATTATAAATTTTATGATCCCTCGAATAAATCCTTTATTAAGACGGAAAATGCCAAATTTCTTGAGGTTATTGAGTTTGAATGGGAAGATAAAGTTAAAAACATTGTCTTTGAAGAGGAATTTATTCAAATTCTAAGTACTGTTGTTGACAATGATTAATTATGAACAAATTTATGACATTGTTTCAAATGCAAATTAGGATCATCAAGATAATATTGAAAAACTTCCTATATAGCAAACTTAATAATCTCAAAAAGAAGTGAAATTAAAGAAATCCATATACGGCCTTAAGAAAGTTTTCCGTCAAAGGTATTACATATTTCATCAAGTTATTATCTTGTACGATTTTGAGATAAATCCAGTTGATGATTATGTATATCATAAGTTCAGTGGGAGTAACATTACCTTCCTGGTATTTTATGTTGATAATATCTCTTTTGTATTAGGAATACAAATACATCGACATTATTGTCGAGTATCCTAGGATTTTCACGAAAGAGATATATCGAAAGAATTCTTACCAGATTTGGCATGAAATACTATCATTCAAGAGATAATTCCATTGTTAAAATAGACAATTTATGTCACAGCCAGTGCCCTAAAATAAAGTTGAAAAAATAGATGCAAAAGATTCCTTATGCGTCAGTTGTAAGGAGTTTGATGTATCATAAAGTATGTGCGTATTTGGGTTTAGCGTTCATAGTAAAGATATTTGGCAGATATTTAATTAACCCTATGATATATCTTCGAAAAGCAGCGAATTAAAGGGTTATACGGTATTTAAAGAGAACAAAAGGATTATATACTTACGTATCGAAAATCAAATCAGTTTGAGATCATATGGTATTCTGATTTTGATTTTTGGATGGGATATAGCTGCAAAATTTTGTCACTAGGCTGCAAATTTTGGAAAGTGTCGAAAGACCACTAAAGATATTTTATAACAATAAATTGATTGTGTTATATTTGACAACAACATAAATTTTTAAAAATCTAAAGCACATAGATATCAAGTTTCTTGTTATTAAATAAGATTCAGAGTTGTCGTGTCTACAGAGCATATAAGCACAAATTCCATGATTACGGATCCGTTCACTAAAGGCTTAACACATAAGGTATTTCATAAGTATCTTGTTCATTTGGATTTTGTGTTATCTGCTAATGTGCTGGTTAAGTGGGAGTTTGTATCATAGATGCTCTTTTACTTAGACGCATATTTTCTGCAGAATAAAGAAAATGGTATATTTTCATCTTAACTCTGAATATTTGTTTTTCCCTTCCATTGTGGTTTAACATAAAGTTTGAACGGTTAATGTTGATCTCATTAAAGTTGGGCTAATTGGAAATAGGCATGTCTAAGATCACATTGCATGTAATTTCCATGCTACTCATCCACATTTGATCTATGTTATTAAGTGTATTAGTATGGCGATAATCGTGGTTTACTCACAACCTTAGTGTGATAAAAGCTGCGATAATTTCATTACTCGTACATGAGATAGACCAGATTATTTAAGGTGAAGTCTAAGGATAAATAACATACGGATGCGCGCTTAAAGAATTCCGTGATATAATTGTTTCCAGAGTAATATGTAGCCCAAGTGGGAGATTGTTAGAAAATTTGTATTTTCTAATTTATGTGGGCAACATATTATAATATTTCAATTATATTTGCTATTTAAATTAATGGGTTAATGGGATAATTGTTAGTGGTCTAATTAATATTTAGTTAAGCCCATAGACTACTCAAATAAATGTGGGCCAAATGTGTAGATACCTTATATGGGCTTATTAGGGTTTAATGTGAACTCTAATTAGTTTGTATATAAATAAGATATTAGGGTTATGGTCCCCAACACACTAAATCAAAACACGGCTCCCTTCTCTCTATCTGGAAGAGAACCAAAAATTTCCATCAAGATACTAAGGAGATTTGGTTGAGGAAGACCACATACCCGCTCGATCCATGTTGTTGTTGTGATTGATCCTCGTATTCCGCATTTGTTTATCATGGATCCAGGTACGCGATTTCATTGTTATAATTTAGATCTTGATGATTTGACATGTTGATTATTAGGGATTAATTTCAACACTTTTGAGTTCTGACGATAGACTTTATGCCAGAACCAAAAAGGTCACGATGCCATTCTAAGACATTTGGACTTCAAGGTACCTCTCCCTCTCTCTAAATTTCACCACATATTCATCTTAAAATTCTGTATCACCACAGTACTCCTCTTCATCGTTTACGATACTCCCCCAAATTGAAATGATGCTTTGGTGCATCAAAATTTGACCTCTTTTTTGCAAAATGCAGATAATATAGGTAAGGTAAGTAGCATATGCTTTTCCTATGAGAGCATGCAATTGTTAAGTTTGGTAGGATAAAACATTGTTCCATAGTATAGGTGTATGATAAAGTTGAGTTTGATTAGGTTCCTTACTATACGCAAAATATGTTGTCATTAGAATGAGGACGCTTGACAAATTAGCGTTAATGGCGCAAATGCCAAACTTGTTGGCGGGATAGTAACCATGCCAAATGACGACTACTTTGTTGCTTTTAATTGGTTTGATCCTCGTTTTATTTGTGATATTAATGTACTAATAAATCAAGGTTCAACACACCTCATATTATAGCCGAATGCTACCTGTTCTTTTTTACATACTTCGAGTCATTGGTTCAAATCCAATTGTAAGTAAACCCGACTAAGGCCATTAACAAATTTGGACAACCAGGTTGTATATAGAGTGTGATAGATGCTAGAACCACGGACACAGATCATATGAACCAAACCTCCCATCATGCTTCTTTGGTATTTATGCTAGTGCCTAATAGCCTAAGATGGCATAACGTTTTAAAATATATTCATTTTTCAATTTGACTGTGTCACAAATTAGTGGTTGAGCTAGTTGATTTTTATTGTCTAAAAAGTTGGTCAAGCCTTTGATTCACGTTGAATATTGTAGCTATTTGAGATTTATGATTTATAATAACCCAATAGGCATTTTATTTTACCTACATATTTTTAAAAGGAGATCGAAATGATAAATATTTTTATGGGTTGAGTTCATGAGTGAGTTTTGAGCTATATTGTGTTACTATTCCCCATTTAATTTAAGGGCTACGCAGCTGGAAAGTTTTAACATTCTTCGAAGGAAATGGTGGAAGAGGGTGGGTGTTAATGCAAAACTTCACACTCCAAATTGTCATTAATGAAACAGTTTTGTAGATTGTGGTGTCTGTGGAATGATGTTGGCTGCTAAGAATGCTAAGGAGAGTAAAATTCACTTAAAAGATCATTGGCAATATGCCAAACAATTCTAGATTTTGGGAACTGAAAGGGCTAACAGTACAGAGTTTAGCTCTCGGATAGCCAATCCTGTTGTGATTTTCATGCCAGAGGTAATACATTCATTATGGCATTTTGATGAAATATACTTTTGAGAGGTTTTTTTTTACTTCCAGTTTATTGAGTATTATCATCTTTTATGCAAACGTGCAGGGTTTAAGAACACAAATGGGAAGCACAATGTGACTTAGTTCTTGGAGAACATTATTCCAGACCACTAAGTGCATCATTGCAAAGCTATATTCAATTATATCGATGTTCCTATTTCTTATTGAAGAGGTATAAATGATTCACCTGTTAGAGCATAATATAAAGCCACTACTTGTTCAAAAGTACTCTTTGCACACAAATTGGGTTCATGGCCCTTACAAAAATGTTATTTGTGACAGGGCAATAGATGGTCCGCTGTTGCTCCTGGTGGACCTTTTGTGAAGACTAGATAAATACTTCGGCAGATAATGTTGGTTAAAAAGAAGAATAAACTATGAGGCTGTTTAAATGGTTTTAGGAGTGCGTTTGAAAAAAAATCGCAACAAAACATGCCTATATAAGTATTGTCTTACAACATGTATAATCTACTTCCTGTCGATCTGTTGTTAGGTACTATAATTTCGTTCATCTGGATGAGTGACATTGACATAGATATCAGATTAGTCACAAATATCGATTTGGTGGAATGAAAATATGTGATGTTCATATATATATACACAATCTTTTTCAAAAACGCATTAATGCGTACACACTACTGGAAATTTCGTGGGACCCACTCGTAAATAAACGGAGAGAGCATGGAAGAAACCAAACTAAGCGGAGGGAAAGCCCCCTCTCTCTATCTCTTATAGCAAAAAAAGCGGAGCTCTCTTCTCTATATGAAGCGGCAATCAACCATACTCAAGCTCCTCGATGCGCCGGTCTCTCTCTCTGTCGTTCCTCGATGCTTCGTTTCTCTCCCGTCATACCGTGCTCTCTCTCTCTAAGCATTGTACCAACTGACATACTCTCTCTTTCTACCGCATTACTCTCGAAAGGAGATCCCGAACATTACAATGCAACATTAATAAAGGTATGAATTGATTTGGGTTTGTTTTGAGTTTTGTTTTGATGATTATGCTGATTTTCGAGTTATGGAACTGGGTTGGGTGAAATTTTGGGGGTTCATACTTGTTAGATTTTGGGATTGTCCTGTTGTAGTTGAAGGTAATTGTATGGTTTATGTGAGATTTGTAATTAGTTCATACTATTGGCTATTGTTTATTCTTGGGGGAGGGCAGGTTTGTAGTTTGCTTTTGGTGCGGGTGTACCCATGTAGTCCAGTGTTAGCTCTTCCATTGATTCCGTATATTAGTGATTAATGAGGAACTGTGTTGAAGATAAAATGATATTGATATGGAAAAATGAAGGTCATCCTAGTAGTCTAATACAATTATATCCCATACCCCAAGAAGCAACAAAGATGTGAACGAGGTTCGAGCTTGGAATGTTCATGGGGTTGAAGTAGGGGGTGTTAATGCCAATCTGAAAATCGACCAAATGGATTGAATCGATCTGGACCGATCCATAAAACCCTGAACTGAAAAAAATCAAAATCGAAAACAAGAAAACCGAACCAAAACTAAAAATTTTGGTTCGGGTTTGGGGCATGCTAGTTCAAAACCAAGCTAAACTGAACCAAACCGAATTATGTATAAAAAAATGTTAATATACACTCTAAAGACACACGTTAATTATATTATAATACAAAAAATATGGCATTTTATACGAATATATTCCTTATTAATTACATATTGTGATAATCTTAAAAAAAGTCATTAACGTGCGGTGTTATTACTGAATTAGCTACACAATGCTAAGATTTTTTTATCACATACATGATGGCAAGATAATTCATCATTTTATTTAATGTGTTTTGTTCTTGTAAATGTATAAATAAAATAGTAACTAAATAAAAAACATAGTATTTATATGTTTACTCCTTATTTCTGAAAAAGTATGACTTTAATTTGTATATAAACCATTCTTACATTATTATTAGTATTACATTGTTATGTTAAATTAATTTAAAAAAATGAAAAAAAAATATATGTCAAAACCGAATCGAACTGAAACCGAACTGAAAAGTTTGGTTCGAGTTTGGGTTTCAAAGATTTAGAAACCGAAACTGAATTTTTATATTTGGTTTGGATTTGAGGTACCTTAATTTCTATCCCGGCCAAAATCAAAAACACCCCTAGGTGGACTGCCATATAATCTTTCATAGGGAGATTGATTTTGGAAAGCATGAATAGGATGACAATTAATGGTGTAAATTGTTGTAAGAGCAGCTTCTCCCCAGAAGCACTCAAGACACCCATTGGATATAAGAAGAATTCAGACAGTATCTAAGATATGACAGTGTTTTCGTTCAGTACGACTGTTTTGTTAAAATGTACCAGGATATGAATACTGAGAAAAGGTTCCTTGCTGACACAAAATTTTGAGAAAAATATATTCTTTGTATTCTATAACATTATCAGCACGAAATATTTTAATTAGTTAAGAAAATTAGGTTTGAACCATCTGAGCAAAGGTGTAATATATCTGTGAGAGTTCAAAACGATTTTTCATAAGATATATCCAGGTAAAACGAGTATTGTCATTTATGAAAACAACAAAGTATTTAGATCCCCCCATAGTGTTATGAGGAGATGGTCCCCACACATCAAAATGAACTAGATAAAAAGGTGCAGATGAAATAGAATCAGTTTTATTAAATGATAATGCAGGTTGTTATCCAAGTTGACAAGATAAGGAAGAGACACTTTCTGTTTTGACTGTTCCTAATTTACTAGTAAAAATAGATATTTAAGTCTATCAATATATACATGCCCTAACCAAGAATGCCATAATTCCAGAGAAGATGTGGAGAGATCAACTGAAAGGTTAGAGGTGGTGATATTTGATGGTGCACGAAAATGGACAAGGTCGAATAAGCGACTAACTTTACGACCTATTCCAATGACTTGCTTCGTCCGTGGATCCTGTACAAAACAACTAGAGGAAGAAAAAGCAACGTTCAGACCAAGATCACATAGTTGACCAAAAAATATAAGGTTAATAATCAACTTAGGTATATGAGGAGTATATGGAAGAGATATAGTGGATGTGGATACTAGTCCGATATGGGCGACATGTAACTGGGACCCATTAGCAGTTTTAATATGTGATGTGTGTGAGGTAGTGTTTTAGAGAGAAAGATTGTGGAATCTGAGGTCACGTGATTGCAACAACCAGAAACAAAATACCGAGAGTTACCTGAAATGGCAGACATTGCATTAGATGGGCAAAATAGAACCGGTTTGAGCATTTCAACAAGATCATTGTTGGTGATGGATGAAGATGGACTAGATAATTAGTGGGTGACAACAGTAGTAGTGTCTGATTTGGTATTGGTTTGTCTAGCAGGATTTTTGTAATAATCAAAGCCATAATATTTTATACCACGCTTATGACATTACTTGCAAACACGTTTGGGACAATAGAGAAGTGTATGAGTGGTATCGTGGCAGTATGTGCATTCTTTGGATGGCTGCCTAGGTTTGGAATAAGTGATGACAAATGCTCTATGTGAGTTATGAGGATTTGTCCCAAGACTTGTTTTTTTAAAGTGAAGTGTTGTGACGGCGTCATCAAAGGTCAGTAAGGGATGACGATGGATGAGAGAGGCTCAAATAGGCTTAAAGCGGTCATGCAACGCCATGAGTAAGGTCATCACATGTTGTTGGTCCCTATAAGTTTCAAACTTAGCAGCATCAGTGGTACATAACCAGCTGGGTTCAGAGAGAACCAATTGATCCTAGATAGCTTGCATCTCGGAGATGAACTCATCAATTAATTGATCAGACTACTGCCTTTTGGCATGGAAGGCAGTGAGGAGTTGGTATTGGTATGTAAGATCTTTAGTAGTATACCGAGATTTGAGGAAGTCTTAGGCTTCTTTACCAGTGGCAAATTGCCCAAATTGTTGATTGATGCAGGAAACAGAAGTATTACGAAACCAAGTAATTATATCACCATTTTTAGCAATCCAGCCATCTTTTCTGTCAAAAAATGCCTCATTTGATTCATCTTGCTTTTGAATTAGTTTAGTGACCTCTCCAGTAATAAGATGCCACACCCTGCGTGCTTGAAGGAAATTAGCCATGGCCTGAGCCCAGTGAATGTAATTGGGTCCATTAAGAGTGATGGAAATAAGGCGAGAGACATCTGTGCGATCCATGTAGTTGGCTGGTTTAGGGACTGATTCTAGAAGATTTGGGGTTGACTTGAAAGTGATGTGGAATTAATTGAAGGTTTGAGGGATTAGTGTGGAAATAGGAAAGAGGTTTGGGTCAACATGTAAATGACAGAAAATTCCTGGGGTCAAAGTAAAATAAACAAAAAGGTTTGTGGTTAAAGTGAAATTAATATAAAAAAATAGGGTCAAAGTGAAATAAACAGAAAGGTACGAGGTCAAAGTGAAATTAATATAAAAAATATAGGGTCAAAATAAAAATAATAGAGAAGTTTGGCTGAGGGCTGACGCGGTTGCTTACGTTGCAGGTCAACGTGACGTGGCAGTCAAAGGTTGCTAGGTTATAAGGACGTGGCATGTGACGTGGAAATTTAAGGTGACGTGGCAATGACATGTTGAGTCTAGGGCTGACGTGGCACTGCTTGGGATGATGGCGCGTGGGTTTTAGCGTGACAGAAGCTGGAGGAAAGACACAGTGTGCGAGAGTGTGTGAGTGAGTTTTTGGGCTTGTTTCAAACGGTAATGTGAACGTCTTGAAGAAGCGATCAATATGATGTATGGGTTTGTGGATTATGAGTTTTGGATTTGACGTATCGATTGTGATTTTGAGTGTTGCGGTTTGATTTGTTGAGATCTATATATTTGGTGGGGCAATGGTGCTTTATTGGATCTGATACTATGATTAGAGAAAGGCAGCGAGGGTTTAGTGGCTGAAGGCTGTCACTCTGGTGGGCTGATAGCTGGTGACTGGATGTAGGGGTGTTATCAAAAATCCGAAAATCGAATGAACGAACCGAACCGAACCAATCCGTTTTGATCCGAAATATTTTGAACTGAAATCAAAAACCGAAATTGAAATCGATTGATTCGGGTCGGTATGGGTTTGGAGTTCGGGGTACCCGAATTGGATCGAAAAAATCGATTTTTTTTTAAAAACATTTTGCTAACTTAAGGTAATTACTTAAGGTGTCTTACAACATGTTGAAATAAAAAAAAAAGGAATTTTACAAAATTTATGTTATAAATGACCCATGCCTATGCTATTTACATTTATAGATAATTGCTTAAGATAATTATTGAAATAAATATATGTAACATTATATTTTTCTTTTGTAATGCCTTTTAAGTGAATCGATCTATCTTATTATCATAGAAGTCTCATCAGCGGAAGTCAGTTTAATTAGCTTCCATACTAGGAGGATTAGTATACAGTAGGGAATACAAGTTTTGTAGTGCCTTTTAGCGTCGTTTTTTTATTTTTAGTGCAGCTTTTAACTAAAGTTTCAACAATACAAGAAAAAACAGAATGAGACCGAACCGGACCGAAACCAAATAATTTAGGGAGGGTTTGGGTTCCATAAGTATGAAAACCAAAACCAAAACCGAACTATAAAATTCAGGGAGGGTTTATGGTACCCCAATTTTTATCCCGACCAAAACCGAAAACACCCCTAACTAGATGGGTGTTATAGGTGAGACAGGATTCCCTCTGATATCATGTTAGTTTGATAAAAGAGTAAGAGGAATGAGAGAAGAAAATAATTTTATTGATAATTTCAATGTATACAAAGGACCCTTTATATAGGGTTGGAGAATACACAAGAAAGGAAATGATATAATCCCTTATTAGTATGCACAAATCAAGGAAAACAAATCTTGTTAAATATGGACATAGGAAATGTCAACTACACAAATTAAGGCAAGGAATATATTCTATATTCTACCACTATTAAGCACGTCATAGTGGCAGTGGTTTTGTTAATGGGAAAATCTCAAAGATATACTATTTTGAGCTACATCTGGTAATGCTTGTTATGTTAGCTCCTTCCAATTTATATTACTTCCAATTTTTTGTGTGCATTTGGATGCTACATCGTCTGTAATTCGATTCTTTGTCTTCTACGTTGGATTGAGTCCCTTTAGTTCTTCTCTTCTTCTTCCTTTATTTTTTTAATAAATCCTTTAACCATTCGTTCCATGGTACATCTTTATGTGATTTTATTACCCTGTATTGAGTACAAATTTGCTGATTCTTTTAAAACTGGTCAAGCGACCCTCGAATCTGGATGCATTGAAACCACTATAAAATTCACCAAGCTTTTAGTGGTTTAATGGATCCACCAATGAGAAGAAATTAATGGCCACCATGAATCTAGAGGGTCAACAAATTAATTTAAACCTGAATTGCACTGGTCTATAATGGACTACATCTTTAACTTGGTGTTCTTGCCAAAAAAAGAAGAAGAAGACCATATATCTACAATTGGGAAAAATGGTATATTGATAATACCTAGAAAAGAAATGAAACCATTAATACAAGCTAGATGTATCAGAAACGAAAGCGAAATTCACTCAGAGAACACTTGAAATTATTTAATTGTTGATGAAGCAGATAACTAAGACATTATATTGCTTTTTGTGCGTTGGATATAATTTTGAACGTTACTTTGGTAGAGATAATGGTGGGTGGTTTGGGTTTATTTATTTTGTGTGTGTGTGTTGCGGGGGGAAGGGGACATAGCATTGTGAGCTGTACCGTGGTCTAATTTCCAAATTAACTGTCATTCCTTCTACTTACCTACCTCCCCCATTATCTTATTATTTACATTTACAGATAGAAACCAGGGCCTGGGCCTCTCCTTCATTTGTTAATATATTCTAGAAATCAGAATAAAGTACGGAAGAAACTTCCAACAATCAATAAAACTCAAGTGTTCATTATTTATCATGAAATCATAACATTCAGTGGAAGCTTCGTGATTTACAAGAATGCCGCAATGACAAAAAAAAAAACATTACTCTTTTAATTTACAAGAAGGAAAAAAGAAAGGGGGTACACAAGTATAACGCATGTATGTGTATATTCATATATATATATATGAAAATGGAATGAATTAAGTACCAAACTGAAGGAAGGAGAAAAAAATGAAAAGCAGAATACAAAAGTTGAAGTGCAGGTGAAATTAAGCAAGTCATTGATTGTACTGAAGATAAGAAATCTGTCTCTGAAGTCTCATTTGTTGGTAGAAGTTAGCAATGAACTCCTCAGCCTTCCTATCAATCCCTTCATCACACGCAACATTAATAACATCCGAACCACAGGATTCATCTTCATCATTTTCATGATCATCTTTAACACCTTTAAGGAAGCTTTTCCTAGCTCCACCATCATCATTATTGTAATCAAAGAGCCGATCTTCATTACACTGATCATCGCTGAAATCATATCTGAAATCAATGTGGGGATTAATACATGGAATGTGAGGAAGACGGAATCGCAAAGAGGAAGGGCAGTGCATCTTGACATGGATAATGGGAGTATCGTCGAAGGAGAGCTGTCGCTCTCCGTAATGAAGGGCGGCACCTTTGCCATTGCTACGGCTACCGGCAGTATAATTACCAAGGGCTTTAAGGTAATTTGGCAGGTCAAGCATTAGTCTTCGCTTGAATACTCCACCTTTTCTTGCCCATAATAAGGCTAGACGAAGGACGTTCCATGCCCTTCGGCCTATGTCTGAGCTGTTGTTCTTCTTCTCCATTTTGAATTCACTATATGTATGTATGTGATAGCTAAGTACTTACTATTAGTAGCAGCTTGAAAAATTGAGAGAATGTAGTAGTAGTGTTAATGTAATGGTGCGTTTTGTTTTGATGGTCAGGGTGGGAAGAACAGAGACCAAATATATAACACATAAATAGGGGTGTGGAGCATATGATAATCATACTGATACGCGGTATCATCTTCTGTTATTATGTTTTTAATTATTATGTTAGAGAGAGATAGAGAAGGAGTGTGGGGGCCATCTGAGGTGGGTGCGTGGGAAACCTGGTCTGGGCGGTGCAGTGGTACCTTGTGGGAGACACGGCTGTACGCGGGCCGAATCTTTGCGCGGCCCTTTTCTTTTCCCAAACTGCCCTCCTTCGCGCCAACCATAAATAATCTGTATATTTTCTTTTCACCCAACTAATTTTGACGCTAATTTTAGAAGCATTATATCATTATTAACTTTTGTATTAAAAGAAGTCATGTAGTAAACAAAATTTACATCTTTTTTAATAAAATTCATTAAAAATTCCATGTAATTCATAGTGATAAATACAATTTTAGCGATTATATGATATCTCATGTAATCTATTACTATTCATTAATCCGAAATTGTTATTATTCATATTTCATATTTGTCTACAAACTTTGTTTTTATCAATTAAGTAAATATAACAATCTTAATTCAAAAAGCAAAAACATTAAAGCATCATTGCAAAACTTAGCAACAATCTAACTTTTCCCTTTCTAGTCCACTAAAAATTAAAACATGTTTAACAATCTAAGGCCCTTGCTAAGATTTTTAGTATCCTAAGTGAAGCCGAAAATCGAGCTTTTTTATGTATGCATTTTTAAAGAAGCACTACTGTTATTTTATTAGTTCAAAGGAGTGTGTTAAACACATGAAGGACCTAAATATGAACCAGGAGAAAGAAGAAGCCAAAGAGATGACAAACTGGAAAATTTGTATTTTTAAACGCACCCACAAAAATATTTTTTTCACCTCGCCCCACCAAAAATATTCTTCTCTCCCCATCTATTTTACAAAATCCAAACAAAGCCTTAAAAACACCCAACAAAATTATTGTTAGATCAGAGGGATTGTTCGGTTCTTGCACAATAAAATATTTTTAGATCAAAGAGGTTTACTCGCAACAGGTATTTCATGATCACTGATATATACATACATACATACATACATATATATATATATATAAGGTAACAAAACATAAAGTTATGTTTGGTGTTTATTTTATTCAAATTTCATATTCTTTTCTAATTGCAACGGACGCAACTTTATATATGAATAAAAAGCTGGCTCAGCAAATGCAAAATTTCTAATGACCTGCATGTGAAACCCTCCGCGAAAGGGAATAAGACAAGGTGCGCAAATGTTAGCTCGAAGACCTTTGACATAGACCGAAAAATATGAATACGCATTTGTGTTAAAAATTATTAGTTCAAACTATTGATCTCACATGAAAAAAATTGTAAAACACAATATGAGTATATAAAGAAGAATACACCCATGAGATAGACCAAAGAAATTCAAATCATGTGCAATCCTTTCGCCTGGCAATGCTATAACGTGCACGTCGGGATGGATCTAGCCCCCAGGTTGATCCACCTTTTCAATACATATCGATCTCCCAAATCTATGTACAGTTTGCGTTAAAAGAATTATGTACGAATTAACAGGACAAAATACAGAAATTACCTCTCTTGCAAAGGTCATTTTGGGTAATCACACTTATTTTTTTTGACAATTATTGGACAAAGGGTCCCGCGTACTACTCAAATAGTTTGTTGTTGCTCTGGATCTGTATCCCTCAATTATTATTATTAGAGAGAGAGAGAGAAACAAGTAGTCCCTTGGAAAAGGGCTGGAGACCTGGTACAAGTAAACGTTTCTCTGTTTTGTTATTTGTTTAATTTTTATGCATTTTAGTTTTATATGAAGTACAGAAAGGCCGTGCTTTTTGGTGGTTCAAATTGGTAATTTCGGTATTAGTTTCTAATTAATCATGTATGTATGCAACATGTGTACACGGAGATTTATTTTACTAATTTTCAATAACAAAGTAAGTCAACAGCAAATTATTTTTCCAATTGTTAAAGTAGACTTAACAACCTTCCTATCAGAAAACAAAATAAAGAAAGAAAGTAAACAAACAAACAATAATTGTATTGGAAAAGGGCAGAGGAAGATGCGCAGAAAATGAATGAATTGAATACCACTCGATCAAACCCAAGAATCTTCGTCTGTTTATTTGATTGGCAGTTGAGGAATTTAGGCTACAGCTTTGATTTGCTTATTAAGAGATCTCCAAGTTCATGTGCACTAGATATACATATTCGTAGATTAATTTGTAGCCTTTTAGGCTCCGTTTGATAGCAACATGGAAAATGAAAAGAAAAATAACTAATTTAGGAGATAAGATGAAAAATAAGTTAAAGAGTGTGGTGAGATTAACTCTTATTTTTTGCTTTTTTCCATGACAAAATTTTCTTTGGGTGATAGTGGAGAAATTTTTTTCACAAAATATTAAAGGATGATGAAAGACATATACTCACAAAAATAAGTATGAGCTAGAGAGGATCTCACCATATGCCTCAACTTATTTTCCATCTTCTCACCTAATTTAGTTGTTTTTATTTTCATTTTCCATGTTGCTATCAAACGGAACCTTAAGAGATATATATTCATTCAGTCAGATGGTGAAATTTCACGTGATCAAGCATTATTCTCGTACGAGTAGAGATCGATCGTGACATACTCATGTAATTCAAGTTATATGGAGCTTCATTATTGATTTAGCTCGTTAGAAATCAGTTGACACGATGTTATTTAGAACAATAAAGTGTTTGAATGTCGTCTCCAAAAAATATTTGAAGAGCCAATTTAATAAATAAAGCCCCAAAACACTATTAGCTTTTAATATTCCATTTGTCTCAATTAAAATGTTTATATTCTTCTTATCAAAGTTCAACATTAAGAGTCTCAGTTTCTTTTTTAACTCATAATTAGTATGAAAACAAAAAAACTAAAAAAATAATTATGATAGTAAATACATAATTATGTTCTTGCACTGAAATTAATGTGCTTCAAGGTTGATGGTAAATTGTCTATTTTAATACAGTTTCTAATTAATTAGACATTTGCATATAACGTAACATTGCATGTACTGTTGTAACAAAGGAAATGTAAAATTACCCTTTTTGTATCCTAACTAGTTCAAAGTTCAAACAATGCCAAGTCTAATTAAGAAAATTTAGAAAAAGGGAGGGGCCACCTGTTTGATAGAGCTGCGGCGCCAACTTGACAACTTGGCATTAGTTCATGAAAGTAGTTTCCTTAATATTTTGAAGCAAACCAGACACGTTGAAAATTTACATTCAAACTTCCACGTTAAACTTGTCATCTCTCTCTCTCTATATATATATATATATGTGTATATATATATAATGTGAAACTACGCAGCTGTGAAAGGAGAGAAAATTAACATGTTCTTGTACAAACTAATTGTGAGTTCATCGCTTTATAAGATACTAAGTAATTTTCCATTTTGGGGAAATTAACAAACATCACTGTTACGTTAAGAATATAAACTAGGGAGAGGCAAGTGAAATGGTACATACTAAATTGATCTCTTGCAATATGCTTTACAATGGGAGTATATATGCATAGGGAGAGGTGTGAACACCTCATTTTGCGACTCTCGCAAGAATCTCAATCTTTAAGGAAATGAACATGCATGCATGCACGAGCATTCCTAAATGCACACATACCTTATACATGTAATACATGTCAAAGAAGAAAGCCGAAAGGGCACCCAAACGAGAAGTTAAAATAGTTACCAGAAACTGCAGGAATCAGAAACTATCAAATCCTCTG
This sequence comes from Lonicera japonica, assembly GCA_021464415.1. Lineage (NCBI taxonomy): Eukaryota > Viridiplantae > Streptophyta > Magnoliopsida > Dipsacales > Caprifoliaceae > Lonicera > Lonicera japonica. The sequence goes on along the minus strand of CM038464.1, from coordinate 113,328,314 downwards.
GAAACTTGTGTAAGGAGAGTTCCCTATTTCTAATCATCCTTAAACTTTGAGTGTTATTAGGTATTTCCATCAGGAGAAACATACCCAAAAATTAACCCGATCCGATTGCCAGATCTCCGAAAATTCAGAAAATCGAGACTTAACTTCAGGTAATCAAAAAGGGATTTTCACGAAGTCTAATTGAGCTTAAATTTGGTCAGTAGATAAGTTGTATTGTGGGGAATAACATACTAAAAAATTAGATTGATCTGATAAACCGTTTGACAGGAATCACAAAAACCGCCTGCGGATAAACAACCTAATGGGTTTGTCCACACAACACACAAGGTGTTTGTCCGCAGACAAACATTTCTAAAGTCGAATTTCGCCGATTTTTGTGTATCGATACTTCTTAACTTTTAATCATCTATAATTTTTTTAGGTTGGTAAATAATACCACAGGGAGTAACATACTCAAAAATCAGCTCGATCTGACAGCTAGATCCCCGGGAATTCAAAAAATTGAGAGTTCATCTCGGAAAATCAAATAGAGGCCTTCCCAATATTAAAAAAATCTAAAATTTGATCAATAGGTAGGTTTTATCATGGGTAATAAAATACTAAAAAATTGGATCAATACGATGTATCATTTAGCCGGAATTGCAAAAAACATTGCGGGATGGATAAAGTTTTTTTGCAAACAAACTTCAACATTTTGTCTATGGTGTTTGTCCACAAGACAAATTTTCTAAGATGTTTATTCACAAACAAACATTCCCTGGCCCAACCTATTTAATTCTATACAAATATAAATACACCTGCACAAACCCTATTTGAGCTATTAGTCAGCTCTGGGACTTCGAGAACAATGCTCTAAAATAGTATTCTACTATTTTCAAGGCTCTCGGGTATTTTTTATAGTAGTTCGGCTTTAATTTTTTATCTGTCTTTATTTTATCAATTATAATTAATCAATCGAATGTAGAAATTCTTGTTTATCTCAAAATTAGTCCAGATTTCATATTTATACCCCGTTTTCAAAACCAAAAGCATAGAATTAGTTAAAACCAATTTTTTAACTTATTTTATTAGTCAATTTTACAAAATCCTAATTTTATCAGTCTTGGTTTACGAAGGAATCAACGAGCGTTTGTGCACGATTTAATTTATAAATCGCGTTGCTTATCTAAATATCTAATATGAGAGTATTGAACTCGTCAATGCCGGTTTAAATTATTAAACTATGGTACACTATTGACGAACGAATCACGAGGATTGCCGGATATTCGATTCTAAATCGAATTAGCTTTTGAAAAGTCCTAAATCTTTTTGAAAACACTTGTTTTACTCTTTATCATTATCGAAATCATCTTCTAAGTCACACACAGTGAATTTTAAAATTGAAGGGCGAAATACGAAGCACATGGTTTCTATCCCCACCCCAAAATCCTGTTTTCCTAAAATTATGGGCTGTTATGTGATAACATCAATAAGCATGCAAATTTTCGATTATAATTCCACGCATATCATACTTAGAAACCGAAAGGGCAAATTGGGTGCCTAACACATTCTTGATTCGTAACTTATTCCCCGAACCCTCTGAATCAGCTAGTTTCAGAATAATCATGTTTAAGAAATCGTTTAATTCATAAATGTTTCTCTTTTACATAGACTTTCGTTTGTTTAGTAAAACAAACCGGCGACTCTAATTTTTCTTTACAAACCATCATTCTTTTTTTATAATAAAAAAACAAATCGATTTCTAAACTAAACCAGGAAACAAGAGGAATCGCCGCCCACGAGGACTTAGGCGTCGAGAACACGGGTTCTCATAAGAGGGAACAAATAAATATGGGAAAAACAATGTGAAACAATTAAAAGATTAATAAAGGAGAGAGAGAGAGAGAGAGAGAATAAACATAAATACATATAAGGAAAATATATATATATATATATGTGCTAACATTCCCCTTTAAACTTAAATAGGCAAGTAAGAGACCATCTTGAGTTTAGCAAGTATATCATGAAAGTGGCTGGGTGAATGAACTTTGGTGAAGAGGTCAATTGGTTGATCTTCAGAGGGTATAGGAATGAGATGAACTGTTTTACGAGACATATGTTGTCGGACAAAGTGATAGTCAATCTCGATGTATTTAGTCTGCTCATGGAAAACATCAACATAAACAATCTAAATAACACTCGAATTATCACACTAGAAACTAGTTAAGTGTTAATGAGGTATGCCCATGTTCGAAAGAAACCAGCTAGCCATATAAGATCCTGGGTGGTATCTGCTAAAGTACGGTATTTAGCTTCAGTACTAGAATCTGATATCAGGGATTGATTCTTACTTCACCATGATATAGGGGAATCACCCAAAAAACGATAATAACCTATGGTCGAGCGTCTATTAGTCAGATCTCTAGCCCAATCAGAATTGAAGTAAGCACATAGTTCAAGTGATGATAAAGACGAAAAATGAAGCCCGTGGAATATATTTCCTTTGATATACCGGAGAATACGAAGGATTGCATCAAAGTGGACCAACCATGGTGCTGACATAAATTGACTAACGATATGCACGGCATATGCAATGTCGAGGCGAGTGATATTAAGATAAACTATACTTTCAACTAGCTACCAGCACAAAGCAGGATCACTGAAAATAGTACAATCAAGATTAGTAAGTCAGAGATTGGTTTCTAGAGGAATGGGAGCAGTTTTGCAGTCGATGACACCAGCTCAAGTGAGAATGTTGGATGCATATTTTGCTTGAGAGATGTGGTAGCTAGCAAAGTCAGAGAGGACTTTAAGACCCAAGAAGTAGTTCAAACGACCCAAATCTTTGATTTTGAAATTGCTACAAAATGCTTATTTAAGGTTAGAGATACCAGCAGAGTCATCCCCAGTAATAATCATGTCGTCCACATATAAAAACAAAATGGTAATACTGGAGCCAATCTGCTTGGTGAAAAGCTCGTAGTCAAACATGCAGGATGTGAAACCCAGTTTACGGATAGTGGAGCTGAATTTTTTACAAACCAGTCATGAGGAGCTTGCTTAAGACCATAGAGGGCACGACAAAGCTTGCAGACTTGAGATAAGGAATGAAAAACCCTTAGAGGTGATTTTATATAGTCTTCATCAAAGAGATCTCTATCAGGAAGGCATTTTTAACATCCATCTAAGACAATTCCCATTTTCTAATAGCGGCAAAGGCAAGAGGACAACGAACAGATATTAATCGAGCAATCCGAGTGAAAGTTTCTTCATAATCAATGCCATATTTTTGGTAAAAACCTTTCGTCACAAGTTTGGCTTTATAGCGATTAATAGACCCATTGAATTTGGTTTTGATTTTATAAACCCATTTACACCCTACCATTGACTTTCTTGGTAGAAGAGAAACCAACTCCCCAGTCTAAGTCTTTTCCAAAGCTGGTAATTCTTGTAAATTCTAAATATGTGTTGACTTTATTCCTTCGAAAAAAGCACGTTTACTTGTAAATTGTTCAAGTCATTTGAGATTAAATCTAAAGAACTACAAGTAAGCTAAGCTACTGAAGCGATGCATTGAATGATTACATTAGATAGATAAGGTGAGCATTGACATTTGAATTTATTTTTCTATGTAGTGTTTTCGAAAAAACCTTTGAACTATTTTTTTCCCTCGTCTATAATATTTTGGTGAACTGAATTACCGAGAAAACTCTTAAATTATGTTCCTAACATATTCCTAAAGTTGCCCTACAAATTTGAGTCGAATTAGAATTCAAACAAATTTAACATGATATAAAACAAAAAAAAGATTTAATAATAATAATAATAAAGAAATAAACTTTAAAAAAGTCATCTCGTGACATCTTTTTAAAATCTAAGGTGCTGGTCTAGTTACCTTTTAAAGGAAAAGGTAACTATTTTGATTTGGAAGGCAGCATAATGGTGGATCAGTCCAACATGTTTGACATGTACCAGTTGGACACTACTTTGGACTAATAATTGATTTTCTCAATTTCGGATGGATATATAACTTTTGTAGTTGGATCGGTTTGGCATATAATTTTGGACAGCGTATTTTATTTGAAATTTTTTTTATTTTAAGTATTTTTAACCATTTCCTAAAAGGAGTTATTCTTTATATTTTTATATAAATAAACCCATAGGATAAGGAACTTTTACACAAGTTTTGAGAGAGTTTTTTAAACCTTAGAAAGAAATTAAAACCTCAAAACATAAAATCACATTAGGGCTTTTTTTTTCATGCCAAAACAAGTGTTCTTTCTTTAAAGAACAAATTATAAACCAAAGTCCGTGTGATTCATAAACGGTGTTGAAGAACGGTGCGATACCATAGTGAGTGATTCGTTGTGATACTATTCGTGCGATTCAAATAGGAAGACTATACACGCAGAATGTAAAGACTTTTGCAGGCGGTTTATGTGTTTCAAGTCTTGTAAGTCTTTACTATTTGCGATTAATTGAGTTTATAAACATTGTTGCATATAGTAAATTATTAAGGATTAGTCCTACACTGTAGGGATGCCTCGTCAATTCTGGTGTTTGCTTATCTGTTTAATTAATTTATTAATTTCCGCGTATTAGAAAAGATTAAAAGGTTTTGCAGAATTAAAATTCATAGACTTTTAGGATTTACTTTTTCATTCGATTAAAATTAGTTTTTTTTTTTAGAATCCAATCGCCGAATAACAAACCTAAGGTAAATTAATTTGTTTCCGCACACGTTAGTCCACTAGCCTTTTCAATTCTTCAGGCATAGCTTGCTACCAAAGTGGGTTAAAACTAGCCTTTTATCATTTTCTCCCTGAGTGCCCCTGTTTAGAGTGAAAGCTGGGAGCGATTATGGCTTCCATATCACTAGAGGATGACGCCCAGGTATTACAAGAGTTATATGATAAGCACATTATAATGCACTTGTATAGGCTTATACATGCACATTATAATACACTTATATGGATAAACACACTAAATAAACTCCAAATTACAACTTGTTAATTCAATAGCAAATTAGGTTACTAACTTGATTTTTACAAGCTTCAATGTGTATGAAAAGTTGTGCATGATTAATATATGAAGAATGATCAAGAAAATCTTCAAAAATAATGGCAAGAAAAAGATGTTGAAAAAGTTAAAAAATATTGAGAAAAGTTTGGCTTTAAAGCATTTAAAGAAGCCAAGATCGATCTTGGGTCCTACCAGTATAAGAAAATATGGTCTTGAGAGCTTCTAAGATCGATCTTGGCCACCGAAGATCGATCTTGCTCACTGATTGAGCCCAAAAATTGCATTTCTAATCCCTTAAACAAGGCTCAATTAGCTTCTAGTTACCATATAAAACCGAAAATTGCATGTAAATTCAGTTTAAGCATGAAAAGAATGCATTGCATTGTATTTCTGTGTTACTAAGCCATTTTGCAGGCCTAAAGTGGTTAAGCAATTGAATTTTTATGAAAGATAGAAGGTTGAAAGCGGAAAAGTGCAAGAAGAAGGTCCGAAAAATAATTTAATATCCATTTCGAGGCCCGAGACGAGGAAAACTCCACAACTACCCCAATGCACTAGAAAGAAGAGAATAGCAAGTCCCCAAGCATGAATTAAGTGAATTCAAGTATCCAAGAGTGATCCCAAGAGGAAAGAAGCTCAATCGAATCAATTTTGGAAGTTTCCGAGTAAAACTGAGAACTGTCGTAATAAGCCCGAGGTTGTAATTGATCAAAGTTTTTCGACAATGATAATTTGAAGAAATATTCAGCAATATAAGTTTTATAGAATTAAATTAAATACATGTACGAAAAAATGGTGTGTCAATCGGAGTTTGGAGCAGAAATTTATGAGTAAAAAAAGAAGGCAACGTAAAGAAAATGGGCCCAATTTTAGGCCCAAATTCAATTTTAAGCCATATTTCAGCCTGCTTCTTCAAGGATTACTAAAATCACGACTTGAGACACTTGTGTACTATATAAAAGGTCATATATCTCATATTTTAGAGTACACAATAATTTAGAATTGATTAGTAGAGAGGCAGAGAACACCGTAATGTTCTTGGGAGCTTTTGTGCTGCATCTAACGATCAAACTTGAGCAATTTTTCTTTTCTTTCTTCAAAAAAATTGTTAGGTTAGTTTATTTATTATATTTAAAGGCTGGAACATCAATATATTCAACATTAACTCATCGTTCAATTCAGTTTTCAATTCAAGTCTTAATCGCGTACCGGGTAAACCCTAGTTTTCCTTTTTCTTTCAATTTCATTGTTTTTTATTGTTTGTTTGATTTGACATTCATAGATTAGTTGTTAGAGATCATATATATTCTGAAATAAACCCTAAAATCACATTTTAGGGGCTAATCCTAGGGTTTATAGATCGAAATTGTTAGTTTCTTATTTTTCTATCGTTATATGCTTGTTTCTTATTTCATATTCAAATAGTTTATCGTTTTTCAATGCTATTCATATGTGGTTCATTGTTCATCATATAGAATCTGATTTTCCAGAATTTTTAAGGTTTAATTGGAAATAGCTCAGTTTATATCCGTTTTGAGTTCATTTATTGTTTTAAGCATAAAATCTTCGTTTTAAATCGAAATTGAGTAATTCCAAAGCCAAAAGTTTTCAAATTTGATTGTCTATGTTCTTAGGTATGTGCATACTATTTTTCACGATTCATATGATTATTTTCTTATTTAATTTGAATATATCTAGCTAAATCGTTAGTTAGGAATCCATAATGAAATATGCTAATTTAATTTTTGAATGTAATCTAATTTAGGTTTGAATTTGATTTTTCCATTGGTTAGAGATAACTTACTGAATGTATGAGTATTTTATTATTTTTTCATGCCTAAGAAACATGTTTTCATAAGTTAGCTCATAAATTCCATTTGATTAAGAATTGTAAAACTGTCAATTCACGGATTTTTGCACCAAAATCCTAACGTGACTGATTTGAGTACGGTCTTTATCCTTTAATTAGTTAAGTTAGTTTCATAAGTGAATTGGTTGATTTGGCGCTTTTTGGCATTTACTCACGCAAGTGTCGAAAAAGTGCTAGTTTTGACTTTCGGTATTCTTTTTAAGACGGATTTGACTTAAATCACGTTCAAACATATTCAAACCTTTGGAAAGTGCTAAGCTACTAATTTTTGAGGAGTTTAATCAACTTTGATTGTTTTTATCACTCACTAGAAATACTTGGTTTCAAATTACACTTTTTCAAAGTCAAAAAGCTTCACTATCGAATTCTATTGCTTGAATCTAGTCTATATAGTCTTTGTCACGCATGGGCTATGATATACTTGTAGTAGCAATACAATTGGATGGTTGGAAGGTCTAAGAACTGAACTTTAGTGAAAAATCCTATTTAAACATAAATTTGGATTACCCTATTAGACTAGTTTCGTATTATCTAGCTACAGATACCCCTAACGTTTGTTTCTTGTTGTTTTAAGCACATTTAATATTTTGTTTTGCTTGGTTAGTATGCTGTTTTAATTAATTTATTTATTTTTAGTTCAATTGCATGCTCCCCTAATGCATTTAGGAAGCCTTTTAGGTAGAAAACTTACTCTTGTGGATTCCTTTTAATTTTGCACCCTAGGACTAGATTTTCTTTTAGTTTTAGTTTAATTTAGTTAGTAGTTTAATTTAGTTTCAATTCTCCTTTCTTATTCCCCATTTCAATCATCTTTTCTTTTCTTTTCCTTTATTTCCCCTGAGAGAGATAACTAGAAGAAATATGTTCCTTACCTTCCATGTGGTTCAACCTTGGACTTCTTAAGTATATTATAACTTGACCGATTGCACTTGGGCTTAATACTTCGCACTTTTTGAGCGTAGTCAAGCACTCACTTCCGACCAGCAGCTATGAAGCAAGATCGATATTTGTCCCCTATAGACATTTTTGTTTGTCCACTTGCCCACTTGCCACATTTTTCCACTTATGTATGACTTATCTTTGCAACTTGCAATTGAGAGAGAGATTACATACTTGTAATTGAGAGATAATTAAGAGAGAAAATTAAAGTGAAACTTTCTTATTCTTGTTGTATTCTCTTGCACTTATAATAAACTTATTTCCCATCTATTAACCAAAGTTCACTCAATTCCTCAGAATTCAAAATCAACACAGCGCTGGACGGTGCTCTTGGTCTCTTCCTGACTTATATTTGATCCAAATAAAATAGTCTACCCCTCAGATACCCTCTTCGAATTACCTCCCTGGTTAAAAAATCTTGAAAAGGGACATATATGGGATAAAAGGTCATAGAACATTGGGATTCAGTATTTAATTGAAGAACAGATAATAGGTGATGAGACAAGGTAGGAACATATAAAACATGATGAAATTCTAAAATTGGGGTAATATGGATTGACCCTGTTCCTAACACATGAAATGCTTCACCATTTGCATCTGTAAACACCTCATTTTGCGACCCCCATAAGAATCCCGAACTCCAAAAAAACAACCACGCATGCATGTACAAGCATTCCTAGATGCACATGTACTTTGTTCATGTGATACAGATCAAAGAAGAAAGTTGAAAGGACTCTCGGATGAGAAGTTACAAAATTATCGAAATGTGCCAGAACCGAAAACCGTCAAAAATCCTGAAAACTTGTGAAATGAGAGTAACGCATTTTTGATCATCCTCAAACTTTGAGAGTTGTTAGACATTACCATGAGTAGTAGCATAATCGAAAATCAGCTCGATCCGACAGTCAAATCTCCAAAAATTTAGAGAACCGTGAGTTTGTTTCGGGTGATCAAATGGAGGCCTCCTCGAAGTTAAAATAATTTGAAGTTTGGTCAGTAGATAGGTCTTATTGTGGGGGAGAACATATTCAAAGTTTAGCTTTTTCGGACATGGGATCATCAAGAATCAATTTGTCTATCATGCAATTCTAGTCAAAATGTCCTTCGTAGCAAATTAAAATAAATAGTGGCCTTCCCGAATATTGATCGACCACAAATTTGGACACAAGCTATAAAACATTTGGAGGGAAAACATATCCAAAATTCAGTATAATCCAACGACTAGAAGTTCAGTTATCGAGGTTGTTGTACGCATGTACGTTTTCTATGCGGGAACAAACTCTTTGTACTAATCTGAGGAGACCGAGTCCTTCCCGTACTCCAATCGTCTCCAATTTTTTACAGAGTCTAGAAAATTTATATTGGCAATACATATCTATGAACACCTCAATCCACGATTCTCGTGTGAATATGTTTTTTATACAAAACGAGCATTTTGCATTTTAGTCCTGAGTCATCATGCATATAGAAGACTGGTAGGAAAGACTCTGACTTTGGATCCGCCGGGAGTCTGATACAACCTATGTTGCCACTTCGCTTACCAATCGCACGCCGGGAGTCTGTACGCCCTAACCGCAGCCCCCAACTGCACGTACCAACCGCACGCCCCAACCGCAGGACCTAGCCACACCCCCTGCGGCTAGCCTCTTTTGGAGCACTTTTGGCGGGATTTTTCCTATAAATAGGATCATTGGGGTCTCATTTGGGATGATCAACACTCAATATTGTTTTTAGTAAGGAGAAACTCTGTCAAAATTGTTAGGGAGTAATTTTTAGAGAGAGAATTCTTAGAGAGAGAAAGTTTTAGAGAGAGAAAGTCTAAAGAAAGTCTAAAGAGAGAAAGGAGCAAGCAAGCAATCCTCGTTCTTCTTCAAGCGCATCAGGTACATTTGTCTATAACTCTCCTGAATTTCAATACTGTATTTAAATACAAGTTTTTAATATAGAAAATTAGATAACTTGCAAAGAAGTCCACTGCTTTCAAAACAAGTCCTTTCTAAGTTTTACGAGACTTTGATTTCATTCTATGAATGAATACCAAGGCGCTCGCAAAGCTCGAGTCTGATTTCAAAATATAATTTTAAACTAAATTCATCCGAAAAGGACTATTCTGAAAATTATTCATACTATTTGCAAGATGTCTAAAATAGGAATTAAATACATGATCCATTAAGAGACTGAAAGGGCAAATTAGGTGCCTAACACCTTCCGAATTCGTAACGTAGTTCCCAAACCCTAACAAAGTATATTTTCAATAAAATTCTGGTTTCAAACGTATGAAAGATAGTTCGTTTTCGAATTATCCTTCGTACGATCTTTTTGTTTGTTTTCTAATAAAACAAACTGGCAACTCTACAAAATACGTTTTCCTTTAAAACAAAAGAAACCCCGAGAAGGACGGGTCGGAGATCTGGATTCTCATAATATCTAAAAATCATAATGATCCAACGGTTAGAACTTGACTTGTCGTGCAAACAATTGACTTTGTCTACAACAAGTACCTTTCTTACGCGAAAACAAACTCTTCGTACCAATCAGAGCAAAAGGAGACCTTCCCGAACTCTGATCAACCTGAAATTTTTACACGATCTATAAGACTTCTATTTTCAACACATATCCAAAAATCAGGATGATCCTACGGTGGAAAGGCTTTGCGATATGCTCCAAGAGTCCTAGTTGCAATATCTTTTTTTGCTCTCCAAGTATTTTTTTCAACTATAAATAGACCCCCCTCCATTCATATTTTTGATCAACAATCAAGGGGATTTCGTGGTATACACCAAGAGACCCTATTCTCTCCCTCTAAGAGAGCTCAGGTATAATTTTTTCTCTCTTATTTTATTTATTCGTCAGTTTTATAATTTATATTCTTGTCTGCATAATTTCTATCACTTGATAGCTTTTCAAAACCCCTTTTCAAATTATTTTTCAAAACTAAAGGCGTATAATAAACCTTAATCCAATTTCAAAATAGTATTATTACTTTCATACTTTTTCAAAAGCTCGAATTAGCGGTATTGTTATACGAAGGAATCGATAATTGCTATATATTCAATCTAAGTCATAGATTGTGGTGTATTTGTGATGAATACTCGATGATAAGAGAACTAATGCCATCTATACCGGTTTAATCAATAGACTATGGTACATGATTGGTTAACTCGCCTCATATCATATCGAGTATAAGATTCCACATCGAATCAGTTTCCAAAAGGCCCAAGCTTTACAAAATCACTTGTTTCATTGCATCTATTATTATCAAACTCTCTTTTTTCAAATCACACACACACACATTTATTTTTAAAATCATGGGCGCACTAGAAAACACATTGTTTTCATCCCAACCCCAAAATTCATGTTTCTAAGGCAAGCACGAAAAGCTGTAAATAATAGCGATAGCATGCAAGAACTGAATTATAACACACGTATATCATACTCAAGAGACTGAAAGGGCAAATTGGGTGCCTAACACCTTCCCGATTCGTAACTTAATTCCCGAACCTTCGAATTAATTAGTTTCGCATACATTGTGTATAAGAGGATATTTAGTCCATAAATACGTCTCTTTTACACAAACCTTTTTTGTTTGTTTAGTAAAACAAACTGGCGACTCTTATTCTTTTCAAAAATTGATTTTCTAAGCAACATCGGAATCGCCACCCACGAGGACCCCCGGGCATCAAGAACGCGGGTTCTCACAGCATTAGTAACATAAGATATTGGTAGGGGAGATAATTCAGTAAAATATGATTTATCATAAGTCATATGATCAGATGCGCCAGAATTAATGATTCAAGTATCAGAATTAACAAAGTGAGAAACCTTTAAAGTAATAACAATTTTACCTTGATCGGCAATAAATGTCGTGGGAGTTGCCCTTCTTGATACATGATGGTTATGTTCAGTTATTCCATAAAAATCTGGTTTCTAAACCAATTGAACAGCAGCTGCCTTTCCTTTACCACGATAACCCTGCTTCTGAGATTTAAGATGTGGATTTAGCTTCCAACACGTTTCTCAAACATGCCCCAGACAATTACAATAAGTACATTTTGGACGGTTGGAGCTTGGACTAGGTAGATGAAGAGGAATTGACCTCTGCTATTGATGGGAAGGTGCTAGTGGCTTGGATTGAATAGTGAGACTAAAAACTTCAATCTATGCTTGTTTGAGATTATGTTATTGGGATCCATCCTTGCGGATGTATGCAAAATAAAAGGTCATGCTAGGAGGTTCGGGCATTCTGAGCAATTCTCCTTTAGCACTAATATGCTTAGCATCAAATCCTCATAAGAATGCATGAACGCGCTCAAGTTCCTTTTCGTGTTGGTACCATGCAATATCCTCGGGATTCTTGATTTTACAGAGACATTTTTGATCAATTTATGCCCATACGTTTTTTAATTTAGTGAAAAATATTGACTTTGGTTGTTCATTCTGTCGCATTTTGGTAGCTTTGCACATTAATTCATAAACCTGTATGAAGTCAGACTCATTGGTGTAGAGGTCCCCTAACGTCTTCCATATGGCTTCAACGGTTTCACATTCCCCGACCATCTGTAACACATTATCAGTCATTGTTTTGAACAATACCGACATCAAATACCCATCATCATCTTTTCATTTAGCAAAAGCCTCATTATCTTCTTCACTGGGAGCTTTGATTATTCCAATTATATGCCCCATGTTATGTATACCACGGAGAAAAACGGACATAATTTTCTTCTATATGCGAAAACTATTACCATTGAGCTTAGTACCTCCAAAAGAGCCTCCTTCCAAACTTTGAACAGACACATTAACTTTTTGGACTTGTGATTCTCTTGCATCACCCATGGTAATACCTAACGGGATTAACTATGAGCTTTATCAAAAAGTTGGACTAATCTGCATAAAACTGGAGGTGTTGGGGCTAAACAGAAACTGCTGGGGAAAATTGCAAAAAATAGAAACTTTATGGGTCAAAACACAAGTAACATAAACTTCTGGGGGCAAACTGTAAATAAACGAAACCTTTTAAAACTTCTGGACCAAAAAGCAAAAAACCAAAACTTATGGTGCCAAATTATAAATAATCAAAACTTTTTGGGTCAAACTATAATTAACCAAAAACTTTGGGCTAACGCCGTTAAAACTAACGGTGACGGCTGACGGTGTTAATTTGGACGGTAATGGCCGTTAACTTTAACAGTAACGTCTAATAGCATTTATTTATTAACGGCAGGCTGACGGGCACGTGGAGACAGATGCTAGTGAAGAAAAGGCCGCGCGTGGAAGCGCGTATAGTGGATTTTTGAGACAATTCCAGCAGTGTTGTGATCGTCTTGGAGGAGACAAAGAGGATATTGCAAAAATTACAAGGGTCGGGCCTTTTATAGATGTAAATATGGAAAATCGAAAATCGAAAGGATTGTTGTAGCACATGAGGGGGCGTGATACCTTCAATCGGGATGGTTCGAAACGCTGGAATGATAGATTTGGAGAGGAGAAGCTACTGGTGTAGTTTGATAACGTTTAGAGGTCGGTGGTGGATGAACAAAGTAATCAAAAAGTTGCAAGTTAAAGGGAATAAGGACGAGAATGAAGACGATCGTTTTTTTTTCTTTTTAACGACGAAAGTTGATCTCTATGAACCTTAACAACAAAGATTAACCCTCTGATACCAAGTCAAATTATCTAGAGAGAGAATGAATTGTATTATGTGAATAAACTTAATACATATAACCCTTTATATAGGGTAATGAAGAACAAGAGAAAGGAAACTTATTAACTATATACTCCTACACAAAAAAGGAAACTAATAAGCAAAGGAAACTATACAATAAGGAAACCTAATTAATTCTTAATTAATTCTAACACATATTAAATAAGAGTCAGCAATTAGGAAAATAAGTGAATATTCATGTTATATGTGTCAGCTATCAAATTGAAACATAAAGTTTCAAATTAAATATAAGCCACCACTTAGGAACATAAGTTAAGGGAGTGTTAAAATATTAGGATGGCCTAATTTATTAATAGGCTGTCACTTACTACTTTATAAAAATTATTTTTTTAAATATCTTTGAAGGTGAGAAATATTTATCATTAATTCATTTAATGAAATAAACCAATGTCACTTAACACTTTATCATGAGATTATATTATATCAATTCAATCCAGTTCAATTCATTAAGATTTGTTATTTTTTCTAATAATAAAAAATAAAGTATCATATTATTTCAATTCCGGAGAAAAATGTTGCACCTACGAATTGGTGAACATGGACCTGGAATATCCATATTTAGGGTCTTTTGATTTTTTTTTATTGACATAATATTGGGATATTGAAACTTTAATTTAATAATCTTCAAAGTTCATTTTTCTATTATTATTATTATTATTATTATTATTATTATTATTATTATTATTATTATTATTTTTTTATTATTATTATTATTATTATTATTATTATTATTATTATTATTATTATTTTTGTTTTTAAACTTGCAAGACCATATTTTTATTTGATTAAGTTATGTGATATGGTTGACCCATGTAATAAGAGTTCTCTTAAATTTATTTTTTCAAATATAGACAAGCCATTTCATTTGAATAAATAAGATTCATTTAGCATTTCCTTTTAGTTTATTAGAAAGATACAAGATTTATATATATATATAATAATTTTTTATGTATTTATTTACTGATTTTTGTTACAATGAATGAGACTTTATGATTTGAAATAAAACAAAAATAAATAAATTTTTATTGGTCATTGTATTTTATACTTTATGAATGACATATTTTAAAACAAATTAATGCTATTATAAAAGCAAAAGACTTAGACAAAAAGTGTTCATAATGCATAATGAGAACTATGAATCATGTTATTTGATTTGCTAAATGCCAAAACTACTTTGGAATAGTAATTAGGATAACAGAAGCTCTTAATTTAGAATATAAAGAACACATGAGGGAGGTTGGATGGCTTCGACTCCATTATTCTTTGACCATAATCAGCATAATTTAGGGTTTGAGGTGGGAAGGTCACTAGTATTGTCGGCAAATCTTCAGGTAAAGGAGAGCTTGCGTGGTGAGAAACAATCATATGCGACAACTGTAGGCTCACGAGTGGAAAGGGGGCCTCCTTTAGTGCAAATTGATGTTGATAAGCTTGCATTTCCAAGTGTGAAAGGAAATGAAGTTGTTATTACGCTAACGGAGTCGGTTTACCAGCAATCTATACATGAGTGTCGGAGTAATGTCCTTGGGCGAATCTTCTTCAATCGAAGGCAAAAGTTCACCATGGAGGAGGTTTATGCGTAAGTGGAAATGTTGTGGGTACCTGGTCCGGGGTAGAGGATGGTTTTAATTGGTCGTGGTTTTTTTTATTTTCATTTTGCTTCAATGGAGGAGATGTATAGGGTACAGTATCGCACCTCATGGAATCTTCAATATGGTGTTCTGAGAATCATGCCCTGGTAAGCTAACTTTAATCTAAAAGCTCCGCGGACTTCCCATGCTCATGTTTGGGCACGAATTACTCATTTGGGGCAGGAATATTGGCATCCGCAGTTGATTTTATAAATTGCGAAAGGGATTGGAACACCATTACAACTGGACAAGGCGACGTAATTGAGGAGGTTTGGGCACTTTACTCGTGTTTTGGCGAATGTGGATTTATCTAAAACTTTGCCTAACACTTTGTGGGTAGGAAAGGCGTGGCTATGGTTTCCATGTGGAGGTGACCTATGAAAAGCTACCTTCCATATTGTTCTAGTTGTTGTGTAGTTGGACACTCTAGGACTGCTTGTAAGGCAGAGAGAGGGAGGGCAACTACATATAGGGTAGAGGTAGGGCGATCTCTATGCCCACCTTGATAGTATTAGCACGCTAGTTGTTCGACCAAATGACCCTGTGGCTTCTATTGTAAAGGAGAGGCAGGAGATGGGCGGCTGTTCTTGATTGGCTTTAAAGAATTTGAGGATGCAAGTGAAAAATGCGAGATTGAGAGAGCGATTATAACTGATGAATATGGCAGTTGGGCATTGTGTGATGCTCGATGAAATGGTGGCCAATAAACCTTTTGAGATTGTTTCTGAGCAAGTTGTGGGTGATCTGGTTAGTAAAAAATATGGATAATAACATGGAATTGATGGATCAAGCAACTAACACCCCTTCTATGATTGCAAGTAAATAATGAGCTTATTGTTTTGAAAGGCAGGTGGGGTGATCTTGTAGATGCGGAGTTGGAAATGCAAGAAGATAGTACTTATATTCTTGGTATTAAGGATTTGGCTTTAGATTAAGAACATGGTGAACCTAGTGGGGTAAAGAATGTTGAAGCCCGTAGTGTTGGCTTCACTGAAGTTGTTTCTAAACATAAGAAAAAGAAGTTATTGGCTGCGCCTCGAACCTCTGCTAAGAGGCCCAGAGGAAGGCCTAAGCTTCGTCAATGAATGTTATCTATTAGAATGTTAGGGGCATCGCTAATGCCCCTACGCAATAGGCTTTAAAGTCTCTTTGTCATAAGTTTTGGCCAGACTTGGTTTGCTTGGTGGAACCTATGGTGGCGTTGGATGATGTTGCTTGCTCTTTTTGGAGAAAGGTTTGTTATGAGCCAGGTTGTTCTTAATAATCGTGGTGATGATATTTCTAGTATTTGGTTATTTGCTGCCCGAGATGCTTTCGATTGGCAGATTCAGGTTGTTAGTAATAATGATCAGTAGATTACTATTTCTTTAACGCTTGATAGTTGCTCTTGTTTTTTGACTTTTGTTTATGCAAGTACTGCTTACATTCGTCGTAGAAGGTTATGGCGGGATATTTGTGATTTAAAGCATGATGATGATCCGTGGTTGATTTTGGGTGATTTTAACACTGTGCTCGGCGCCCATGAGGCTATAGGTGGAAATTCACCTCCTTGTACTTCTTGTGCTGATTTCTGTGCTATGATAAATGATTGTGAGTTGTTGCATTTGCCTTTCCATGGATCCGTGTTTACTTGGGTCAAAACCTTTTGAAAGCCCTATCGTCAGGTTGAAAGGAGGTTAGACCGGGCTCTCTGCAATTATGCTTGGTTGCGTAAGTGGCCTGTGTCAGTTTGTCAAAGTTTTGTTTGATTTGCTCCTGATCATGCTCCTTTGCTGGTCTCGCTCGGAATTACTAATAGCATAACTCTTATTTCATTTCGATTTTTGAATGTTTTGTGTAAGCATCACTTGTTTATTGGGGTTATTCAGCAAGCTTGGATTGGTGAATCTTTTTCATGTAACCAAATGCAAACGGCTATGAATAAATTTAAAGCTGTTAAAAATGATTTGAAAATTTGGAATAAAAATGTTTTTGGAGATGTGCATAAGGCAGTGGAGGAGGCTTCTTTAGCTTTGCAGGGTATTCAAGAGGCTATTTCTTTGGGTTATACTAATCTTTTACTTCAACAAGAAGCAACTGCGTACGCTAATTTAGCAACTGCTTTATCATATCAAGAAAAATATTGGAAACAAAAGTCCGAGTTACGTTGGCTCGAAGAGGGTGATATAAATTCAAAGTATTTTCATGTGTGTACTCATCTGAAAGTTGCCAAGGCAAACATTGCTAGTTTGGTTGAAGGATCGAAGATTATTACTGCCGCCAGTAAGATTGAAAATTGTGCTATGAATTATTACAAGTCTCTTTATTCTTTTACAGTTTCTCATGATGAGGGTTCTTATTTGTTGAATTTTGTTCCTAATTTGATTTTGGAGTAAGATAATGTTATGCTAACAATTATGCCTTCTTGTGAGGAAATTAAGCGTGTTGTTTTTGCTCTTGATGCTTTTAGGGCGGCGGGCCTGGATGGTTTTAATGGGTTCTTTTTTCATCATTGTTGGATAATCATTCAGAAAGATATTTGTGCTGCTATTCAAGAATTCTTTAGACTAGGCAAGGTTCAAAAATATCTCAACACCAATTTGATTATTCTCCTTCCAAAGATTACATGTGCTAATTCTATAAGTCAATTTCGCCCGATTGCCTTGAGTAATTTTTTTTAAAATCATTCCTAAAATTCTGGCTACTAGACTGGGTGTTATTATTGATAAGTTGATTCTTCGTACTCAATGTGGTTTTGTTAAAAGGAGATAAAGTTCTTCTTGTACTGCTTCGGTGTCGGAGTGTATTAATATTTTGGAGCATCATTCTTTTGGTGGCAATATTAGTATCATGATTAACTTTGCTAAGGCTTTTGATACCATTGAGTGCGATTTTTTGTTCCAGGTGCTTTGTGCTTTTGGGTCCAACCATATTTTAGTTGGATGGATTCTGCTCATTTATCGCTTCTTGTTAATGGTAAAGTGGTGGGTCTTTTTCAGTGTAGTCGAGGGGTTATACAAGGTGATCCGCTCTTTCTTTTATGTTGTGCCAAGAAATTGGTACATTGTGGTCCATTAATATACACTTTGAAGAGCATGTCCATTAATATACACTTTGAAGAGCATATTATTATTACATTTATTGTGTTTTGGGAGCTTTTCAGGTGTTTGGAATTAAATTGAGAAGTATTTGAATGAAGAAAATGTTGACCACGCGTAAGGCCTGTGTTCAAAAAAAAATTTGTATTAATTCGTACAGAATTTGAAAAAAACTCCAGAGACAAAAGTTCTAGATCTTCGAGTTAGCTACGCGTGGGCGAAAACCTTGCGTCAATTAGAGTTCGGAGCTCAAAGTTATGGCAATGTACGATCAGTGTGCTGAAAAATTAATTCCAGCGGGTTAATTAAAATAGCAAGCCCACCAATTAAGCTATTATATCTATTATAAAAGAGAAGGAGCCCAATTGACAAGCCCATACAAAGAATTAAAGCCCATGACACAGTCAATCTACCAACAATATAAAGCAACAGCAGCCGTGCACAAATTTGGGGGAAGCAGCCTTTACTTTTATTTTTTCTTTCTTTTCTTTCTTGCTTTTCGATAAACACAGTAGACCCAAGTTTTTCTTTTATTTTTTTCTCTTTTTCTTCTTGGCATGGTTTTCGAGAGAGCATTAGGAGCTAAATTTTATTTATTTTGAAGTGGATTTTTGTGGAGAATTACATGCAGAATTATTCTTCTTCAATTAATTTGCGCGTACTCAAGTAAGTATTTTATTTATCTTTTTATGCATTCTTTAATTATTTATTGTGTTTCAATTACAAGCATGCTAGGTTAGGTTATTTTCTAGGGTTAAGGATGAGTATATTTGATTGATTTCCTTGCACGTATTCATGCCAATTGACTCTACTAATTTAATGCTTTAATGTTAAAAATAATTCTTCCTATTTAATGCCTATTTTAATTGATAAAAAAAAAGAAGTTGGATTCTCATTATTTTTTGTTGGATTCACCTTATGATTTATTGAGAGTGGATATAGGGTGTCTTTTGACGGATATAGTGAGTGTTTTGATTTTATACATACGCTTGGTTGTGGAAGAATTAATAATTGGATTTTATAAATTAATTGGACTTCATTGAATTTATTTTCCGCATCTAATAGAGTCAAGAGACCAAATTAGTGCGAGACAAGAGTAAAGTTTGATGGGCATGAATATTAGGAACATGATATCAAATATATGACTCCGCCACTCTAGTATTTTATTAATTTATTATTTTATTCGTATTTTTAGTTGATAAATTATCCCACTCAATTTCTAAGCTAGATTAGGAATTAATTGGAGTTAGTGAGAGGAATACGTACGTTCCATCCGTCAAGTCCTTAGGGTTTGACCTTGCACTTGCCTAAGCTATATTAGTATCCGATTTGTGCACTTGCGAGTATATAAAACATCCATAACACTTTGCTTTGTATTTTAGCTGAGAAAGCTCTCAACCATGCCTTATATGCCTTAGTCTGCCAGGGTCATATTAAGGGCATGAGTAGTCCTCGCATATGTTTTCCTCCTTCTCACATGTTTTATACTGATGATTTGATTATTTTTTTTGCAATGCTTCTATTTCTAATATGGAAAAAGTTATGCGACTTCTTGATGACTATGGTATAGCCTCTGGGCAGCTGGTTAATCGGTCTAAAAGTCGTCTTATATTGAGTATGGGTGTTCATCGTAGAGTGGGCAGGTTGAAAGCAATTACTGGTATGAGTGTTCAATCTTTACCCTTTGTTTACTTGGGTATTCCTATTTTCCGTGGTGCTCCCACCCTTAGGAATTTATAGCCTACTTATGATTCTGTTATGTCGAAGATGGAGGGTTGGAAGGGTGCTCATCTTTCTATTGCTGGTAGAGTTCAGCTTATTCGTTCTGTCGTTTGTAGTAAGTTGTTATATTCTTTTGCGATTTATAATTGGCCCGCTTCTCTTATTAAAAGTCTAGACTAAGCTATTCATAATTTCATTTAAACCGGGAATTGTGTTAAGCGTAAATTAGTCGCTCCCTCTATAGTTTATAAGTGCAAGGCCTCTTTACGAAGGTGGTTTTAATTTGCAAATTTTGCGTGTGCTAAATAGATCTGCTTTAGTCAAGACCACTTGGTCTGTCTTGACTAGTGATAATCCCTCGTATGTTTTTATTCGGACATGGCTCAATCTTTCTTGCTAATCATTATAGATGCTCGTCTCTCTTTGGGGGTTTTAAGGCTGTTATTGGGGTCATTTCTAATTATTCAGAATAGTAGGTTGGAAGTGGCACTCATATTGATTTTTGTCATGATCAGTGGTTAGGGGGCGTTAATTAAGATGCTCAGTATTCAACAAAACATGGCTTGTAAGCTTAAAGCTCATGTGAGTGACTTTATTGTTAATGGCAGGTGGTTTATTCCAAGGCAGTTTAAAGCTGTTTTTCCTGATCTTGCTCGGCGCATTGAAGATATGAGCTTTTACTCTAAGGGTGATTTGCTTATTTGGACTCCGACGGTTACGGGAGAAATTTCATTTAAAGACATTTATGATGTTTGTCGAAGTCGTGGCCCTCACTTAGATTGGTTAACTTGTGTTTGGTAAGCTTTTATTTCCCCTCGTAGATCCATTCATATCGTTCGATTAATTAGAAACAAGCCTGCTACTGATGACAATCTCCGTAAATGTGGGATGGTTCTTACTTGTTGCTGCATGTGTATGCAAGTTGAAAAATCTATAGCTCATCTTTTTTTTACTTGTCCTTTTGCTAGAGCGGTTTGGGATTGGTTGGCGAATAAATTTCAATTGTATATTAATGTCAATGGGAGTGTGGTGAATTTCTTCAACATGATTCTTTATTTTCATATGAGTCCCCAAGTTAAAGAAGCTATGGATTGCTGCTGTTACGGCAGCTATGTGGGGTCTTTGGCGGCACCATAATGCTTGTCGGTTTGAGGATAAAATGCCTAATTTTGCTAGGTTGTGTTATGCTATTATGGGTTGGGTGCGGGAGTCTGCTTTGGTTGCCAAGGGCGCTATGTTTAATAATGTTCATGACCTGGTTATCCTTAAAAACTGGGGTGTCAAGTGTGTCCCTCGAAAGGCGCCTTCTATTGTGGAAGTGAAATGGTACCCTCCTCTTCAAGCTTTGGTTAAGTGCAATACTTGATGGTTTGTACAAGGCGGCGTCTAATCAAGCGGCTTGTGGTGGATTATTTAGAAATTATAAGGGTTCGGTTTTGAGTGTGTTTATTCAAAAGCTTGGCTCTCAATCTGCATTCTTTGCTAAGTTTTTTACGGTTATCCTGGCAGTTGAAATGGCTTTTCAAAAATGCTGGAAGCGCCTTTGGTTGGAAATGGATTCTTCCATAACCCTTTAAACTTTTTTCAACAAAAACTATTCTCTTCCTTGGCAGATTCGTCGAATATGGGAGCATTGTTTGGAGCTAATGGATTCCATGGAAATTAGATCTTCTCATATTTTCCGAAAGGGGAATCAAGCAAGTGATATCATGTCTAATGTTGCTCTAAATTTTGATGAGTTTCATTAGTGGGATGGAGGCCATTCCGCAAGTTTATAGTGCGGTTGGTGCTGATAAAAGGGGGCAATCCCAGTTTAGATTTAGCTAGTTTGGGTCTTGTGTTTTCTTGGCTTGTTTTATTTTCCTTGTTGTCTTTTTTTTCTCTTTTTTAATAATAGGCTTCGCTCCAGTCTTTATCCAAAAAAAAGTAATAAGGATGACAAAAAACTCAAAGTGTGAGTTTTCGACCAAACCCTAATAGGTGTTTTTTTTTTAAATTGTTATAGTTATGAGTTCTAAATACAAATACAACTTAAATTTGGTCGAGTTGAAATCCATGTAAATTTAGCTTGTTGAACCCAAACTCTCCTATATATAATAATTGTTTCTTTGAATACTCTTATAGTGCTATATAACTACAATAGATCAATATGTTCATGTCAAGGTCTAGGGGTTCAGGCATATAATAAATACAGAGGTTTCGGGTTTTCAAAGTTAACCTCTTCCAACTCAAAGTCAAGATCGGCACATTTACATAAGGATTGAGATTCAGTTTAGCTAACCCCACCCCCGAAGCATAACTCATTCTTTTCGCTACCCAATTATCTCCAAAGTAAAATTAAATATTTTTTTCCATGCCACAAGCACGGGTATTACTAGTATTATATTTCCTATCTACAATAAACTTTATTTTCTATTACGAAAAACAAAAATTAGTATACATATGTCCTTTCAAAAACATTTTATTTTTATTTTCTATTAGGAGAAATTAGAAAAACAAGCGCTTTTTATATGTATCTTGTAAGTACACTTTTATACGAATCTTGTAAATACACTAGGTATTGCCATTGTCAGACGGCATGGTTAAAAAAAAATGATAGTTGAATATAAGCACATAAACATTAAGGCACAGTGAATCATAAAAGTATAAAATTACTTTATATATGGTCAGAGAATAAAAGTGATAAGTAACTTAATTCGAAGTAACTCTTAAAGTATCTCTAATGTCAGTATAAAATTTGACTTGTAAATCATATGTGTCAACCTACTTTTACAAAAAACTTGAATACTAAAAAAAATATGCTCTAATGGGACTTTTGTAAAATTTTGTGCAAATTTTAAAATAACCAATAAGATTTCAAAACACTTTTTAACTATCAATTTAAGAAATTTATTATTATTTAAATAATTGTGTAGTCACAATGGATCTTGATTTGTAGGATTAATGAGCATATTTCAAATATATAGTTTTTATTAAGATCCATATTTTACATTTGAAGTTATTATATTTTCAAATTTTATTTAAAAAATGAAGAGAGAAAAAAATGAGATGGCATAGTAAAATTTGAGTGTATTTTACACAAACTTGCATTTTTAAAAACTACGAGACAAAAAAATTTACAAGTTGTGTAAATTTTACACAAAAAAAAATATAAAAAAGTGTTTGAGATGCTCTTAGTTATTATATGAAAATAATACTCATTTGGAATTACGTACTAGGGTAATTTTTAAATTAAGTTTAGACACAAACACATATAACATGTCTTCAAATGCAATATTTAATTAAAAAAATTATGCAATTTAATATTTATAATGGATCTTGTTTTACAAATATTGATTAGGAGAATCAAAAATATATTTTTTGTAAAATTTGATTTTTAAATTTAAAGTGATAAGATTTTAACTTTATTATAAAAAAAAAAGTTGATGAGAAGGTAGGAAGAGTAGATAGACTTGGGTTATATATTGTATGTTAGTATTATTGTATTGATTTGATTTTTAATGTGCGGAGAAATCAGATATACAGATTAAGATTGATTATATAATAATTATATGTAATATCGACCTGTTAGATTAAGGAGTTTTATAAATAAATAGTGAAGTGAAACTTTGTGTTTTATAATATAAATAAGATAAAAATGGTAAAAATGTAGACAATTATGGAGCTTGTTGCCTAGAAAGAATTATGGCATGCACTTGGCCGGGTTGGATTGGATTGGGCTAAAGAACTTAAACATGATGGTCCTGTACACGATGTAGTACTACCACTATATATGCTTTCTAGCCATTGGGCTGCGGCTCGAGCCTGGGCATGCAAGCACTCGATCTCATGGCTAAGTATCTGAATCAGACTGTCCAAGATCGAACGCACGTAGATAGCAAAGCTCATTTGACCCTTAGAGTGAGGCAGACCGGCTACGGGGAAGAAATCTTCTGTGATCAATCAACACATTAATTTTGAGCTAACTCTTGCTACAAAAGAAGTAGCGTATAGCGCATAATTATAAAGCTGAACACAATAACCTTCCCCCACCC
Organism: Lonicera japonica; assembly: GCA_021464415.1. Classification (NCBI taxonomy): domain Eukaryota; kingdom Viridiplantae; phylum Streptophyta; class Magnoliopsida; order Dipsacales; family Caprifoliaceae; genus Lonicera; species Lonicera japonica. Next base: position 113,304,315 of record CM038464.1, on the reverse strand, counting down.
ATCGAGGTGGGAAATCATATTTAGTATTAATTAAGAGATAGGAATCTCTCAATACTGAATAGAATCTGAAAAAAAAAAAAAACACACCTTTAATTTTTCTTAGAACTAAACTTTTTTAGTTACTTTGATGATTTCTTTTTGTTATGGTTTATGAATATGCGTTACTCCTCTTGGATATGAATTTTTTTTTTCTTTTTTTTTTTAGGACATCCTCTTGGATATGATTGAAGTACCCATAATTAGAAATAATTCTGAAATATGAATTGCAACGAACTAATTTTCAATTTCTCTGTTCTTCCTTTAGCAAGGTTTGTTACAAATCCTTAAAATGTGACTTTGGGAATGGTATTCCACTCATTTCGCAAAAATCATACCTTTATTAAGTAGTCAACGGTTATTAAGTGCAAATCAATTGGCGTTTCCCTTTATAAATAGTCCAACCACTCAAATCTTTTCTCCATCCTTTCTCTAATATCTCACCCTGCAAATTTCTTTGCAGGGTCGAGACTTTAGCCCCTTATACCCAAAGAAACAAATAAAAGGAAAAAAAAAAAACACTCAATAAACAAATTTAAAGAGATTCCTACCCTTCTCTCTCCATCATCCAAAATCTCAACTTTAATATGGAAAACATACCTGACACTGTCAATGCCAACACCGATATTCCCCCGAAGAACAATGGCGAACTCAAGAAGAAGCCAAGCTTCTTCAAGTCCGCATTGGTCGTGTTACGTGGCAAACAAAACGACAAAAAACCTAAGCCCCTAGAAGTCGAGGTTCTTTCCAATAATGATAACTGGAAGACAATTGTTGGATCAATCCGCCCCTTGCACGTCCCCGATAACACTTCCCCAAGACCACTCCCGAAAAAGAAGCAATTGAGAGCCGTTAGATCGGTTGAAAATTTTGATGACATCTTCCTACCACCGCCATCTCCGACCTACTCCACCAGCTCAAGTGCCGGCACCATGAGCCAGTATGCCTCAGCCAATGATCTACAAGAACTTGACAGGCTATACGGTGGTGGTCATGATTATGAAGTTAATGATGCCTTTTTTGATCAACACTCTGCCGATCAGATGATTGACTCCAAGGCCGAAGAGTTTATTTCTCAGTTTTACGAACAAATGAGGCGTCAGCACAATCCCAATCCCACCACAGCCGAGGGAAAGAGTCACGAATAATTTCATCACGCTAAATGTTGATATTGCGGTTTTTATTTTATAGATATTTATGGGCAATATGAATATCATCAGTTACTGCATGGGGAAAAATTATGGAGAAAGGAAGAGTACCTGGTATAAATATCAGGAATTTTTAATATATACATACATGTGTCGATCATGTCTGCTACTCATTCATTTATTCAAATAATTCATTTTATTTTATTTTATTTTTCTTTTGGTTTTAAGTTTTAGGTTCTACATTTGATGAGGGACTAGCATAAAGTGAGCTCGGATCTACAGCCAACCAGTGGGGATTTCCTGATATACTTTTGATGTTGGTGAATTTTTGTTTTTCTTCCTTTAGCTTTATGTAATTTTCCTTTTCATTTGCTAGTATAATAATTCAAAATTGGTTGTTTTTTTTCCATTTTTTTCTATCTATATATATACCTACCTAATCTAAGCGCAATGATATGATGAAACAAAAATAATAAAGATGCAAATTCAATTTCAGACAGAAAAAATTTTGAATTTCTGAAATATTTGCTTAGGGATTAATTCTGCTGCAAAGAGCGATACAAATCTTTAAAAAATAAATATATGCTATTCGACTCAAGTCTCCTCGCACTGAGAAAGAAGATGATTCAGGGATGAAATAGGTCAGGATCCTCCCCGTTATTATTTCTAACATATTTATAGTAATTGGCAAGTATCGTGTCACGTGATTAAGTTATGCATTCAATAAACGAAAGTACATGGATGCTGGCAATTTTTCTGGCGTCCAATATAAAATTGTAACTTTGTATTAATTCAATGTACAGTAGTTTAGTCCTAGGATTTACAAATTCTTACATTATATATTTTTCATTGCAAGTTCGACTGATAAGGCCATATCTTTTGGCATTGTAATAAGGTTAGTTTAGCAATTAGAAGTTTGCCCCGGAATTGCTAACTTGCTAAAAAGGATGGAATATAAGATATACCATAGCTGACGTAATAATTTGTATTGTCTCAGATTGTACCTCAACCAACATACTCCCCATCGTTTCACCCCTTTTTTCATTTTGAAAATTTTCTGTCATTGAGACTACGCCGTTGGTGAAGCATCACAGCCGATGGAATGAACACCGGTCGTCTATAGGTTGTACCAACAGCCACAGTCAATGTTCATTGCACCGTCCATGGCTATTTTACCATTTCTTTCTCCGTCCCCGGTGCAAATTCATGAGATATGGTAGGCAAACCATCCCCTTTTAGCCTTCTCTTTTACCACTGCTGGTGGAGATGTTCTAATCAATTAATCAGTTAATTTTTCAAATGTTTATGGTGTAATGATGCAAAACTTGGTAAAGTAGCACTACAATAAGCACATGTTTTCCTAGGTGTATCCAGTAAGATTAATGAGTATCTTTATTGAGTTTGTGGATCTCAATCTAAAGATTATGTCCCTCTTTGCCAAAAAATTTTGAATCCATTCTCAATCTGAAGAGTGTATCCATATTTGGTTGAATTCTAATGCAATGCATTTTACAAGTATAAATATGGGGTGAAAGCATTTTATTACAGTTAACAATGCAATTTTCTGTTTAAACAAGGAACAGAATGAATATATTCTCGTAATTCAAATCTCAGTGTAAATCCAGTTCACATCTCGTTTTGCATTTCCAATCCAAAATGTTTAAAAAAGGAAAAAAGAAAAAGAATACATTAAAAAATCATAAATTAAAAAAAAAAAAAAAAAAAAAAAGAAGTCTCTAAAAGCCATGGATAATCTGAGAGCACTTGTTCTTGAACCAACGTATACCATTCTTAAAAGAAGCTTTAACCCTTCCCTCAACTGTATATACTTTGTACTTTGCCACTCTCTTCCTTCTCTTCATCTCTGGATCACTAAATCCCCATGGCTTAGACGACGATGATGATGATGATACTTGACTCGCCCGTGGCGGAATTTGAGGATTGGGCGACCTAGGCCCTGTGTAAATCTGGTTGCCAGTGGTGAAGCCTTTACCACTCACGATTTCCATCCTTCGATCTCCGCCGGAGCACAGGAAACTCGGCCGGAACTCTTCCATATCCCTTCAATCGAAAATAAACCTAAATTAAAATACTGAGAGAGAGAGACAGAGAAATCTGGAGTTGAAGAACAAAGATTTGGGGAATTTTATTTTATAGAGCCATGTGAGAAGGTGGGGGAGTGGCCCAGGTTTCTAATGATGATGGGGTGGGCAGGAGGCTAGGGTTTCCAGATATACATACATACATACATACATACATACATAAATACCATACAGACAGAGATGGCTATGATGATTATAATTATAATAATATTTGCAACAACTGGAATATTTGAGTTCTTTTCATCCTCTCTGTTTTCCTTGTTGGAGTACTTTCTTTACTCCCATGGCATTTCGTTTTTTTTTCCTTCTCTTTTTTTTTAATATTTCTCCTTAAAGTAAAGCAAAGTAAAGTAAATTAAATTAAATTAAACTAAACTAAACTAAACGTACTTTTAATTTTAATTTATTAAATATATGGTGGTCTCTCGGCTCGATGTCACAGCTTGCGAATTGCGACAACTTTTTATGCCGTCAATCTACCTTTTCATAATTTGATGACATCGTGATCGTATAACAGTCAACAGCGGGGACAAAAATTCCTCCATAAAATGTAAAGGGAGATACTGATATTTTTAAAAATATTTAATAATATTTTTAGTTGTATTGAATCATTTGCAACTAACTAATGTTTTTGTTATTTAGTTTGTAAATACTGATTATAAATTTATATATTTAGTCTTTGATAATTGAATAAATTATTATTAAATTTATATTTAATTATTCACAATCGAGTAATATACACTTTATTTAAAGTGTTTTTAAAAGATATCCGAAGTACTCATATCTCTACCCTAAAATATAGGGTAAAAAACACTAATGGTGTTTGGTTGGTGTTTTAAAATCAAGTTTTTAAAACTTTTACAAAAAAATCAACTTTGCGTTATGCTTTCAAAAATTCACTTCACTTTACTTTCTCTCTCATAAAATTTTTAAAACACCATAACTATAAATTCAAAAATTGAAATTAGATAATATATATATATATATATTTGAAACCTACTCATTGAGATCTATAAAATAAGATTCATTGTGACTATTTTTTGAATTTTTTTCATGAGATTTTTTGAATTGATTGAAAAAACCTCCAACAAAAATTAAATTGATTTTTCAAAATACTTTCACACTTTTCAAAAATTTATCTAAAAATATGTTTTAGAATCTCAACCCAACAAGCACTAAATTCTTTTTAACTGGTGCCCTTTTTTACCTTACACATTGATTTATGAAAGTCGATAGTAAGCCTCTTTGAATTATTAACCTTTATCTTCTAACCCCCAAATAACATAATTTTCTTTGTACAATTAAAGCTTAATATATATAAGAAAAAGAAATAAAGAAAATAAAATAAACTCAACCCACATTAATTCAACTCAAATTTAACATTTTAGTCTCAAATTAAAAATTCTAATTAAGGTGGATTTGTGTTTTAAGGCATATATCTACCAAATATATATATGCATATGCAGTATATTTCTATATAAATACACAACACACATATATATATATAGACACACCCCCACCTCTAAGTCCTCAACAGCTGCCACTCTCTCTTTCTCTATATATATATTATTAAACAATATTTTTTACAATAAAATAATAAATTAATCCAATGTCTTGTATTAATTCTTAATGGTGTTTAATTCTTAATGGTGTTATTAACACTTACTTTTAATTGTACTTGGACAAGTATATCATTTTGGAGGTTAAATGATAAAGGCTAATAGTTGAGGAGGGGTGTAATGTCGAATTTTATAAATTACGGGGTAAAGTAAAAAATTGCAATAACTCAAAGGGGTTTGGTGTTTTTTACGTTTTTATATAAATAATGTTTTCCTAACCAAACTTCTTGATCCAATGATATAAGACTGCTACCGGAATAACCTTAGGGTCAACTTGGTGCTTCCAAGGTTGATTCTTGACGTTGTCAAAATAATGGTTGGGCAACGGTAGTCACGCACTACAAGAAGGGATTAATCAAGATGTGCGAAAGTTAGTTTGGACATTCTATAAGATAACTCTTGAACTAAAAAAATATATAAATAATGTTTTCCCTATTTTCAATCTTAAGAACTTTTTTGATCCAAAGTAAAATTTAGTTGCAATGGGCACTACCAATAAAAGCGGCATTTCTGTCAAACTTGGGTTGCAATATAAATAGGCGATACTGATTACACACATCAAAATATTCTATAGCACTCCAATATTGGCTCGGCTTTTGGGACTAAGTGGATGCCGGCGGGATTTTTGCAGTTGTGGTACACAGTGACCGAGTATGTGCACAATATCCCGGTTTTATAAAGCCGAGTAAATGTATTTATTTGTTCTCAATAATAACTCAGCCCAATTGCAATGAGGTAAACTCCAAATATTTGGCGCAATAGGATCGAATACATGAAATAGAGTGTTACCGAATAAAACTATGTGTAATTAGCACCACCCATATAAATTGAGGTAATCTAAATGTTATGGGGAACTTAAAACTGATAAAGACTATCAATTCTAATTATTTTGTGAGTTAGGCAAACTTTAAGACAACAGAACCGATAGACTATCAATTCTAATTATTTACTGAGATGAGCTAACTTTAAATCAATATAACTAGTAGGTTAATTTATTTTTATTTTTTAATGCGAATTGCACCACACCTAGACTCCCCAGTTCTGCCTGTTATAATTGCTTCCGTTGGATTTTAGTTTGTTTAAAAGAGGTGCCGCACAACGAATACATTTGCAAAGGTAGACCCCAAATTGATGTTAAACAAAAGAGTGCCGGTAAAAATATTTTAAAAAATTAATTTAAATATTTATTTTGTAAGTATTTATATATATATATTAATTTTGCAAGAGCACCTTTAGTAATATGTATAGCATTGCTTTTAAAAAAAGGAGTAGCCTCTAGTAAAAAAAAAGAAAAAAGAAAAAAGGAGTCGTCCATTATCCTTGGAGTTTTATCTATACTATTAATAAAGTATGAGGAAGATTTTTTGTGTACTAATTGAATTACCAAAATACCCCTTCATGCTAAGAAAAAAAAATAGTTTTTGTAGGATTTAAACTTATGACCTCACACACAAAGGAAATTTCACTTTACCACTTCAACAAACACAATAATTTGTCATAAAAGTATTACTACTTGACCAAATACTTTTCTAGTGTGTCTATTCAATTATTAAAGTGTTATTCCCATTTTCTTTCCTTCTTTTTTATCAAGGATAATTTAGTAAATTATTTTTTCTTTAAACACATACTCTTAAATATTATATAGTTACAACGTATTAGGTCGGATTAATTTGGATTGGAACAAATTCGAGTTCAAGTAAAGGTGCCAATTCAAGTTTTTTGTTGTGTTTGGGCCTGAGACAACATGACATGATCTTCTATTATTCTTATGAAATACGAACACAACTTACCAAATACACAACATAAGCGACAGACATGATTATAGGTTTTGGGTCTACACGTCATAACACAAGTAGAATTATTGATTTTCTTTAATTAGAGATGATAATACCCAATTAATATGACAATATAAGATTAATACAACATAAGGTTCTAATAAATATGTTATAAAACTAGTAGAAACATTGATTTTATTTATTTTAAACACAACAAACTCTAATTTGCATGACAAAATACGATTATCACGGTATATCTCCATTTTTGTTTCAAAATATGAACACAAAAACGATTTCATGTTAAACATTATAGAGACTGATTATAATTCGATCTTCAGTCAATTTCATGGCAATTTCGTATTGTTTCATCATACCCTTTCTAAAATAGCCACCTTAGGTTTAAGCATAATTAATGGAGAGGGTTCTAATCTTCAATATAATACTCGCCTCAGTAAAACCAAGAAAAGCACATGACATACATACTTTTTGATGGGGTGAGTTAGATTTTACCAACTCATTTGCAAATTTATCTATTGCCGGCCCCACCAACAACTAAACTTGGGGTTTAAGTTTATTTTTTTTTTCAATCAAAATTTAATAATGGCAATCAAATACATGGGAATTAGGTAATTTTTAGTTAATCAAAAGTTTATGTTTAAATATATATATATATATATATCTAGAGAGAAATAATGAAAAAAAATATACTATTTTAAGATAAGTAAACATGTATTTACAAAATTATGTTCGTGAACAACATTCAAACTAGTTTTATAATCATGTTTTACTTTTTTTATAATCTATAATATACAAAAAAAAATACCAAATAGGATATTTATATAAATCTACGTATTTATTACAGAGTTGGTTTTTCACATAATAAGGATCCGTTTAGTTATCCATTAAAGTATGAATTAGATAATTTACAATTTTTATGATGATTTGCACATGGTTAGGAAAATTAAATAATCGTAAATATGAAAATTTAAGTTGATTCATGAAAATTAAAATTAAGTCATTTGAAGTAAGACTTAAAATTGTCTAATTCTTGAACTTAAGAATTCAATCCAACCCTATATTTTAAAGGAATATAGTACATACACTTGATGTTGATACTTCTTCGCAAAATTTTATGAAATATAGATGATTTTAAAGGGTGTTCTTAAATAAACACATGAAAAAAGTCCTTTCACCCCCACTTTCAACTCACCGCACCAACACAATTTTGACCGTTACTTTTGTCAAATCACACATGCTTTTTCTCATTGTGATTAGTGTTTAATTTGTTTAACACCACAACCCATTGATGTTTTGGTGAATTTTTTATCATATTTTCTCAACACTCAATAAATCTTTTTCTGAAATATATTAACAGATTCCCATTAGTCCTAGATAGATGAGTTTTAAAGAAAATTTGATTTTAATTTTAAGGCTTATGATAACTTTATTGATAATCCTAAGCAAGAGTGATTAAGGATTACAAATGAAATATACACCCTCAACTAAATAGTTGGGAATAGATTTTCTACATTGTTTTTTTTTTTGGTGTTTTTTTTTTAATACTTTAAGCCTACTATAAGCAAAAAGACCTTAAGAAATAATTCAGTTCGAAAACCCTAAAAAAACAAATAACTTCTTTAAGCGGATAAAGCTGCCAATGCTAGCGAAGAAGACAACATTCACTAGCCGTCTGATGAATATATGCACACAATTGAGTCCCGCGAAGACAAAATTGATTATATATGATGTAAAATTTACAATTAATATGCAAGCAACCGCTGGCTTGAAATGGATCACCAATGTGGAGGATTTTGTGTGGCGTTGAAGAATAAGAGAGGTATTTTTTTATTTTTCTTTTCTTTTTTGTAAATAAAAAATAAAGGATTATTTGGGCGCAAACTTATCAAAACCATAAAAAGATAAATGGGGTCAAAAAAATACTTTGTGGATGTATACAAAAAGACTTATTTTAAAACACGTTGTTATAAAATTTTCAATATCTCAATTAAGTTGTCCAAACACTCCATCAAGTAAAATTGAATCATTTTAGATGCATAAGTTTTTAATTGACTAATCGAAAGTGAATTAATTTTTTTTTTGCAAAGAGGCCATAACTAATTATGTATTATGATACAAAATATTATTTTACATGCAATTTATTTTATTACATCCACTGCACACACGTAGAGTGTGCTCCAAAGGCTAATCTTTATAATAAAAGGAACCATTACCATTTAGTACTCTTCAAAGCAAAGTTCAATAAAATGATTTATTCAACAATCTTTCGTGTATATTATATATATTTCCTTCTTCTTAAGAGTTTTTTTTTCCCATACTTTTTAATTCAGTAGTTTTATTTTTAAAATTAGACTACAGTTTAATGTGATATGCTAAAGTTATTTTATTTTTTTTAGTACAAAGATTAAAAGTCAGTGCTTTTTATTCATTGTTTTTCTTTTTAATTCTTTTTATTATTTTACAAAAGTTGAAACTAAATTCATAGCATGGTGAACTTTCAAACATCTTGTAGTGTTTTCCTTTCATTTGTTTCGATGCAATTGTTTCATTCATTAGTTAATACCTTAGCATGTGTAACTTATATATCATGTCTCTAAAATTTTTAAAAAAAAAGTTATTATAAAACATTCGCACATCAATGCGGGACAATAAACTAGTAAACTAATATATTTGTAAATGTAGTACCCCATATTGATATTAAGCACTAAAAATTATGAATTATGTGTACGAAATTTAAAGGTCATATAGCATAAGTTGATAACCAGAATTAAAAATCTAATTCTAACCTAATTTTAGTATTGTCGATATTTGTTTTGTATTTTCTAACAATTATATCAATCAAGCAATCACACAAATCAATCGTATAATACCAAAAAGTAATGAGGTATCCCTACTTGCGTAAAATTGATGATTGGGACTAATCTACATGAACGAAATAGAATTACAGACTTAATGACTTTCAATAATTGCTTCCTCACAAGGTATGCAATAGTTCTGTCAATCCTTTGATCGAGGAATCCAACTGCAGTTGGCTTGGTGTAGCGCTTCATCGTTGTAACGGCTTACCCATCGCCTCATTCTCGATATCGTTCACAATCCCTCACCACCGTCTGTGATATTCCTTATCACATTAGCCATTTCTCGCTTCAATCGTAACCGAAATTTCTCCGCTCGACCAAACTTCAACTATAGATAAAGCCACTCTTGCAAGATCTCTTGAATGTTTGCAACCCTAGTTCTTTAGAAAGAAAGAAAGAACAACATATATCTATGGCATGAACAAAATATAGGTAGTGATTAAAACTCTAAAAAAATGATTCTAGTGTTTTGATTTTTTAGACTTAAAAAGTTATCTAAAATAGTATGTTTTTGACACTCAATTATGGGTTATATTTAAAAGAAAGGCCCTAGCCAAATCCTTTTTGAAAAAGATTAAAATCACATAAAAATAAAAAGTTATCACAAAAGCATCGTAAAAGACTTATTGCAAAAGCGTAGTAAATAATAAAAAACTGTCGTAAAATTTTCAGAACACTCTAAAAATCTCTCAAACCAATCTGAGCTTTTCCAGGACTAGTTCGGAATGTATTTGAAGGTCCTAACCAGTCTGAAAAGTTGCTAAACCGGTCTTCTACTATTGGTTTTGTCATTTTTTCGATTTTTGACTTTTTTCACTGTAAGTCCCGTTCGAACTCTGATTTTACCCAAATTTCATAGGCAATACTTGGAACATGTTAGGAACATTAAAAAAATATCATCTATTTGTATTGACAGAATACAAAGGACCCAGGAAAAACACTAATAATAACTCAAACTAAAAGTTTGATTCAAAAAGTTTTTGTTTTCAATTTTAACGTACAACCACCACTTATATTTTGAATTAAACTACCTTACCTTGCTTACCTTGGGTCCTAAACTCTATATGATGCATTCAGCGAGTTTGGCAAGTTTCCGCTAATTGTCGCATCTTCAAATTTTCAATTCGACACAAATGATTACAACCAAAAAAAAGTGTGTTTTGAATTAGAACCAAGCCAACTAAAAATTAAACTTAACAAGCGTGAGTGGTTGATGGCCAAAATTTAATGGTCTTACTTTTTTTGTATGGTGAACAAACCAGGGACAGAACTCAAACTTGCACATGTGTGAATACTCTACCTTATACCATGAACAAGTAGTTTTGGTATATACCTAAAATTACCAAGTTATCCCTTTCGCAAGCTAAATTGCTATAAAATAATGATAAAAACAAAATTTGAACTTATGACTTTTAATATGATAACCAAATACTTAATGCTAAACCAAATGCCAATATATATTCATGTTGTAAAAAATCACATAATTTCTTCTTTCACATACATAGAGAATACCCATATCATATGATAAGAAAAATAAAAAATAAATAAAAAAGTCAGTTTATATACTTCACATAAATAAACAATTGGAATTATATATGTTCAACATAGGTGTATATGTGTCACTTGACTTGGGAGCCTCCAAAATTTATGGTATTTCTCAATTTATATTGATAAAAACATATAGTAAAGGGCTCAAAGGCTTATATGAAATTTGTTTTAACGTGTTGAACATTTGAGTTAATCCAATAAAGTGTAGTTTCTTAAAAACAATCATTTCATTGTTTTCATCAATGAAATTCATTTTTAACTAATAAACCTTCTTGAAAGTGTTGCATATGCGCAAATCACACCTAATTGTATTGGCAATGGTTGGCTCAAACCATTGATCCCACATGAAAAAATTTTAGAACTCAACATGAGTATATAAATGGGGGAAAGCCACCATATAGTAACAAGGCCTTTTAAGATAAAACCCCCACACATGTGGCCCAAAGGTGTTTAAATTAGGAACAATACCGTTACTATGTGCATGAATAGGTACATTCAGTTGGTGTATTGGGCCCGTCCCCATATGCTGGTGGGCACAACAATTGGTATCAGAAGTTGATGGTGAATCCACGCACTTGTGAAACAATATCGATAGCTAAACTCGGTGGAATCAGAAGGAACGCTGTAGAGCCTAAGGTGACGAGTTGCTACAAAAAATATCCTGATAGCTGGACTCAATGGAGCCTATAATCGAGTTAGACTCGGAGAAGCCAGAGGTGGAGTCGCTATAGCCTATGTACACCAGGGGTACTGTCAAGGTTATTATTCAAGTTCCTCGAGTAAGGTGAAATAAGGTGTACCTCGAAATGTGCATTAACCAAAGGTGGACGATCTTGCAGACATTGTTGAGTGATGATCTAAATTGACAGTTCAAATATGGCTGTGCAGGTTCCACGAGTAAGGTGAAATGGAGTGTACCTTGAGATGAGCATTAACTAAAGGTGGATGATCTTACGTACATTGTTGACTAGTGATCTACATTGACAATTCAAAGGTGGATTCAAGGTGGACTATAGGTCTAGATGGAGCCAGGTAAATCAGTGTTAGTTCAAAGTGGAGTCAAAGGCAGACTAGTTTAATCCAAGGTGGAGATTATTAAAAATGGTTGGCTTAAACCATTAATCCCAAGTGTAAAATTGTAAAACTCAACATGGTTATATAAGTGCGGTAGAGTCACCATATAGCAGCGAAACCTTTTAAAATAAATTCCCACACATGTGACCCAAAGGGTTTAAGTTTAAGATAATATTGTTACTCTTTACGTTTACCAGTGAGCCTAGTTGGTGCCCTGGGCCTAGCCCTATGTGCCGGTGGGTACAACAATTAATATATGAGGTCGATGGTGAATTCACACACTTGTAAAGCAACACTAATAGCTGGACTCAATAAAGTTAGGAAATATTCGGTAGAGCCTAAAGTGATGAGTTACTACAAAAAAATGTCTAGACAGCCGAACTCAATGAAGCTTACGATGGAGTTATAATCGGAGAAAGTGGAGGTGGAGTCGCTATGGCCTACGTACACCGGGGATACTATCAAGGTGGTTGTGCAGATTTCTCGAGTAAAGTGAAATATGGTGTACCTTGAAATGTGCATTGACCAAAGGTGTACGACTTTGCGGACATTGTTGAGTGATGATCTACATTGACAGTAAAAAGGGGGATCCAAGGTGGACTAAGGTATAGGTCTAAGTAGAGCCAGGTGGATCGGTGTTAGTTCAAGGTGGAAGCCAAAAACGGACTAGTTTGATACAAGGTAGAGATTATAGAGAATGGTTGGCTCAAACCATTAATCTCACATGAAAAAATTGTAGAACTCAACATGGGTATATAAGTAGGGGAGAGTCACCACATAGTAACAAGACCTTTTATGATGAAACCCCACACACGTGGCCCAAAGGTGTTTAAGTTGGGGACAATATTGTTACTATGTGCGTGGACCGATAGGCCCAATTGGTGCTTTAGGCTCGGCCATATGTGCCAGTGGGCACAACAATCGGCATCAAAGGTCGATGGTGAATCCATTCACTTGTGAAGCGGTACGATGGCTGGACTCAATGGAGTTAAGAAGAACTCGACAGAGCTTAAGGTGATGAGTTTTTACAAAAAAACGTCTTGATAGCTGGACTCGGTGGAGCATACGGTGGAGTTAGACTCTAAGAAATTGGAATTGGAGTTGCTATAGGCTACGTACACTAGGGGTACTATCAAGGTGGTTATGCAGGTTCCTCGAGTAAGGTGAAATAAGGTGTACTTTGATATGTGCATTGACCAAAGGTAGATGGTCTTGCAGACATTGTTAAGTGGTGGTTTAAATTGACAGTTCAAAAGTGGACTAAAGTATAGGTGCAAGTAAAGTCAGGGGGATCGGTGTTAGTTCAAGGTAGAGCCAAATATGAACTAGTTTGATCCAATGGTGAAGATTATTGAGAATGGTTGGTTAAAACACTTGATCCCACATAAAAAAAATTTAGAATTTAACTTGGGCATATAAATGGGGGAGAGTCACCATATAGTAATGATGTATTTTAAGATAAAACTCCACACATATAGCCTAAAGGTGTTTAAGTTGGAGATAATATCATTACAATGTGCATAGACCGGTGGACCCAGTTGGTGCCTAAGGCCCGGCCCCATGTACCGGTGGACACAACAATTGGTATCAGATTCGGTTGAGCCTTTGGTGGAGTTAGATTCGGAGAACCCGAAGGTGGAGTCACTATAGCCTACGTACACAGGATGTATTGTCAAAGTGGTTGTGCAGGTTTCCACCTCGAGTAAGCTGAAATATGGTGTACCTTGAGATGTGCATTAACCAACGGTAGACGATCTTGTGGACATTGTTAAATGGTGATTTAAATTGACAGTTCAAAGTTGGTTGCACAGGTTCTTCGAGTAAGGTGAAATATGGGTGTACATCGATATGTGTATTGACTAAAAGTAGACGATCTTGCGGACATTGTTAAGTGGTGATCTATATTGACAGTTCAAAGGTAGATCCAATATGAATTAAGGTATAGGTTCAGGTGAATCTCGATGGATCAGTGTTAGTTCAAGGTGGGGCCAAAGGCAGACTAGTTTGATCTAAGGTGGAGATTGTTAAGAATAATTGGCTCAAACCATTGATCCCATATGAAAAAATTATAGAACTCAACATGGATATATAAGTGGGGAGAGTCACCATATAGTAACAAGGCATTTTAAGATAAAACCCCACACATATGATCCAGAGGTGTTTAAGTTGAAGATATATGTACGTAAAATGGAGGACCTAGTTGGTGTCTTGGGCTCCGGCCCCATGTGCCGATCAAACCAACAAAATAGAATTATTTTGCTGCATTCATATCTCTATCACAATCACGAATTGAGAAAAATGAATGAGTAAACTGCCTTAATGATCCTTAAATTATTGGCTTAGTGTCACTTTAGTCACTAAATTATAAAATGCTCTAGTTTGCCCCTTAAACTTTGAGTGAAATGCTCCATTTTGGTACTTAAACTATTAGCGACACTTAGTTTGGCTGATACGTCCAATTTCTCTTTTAAGTTAGACGGAATTGAGGCAAAATCATCAAACAACAAAAAAAAAGGTAAGAAAGAGAAAATCAAAGACAAAAAATAACAAAAGTAAAAAGAAAAAAAGAAAGGTAACAATAATAATAATAATAAAAAAAAAACTTCCGTTGTCATCTTCTGCCATCACTCCCCAACGTATCATCATGTCCACTCCACGCCGCAAGCCCACCGATGCGGAGCTTTCTTCTTCTTTGCAAACCACCTTCTCTCTTCTTCTATTTAGCGCGACTCAACCAATTTTGAGAAAAATGAAATTGGGGAATGATAGGGGATTTCAAAGTCGGTCACGACTATTTTGAAGCTCTCGGCAAAATTTTTGAAGTGCCCTCTTATATATAAATATATTAATTTTTAAATTAAAAAATAAATTAATTTTTTTTCCTCTTATAAATAAATACATTAACTTTTTAAATCAAAAAATTAATTAATTTTATTTCAATAACGAGTTCATATACTACCAAAAACACACTATAATTGCAAAGAATCATGCAAAAACATTCTAATTAAATATTTAATTCTCTTACTATTTTGAAAATCAATATGAGTGAAAGAACAAATATTGACGCCCCCTAATTCTCTTATATTATGAGTAGATTGAGATTGAATATGAAAAAAAAAAAAAAAAGAATCAAATAAGAGCTAAAGATGTCATTTCCTACACGTCGATCGAGTTTTTGAAAAACTATTTTTCTTGAAAATTTGTATTATTATTTTTTTCTTTTTCAATATATATGTGTATATATATACATAAAAAAAATAAAATATTAATGCCCCTCTTAGTTTTTAGGCCCAGGGTGATTGTCCTACCAATCTAGTCCCAAGGTTGGCTCTGGGAGATTTTGTTTTATGTATATATATACGTACGCATATATATGTATGTACATGTGTGTATAGATAAATATGTATTTGTATATATATATAGTATTAAAGAAATCCCATCTGAACCAAAAAGGCCAAGATGGGCTTAAAATTTTGTAGCCTAAAATGAATGGAGTGACTTGCGATTTTGTGGAGAAGAGAACTTGGCAATGGGGGTTGCTACTTTTGCTTGGAGTGGAAAGGAAAAGAAGAGAGAAATTGTTTAATTTGATGTGGAATTATAATCTTTAAAAACCAATTTTTTTGATTCATAGTTTCTATTAACAACCTCTCAATCAATGTCATAAAAAACTGAACTAATTTTCTTATGAATCAATTTAAAAAAATGACATTTTTGCCCTCAAAATAGATTATGTGAGCCTTACATGACCTAATTCCGTCAAACTTTCATAAAAAATCTGGACGAAAAGAGCAAAGTGAATCTCGTTATACTTTTAAAAGTCAAAGTGAAGTGTTCTATAATTTAGTGACAAAAATAATATTAAATTAATAATTTAAAGGCCATTAGAACAACGTACTCAAAATAAATTGATGTAATATTACTTTCAAATGGATTTTGTTGTCTAAATAAGTACTATAGTGAGTATGTTCTTTTCTTCCATAATAATCAATTTGGTAAGTAGTAGTACGTTGCTTACCAGAAGAGAGGTATACCCCGTAGCTTTAAGCACTAATCATTATACTGATTCTCCTTTTGACAAAAATAAGGAAATTTTTATTATTATTATTATTATTATTAATTTAAAACAAAGACGGGAGAGGTAATATGAATTTTATTTTTAGAGGTTGAAACACATCTAAGGTGCAAATTAGACTCATTGCATTCGAAACGAGTTAAAATTTCCTTCCTCTATCTCACATTGAATATCTAACTAATAGATAGATAATAATATAATACGTTAATAATACCAGAATTCGTACATTGGGACAATTAGACATCTAATAAAACATAATTATAAATAACACTTACAAATTAACCGTATAAATTAAGGACACTGTACAAAAAAAACACTAATACCCCTTCTTTATAGCATCTCATATCTTATTAGAATTGGTGCTAAATTTGTTTGCTAAAATGTTTTAGCACCAATAGTGTTAAATCTGTTTTAACACCAATATAAAACATAGAATAACAAAATTCATAGTGCAACAAAATTTATAGTGTTAAAACATATTTAGCACCCATCAAATGTTACACATCAAGGTGGTTTTAGCACCATTAGCACCAAGACAAAACAACAAAATTCATGGTGCTAAAACAGATTTAGCACCCATCCAATGCTACACATCAAGTTGCTAAAACAGATTTAACACAAATTCTCTAGAATATAATAACTATTTACATGGTGCTAAAACAGATTTAGCACCATTGATGCTAAAACCATTTTAGTACCAATATTTTAGTACCATTGGTGATCAAATATATTTAGCACCAATTCTCTTAATAATTGTTGGTACTAAAAACTGGAAGGATATTTTAGACTACACAGTCAAATGAATATATCAAACAATTAGAGTGGTAAAGGTACTGAATTTAAAAGAGTCAAAGATTTAGAGAAAAGGTTGGCCTCGTATGACAATACGGGTTAGTCATCCCCGTGGAATAGAGCCAGGAGCCCGGTTTGCTTTATATTGATGGTAAACAAACAACTATTACAAACTCACAAAAGTTTCTCTAACTCTTTTGTCCTCACAATGTTACAATAAGAGGAAGGCAAAGCCACCCAAGTTTAGTCTCTCAAACTTAGGAGCTCTAAAGCGGGTTGCGGAGCTTTGTGTCTTTGTATCTCACACTTGTGGTAAAAAATTATTGATCGTTCTTTTTTTTCTCTCTCTTGTTGTTGAAAAATTGGTTGTTACTTGGTCCCTGGAAGAAGTAAATGATTCTTGTATATATATAACTGGAGGAGACGTGTGGCCAGAGCTCCCAAAGCAAGGTCCGGGACCATGCTTCAAATCAGTACGTAACAACTCTGACCTTGCTTATCCATGAATTTCGGTGCATTAAATGTAGTTGGTGTGCATTTAATGAAGATGAGGGGAGTTTTGCACGCTCTACAGAGCAGTTGACAGTTGCCCATACTTCTGCTAACCACTATGGCAGAGTGGTTAGGCGAGAAGGAGCTCTAGAGCTCGCCGAAAGAGCTCTGGAGCCTGGACTTCGCAATTTTTCATACGTAATCAACTCTCAAACGGGTTCATAATTCTTGAGGGGCTCTATCCGTCTTACGATATCTTAACAAGGCTCTTCCAAGCTCCTGTACTAAAGCAAGCCTGATAGCCAACGTGGACGGCCACGTGTTTAACTCAGGATTGGCGGGGTAAATTGAATTAATAATTTACGCCATCAATTGCCTATATCCTTGACATTTAGCTTAGAGGAGTTGATTGGCGAGGATTAAAACTCTTTTTGGTTTTGGTTCGATTTTTTTTTTTTTTTGGTTTTTTTTTTTTTTTCGGTTTGGGGTTTTGTGGATCGGTTCGGTTCGTTTGGTCGGTTGGTTTTTGGATTGACTTTAACACCCCTAGTGTAAGTGTGCTTCTTGCGAGCGGAGCACTTACTAAACTGACCTCCTTATAAGAGGTTTTCAGACATAGTGCAAGTGTGCTTCTTGTGAGCTGAACACTTATTAAACTGACCTATTTGTAAGAGGTTTTTTTGTAGAGTGCAAGTTACAAGTAATGAAGTACCAAACAAAACATTTCATATACATTCCCTTGGAGGCAACTATTACAAAAATACAATATATTCTAGCTCAAGGATAATATCTCTTTAGGTGCTCTATGTTCCATGGTTTCATGAGCTCCATGCCATCCACGATCCTTAAATAATAAGAGTCTGGTCTGCTGACCTTGGTAACCACATAGGGGCCTTCCCACTTGACAGCGAGTTTGCCATGTTCAGAAATCTTTGTTGCTATAGTGACTTTTCGAAGTACTAAGTCGCCTACATTCAGACCTCTGTGCTTGACCTTTTTGTTATAACTTTTGACCATACTTCTTTTATAGGCATCTTCCTTGATTCGAGCTTGCTCTATTTTTTCTTCAAAGAGATCCAAGTTAGCTAGCAGATCTTTCATCATTATGAGCTGGGTCATGATGGTTGATTCTGTAAGTTGGGACTCCCATAGGTCAGGGATAAAGGGGGTTCGCCCATTGGACCTCTGATGGTGGTCCTATAAGCCCATAGTACTGAGGGGAGCTCTTTAGACTAGTTTTCTTTGGCATCATCGAGTCTCTTCTTCAACGAGTTCAGTAAAGCTCTATTTGAGATCTCTGCTTAGCCATTAGTCTAAGGGTGGGCAGGCAAGCTGTAGTGATTTTTGATTCCATGCCCTTCACAAAAGTCTCTAAAGAGGTCACAGTCAAACTGTTTTCCATTATCAATGATCAAAACCTTTGGGAGACCAAAACGACATATGATATTCCTCCACACAAAATTCTGAATCTTCGTGGTGGTGATCGTTGTCAGTCCCTCAACCTCTGCCTATTTGTGAAATAATCGATGGCCATAACTGCGAACTTGGTATGTCATTTGCCCAGAGGGATAGGCCCCACTGTCCATGCCCCATTGAGAGAAAGGCTAGAGGCTGCTAACAGGGGTCATAAGCTCTACGAGGAGCTGTTGGATATTTACGAACCGCTGGTACTTGTCACATTTTCTTACCAATTCATTGGCATCTTGTAGGATAGTGGGCTAGAAATAGCCCTGTCTGCCGACTTTGAGAGCTAATGAGCGAGCTGCCAAGTGCCCTCCACATAGACCCTCGTGAATCTCTAGCAGAATTGCCTGGGCTTGGTGAAGGTGCAGGCAGAGTAAAAAATAGATGACGTACCATCTTTTGTATAGTGTTGCTTCAATGATCATATATTTGTTGGACATGTATTTTATCCTTTTGGCCATCTTTTTTATCTTCATGGAGAGCTCCGTTAGTGAAGGTAGTTCAGAATTGGGTCAATCCAGCATTTGCAGACTTGCATTAGAGCTGTGTCTAACTCTACGGGCTTATTTATGGCTTCTTCTTTCCAGGTATTCGACGTGGATTCCACCTGGTATGTCTAAAGTCGTAGTAAGCTTGGCTAGGCGATCTGCCTTATTGTTCTGAACTCGTGGGACCTTAATGAGAATTTAAGTTAGAGTATCTCTGAGCTGCTGCTTTCCCCCCAGATCACTAGTTATTCTCAAACCCAAAATGATAACTTTGTATTCATCCTCGTTGTTAGGAGGCCTTGAAGAGGAATTTCAGAGCCATCTTCAGGGTGTTGGCCTCAGGAGTGATTAGCACCAATTCAGCTCCTGAACCTTGCATATTAGAAACTCCATCAGCGTGTCGGACCTATACGAGCACTCCTGGCAATAGGTTCATCGAGGTGGTAGTAGTCGAGGTGTTTGGGTCTGGGAGTGGTAGTAGCTCTAGCGGTTCACTAATCTGTTCTTCGGTGTAGGTGAACTCAGCTATGAAGTCTATCACCATTTGGTCCTTGATCGAGGTTCGAGATTGGTAGTTAATTAAGAATTTTCCGAGCTCAACAGCCTATATAGACAGATGCCCTGATTGCTCTGGCTTATCGAGAATTCTTCGTATCGACTGATCTGTGAACACATCTATGGTGTAGGCTTGGAAATAGGGTCTTAGCTTTCGAAACATGATGAGTAGGGCATAGGCCAACTTCTCTAACCTTGGATAATTTAGTTCGGCAGCATGCAGAGCTCTGCTTGTGTAGTATACTGATAGTTGAGCTCATTCCTCATCAATGTTGAGCTAACCGTTGTTCATGATACTACCAAGTATAAACTCAGAATTTTCTTTTTCTTTGGTGAGCTAAAGAGTGGAAGGGCTCCAAGGTATTGCTTGAGCTGCTGGAAAGCCAGCTCCCATTCTTTAGTCCACTCGAAAGCCTTTTTCAGGGTTTTAAAGAAAGGGTGACATTTATCGATTGCTCTAGAAATGAACCTATTCAATGCCGCCACCCTTCTTGCCAGACTCTGGACTTCTTTTTGCTTAGATGGAGATCTTAAGTCAATAAAGGTTTGCATCTTCTCGGGATTGGCTTTAATTCTCCTCTAAGTGACCATAAAGCCTAAGAATTTTCCTCCTTAACTCCAAAAACACACTTGGCTGGGTTGAGGGACATACTATTTTGCCTGAGTATGGCAAAGGCTTCATTGAGGTCGGCCACATGATTCAGGACTCTAAGGCTCTTGACCAACATGAAACTTTCATATTTCTGCCTATTTGGTCTTTAAATAGTGCGCTCATCACTCTCTGGTAATTAGCCCCTACGTTTTTTAGGTCGAAGGGCATGGCCTTGTAACAGTACATGCTTTCATTGGTGATAAAGGATGTCTTATCTTCATCTTCTGGAGCCATTCTGACCTGATTATAGCCAGAGTACCCATCTATGAAACTCAATATTTCGTGGCCTGTTGTTGCATCTATGAGCTGGTCGATCTTTGGGAGTGGAAAGCTGTCTTTTGGGCAAGGCTTTTTTGAGGTCTTTGAAATCCACACACATTCTCCACTTTTCGCTATACTTCTTCACGAGCACTATATAGGGGAGCCACTTTGGATATTGGACCTCTCGGAGAAAACTAACTTGGACGAGCTTCTAGACCTCTTCTTTGGCGGCCAAATTCCTTTCTTACAGTAATTTTTGTTTTCTTCTGCCTCACAGGCTTGAAAGTGGGGTCAAGGTTCAGCCTGTGCACCATGACCTCCTGGTTCAGCCCATTCATGTCGTCGTGGAACTATGCGAAGATATCAACGTCAGCTCGTAAGCTTTGACAGAGCTCTTCTTTAATCTCTGTGCCAAGCCGATCACTGATTTTTAAGATTATGTCAGGCTGTAAGGGGTCTAGAATTAAGTCTTCTAAGTCTTCCACTGGTTCACCATGGAGTTCTTTTTCTTCTTCCTTGGGTTCTAAGGTGTCGATCTCCCACCTTTTTGAGTCTCCAGGCTCTCTTGTCCCGTTAACTCTTTTCTCAGCCGTGACTTCGAGCTCGACAACCGTAATGTTTACAGTTCTGACTTCGATCAGAGTCCTGAACTGGCAGCTCTGAGCTTCCACCTGGTTTTCTTTGACCTCTCCGACTCCGTAGGGGGTAGGAAATCTCATGGTCAGACTATAAGTCGAAATGGCGACCTTGATTTCATTGAGCGTACCCCTGGTGAGGATAGAGTTATAATGGGGAGCTCTATCTAGTATAAAGAATTTGGCGAATAATGGTGACCTGCTTCGGGGCTGTACCCAAGGTTACAGCGAGTTTAATGGTCCCTAGAGACTTAGTCTCCCCCCTGAAAATCCAACCAGGGTAACCGAAGAAAGGGGTCAGGTGCTTTGTGATTAGACCCATGGCCTTTGAAGCACTGTAGTACATGAGGTTGGAGGTGGCTCCCGTGTCTATGAGGATTATGTGGACATATGATTGTCCACCATCGCCGTTACTACTAGGGGTTCATCATGCTAGGAACTCTACCCCGCTCATGTCTTCATTCGTGAATATGAGCTCCTTGACGTCATACTTCACTATCTTAATAGGTCTGAAGCTGAAGTGCTCTGCCTCCGAGCTTAAAGATTTAGCTTGTCTAATATAGGCCTTTCTGGACCTGTTCCTTTTCCTAGAATAGGAGGAGCCCCCCTCAATCATGAATATCTCATTTTCTTGTGCCTTTTCTTTGGCTTATAGGAGGAACTTCTTTCTTCCTATCTACATATTGCCTAAATTGTCCTCTATGAATTAGCTTCTCAATTTCTTCCTACAATTTTCAGCAGTTATCTGTTTCATGGCCATGGTCATTATGGTACTGGCAATACTTGGCCGTATCCCGATTCTTTTCAGATGTTTTCATCCTTCGAGCTTTTGGGGTCTGCCCTGGATCTAATTGGGTATAAACCTCACCCAAAAGGGTCGTTAGAGGAGTAAACTGCTAGCGTGTTTTGCTTTCTCTCAGCTCGGGCTTGTTTGATTCCTTCTTACCCTCTCTCTGGACTGTGGGGTGGGCTATGCCCCCTTTGGCGCTTGGAAGAGGATAAAAGGGTTGATATGCCTGACAAGTTCCTTCCTTGTAGGGTTTCTTCCACGCCAATCTGCTTGTTGACCTCATCCAAGAGCTCGGACTTGGTCTTTGGGGCCATTCTCGCCAAAGTCATGAGGCAGTATGGGGAGCTCACCTCCTCCATAAAGGCTGCTACTGCCACACTTTCGTTCAGATTTGTGACCATGAGACTTTCTTGGTTAAAGCGGTGAGCATATTCCTTTAGGCTTTCTGTAGACTCTTAATTTATGGTGAAGAGGTAAGTAGAGGACTTAAATTGCCTTTTGGTTCGCATAAAATGCGAAATGAATTTGATATCGAGTTCCTATGAGCTCAAGATTGACCCCGAGAGTAGGCTGTTGCACCACGTTCGGGCTGCCCCCTTAAGAGTGGTAACGAAATTAAGCTCTGCATACCAAGCGTCTGGGACATTCTGGAGCCCTATCATATTTTCATATTGTTGCCAGTGATCCACAGGGTCGGTGGTTCCGTCGTAGGATTCCATCGCTGAGAGCTTAAACTTCCCAGGGACTAGGCAATTCTGAATGTGATTGCAAAAGGGGACTTAGAGTCCCTTATAAGAACTGCTGCCGAGCTCCCTGCCATATGGCCCATAGTCTTCATTATTTTTGTCATTTGAGTGTCCATCCTCGAACATTAATCTTTTATCGACCTCTTCTATTGACTCTTTATGAGAGATCCTATTGAACACGGACCCTTGAGGTCTGACCTCCACCTCTCGTTCTGGTATTTTAACTAATAGAAGGGGAGGTAGACTTATGCTTAGACTTCGATGTTGCGAAGCCCCATCCGAACGCCTTTCGCGAACCACGTTCACCTGTGGATCTTTTACTGGTGGGGGATGGGAGTGTAGCTAAAATTTCTTCATACGAGGTCTCCCGAATAGAGCTGGAGTTGTGGGATTCGAACTCACCAATTTTACTGCGGCTCGACCTAGATCCTCTGCCATGGTCTCTAAATCTTTCTCTAACTGGGACTTGAGGAGAGGATTGGGTGAACATTAACAGACGTGGAGGTAGAAAAAGACCTGCTCCTCGAGCTTGGCTCGGGGACTCTCTCTCTGCTCTAAGAGTCTGTCAATTCAAACTTGAAGAATAGCTTATCGCTTGTGTAGGGCCAGTATAAGGTCTGGCTGAGTTTGTATAGAAGACATGGTAAATTTTAAGTGCTTTTGTAGCTTTTGGGAAGGTGCGTGACTTTGAGAAACTATCTTTCCCACAAACGACGCCAAACTGTTGGTGCTAAAAACTTGAAGGATATTTTAGACCACACAGTCAAATGATTATATCAAATAATTATAGTGGTAAAGGTACTAAATTTAAGAGAGTCAAAGATTTAGAGAGGAGATTGACCTCGTATGACAATACGGGTTAGTCCTCCCTTGTGGAATAAAGCCAAGAGCTCGGTTTGCTTTGTATTGATGGTAAACAAACAACTATTACAAACTCACAAAAGTCTCTCTAACTTTTTTGTCCTCACAATGTTACAATTATAGGAAGGCTAAGTCCACCTAGAGTTTAGTCTCTCTAATTTAGGAGCTCTGTGTGTCTCTGTATCTCACGTTTATGGTAAAAAATGATTGATCGTTCTTCTTTTTTCTCTCTTCTTATTGTTGAAAAATTGGTTGTTACTTGGTCCCTGAAAGAAGTAAATGTTTTTTGTATATATATGACTAGAGGAGACGTGTGGCCAGAGCTCCCAAAGCAAGTTTGGGGCCATGCTTCGATCAATACCAACTCTGACCTCGCTTCTCCATGATTTCTGGTGCATTAAATGCGGTTATTGTACATTTAATGAAAATAAAGGGAGTTCTGCGCGCTCTGCAGAGCAAGTGATAGTCGCCCATACTTCTTGCTACCACTTTAGCATAGTGGTTGGGCAAGAGGGAGCTCTAGAGCTCGCCGAAAGAGCTCTAGAGCCTGGGCTTCGCAATTTGTCATATGTAATCAACTCTCAAGTGAATACACAATTCTTGAGGGGAGCTATCCTTCTTATGATGGCTCAATAGGGCTCCTCCAAGCTCCTCGCGCTGAAGCAGGCCTTGATAGTCGACGTGGACGGACATGTGTCAACTCGGGATTAGCGGGGTAAATTGAATTAATAATTTGCGTCATCAATAATAATTAACAGTTGAAGCATACGCATAAATATCTCGTGAATTCGATCATGTTGAGGAATTAATTGTTAGTGATTGATGAGATCATCATCCACTCAATTTAGTGATATATATATATATATATATGGATCAACTGTTTAGGGGTTGAGAGAAAGAGACGGGAGTGAGTGAGCAAGAGAGAAGGGGCACTGTTTAAGGTATTTTTGTTCATCAACATTTATCCATTTTCTTTAAAATAAATTAACATTATGAAAAATGTCCTTATTGTAAATCAAATTATCAAATTAGCACTACTTCCCTTTATTAAATATAAGTCCGTCCCTAGAGTTAAAAAATTATGGATCGAGACCCTAAACCAATTTTCTCTCATACATTACCTCCTAAAAAGAAAATGTGAATATTAAAAATAAAATATTAAACTCAATATAAATAATAAATTTTTATAAGAAAATAACTTTATTCTTTTAATGCAAAATGCAAAAAGCCAAAAAATGCTATCCAATTTTTGTCCTTTTAACATTCTTAGTGCCGAACTTTTTTTATGATCAATGGTGGTGATAAACTTTTTAATATCTGTTACATTCCATCAAAAAAACCCAATGAAAAATTAAGTTTATTTACATAAATCACTCCTAATTTTTAATGTACTTATGCAAACCACCCTTAACCTTTTGATTTTATATTATCTGTATTTACAGAGACCATCTTTTTTCGAAAAATCTTCAATTTATTCCCTTTAGATTAAATTTTTTCTACACTCAAGTCTCTTCTCTTGAATTCAAAAATTTTCTTTGGTTTTGGGTTTTTGTTTTTGGGTTAAATTTCAAAAGATGAGTAAAAACAATTAAAAAAATAAAATAATTAAATTAATCAATATTCAAAGGCAATTAAAATTTAATTAAAGACATCATGTTATCAATATAAAACATCAATTTCAATTTTCTACTACAGTTAAAATCCGATGTGGCTACCATTTTTTTACAAAATTAAAAGAAAATTTTAAAAAATTAATCTGCTAATTTTAGAAGAAAATTATTTTCAAATGATAACCTTTTTTTTTCCCTTGAGGGACCAAAAATAATCTCTCCTAAGAAAAAATTATAGAAAAATAATGAATTTAATGGAATAATAAAAAAGAAGCTTCAGTGATGGGGCTGTACAAACTTCCTTCAACTTTGATGTACCAGAAAGAAAAATAGCAAAAACGGTTGAGCCACGTTTTTGTTTCCTTTTTTTTGTTTGTTCAAACGTGTTTGACTTTTATGTTTTTTTGTTCAAAATAAGAAAATTTAATCTAAAGGGGAATAAATTAAAAGGTTTTGATAGAAAGGTAATTTATCTAAATATACTAAAAGTTTGGGTGGTTTATATAAATAAATTTAGTTTTCCGATAGGTTTTTTAACAAAAGATAAAAAATGTATCCTAATTGATAGCAACTAAAAAGATAATTACCACTACAAAAATAATTGTATGCAGAAAATGCTATTGGGATAAAAATTCATTATCATTTTTTACCGTTTATGCTTATAGATAATTTTATATAGATTAAAATGATACTAATGCACTCCAAATTAAAAGAATTTATTAATTTACACCTTAAATATTTTTTTCGACACTTTGCACCCTATACATACAAATTATATCAATTTATCTTAATATTCCATTTCTAGCTATTTTTCATAACCTCCGACCACACGAGTGAATCAGTTTGGCCATCAATTTCTCCTCCCCACAACAAAATCAATCAAAACAAGAAAAAAATTTCAAGGGTTTTCAATTCTTATTTACAAGTTCGAAACATAATTGGAAGATGGATAACTGGTACCAACGATCATGTGCTCGCTACTCGCCGCCAGTAGGAAGAATTCTGGTCCAAACTTGTCACCAGAAGCCTAAGATTAAATCAATTCCGATGCACTTTGTCGGCTCCGAGACAGCTCGATTTGAATCTGCTTTAATGATTCAGAAGGTTTTCAGAGGATTTTTAGTGAGGATCATGACTATTAAGAGGCAAGTGGAAGAGACTGAGCAGCAGGGGGGATCCGTAATTTTTTTTGGGGGGGATCATACAATTTTCAACAACGAAATAATTTTAATATAAAAAATGTAAAGTTGTATTACAAAATAAAAAAAATATAAATTTGCACTAAAAAATATATACATTTCTTACAATTTTCCTTTCAATGAAGATAGTCAAAGAATTTTTAAGAAATTCATCTTTCATTTTACTTCGAAGTTTGGATTTAACAATACTTATAGCCGAGAATGCATGCTATCTCTCTACTATTTTTTTTATTTATTATTTGGGGAAGACCACAATAGAAATTTCACACACTTAATATATATATATATTAAAAAAAAATTGGGGGGACCATGGCCCCCCTTACACTAAACATACATCTGCCTCTGTTGAGCAGAGTGTTTTGGAGAAGGAAAATATGGAATTGATTTGGAAGGATGCGAAGGAGCGACTACAAGTAAATGGCACACGATTTGCTTGTGTGGTCGGAGGTTTAAAAAATGGCCGGAAATAGAGCATTGAGATAAATTGATATAATTTGTATGTATAAAGTGCAAAGTGTCGAAAAAATTTGTTTATGGTGCAAATTGATACATTTTTTTTAATTTGGGATGCATTAGTGTTATTTAGTCCTTTTTTATATATAGATAGTTAGCATGGATGTCAGGACACGCATGTGAATTTGAGAGGACTATCGCAATTATACGACAAAGACAAATCGACAAAGAAGAAGGCTACTAGTGGTGGTAACTGGTAAGGACTTGGGAAGCTTCGTCCGGGAATCTTCTGTACAACCCGGCGGGCCATATCTTCCATACATCTACATATACAGAGAAGAGATTCTACAGTCAGCCGTTAGTTCCATGTTAAATTAATTAAGGAGATGAAAAACCAAATATCTCTCAACAATGTGGAAGACAACTTTGGTCCGTATAGCTTGCCGGGGTGCCTTTGGTGGAGAATGGCGGCCAAGTTCGAGGAATGTGCAAACTTTAAGCTCGAAATGCACATTGACCTTTCAAAGTTAACACCCAGACACAGAGTACTAAGAGAATTGGAGAGACTAGCCTTAATTGCCTCCGACGGTGGTCTTGACGAGCTCCGTCACAAGCTTTTCAATTACCGTTCCGGCGACTTGTGGGTACCCACCGGAGGTGTTGAAAAGGAGAACCTCGACATTCCCCCTTTAAACACAATTCTCTTGGTGGGTTTCCATAATGCTGGCAAGAGTTCGCTTGTCAACCTCATGTACAGTGTTCTTGGTCGATCTGGGCTCATCCCCTTTGCTCAAACATCTTCTCCTGCTAGTAAGACCCTATATATATACATTTTTTTTTTCTGAATTACGTACCTTTGCTATCACATATAAACTAGCCGAGTCGAGTAAGTTTGACCCTGGTTTGTAGCAACAATTGTCAAGAAAGTGTATCTAGACTTGGCTTATTTTCTTATGATGGATAAAATTCAGGTCCTCTGCTGAATTAAGGTGGTAGCTTATAGAGTCGAGCCTATTAATGTATCAAACTTCAAAATATGTTTAAACTTGCTTCCTTAATCCCAAAAATTATTGTCCAATAAGCTTCTAACCAAACTATCATTGGTTCATTGGAGTAGTCTAGCTTTACTTTCAAGGCACCAATCATACCTATATAATAAGATACTACATGGTTTTTTAATCTTAAAAATATGTAAGGGATAAAATATTGCGTAGTTGAAATTACAAGATTTCTTTTTTTAGTTGTTAATAGTGTTTTTTGGCACAGGTTTAAGACATAGTATGCATATATATATTCTAACAAGAATTGATGTTATCTTAATGTGGTCTTGGCTTTCCTTCTTATTCGTAGGTAGTGTTTCCAATAACACGGGTTTGTTTATGGAGGAGCACAATGTTTTAAGGTCTATGAGGAATGGATTTTGTGTGTACGATACTAGGGGTTTTGACTATAATCGCGTAGATGATGGTATTGAAGAGTTGTCTGAATGGATGACCGACGGAGTCTGTCATAACCAGCTCTGCTTGTGGGCAGGGGATGATATGCTGATCAAAGATGAACCTGATTCTCCTTTATCGAGATCCTCTTCCATGTTTGCAACTAGAAGAGTGAATTGTGTGATGGTGGTGGCTAATGTTGCAGAGATTCATAAAGCTTTAAAAGCATGCGACAAGCAGCCATTAGATGCTTTAAGGCAACTCTTCACCTCATCCTCATTAAAGAAATTCAGTAAGTTGGTTTATTACTTTACTCTCCCATTTTTAGAGAACTTTCATCAAATCACATTACGTGCAACTTCAATTGTGCTTCATGACATTTACTCGCTTGTTGTTCAATAATGGACGCAGACGGGAATCCTATCTTGATACTGACACACGGTGACAAGTTATCAACCGAGGACAGAATTGAGGGACGGATAAAAATTTGTGAACATCTAGGGATATCGGAGGCTGCCGGAGTTTATGACATTGTGTGCCTGACGGAGTATGGGTTCCTCGCAGATGAATTTGATTCTGTAACAGCTTATGCTCTAAGTGAAGCAGTGTACAGGGCATTGCTAATTTCAGATAGAGACCACCTTCCTAAGAAAAAACTTCAAGACTGGGGACTGTTGGTATTGTCTTGGCTCATGTGCTCCATTGCCGGTTTATTTGCATTTCTTGCACGCATTTTCTCAACACTCAGCCAGATGAATAAAATGAAATTGTGAAGTGGAGAATAAGTAGGAAGTCCTAATTGTGTAATAATTAACTGCATTAGCCCTTAGCTAGACTAAAGTAGTTGCTAGATTCTGTAAAGTATTGTTGAGTTCAAGTTTATGTGTTTCTTGTTGATTATTATTCGTAATATTTGACGGTATTGATCTTCCCTGCTAATGAGTTAGTTCCAGCAAGAATTTCATTATTTTATCATGATAAAGAAGGGAGAAAACATGGAAACGACTGACTAAGAATTACATACAAGTGTAACACAAGCACCAATCTCGCTTAAACACTACGTGACTAACATAATTAAATAAATATTACATGAGTTTATGATTCAAAATATAAATTATTATTCTCTTACTTAGACGCTACAAGAAACTATAAGACAACATGACCCAATTAGTACGATGCTAGCTTTTTTATATCTGTGTTAGAATTTTGACAAGAGAACAACATGACATTGTGACAAAAAAAGGAGATTGGAACAAAATATATCTCGTCAATTTCATGCTAATTCCATCATTTTATGTTTCAAGTTATCATATTTTTCCCAAATTTGATGAACCTACATTATATTTGCAAATAGAAACAAAAACGACTACAAGACGACGTGATTATGCTGTCCCAGGCCACTTATTAGAAGTGGTTGTACCCAGGAAAGTTCTCGGGGCCCTTTTACCCACAGAAATCAGCCAGTTGGCCGAACTACACAGTTGCTCACGTGGTCCCAACTGAACGGGGGCGGCCATGATTTTGTTATTATAACTGAAGGGGGCAAAGTTATTCACGTGGTCCAATTGGACGGGGCTTATTATTCTATGGTCTTCCCTTATTCTGTGGTCCAATTGAACGGGGCTTATTATAATTCTTTGGTCTTATTTTATTCTGTCTCAACCGGAGTCATGATTTTGTTTTTATTCACTGTATCCAACGGTTAATCATCCTGTAAATTATGAAAATTTTAAACAAATTTTCAAAATATTATCATTTTCAAAATTAATAATTGTATATATCCATCAATTAGAATTAATTTATAATTATATCAATTTAGATACCATTTTAATTAAGATTCATAATCCAAATATAATTCTTTTTTAATTTATTTCATATTTACCTTTAAATAATTTTCAATTGAATTTAGGGTTAGGATTTAGTGAGCATTGTGCGTGAATTGATTTCAAAATAATTGAACATTGATTAACTTATCAGTACGTATTTTGTTCGACAAAAAATAAAAATCATAATATCCGTACATAATTTAAGCATACAACAATGAAAAAATATTTTGCCAATGAGAGAATTGAAAAATACTTTACAACATGAAGTGTTGAAGACGGTTTATTTCCATCGCATTAGCAAAGTCTACATGCTTAATTGTGTGTTTTTGAATTTTTTTTTTGCTTATAAATTTATACTTGAGATTATATATTTTTTTGAAATATGGTAGAAAAACTTAATTATGGATACAACATTACAGACTTCAGCAAAATCTGAATTAATATCTAATTATGGAACCAAAACTAATTTGTTGTCCCAAAATAATAATTGTATTATTTTTTTTATTTCTTTAAAATTTATGAAAAACAGTTATGATTTATTTTTAGGATCCCGAGGTATCAATCGGTTAACAATGATGTTAATAATGTGCTGATGAAAGAAGTGTTGTAATCAGTTAAAACTTTATTGATTTTTTAGATAAATACATATATTTATTAATTATTAATACAAACCTTAGATAAAGAATATGAAGATAAAGTTTTAGGATTTGTGATGAAAAACACGAAGATAGCGAGCGTGGTCCTTTTAAATATGGCACTTAACTTATGAGGGAGGACGTGATAGTGAGAAAAGAAGGAAGGAGGAGATGAAGGAGGAGACAGTGTGGAAAAAGGGACAGTAGGTATTTGTAAGTGAGAAAGAGGGAAGAACATCGTAAAAATTTGAACTTTTAATTGGGAGTCAAAGTTTAATTTTCGTTTTTGGTATTTTACTTCTAATTAGGATTTACCCATTGCTCGGTGATATTAGGATTTAACTTTTTAAAGTGGATATACTTATTAAAATTGTGCATATTTTAATATTAAATTATTATTCAAAATATTTTTTATAAAATTAAATTACTAATATTTTTTTGTCAGTTTATCTATGCCCGCGGATTAACGTAATAAGTAATGTGGATTAACTTAACAGCGTGAATTAACCGCAAGATATCACAGATAGAAATAAAATCACCCTAAAGTACTGGTAAAGGCACGCATAAAATATTTTTTTCACACCCTTTTTAAAAACATTCTTTTTCAACTTTTAGATTGAAAAGAGCACTCTTTTTTCAAAATAAGATGAAATTACAAATATTTATTTTAGATCTCTACAGGTTAAAGAGATAAAAACATGCAAGTCATTTCAATTAAGAGGAATAAATAAAAGCAAAACAATGACAAAGATTCCAAGAGCTCTCACATAAAATAAAACCAAGAATATAAAATGAAACAAAAATAAAGATAACAAAGAATAAGAGATAGAAGAACCTAAAAACTTGAAAACAAAAAGTTAGTGAACCTTCAAACAAGATTTCATCATTAATACTTTTTTCTTGAGAGTAATTTTTCTAATAAAAAAGTACCAAATTAATTAGCTTTTTATTGACGGTACATTTTTTAAATAAAATGCGCCACATTTTTTGTTAAAAGTTTTTCATAAATTTCTAGAATGTCTATCGTTGTAATTATATTTTTATTTATTTAGATTTTTTGAGTGGATCATTATATATATTTTTTGTCACCATTAAATATTCACAACAGTAGTGGTGACAAGATTATGATTTCATCATTTTTCTCTTTGTTGCTATGGATAGATCAAAACAATTTCCTGTTTGATAGAAAAAGTTAGTGCAATCAATGTTAATGATATAATTTTGGGAAATAAATTTTTATTTGTTGTTAAAAAATATTTTGGAAGATTGTTAAAAACAATTGTAAACTGACAATGGCACATTATATCAAGCAAGCAAAGTATTGTTGAAAGAAATATATACTCAAACTTATTTCTTATATAGGTGTTCTTTTAAAAATAGAAATTAAATATGAGTCTTAAATAAAAGGATGTTAAAAATAACAGGGTGCTCTTTTAAAATTAGAAATTACTCGCACGATAGAATAGGGGCTCGTTGGAAGCCTACCATCAGCAAATGATAGGTATTCAAATTGTATTGCCCATGTTATAATATAATTATTTTTTGTGTGAAATAAAAGGGCTATAAAAGAAAAATTGGAAAATAAAAATACAACACATGTTCAAAATGTGTACATCTTTGTATAACAGTAGATTAGAATATAAAAAAATAAAAAAGTTATAAATAGGTTCGGATTTTTTAATTGGTGAACTGTAAACAGTGTTCCTGAGGTTTGGATAAATCATGATTCTATTTTTTTCTCTGCACCAAAAAATAAAAATAAAAAAAATGATTCCGATAACTGTGGGCTGGTCTGTAACCAGCCCAATTAGTTGCGGGCCTAAAGCTTAGGATTTTTCGAAAATTGGGCCCAGCCATAATATTTTAATTATCCTGGTTGATGAAAAGGTCCGATGAAATATAAGATACCGCCAAAATCATTGTTTGAAATTTCAAATGTAAAATCCGCACCTACTTAACTGAAATTGCAAGTTACAGAAGAAAACCCACTCGTCAAAGAAGTTATGGCTCTCTCAAAGAAAACAAAGACGAAGACGAACTCCATTGCAGCAAATCCTACATCTCTACCACTGGCACCCCACCCACCTTACTTAAAGGTCCTTTTTTATTGTCCATTTTTATCTTCCTTAATTGATTCTGTTTATCTGACATATTTTTCACATCTCGATTAATTCTTTAGATGATAACTGAAGCCATATCGTTGCTAAAGAATCGCACTGGCTCAAGTCAACCCGCAATTGTTAAATTCATTGAAGACAAGTATAACAAACAACTTCCACCCAATTTCAGGAAAATTTTATCGGTTCAGTTGAAGAAGTTTGTGAAATCCGAGAAGCTATTCAAGGTAAAGAACTCCTACAAGGTCTCATCCGATTCTTCTACTACTGAATTGACTACCAAAACAAAAAAAGTGCCCAAAAAGCCAAAAGAAGTTGCAAACAATGCAGTGGAAAAGAGGGTACTGAAGACGAAGAGGTTGAGTCAGGTTAAAACCCCTGAAGTTCTGAAGAAGAGTAATCTAAGTAGCATTGGTAGTAAGCCCGGGAAAATGAAGAAATTAGATGAAGTTAAGACTCCTCCTCCTCCACAAGGTGCTGCCACTAAGATGCTTAGATCTTCCAAGACAGCAAAGAAGGGTAAGAATTAAATTAAATTATGTAAGACAGGTTCCTTTGTTTAGATTATTATGATCATTTGTTCATTTTGCAAGTAGGTACCGTTGTTGTGCTGGGTGGGATTTTCATGAAATTTAATTTAGTGCCCGTATTCAACGTTAGGTAAGACTTAAGAGCAGATGTTTACTTTTGTTTTAACTAGCATATCACCCGTGCATTGTACATGTAACACAATATGAAAAATATCGTTACAGTAAAAAATAATGAAGATTAATAATTGAACAAACAAATATCACAATAATAAAGTAGAAAGTCAAAATATTAGATATAATAAAAATGAAAGAATAAATTAAAATCAAATGGAACTACTAAATTAAATTTACAAAAATACCTATTAAATTAAATAAAAAAACACTGAAATTTTTTTTTTTTAAAAAAAAATTAAAAATACCTTAGTATTTAGATAGAAAAACTAAAACTATTTAAGAAAAAATTGGTAAGCAATTTCATTTAAAATTAAAATTAGTAAAATATAAATTACAATGAATATCAATGAAAAACATAAAGTACGTACATTTGTTGTCAATGAAACAATTTTTGACAAATCAAATAGTCATCGAATCATTAAAATTAAATGTACGATAATATTAACAATATTTAATTTTTAAAAAAAAATCTTAAAGACAAAATCCAAAAATACTTAAATTTCTGACATGGGCCTTTAAACGAGGCCCAAGTTTGCCTAAGTTTGATACTCAATTGGTAAGTCAGTTTGCGGACATGACCCATGAAACTGTGAAAGTCGTCCTCTAGCTGATCAATATCATTGTTATGTTTGTTGGATCATGGTATTGTGAGCTGTTCATCGATGGTCAGATTACGAATATAAAATACTGAGTTGGAAGATAGATAATGAGAAATAACCACTTTAGTTAGTGTGAATAGGGTTAGGCACACCTGGAATCTTGGAGCAATGAACAAGTTTATCTTTTATAATAATTTCTTAACATCCCAAACCATAATGTAACTCTATCATATACATATAGATAGGATAAGAAAATCCACATGAAGGGGATTTTAACGATTATTGTCTTTACACCCACTCCCGTATACTTTCTTTCTAAGAGAAACCTTTATTGCTATAATTACTTTCAGTAAGGCTATTAAAGCCAACTAAGAAACACTCATACACACACATTGTTGTAATTGTTTTCGTAAGATCATTATGAACTTCTTCCTCAACCACCCTTGCTTTCCTAAGAGCTGAGTGATACAGCTTTTGTTTCATCGATTTAAAACTCGGGCTAATTTATGCAGTTTACGGCATATCACCTCGGCTATTATCCCTGGCATATCATAAGGTTGTCAAGTAAAAACATCGATATTCTTTCTAAGAAATTCGGCTAAACAGTTTCTTTTATCGGAACTTAAATTACTATATAACAAAAAAATACTTCTCATTTTCGGCGTTTCCAGTAATCACGAGGACTTGAGTGAGGTCTTCAAAAACCTTTACCTCTAGTTGCCCTCTGGCCCTTTTGTTTATAGGGAGACTATTGTTTGATTGATATTGTTCGGGTTCTTTGCCCCCCCCCCTTCATTAAGGACTTGAGATAGGTTCAGTTACTCAAACTTTTCAACATCCTTTTTTTCTGACAACGATCATCGGACTGCTAAGTTAGTACATTACCGGTATCTTCTTATTTGCCTTTCACAATTACCACCCCCTTCAGGGAAGGGAACTTTAGTTGCTGATAAAAGGGGGCAGCCACGGCTCTCATTTCACCCAGCCAATTTCTTTTTAAAATTGCATTATAGGGAGAATCAATGTTCATAACGAAAAAATCTATATTTGTGACCATCTATCTTATCCTCACCGACACGTTAATAGTGTAGATCAGTCAAACTGCATCCCCGTTGAAATTGTATATTGGCGTATCGACTGACTGTGTATTTTTACTTGAAATGAACTGCCGCAGTTGATTATAGGCATTGAAGTACATGACCTCGGACAAACTGCCAAGATCTACCAAAACCTCTTGACATCATAGTTGCATATGTTAACCATCATAACTAAAGCATCATTATGGGGTACATCAGCTCCTTTCAAATAATGTTTAGAAAACGAGAGCTTATACAAAAGTTTGTTTTCTCTGTCCCTCTTCCGAGGGGTTATAACTATAAAAAACTTATGGATTAGGTATGATTGCCCCTAAAGCTGAGCTTGGGCTAGCCTTGCCCGGAAAAAAGTTCTTGTTGCCTCAAATTTATTTACAACCCCATGGATTCCTTCAATAACTCTCACTACTTGCTTGTTTGTTTGAACGACAATTACTTGCTCTTCGGCCTCCTTTGCCTTATCATTCTTTACCCCTGTGGGTTTCCGTACTTAGTAAGATGTCTCTACTTTATTAACCTCTTCAGGAATTGCTTCAAAGTCTTGTATTTTTTAATTATGTGTTCGTGGTTCTTGTGATAGGAGTAACGAAGGGTAACATCTCTTGCGCTCAAGTCACTAACCGTTGGTTTCGGCCATTTGAAAAACTGTTCACCTTGGATCTCAAACATTAACTTATTGATGGGCTTATTGAAGATTGTGTTAACCCATTTGAAAGCATTGAGTTTCTTTTCCTCATCTTAACCTTTTTTCGATTTTTCTTCCCTGGCCCATGTTCTCGCCGGTCACCAATTTTATCCTTTTTAAAGTCAGACTTGTTTGCGTCCTTATTGTCGTCTTTTACCCTCGAAAACTCATCCACCCTCGCTATCAAATCAAAGGTTTTGGGAGGTCTTCTCATTAAATCATTATAAATGTCATTGCTATCTTATAGCAAACCGAACTTAAACATCTTGAAACAATTCCCAATACCTCAAGAAATATTCTTTCAGCGACCCTTCTTGTTTTTTCTTTAAGTAGGTAAGGGTTTCAAGTCCTTTGACCACTTTGCTATTGGTAATAAATTGGGTCGTAAACTGGTCGGCCAACTCCCAAAAGCTATCAATCTTTGCCGGCGGTAATTTATCGAACCATTTAAGTGTTGTGTCTCTCAAATTGGCTGGAAACATCCGACACATTAAAAACTCTTCATTTCTTCAGTACGCCATCACTTGTTTGTGGTGTTTGACATGGTCAGCTAGGTTTAAATGCCCATCATAAATGTTGAATTTAGGTTACCCAAACTTTTTAAGCGGGGGAGCATCCTAAATACGTTGAGTAAAGGGAAACCCGTGGTCCTCGCCCAAAGCCCTTCTCGCTAATTCGGCAATGGATTTTCTATTTTTCTTTTTACGTCAATAGCTGAGTATATCATCTTCCTTAAATCCTATTCGGTTCAATTCTTTGGGCGAGCTTCTATTTGCGTAGCTGTGTGGGCTGATCTGCCCCTCAGTCGCTTGAAAACATTGGGATAAGCAATAGGTATCAAGGCGTTATAACGCTGCCTATCATTATAAACCCTTAAATGTGGCTCTTCGGTCATTTTTGATTTACCTTTATCACGAGATGTTAATTCAACCTAATCAGGAATAGCTTCCTTCCGAGTGGAGGATACATGAGACCTGTTTGGGATTGCTTCTCTGGTAGGCTCTCGACCAGTGTTCGATGTTATTTGCTCCCTAAGCATTTTTAACAATATTTATGTATCTCTCCTTAACTTGGCGGCCTCTTTTTATTCGCTTAAGGAACTATACTCTTTATTTTCATAATTTGGATCATAGGGTGAGGTGGAATGGGTGGGGTTTTAACAGTGACCCAAGTTGCGACTTGGGTGCCTGGTTTCATCAGGTTATCGAGCCATGGCTCTGTTATAAGTGGGATTTAGGTTGTGTACAATATTTGGGTTGACAATAGGGATAATATTAGGATTGTTGGTTTTGTCAACTTGGTGGCTTCTAATGTGCACCATTTTTCCTAAAATCAATATAAAGTTATAAACCAAAATGACCAAATGAAGAACAATTAATAAAAACAAAAATACTTTAAAATTACTTGAGAGAGAGAACATGAATTTGATTACCAAAAAAATAGGTAGAAATGGCCTTCCATCGCCGATTCCCACAAACGACACCAGTTGTGAGTGGCAGAAATCTAACCAAGCCCAACAGAAAGAGAATCGGCCCAGAATAATGGGTTCGGTAACCATATATGATAAAGATAACAGACTTGAACAGTAAATTTGCAATAAACATCTACGAGATTTATTTATGGGATAGGTTCTTCCGGTGGCTGTTATCCTCAATTTAACAGTTCATTTTCCCTAGTGTGTGTTTGTTTGTGTGTAAGTGTTTTTCACTTGGCTCTAATGGCCTTATTGAAAGCAATTACAACAATGAGAGAGTATGTTGGAGTGAGTGTAAGGACAATAATTGTTGGAATCCCTTGCTGTGGGTTTTTCCCTCCTATTTATATGTATAGGATAGGATTACATCAAAATTTATGATGTTAAGAAATTATTATAAAATGTAAACTTAGTCACTATTTCAAGATTTCAGGTGTGCCTAACCTTGTTCAAACTAACTAAATTACTAAAGTGGTTATGTCCCATTGCTTATCCTCCACTGATGAACGGCACAAAATACCATGATCCAATTAACATAATGATGATAATTGATCGACCAAAGGAGGTTCTCATAGACCTTGTCCGTGGACTAACTTATCAATCGGGTATTAAACTTGGGCCTCGGCTAAAGGCCCATGTCTAAAATTCACCTCCCAAAAATGAAGAATACAAAAAAAAAATGTAAAAATCAAATCGACATGCATCACAAAAAAGTAAAGAAAAATCGGACAACATATCATTAAAATTAATTTTTTTTTTAAAAAGCCACAATACTCAAATTATCATAACAATTAATAGTCAAATTACTATTTCACAAGAAAAATTAAAATTTGATTATCCATTCACGACTGTACATATTTCTGTATTAATTAATACTGAAATTCACAAATAACTATTTTTTGGAAAGTCACAATACTAAAATTACTTTAGCCAATTACCCATGTACTATACTTTAATCAATTTTTTTTAATCAAACTAGCCCACTTTTATATTAATATAAATTTGTACGCAAGACGTTAGTAGTACGCATCTTATTGACTAGTTATAGTTGCCCTGCCCCACACAAGTCAAAAATTAAAGACTATATTTTGAAACTTCCGTGAAACATAGCTTTCAAGGCATTAATTAAGGTTACTTAATTAGGTAGAAGTAATAGAGCATGATAGTTTAGCTAATCCAGCATGCTGATGAAATGAAATCTTCAACGAGCTCAAATGTGTACCGCTAAGTTTACTACCCAAGCCTGTATATATAATAAATATATATGGTGAGCAGTGGTAAAGTGATTAATTTGCTATCTACCGTTGAATTTCATTATACATGTAGTCACACTCCAACGTTTTAAGTCAAGAGTCCTCGTGTACTTGATTGTAGTATTTCTTTTTAATAATATCAATGATCTCATTTTGATCAATTTTCTAAATACTATTAGGCGTTACTATGGCGGCATGGGGTCCAACTACTGTCTAAAGAAAATAGTCGGGAATTAATTGAACAAATGATTTTAATATATATTATTTTTTAAAAATAACATAATACAAATAAAATCTAACTTTAGTTCTAAAAATGACAATGAGTACTTGTTAAACAAATACTCCCATTATATAAATATGAAAAAAAATAGTTTTTCAAAAAAGAGTGAGATACTCCAGTATTCTTATTGAATTGCCATCTCGTAAGGTTAGGCAACCGCCTTGCTAGACTAATCAGCAAACTGCCGCATAGCGCCTGGGTGGAGATGTTTATAACACTTTTGATACAAAAGTTTCATGGATGGTGGTAGAGTGATTTGGGAGTTATTTGAAAACTGGTTAACAAAAGTCAATGTCTTTCTCCAGGGGAGGGGAATGGGGTATTATTAATGTTAATATTTAAGAGGAGTATCAACTTGAGACATACAAAAAAAAAAGTGATCATTCTTTTAAGATCCGTTTGGTGTCGTTACATAAAATTTAGGATTGTGTCATTTTTTCAAGGGTGCTAGTTTAATCTCCCAAGGTTTTTATTTTTTGCACCCTTAAAAAAGGTGTTGTTAGGTATAGAGATCTTTTAAAATAGTATCTCTACATCTTCATTTTGTTCGTTTTTAGAGAAAATATTCAATGCAATGAGTCATGTTATCATTTACTTAATTAAATTGTAGAAAATCAATGACACGTGTGATTGATGAGAGAGAAATGCGTAGTTTCTTACAATTTGATTAGTAAGTGATAAAATGTGTCCTTATAATCGTTGTATTGAATATTTTCTCTGATTTTGTGGTTGTTATCTTCCATTATTTCTTGTCTCTTGAAAATTACACGGAAGTCCATCTCTCAACCGCTTAACAATTATAGAATATAAAGTGTAGATTGAACTATTTTGTTGTTGATGATGTTTTTTTTTTCTTTATTTGTATAAATAATTTTACTTTGATCAAATATTGTGTTACTTGTTAGCGTAAAGTGTAGATTGAACTATTTTGTTGTTGATGATGTTTTTTTTTTCTTTATTTGTATAAATAATTTTACTTTGATCAAATATTGTGTTACTTGTTAGCGTATTGTTAACATAGAATATAATCTTTTTTGTTCAATGAGCAAATCATGATATATAGTGAAGTCAAAGAACACAGCATATATTAATTTCAAATAAAGGGTAACTCCAATGACGGTGAATTCATTTTTTGAACAACAATGTAAATTAAGATGAGCAATTCCGGTGGCACATTTTCGTTTCTAGTCTCTCTCTTTCTAAGCAATGCTAGTTATTATGATTAGTTTATATATAACTCCGTCGTGTACTAAATTTAGAGATGGGCTCTTCTTATGCATACGTTTTGACTTAATTTTTTTATGGAATATAGTTCATGCATGATATATAAAGGTTTAAGTAATAAAAAAAATGTACGTTTTTCTTACCTACAAATCTTACTATCTATTTATATTCGGTGCATTAACTGAGTTGTATTTTTATTATATTTTGTGAATGTATAATCCATTTATTGCACTCAGAAAAAATAAGTGGTAAGATTTATTGGTAAGTATTGCATTTGCTTGTAAGTATATCATATTATTATAATAATAATGCTTTAAATTAAGTCAACTTTTTGTTTTAATCACCCGCTACCCAGTCATTCAAAATAGTGAAACATGACCGGCATAATTAAAACTGAATCAGACACAGCTCAAGATTTGTATTCGTGATTGTCGCAAACGTGCGTGGTGCGTGCTGTCAACTAAATTGGGGAGATCACTGTTAGTTATACTATATATATATATATATAAATATAAATTTTGTATCCCTATGGAATCTAAAAATGGATATTTAGAACTAAATAAATTCATGCAACATACGCTGCAAGGTGTTATGATAAAAGTATCTTGTAATGCTTTCATAAATTTTTTTAATTGGATGCGAATGCTTTAAGTAGTGTACGTGTAGTAACTCTTACGTTGAATTTGTTCGCGAGGGCAGCTTGTTATGACATTCTAAATTAAAAGCTACAATAACTATTTTGCCATCTTAATAATTATTCTTGTTCATGTGCACCGAGATGATAATATTATTATTAAAAGCCTCTAGGTATTCGGTAATTATTTATGGTCATGTCGTTGTAGAACATCTTCGCATTCAATTTATTTTATATATATATATATATATACATATCCTTTGCTTAAATGCTAATACCAAATTTTTAAGACTTTTGTAGAAGTGTTTTTGTCAAGCCTCAAAGACTTTGTACGCCACGAAGTGATTTATACACTGGACCACAAGATGCAAACAAATAAAATAGTGCTTGCATCACAAAATTCCTTGTTTCCTAGATTTTAAACTCTCAACTTCTATAATTTACCAGAGGGATGTCCTTACTATCAAAGCATTATTATTAAAAAGAACATGATAACAAATACTCTTATAGGGTACATGTTAAAGATATTATAAAAGAAATTAAAATAATAAAATTTTGTATGAGAATATGTGTTATATTTAATGTATGTTGGGAGTTTATTATTTCTAAGTTTATTAATTTATTTATTTTTGTCACCCAACTACTTCTTAAAGTATCTCCAATAACAATGTGTAAAATTGATATGTAAAAACATGTGGACTAATAAATAATTGACATTTGGTTGATAAAAAATTGTTTTACACATAAATTATAGACATTCTCATTTTTGCTCCAATGGTTCATACTTATAATCTTGTGTAAAATTAATGCACCAATTATATGAAAACACATGAAATATATAATATTTAACATTTTTGTATAAATATTTTTTATTTATAATTAAATAGTCAAAGTGGGTATTGATTTAAAGATCTTGATGAGTAGAATTCAAATATGCAAGTTTTATTACAAAATATATTTTTAATTTTTAATTATACTATTTTGAAGTTTTTGTAAAAGGTTGAAGAAAGAAAATGATGAGGTGGATGTGTAAAATACACACCCATTTTACGTAAAAGATGATGTGTCATATTTTACGTAACACTACTAAAGTACCAAAAATTATAGATAATGTATAAATTTTACACAAATTCTATGTAGCATGGTTTATA
This sequence comes from Lonicera japonica, assembly GCA_021464415.1. Classification (NCBI taxonomy): domain Eukaryota; kingdom Viridiplantae; phylum Streptophyta; class Magnoliopsida; order Dipsacales; family Caprifoliaceae; genus Lonicera; species Lonicera japonica. The sequence continues at coordinate 113,261,952 of CM038464.1, read as the reverse complement.
CATGCCTATTAAAAATACTCTTAGCGTGTAAACTTTTTTTGATTTAGGTTACGTGCATATGAATTGCGTATATTTACAGAAAAGATATATATATGTATGTATGTATATAAACGATAGGAGATATCAATTTAAAATGTTAATATGTTGTACTTATTGATAAAACAATTATTATTTTGTAAGAGAAAAGTGCGACTGTATAACCTTATTGCTATGACACAAAAGCTTATATGATCCAATACAATACAACCAACTTGTGAATTATATGGAAATACAACATCTGGTTTTAAACTTAAAATTCTTGTTTCTGTTCAGTGTAAAAATATAAAACAAAAGTAATTAATAGTGAAGACTGTAAGAGGGAGAAAATAATTTTGTCCCCCCTAGGTTGAACGAAGGTTGCACAGTACAAGGTGCATGGTGAATAAACATTATATTATACTGTGGCCGGGTTGATCTCAAATTTGGCCCGAAAAGAAACATAAATAAACACCAACACACTCTTTTCGTGTTGACTTAACTACCAGAAATCCAGATAGGGTTGAAAGATGACATAAATATGTACTTACCTAAAAAACTGAACAACATAAAAATAATAATAGTAAATAATTCTAATAACTAGTCCACTAATAATTTTAGGGGTGTTAATTTGTATTTTTTTTAATTGATTATATTTTTGCGTAACACGACTTTTTTAGGATTTTATTTTTCCTATTTATTTTTTTCAACAACTCGATTTCCCATTAAATAAATTATTTTTTATAAAAATTTAGTAAAGTATTAAGCCAACTACATAAGATCCTCTTTTAAGTTAACAATAACACGATACAACCCAATAAAAGTAGTTATAATTTTTTTTATCTTAATAAAAACATTATAACCCTAGTAAATTTCAACAAATTTTTTTTATTTACACACAATTGATATAACATAACTCCAGTTTTGTGTTAATTTTATTATAAAATTGGAAGACAATTGGGACACGACCTTGAGTGTGTGTGTGACGATGCCTCTGGTGCACATGCATTTAAGATACCGGTGGAAAATGTAGATCTGTGTAAGTTCCAAACTCCCCATCTCTTTTAATTCTACAACAATTACCCAATCAAAGCCCTCACATCAAACTCCCACCCACTACTCTCCATCTCCCCCCTCTTAAAACATCCCTACTCTCTCTATCTTCTTTTTATCATCATCATCATCATATATATAGATCAGAGAGATACTAATTGAATTGAAATTAGAAATAAATAATGGAGGGAGTATCGGCAAGAGTATACAAGGGATTGAAGGGGTACTGGGGAAGGAGGGGATACCAGCGCCTCAATACAACCGGTCGCCGCCGACAGAACCAGGTCCAGTTGGCATCCGACGGATCCAACCGGAGAAGGCGGTTCTGGAGGATTAAGATTAATCGTAAGCTCAAGATCAAACTCAATTTCTCTCCCAAGAAGTTTTGCATTGGGCTGCGAGATGCTTACGTGAGGATGATGATGAGGCTTGCTAGCTCCGGTATGATGATAAGCAGCGGAGGCGCCGGCGGTGGATTCGCCGGCAACGGTATCGGTGGTTTTGGGGCACGGCCAATGAAGGAGTATGATGAGAGGATGATCATTGAGGTTTACAAATCTATACTCATGGCACAGGGTCAATTGGTGCCTCGTGATGCGTGCAAAATTCGCACCGACATTATCTGTGGACGGTAATTTGTATATTAATTAAGAATTTACGCCAATAAGTTTGATTTAGTTCTGAATAAGTTTCCCTCTCTCGGAATAAGTGTGTATCATCTAATTTTTATAAGACGAAAAATCATTGTTACTTTTCCATGATTTAACAACCATTGCATAACTTGCAAAAACCAGAACGTATATATATATATATTAAGACAAAAATATTTATGGGGATTAATTATATTAATTATGCCGCTAATTAATCTATACTAAAACCCTATTAATCTGAGTTGGAAGTAAACCCTACAATTTTGTTTTAGCTATTCAATTCTCACCATCTTGTTTCCTCCGAATATAGTTTGTCCATTGTTGCAAGAGAAGATTGGAATAGCAATTATGATGAACACAGTAAAAAAAATAAAACAGGAGTAGGTAATTAATTGCACTACCTTGTCAAACATGTGGTTGTGAATGTATGTTCATTAAAACAATATTATAAATTATCACCATTAGTACTCTAAAATTACTTTTAGGGTGTGTTTGATTGGTAACATTTTTCTGGAAATGAGCAACTTGATAACAAGGTGTTTGATTGCTTTTTTTTCCAGGCAATATTATTTTGCCTCACACATGATGTTTTCAAGGCAATTGAGGAAAATTTTTTTTGGGGGAGGTGGTTTTTGTTTTCCATGCTTGGGCACGGTTCAAAAAAAAGAAAGAAAAAGAAAGAGAATTATATAATTATGTAAAAAAAAATTAATAATTTTTTCTCAAAAAATGCCATAATACAAATATTTTCCGAGAAAACGCTCAAACACACTGCACTACATTTTCCATGCCTCTTCAACTTGCCCGTATTATTTTCTTTCCATGTTCCATGCTTCCAACAAACGCACCCTCACTTAACACTTTTATATTATAGATTTTTTTATTTTTTTTTTAAAAAAGAAAAAGAAAAAGAAAGAGAAGTTTAACTCACTGACGCTCTTTATTTATACTTTCTTTAATACTTAATAGTTTCATTCTTTCTTTTATGAAGTTTCAAATTCGTTGCTTTATTTTTTAGAATATATATATATATATATGCGAAAAATAAATTATGCGGATTGGTCCGTAAACAATTTTTCATCACTAAAAACATATCTCTTGATGTATTCGCGACGGAAAATCATAGCTAAAGGTTCTAGTCCGCATGAAAAATATATTGTCTATATGTATAATATAAAATCTCACAATAAAAAATAAAATATAGTAGTAACAATGGATTATTTTAATGTTTGGAAAATTGAATAGATTTGATCATTGATGATTTTTGAATGAATGCGTTTAAAGTAAAAAATTGGCAATGATATTTACCTTGTATTATTATACAAATTTATATTAATACATTGGCTAACAGGATTTTGTTTAATTTTTTGACAAAAAGAGTAAAAAGATCGCATGAATATTAGTTTTCAACTACATTCCTATAGAGACAAACAGGAAAGTGATGCATCATAGTAAAAAAACAAAAAAAAATTATTCTGAACCATAAGTAAATATTAGGAGTGTGCACAATCTAATTTAATTAGTTCAAACCGACCGATTCAAACCAATCCAATCCAATCTAATATTTATTGGATTCGATAAAGTTAATGGATTAGATTGGTTTGCGTTTCAGAAAATCAACCAAACATTGGATCGGTTTGGTTATCACCTTGGCGAAACCAATGTCAAATTGATCCAATTCAACCTCAATTAAAAATAACACTTGTCCTTATGTAATTGGTTATTTTTATACACTAAGTTATTAATATAGACTGCACTACACTTTATTATTGCGAAATATATAAAAGAACATAATAAATAAACTCTAATTTACTTCTCTTTTTATTTTAATAATGAATTAGATTTTAATATGGAATGACTTAATAATTTAGATTTTTATTTGATATTATTAAAACTTAAATAACCCTTACACAAAAAACATTGATTTCGAACCAATCCAATCCAATGTTAAATTGGATTGGATTTTAAAACCAAGTCGAATTGAATTGGATTCAAAAATATAAAATTATGTTGAATTAGATTGGTTAGTGAATTGTAATAAATATTTTAGTTCTGAATCGATAGACACTCCTAGTAAATATTATTTTAAACCTCTCACAATTTACGTACAAAAGATAATTGATTTGTTAAACCTCTCAGACTTTGTGTGCAAGATAATTAATTTTTAATTGATTAAGAAAATAAGAAAAAGTCAAACTAACTGACTTCGTGGAAAAATAACATGTAATAAAATTTTGAATGAAAATGCTCTTTATAGATGCCGTAGACACAAACAAAGAGATCACGAAAAAAAAGAAAAAAGAAAGAAAGAAGATGGGTTCGAAGGATTGAAGTGATAGTTAGAGCATTTTTAATAATAGTATATATTTAGATTTTGTATAAAATATATAAATTTGTAAATTTTTTGATTTTTAGTAATCTTTTAAATTTAGCATTTTTGTTAAATGAATGTGTAAAATACGCCTCAAGTTTAAACTGCCATGTCAACTTTTTCTTTCCTCAATTATTTTATAAAACTTTAAAATGTAATAACTTTAATATAAATTATATATATTAATAAAAATTATATATCTAAAATCTACTCATCAAGACCAACAAATGAAAATCTATTGTTGTTATAATATTATGTATGCCAAAATTCAAGAAAAAATACTTAACAATTGCATAAAATGATATATAATATGCATAATTATAATATTGATTCATTCAAAATTTATACAAAAATTAAAAAATGTACCATTGGAGTATATCTTTTTACACTTTAAATTTATGTAAAATTGTCTTAACATATAAAATTTATACAAAAAAATTTATAGAACAGTTGAAAATGCTCTTAAGTGGTTAGATCAGATGAACCCCACCCCACAACTTGGATGCCTTTCTATTAGTCGGCTACTCCTTATTAATCATCCCAATCATGGGCCTTAACCATTTTTCTTTTAATAACACAAATAAATAAAACAACTGCCTCATCGAAAACCTAGTTTTTATTCTTCTTCTTATTAATCAATTCACGGCAGTGAACTTGTATCCAATTCACATTCTCCTTTCCTTATAAGTGAGATTATAAGTTCGATTTGCTCATTTTTGTACCAGTGGAAAATGATTGAAGCATGTGTTTGAAGCTCCCTTTTCTTTTTTCTCTCGTAAATTTTAGATATCGACACATCTTTCATATAAAAATATAAATAAAAATATTTGTTAGTGAAATCCCCAAATTGAAAATCTGAAATTTTATAAACATGGATAACAAAGTTTGTATTTGTGACTGTCAGAGCAATCACAAAATTTTGCACATGTGATTGCCATAAGTGACTCTTTTTGACTGCAAATGTTAGTCACAAATCTTATATATGTTACTGTATTTAGCAGTCATAATAAAGTCATAGTGACAGTTACAAAATCTCCAATAGTTTGTACTGTTTTTGACAGTCACAAATTTTGGCCCAATTTAAAATAAAAAAATAATTTAAAAATATTGTAATACCAATTTTTCTTACTTGAAATCCAATCAATTTTCATAATGTATTCACACTAAAATTCTAATAAATATTCACAAAGCATTTCCACTACAAATCAATCAATTTTCACAGTGCAATCCAATCAATATTCATATTACACATCTCGATTTTGCACTAATACACTAATTCAGTCAATATTCTCGTAAAACATAAACTAACTTCTAGAGGCTAGTTACTATTTTAAAATTCTTTACCCCATGTATGGTAGAGCAACTATGTGCTCGATGGTATCTCTCTCGGCATGCATTATATCTAACACATGCCATATCGAATGTTCCTTTCAATATAGCAAATTAAACAGTATTGACCTCCTAGACCAAGCCATCTTCACGCATTCATCCTTTAGTTTACGCTTCTCAGTCAAAACCTTATGCTGTGTTTGACATGCATGATAAGATGGTGGGATATGATAACTTTATCATATCTTATGTTTGGTGTTCATTGGGATTAGATATTCGGGCGAATTAGTATCCCACTAAAACTTCTTATCCCACCGAGAGGGGGATTAACAAATCCCACCTAAGAGGTGGGATTGTTTTATCCTGTTCGGATGGGATTAAATAATCCTATCCGACTCATTAATCCGGCGCGTCAAACACACCCTTAGGGTGTTTACCTCTAAATGCATGAAAGACCAACCAAGAATTTTCTTTAGCTTCTGCCCTTGATAGTAAAGGTGTTTTCAATTTCGGTTAGGGTAGAGATTGGGGTACCCCAAACCCTTCCTAAACTTTATAGTTCGGTTTCGGTTTTTATACCTATGGAACCCAAACCTTCCCCAAATTATTCAGTTTCCGTCCGATTCAATCTCATTCGATTTTTTTTATATTGCTAAACTTTAGTTAAAAGCTGCACTCAAATTTATTTTTTAAAAAAAAACACTAACTAACTCTGCATTATAATGTTCAAAAAACTGCACTAAAACTATTAAAAAAACAGTTCATAACCTTATTTAAAATTGCAAAAAGATAGAGAGGGGGAGAGAGAGAGTTTAAAATCTACTTAAAAATATACTAAAATTGTCATAAAACAGTCCATGAAACAGCTCAAAAACTACACAAAAATTGCTCGAAAAACAGTATCTACTTATGAAAGACTAAACGGGCATTTTCAATGTAAGCGTGTAGCAACTGCACATATGTTTTTTCTTTATTTTGAAACAAAGCATAAAATTTCATTAACCAGAATTTTTATTTTGTTTACTTTCATATCCATATATATATATATATATAATGTCAATCTGTTAAATAATATTATCTATGATAAAATATCTTGTTGCTTATCCATGGAAGTATGTGGCAAGTCTCATTTGTTATACGCTAGTTTGTGTATATACATAAATTTAACCGTGATAAATATGAAATGCTTCAAATATTGTTTTTTTAGCAAGAGATCCGGTGAATTCTGTCCACTTTGGGTAACTCGAATCCGAACCGACCCGAATTAATTGGTTTCGGTTTTTGATTTTGATTTCGGTTTCGATTTCGATTATTTTTTTTGGTTCAAAAAATTTAGGATCATAACGAATTGGTTCGGTTCATTCATTCAGTTTTTGAATTTCTGACAACACCCCTACTCAATAGTTTTTTAGAATGCTTGCATTGGTTTAACCCTTTCGGGAGAAAATTGATTTTCGCCGACCTGAACTTGTGATTAAGTGGTAGAAATCTTATGTGGGATTGATAAAATACTTTGTAACTTTTTGTCAAATACGCGGCTTCAGTTTCCTCTACACAAATAAGACAACCCAAGTACGCAAGCACATTATACCCAAATAAAGTCTCATATGGTGAAACATTATGAATGACCCACAACAACATAGCCCTCGAAGTAAATGCTTTATGTTTGAATAATTCAAACGCCTTCATGCCTTCAATCCACAGATTTTTTAATTCTTCAACTATTGGTGCCAAAAAGATATCTATGTCATCACTCGGGGCCTTATGCCATGGTATAATCAATGAGCATATAAAAAAAATTCTTTTTTCACACACAAAGATAGTGGGGTATTATATGGAACTACAAATACTATGGATTGTACTTAAATTGCCAAATAGATTAAACCCATTGTTAATATTCCAAGGTGAAAATTGTGACTTTCCTACGCAAACACTGGATGTCGCAAATTTGCAACCTTTCACATGGAGGAATCAATCGAATGACGCATGAGAGACGCCGAGCATGCTAAGTCATTGCGAGCTAGGTCAAAATCAATGATGAAATGTGCGAGAAAAAGACAGAGACTAAGATTGAAAAATCGACTATTGGAGAGTGAAATAAACGATGAGTTAGGGAAAAACCAACTGGCGAGATGTAAAGAATCTAAGAGAGTGAATGAACAACGAGCCATACAAAGGAGATCTGGAAAAATGATAGTCGTATAGATAGAAAAAAGAGGGTTAATGTCATATAGGGTTTGCGAGTTTGCATTTGTATACAAAATCAAAAAACGTCGTTTTGTTTAATGTCCAATAATAGTAAAAACGACAAGAAATTAATTGAAACCAATTTCGACTATCATAAGTGTAGCAATCACTAACTAAATTGGTTGTGACTGCCACAGCCACAGCATAGTGTCAAGCCATACAAAATATTGTGACTTTCATTTGCAGTCATAAATATGTAAAATTATAACTATTTGAGCTTTGTGGTAGTCACAAATACAACAAGGTCAATAGACACAAATTTGCCTTTTTGGCATAGTGACTATTCGCCCCACATTTCACCAAAGATCATATTTAGTGTGATGTTGTTTATAAATCCACTTGAATAACTAATGTATGTCTACTTTCGTACTTGAATTTTCTCTATTGAATTTGGACTCTTAAGGAAGGCATTTGAGCTTTTGAGTTATTTTCACGCAAATTTTTCATTAAATATCTTCTCACAAATCAAAATGATCTAAGAGTTCTTAATTACATGCTGGTTTGTTTCATTCATCTTTACGAATATATCACTATGCTTAATTATTGTTATTATTGTTGTTGTTGTTTCTTTCAGAGTTAAAAACATCAAATAAGGAACCTATGAGCAAGTAGCCTTATAGCAATTGTAGTGTTAACCGGCATCAGGGACTTGGATGGCAGCGAATTGAAACACATTGATATGATTAAAAAATAAGGGATCCTTCGGGGATAATTATTATTTAATTATATCCCCAGAAATTTTAGATAATATTTGATAATGGGCATAATAGAATTATTTACAAATATCTCAAATTAATAGTTTCATTTGACATCGTATTTTATATTTAATAATATAACTTTTTTTTAATTGCGTGGTTTAATACATTGACTAGGTCCCAAAAATATAGTATAACTATTAATTTGACATATCCCGAAAAAGGCATTAAAACTATTAATTTAGAACTTAGCCCTAAATTAAGAATACGCTATTTGTAAAATGCTTTTCATTAACAAACAATGGGTTCAACTACATTTTCGTCGATTGATTGTTCATGATGCTAAAACATCATGGGTCTATTTTTATTTTATTTTTTTTTGTAAAATGTGAACTTTATTTCTCAACTAAAAAAATATACAAGGCAGATGCCGAGAGAGAGAGAGAGAGAGAAGAAAAAAGAAACGAAAAGAAAAGGAAAAAAAATCATGTGTTGGAATATATAAATAATAATGTCGTTAAATTGGATTTTATGGTACATGATCCTTTGTAATTTTATAAGAAAATTGTAATTTCAATTTAATCAATGCTTTTTTTATTTTTTTGGTAAAATGTGAACTTTATTTCTCAACTCAAAAAAACAAGGCAGATGCCGAGAGAGAGAGAGAGAAGAAAAAAAAAAGAAACGAAAAGAAAAAAAATCATGTGTTAGAATATATAAATAATAATGTGGTTGAAAACAGAACTGTATTGGATTTTATGGTACATGATCCTTTTTAATTTTATCATGTCCCATAATTTGGAATGATAAAGTAGTAGTGGTACCTATAACCTACTCTACTTGAAATACTATAATATAGGAAAACAAAGGATTTTCCTTCCGGATATATATCTTGCTTTCCATATATTTTGCAATGAAGATGAAGATACACATCCAAATAAAATTTTAATTGATGATTGCAAAGAGTTTAAAGCGGTTACAAATGCTTCTCTTAATCATATCTTACTAGAAGCTAATAGATGTACAAATGTTCTCGCAAAGATGGGCGCAGAACAAAATGAGGAAGCTTTAAGAATGTTAGTCCCTCCGAATAAAGTTCTAGAGGATATGATGTGTGATCTCCGCGGTGTGGCCTATGGCCGGAGCACTTAGTTTGTTTCTGTTTATTGTTATGTTTTTCTGCTTTTTCTTTTCCTATAAAAAACAGAAAAAAAATAAAAAAATTGCAATGTCTCACATTAATATTTATATATATATATATATATTTCTTTCATGTACTATTTGTTACTCATATCCAATGAATTACAATCATTTCATTTCCGTTATTTAATACCCCAATCCAAAATTTGCCTCACACTTTGAGACAGAACTAAGTGTTGACCATTTTGTGTGCTTGAATACGTATGAGGTGCTTCGGTAATAATTTTCAATTAAGCATCTTGCGCCTGCACTTAATTGCTAAGAAATGGCTTTAGTTATGAACTTTTGTTCATTTTGAGGTGGTCGGGTCAAGTTTTTTGGTGCATCACTAAACTACCACAATAACAGTTAAAACAATTAATGGACAGGTATTGGAAATGCAATGTCTACCTTACAACTGCTTTATTGTACCATATAAGTTTGAATTGCAGAAGCCACAGAAACAACACGCGATAGCATAAATATATTTATAGAGTAAGTTGTAGAGTAAGAGATGATGAAGTTATTACTTTTCTATTCATATTTACAAGCAGATTGATTGTGTATCCTTTGGAATCACCAACTATGTACTTGATCTATTTAAGCAGTTTTCTTGGGTTGTGGTTGAGGCCAAGCTTAGGTTGATTTCTAATGACATGTTTCTTTCTAGTTTATGATTGTTTGTATTTTGTCATGTTGGAACTGTTGATGGTACTGAAATGTTGTTGAAAGAAATTAAAGCAGTTAGGTTAATGTTGTTGCTAGAATATTATACAATGTATTGTTGCAAATCAATTATTTACGTAAAAGTCTATCATCATTTCCAATGAGAGAGTGTTATTATCAACAAACACAATAGGAACTTCCTTTGGGGAGATACGGAGTAAAAAAAGAAAGTTCATCTCATTAAATGGAAAAGTATTTGTAAACCCAAAAAATATGGTGGTATGGGATTACGGGAATGTAGGGTGAACAACCTTGCTACCCTGGCTAAAGTGGGGTGGAACCTTACCTCGGAAAGCCAGAGCCTGTGGGCTAGGGTTCTGAGAAATAAGTACAAAATTGCCCGGAACCCAAGAGATTGGAAAACTGGCAAGAGAATATCCCATGTGTGGAAGGGTGTTCTTAAAACCAAAAAAATTCTGCATGAAAGAACCCGATGGAACATTGGCAATGGCAAAGATGTGTCCATATGGGATGACTGGTGGTGTGGTTTGAACAGCTTCAATAAAAGGGGTTGTAATGGCAGAGTCCATGATGAGGATAAAAATGTTGACACTCTCATCAATGAGACTGAAGACTGGGATAAGGGGAAAATTGCATACTTACTTCCTATTGAACTACATGAGGAAATCTACAATACCCCGCTCCCTGTGGAGGAAGAAAAACAAGATAAGCCGTGCTGGCTTGGGAAAGGATCAGGAAAATTTTCTATCAAATCTTGCTATTATAATATTCTTTTGGATAGAGGTAGTCCTGATCCGAATGATGGTGGTTGGGCTTGGATATGGAAACTGAAAATCCTTTTCAAAATTATCTGTTTCGTCTGGACATTAAGACATGATAAAATTATGTCTGGAGAAAATTGCGTTACCAGAGGTATATCAAATGATCCCAGGTGTAAAATGTGTGGTCACAGTGAAAGTAGTATACACATATTTAAAGAGTGTAGGAAGGCCATGGAGGTTTGGAACCTTTTTGCCATAAACAACACCATTGAAGACGGAAGCATAAATATCATAAGCTGGCTGGATGCTAACCTCAATATTGAAGCTATACACCAGGGAGTTTCTGTTCCTTGGAATATTTTATTTGTATCAACCATTTGGTGTCTGTGGCTCAATAGGAATGAAAATGTTTTTCGTAGAAACGATTCCCTTTCAAACTCTATTGCTATAAAAAGCTTCAAAATGGCTAGAGAGTCATTTGAAGCTTTTCATAGCAAACCAAACATTGATAACAACACTTATGAAAAACTTATTCATTGGAATTTCCCAAATGCAGGTTTGATCAAGATAAACACGAATGGGAGCAAACAACATAATTCATGTTATGCCAGTTATGGTGGGCTGGCCCGTACTGATGAAGGACGTTGGATTGAGGGATTCTGTGGCCGCGTTGGGGCTACTGTTCTCGGAGCAGAATTATGGGGTTTGAGACAAGGCCTGAAGCTGACAAAAAAGAGAGGATGGGAAGGCGTCGAAGTTGAAAGCGACTCAAAGATCGGAGTGGACATCATAAACAGCAACGAGAATGTTGATAACCATCCTGAGCATAACATTATTGAAGACTGCAGGAGCTTGAAAAGACAAGTCAGGCCAGAATATGGCATGTTCTGCGGGAAGCGAATAGGTGTGCTGATGGCATGGCCAAACTGGGAGCCACCCAACGTGAACAAGATGTTAGGATCCTTATTCCCCCGGATGAGGTTTTTGAGAGCCTAATGGCTGATTTGGTTGGAGTGGCTTACCCCAGGGGGTACTAGCCTTGCTATTTTTTGTTTGTTCTGTCTCTGTTTGTTGTTTTTTTGTTTCCTTGTTTCCACCAAAAAAAAAACATTACATGTCAGAATTCAATTGATGTCCGCGCATGCACGGATTAAAGCTAGTGTCCCATAAAACATGCGAAATAGAAAATAGGAAATTATTAAAAAGAAACAAACATTTATGCTTTGTTGAAGAAGTTAAAAGGAAGTAATAACTTTCGAAAAGCCTTTATCTCGACTTTACTTACATTTATTTAAAATGTCTCTCCCTTAAATTAAATAACTCTAATATTAAAGAAAGAAATAGGCAAAGTAACTACTAAAATAAATAGAACCCAACAATGGGCTTAATTGAATCAGCAGGCCCCATAGGCCATGGTCCCCGGCAGCAAATAATTAAAGGCGTCGATAAAAGTATCATAGAAATTTAATTTAAATATTAATTTTTTAGGCATTAATATTTTAATTTAAATTTATAAGAGCACACATATAGTTTAAACACTTAAATGATAAATACATGTTTAAAACAAAACATGATATTTATAACAAATATTTGGTCACTAAATTTCGTCACAAAAAAATAATCTTCATCTAAAATAGAGTTGTACGTTTGCTGCCTTATAAAGAAATTAACCGGCCAAAGTCTTGAGTAATCTGCCTTGATAATATATGAAAATATGAAATTCAAAGGGATGGCCATTGGCGACAACAGTATTTTGATCACAAACTTCCACGGGTGTTTTAAAATCATGAGTTTAAATATAATTGGCAACAACAGTGATATTAAGCCATAAAATAAACATACATTCATGTGGTATTATTTTTCAAAGTAATATATGATTATCAGAAAGTAGAGTCGGTAAATTTGATCAGACACACCTATACGACATGAAATTAGTGGGTTTGGGTCAATTTTAGGTCAGACATGTTTAAACTACAAATTAAATGGATCGTGTTTTGGGTTATCCATTAAATTAAAATTGACCCGCAATTAACATGATCATTTTTGCAACTATATTTAAAGAATATACAATTCAAACATCTAACAAAAACACCACCAATGCACAACCAAACCCAACAGCAAAATAAAAAACAAACACATACACTTAAATTGGTTGGTTGGTTGGGATAATTGATCAAACTCCTTATGTACATTGTTTATATATTCATTTATACTATATTATGATACACTTAAACAGGTTCTAAATATTCTACTCCAATGCAACTTAAACCTACTAGCACAATCAAACACATACACACCACAAAGCACTATGAATACACGACAACACGTGTATATATATATAATGTAAAAAAGTAAAGAAGAATGTCATACCTTAACTTGAAGTCGTGTTGAATTGATGAAAAAGAGAGGCAAAAAGATGTTGATTAAGTAAAGAGAGAAAGTTGTGCATTAAATTGAGATATTATGGTGCCTTAAAAACACATATATTAACTATATGAATTACCCTTTTTTTATAAAAAAGGTATTTAAATTAAAATTACCAGAACCCAATAATTAATCATATTTATATGACTAATCTTCTTTTTGACCCAACTAAATCTCAGGGCCTGATTAAACAGGAATACATAAGTAGATTTCAATAACAATGATAATTAATTCATTTTAAATGCAATCATAGAGGAATACGCATGACCTATTGAGTTATGATCTCTAGGGTGTATTTGGCGTGCTGGATAAGGAGATAGGATCGGATAGGATAAAGACCGGATATGATCAAAGTCGAAATTAGTCGGATAAGAATTATGTGGAATAAGATAGGAAAAGAATCAATCGGATAAAGATTAAGTAGGATCGCACATGACAAGAACTAGTCGGATAAAGATTTAATAAACTTTATATTTAATGGACAATATAAAGTAATTGCACAATATAATTACATATATGACCCATTTTTCTAAACAATGTCACATAATTGTTTTAAGTATTATATAAAAATAAAAAATTAAAATCCAGTAAAATAAAAGATAATAGAAGTCAAAATACTTGCATTTTAAAATTGTCTCACCAAATCAAATGGCAAGACTATCGTGGCAAGCCATAAAGATGTTACAATATTTATTTATTTTCCTTGTCTATATACCATTTTAGATTTTGCAATGAGATTTTTATTTATTTTTTAGTATTCTTTTATAAGCTTACGTGGAATAAACCCATATTTAAAGTATATGGAGGAGGCTTTGAGCTTACAACCTTATATTTTAATTGACATTTTTTTTATTTTTGTAATAAGGAGATTATTAATTTGATCCACGTAAATTAGTTGTTGTGTGTACATCTGTTTTTATGATAGTTGTAGAATTATAATTTTATTAAAAAAGAAAAAAAGTGTATAGTGAAAGAGAAAAATAAAGGGAAAAGGAATTAAACTACGTACGAGGAGTAGAGAGTTAAAACAATCGAATTGGAATGCATAATGGTTCAAGTCCTTAATTGGATTGTTAATAAGCCAAGAACTTGATCGAGTCAAGTTTTTAAAATAATTTAAGAAAAGTTGAAATAACTCATACAAAAGTTAATTGTGTTGACTCCTTAAAGTTGGTTGAATTATTTAGATTAAGGTTCCGCCCCGTGACGGAACAAATGACTCGCTAGCTAGTTTTATAAAGGAAAGAATTTCCTACACGAAAGATTAATTGTTCCTTAACACCTAAGGTTTCCTTACACCAATTAAGAGGGAAAACAAAAAAAAAAGTATTAGTTACACAAATATATATATATATATATATACACACTTAGAACTTACCTTATAATTAATTAACTAATAAAATAAGTAATTTTGTTTGATTATTTTAATCTTTGAACTATGTGCTACTAGAAAAGTGGTTAAATAAAGTACCCCACTAATTTTGTTCAATTACTTACTGAATTTATACTTAGGTACATATATGCATTCTCACTTTATATATTTTATCAAGGATTCTTCATCTCAAGCTTATACTCTCCATTTCTAATTTTTTTTAATCCTTTTGTGTACACAATATCAAAAAATAATAATAAAAAATCTACTTTGTTTAAGTGACCCACCTTAATGAAATTTCCGGGTCCGCTCCTTGTAATCTCTAGTAATGCTGAAGGAGGTTACATTACTTTATGACAGTTTATATAATTAACCTTATATTTGATTAACTACTCTCAATTATATCCGGAAAATTAGTTTTATAAATTTTGTCAACTTAGCCTTCCATTAATTTAAGAGTAGTGATATTAGCATTGTACAAAAAGTATTTTAATACTTTAAAATTATTTTTAATGATAGAAAAGTATTTCAAAAAATTTATATAAAGCATCCATAATTTTAAAGTGTTAAAGTTTTTTGTTCAAATTCTAATATCATTACCTTTAATTTAATAAGTGTTATAATTTAATAGCGAATGATTAATCGTAGGGACCACTTTGATTGAGTCTTAACTGTTTAGTGCTTGAAAGTGAAATAAAGTGGTCTTTTTCCATTACAAGAAAGATTAATCCTTAAAATTGTTTATCTTGAAATTGGGTTTGCTTACCCGTCCCCAATCCTGAGGATGGAAAAAAAGTTATATTGAAAAGAAACGCAATTTAACTGGTCCTTTCGTTTTTCATTTAAAAGAAAGTGATTTAAATCTTTTTCATTTTATTTTGATAATAACAAAAATTTCCCTCCTATTTAGATAAGATTATGTGGGGATATGATTTTAGTATTCTCTTATGGGCCGAATTGGCCTTAATATTTTCTTATGGGCCGAATAGAAAAGACGAGGTCCAACTATCATAAAAGATAGAAAAGATTACAAATGAGACCTAACAACGTAAGAGGTAGTATAGAATATTTGCCGAGTAAAAAGCGATAGCGCGCCGAGCAAAAGGGACAGCCGTCAAATAAAAGACGATCGACTTAAGAAAGGTTCTCAACATACAGACAGAGAATATACCGATATAAGCCTCCAAACCAATAAGAAAATGACACATGTAATAATATAGCATGATAAATGCTCACTACAAAAACAAATGACAAAGTGACACGTGTACAGTGCAAAGAAATTAGTTGCAACAGCTGTGCTTCCCTCACATAGAAGAAGGAGAAGAATGCCACGAGGACGACAAGGTATACTCTGGATGGTCATTTTACTTGTGACATAATCTAGTTTGGGGAGAATGAAATACAGATCTATAAATAGAAAATGATACTCTCTAGAGAAAGGAGGAAAATTAGTAGAAACCTTACCAAAAAGCTAAATACAGTTACCATATATGCCCGCTTGGGCAGAACCTGCTCTGGTACATAAATACACCACCCACACCCACAGATTCGAACTCGGAACTTCTCTTAAAATCGAATGAATACCTTACCAACTTGGTTAAGAAATATTATAAAAATTTGATATGTTTGCAATTACTTTGATTTACCCTTTTTTTTGGAAGAAATAAATTTATGTTTTCACAAAATTTTATTAAAAAGCAAAAATAAATTGAAAATGGATAAATTCGATATTCAATTAGCAAGGTATCAAGTTTTTCAAAAAGGAAAAAAATATAGTGGCAGAAGAAATTTCTCACACTTCACGGTTAACTTGTTTCAAATTTCATAAACAAATAATAAAAATAATTATAGTTTATATTATCTTAAGCATTCTTCATAATTTATTATTTAAAAAAATAATAAAAAAAAATAAAGTGCTGATTATTGAAAGGGGTAACGATCAACATCATTTGCGCCGCACAGCTTAAGGCAACTCCTCGCGTCCGTGGGTTCAACCGGTATTAAAGCACAAATCAAAGTCCTTTTTCTCTTTTCTTTTTTGGTTTGGACACGGGGAGAGACGTGATGGTCCACCAATCCAATAAGATTTATTTGTACAAATATTAAATATTTCCTTCTCCTCGTTTAATATTTTGTATGCAGCTTTATGAGGTCGGTATAATTTTTTATCTAAATATGATATATGTAGGTGTCAAAAAATTGGGGTGGTCTTCCCACAATAGAACAAGGAAGCACATGTTATATAAAAATGGAGGTAGAATATTCAAAATATGATACTATAGATTTGTTGAAAAGTGGTTCATCCGGTCGATTTCGCTATTAATCTGGTAGTACATCTATATTGTGTGTTAGTGTGTGAATATATATTTGCTCAAAGCAGCAAGAAATATCAAATAAATCAATCAATCAAATAGAAAATTAACACTATAATTAATGAGATATTACTGCAGTGCAAGACTACTCTTCAAAATCAAATTCAACTATAATAAACACAAGAGACATAGACTCGATTAATCACTAACCAACACAGACGTATAATATTGAATCACCCAAGAATAGCTTCTAGATGCCACCTCTAGTGCAGTAACTTCCTCCTCAAATCGCTCGATTTGAAACACAACGTATCATACGCCTTGGATTCATTCCGATCTCCTTGATAGCCTCATACTTCAATAACAAGTTTTGGGAATTATTGTTCTTTGTTGAAGAACACTTAATTTGGCATGAAGTCTAGTTAAAACCCTAGGTTATGTGATGCAAAATTGCACTTTGAAAAGTGTACGAATTGATCTTAAAAGAGTGTTGAATAGTATGAGACCTTAGGAGTTAATTTATAGAAAATAAAAGGTCCAACTCGTAGTTGAAATATGTAACTTACCAAATTAAAACAAGTTTTAAAATTGGTGCCGGACCGGTCCAAGTTAGCAAAAGCTGGACCGGTCCACCCTTTCAAAAAACTACTGAATAGTGTTATTGCCGAACCGATTCAAACTAAGTACTTGTACCGGTCCTATTTCTGGAATTAGTTTTCCTAAGGAATTTCATACCAGACCGATCCACAAATAGATTATGTACCGGTCCGAATTACTTTGTCCAATTTTGCATTCAGGGAGTTCGAGATAACTTGAGAAACTTTTTACCCTTAATTACATCAAGATTAAGAAGTTTATGTTCATGATTTGAAACCTTTTAACATGTTTTAAAATTCTTTTGAGAAACAATATACACCACCTAAAGTTGAAAACCAAACTCATTCCCAAGTTTAATAATTATGATCTTTAAAGAATAGTCTTCAAAGATGACCTCAATTTACATAACAAACTTACAAGTAAAATGTGTTTTTGTTGAGGGAATAAGCCAACATACAATTGACCTTACAAACTCCCCCTTTGGCTATTTCGAGACAAAACACCATACAACCAAAATAGACTCAATAACGCAATCCCAAACGAAATTACAATTATACAGAGACATTTTCAGCTTAAATAATTGACTAGAACCTTGAGACATGCCAACAACTTAAATTTTCAGCAATTATTTGAATGAAGTACATGAAACACTACAAATTCAACAATACCTTAAGAAGCATCTAGATCAACAAACCAAATAAATCATAATGCAAAGCATATATCTCCTCATTAACTAAATATATCACACATACAGTGGCGTGGCTATGCTTTGCTAAATGGGGTTAGTTGGCCCCACTTGAACTAAAAAAATTAAGGAGCAACATAATATTTTTACACTTTTTAATTTTGTGGTGTATATTTGACACCACTTAATTTTAAAAAAAACCTATTAGTGGGGTCAAACATTAAAAATAATAAAGGTAGCTTCCATGAGACACTTTCTCTTTTCCTTGATATTTTTTTTTTACTTTATAATTTGTCCCATTTCCCGACCTTCAATTGAGACCATAGCTTCTTTATTCTTTATTTCATTTTGCAAAAGCCAAAATCCTTTTACCCAAATAGATACAGTTCTCTGATCTCTCCTTTCTAACTCAAAACTCAACAAGTTTAATCCTTAGTCCCTACGGCACTCGGCTGTCGGCAGCTTATATTCTTACAGCATTTGGTTGTCAAGGTAAGAAATTGATTATTGATGCCTTAAAGCATTCAGCAATACAGCCCTTACTTTGCACCCATTTAATTTTATAGTTATTTATTTCTTTAAGTTGGAAAATTAATTAATTAATTAGTAGACTTTGGCCAATATATTGTTGTTAGTTTTAAATGTAGATGAGTATTATAGTATATATTATTGAGTGTAGACAGAATTACAGAAAGATATAAAAGCTATGCTTATTTGTTTAGTTGTTTATGTGTTTAGTTTAATAGGTTATTTTAATTCATGTTTTTTTATTATTCTTGGTGTTAGTTTTTTGGAGTATTGAAACATGAAAATTATTAGACATTAAAATGATTTTATTATGATTAGAGTTCAAAATGATTCTAGTTTATTAATGATAATTCTAGTTTATATTTTTTCTAGGCACCATGGATAAATTTTTGAAAAGAAAATCCCCAACATCCCACGATCAAGATGCATCTAACATACAAGAATCTCGTGCTAGTGAGCAAGACATCCAACATCCATCTAAACAAAGCCGTATTGACTTGAAAAATCTTCCTGTGGATCTTGGATTATGAAAAAAAATATCCGAATACTATCCTAATGATCAAGATGAAATTAGAAGAGCATACTTACAAAAGGGTCCGTGTCAACCTCTTGGCCACAAATCCCCACAAAAAAATATTGGTGGGGTATTGCGACGATTTAATCCAACTTGGTTTAAAGAATATGGGAATTGGTTAGTATAGTATAGAAGAGCATATTTTGTTTGTATTAAAAACCGATTGCGCAACAGAATGGGAGATCAATGGATGAATGATTGATCGATTACTTTCATTGAGAAAGATGTATTTGATAGCATAGGTAATGAAGCTATTATGCAACGATTTCAAAATATGAAAAGTCGTCGCAGACAATTGTAAAAGCCTAATACTTTTTTTTGTTGCTCCTATTGTAAGTATATATATATATGTTATTATAATCTATGGAATTTTTTTGGTACATTTTTTGATGAACCCACTAGCAAAATATCCTGGCTACGCCACTGCACACATACACATTTCTCCCCCTTTTGTGTGAGATAGCCAAAGACGAGTAAAAAACAGATAAACTTGAAATATCTATTATTAAAAGAACAAGCATAAGTACGAGTTTAACCCAAAAGCAAATATAATATGGTTTTTTTATGCTTAAGAACAAATAACCATTTTACTTAACATTAACCGAACAAACGAAACATAAACAAAACCAGTTAAGTCTTATCCTAGCAACTAGTTAATCTTCGTCATTGTATTCCGAGCACGAATCCTCAGAACCTTCACATACATCTCCAATGGGTGCATCACTTGCTTCTTCTTCCTCGAATAAATTTCCCAGCACCTCGGGCATTATCATCTCTTCATCATATGGGTGATGGAACCCTTCCAACTCTAGATATGACGCAATTTGATGGATTTGGCGACCAAGCTTGACTTGATTATGTGTAAGCTTCACTTTATTGCATCCAATGCAATCCATCTTCTTTAAAATATGTTCCAACATCTCTTTAACACTTTTTTCTTCGAGTTGCTTGTAGGTTGGCTTAAAATGGGAACATTGGCGAGTGGAGCCTTATATTACTTTTTGCTTGGAGCCAAGTTCGCCCGATGATTTTATTTTGATAACTGGGTCATCTTCATCACGATTGGAACGAACATAAATGGGAGCTTGAGAGAGAGACTTCTTCTAAGAAGTCATGTTATAGGTTTTTCGAGAATTGCGAAATGATGATTCAGATTTAAAAGACAAAACTTTCCACATGTGCACAAGGATATGGGTGATAAGAGAACCTAGAACGAACCCAATTTTTGACGCTTGACCATCTTTGCATCCAGTAAGACACTCCACAATCTGAGTAAACATAATCTCGGCCAAATCTTTAGTATGACCCATTTCTACCACATATAGGAAAGTGGTATCTTGTGGACCCATCTCCGAATGATGAAAGTCCAAAGAGGTGCAATAATGAAAGATGGAATAAAGGACACTGCAATCGAGCCGAATAAAATCGGAAGCTACACGAATAAGATGTCCCCATATGTGTGTACTTCCCATGAGTTCAGAAAAGACATCATTCATATTAGGCATAGTTTCGAAAGTGTATGGATATTGAGGGTTTTCAACTATCCAAAGGGAAAACCTATCATGAATAATATTGGCACCTATATGAACATTTATACCATGAACCCAAGAGACTAACCTATGTGTACCATTTGAAAGCTCTACCAAATTTGCCCAAAAATATAATTCCAATACCATGAGTGAATAACATGCATGATTGACAAAAATTGTTTCCCAATGACAAGAAGTAATCCAATTTTAAATATAGGGAGGAATAGAAGGGTTGGATTGATTTGGGCAAAATGCTTCGAGATTGAAATCTCTTTCACATGTAATCATAACATTGGCTATACGAAGATCAAAGTTCTTGTTTTCTTGAGCATTATGAAATTGTGGGAAATATTGACTGGGAATGAGATTTGATTCGACCATTATTTGATTTCCCAAGAATTTATCAGTGGATTCAGCAAGTTTGCTTTTACTTTTGCCTTTAGAAGAAGTCAGAGGGATATCATTTGAATCGTCCCCATGGTGGGGTCGTTTTATGGGAGGGCTTGATTGTGGTGGATTTGGTGGTGAGTGTGAGGATTTGGGGCCTTTTTGGTTCTTCTTAGTACCCTAGGTTCTTGCGCTGAAAATGCAAATCAAAGTGACAAATATAACCAGTGTGATGAATAAAAACATGATGATGATGATGATTGGGAACTAGAAAACCTTAACAGGATAAACAAACTTACCCAAAGAATAAAGAAGAATAAAATCAAAACTTGCTTGAACTTAACAATAGAGTAGTGAATGAGGGGGAGAAAGAGAGAGAGCCAAAGCTTTTATATTTGAATTTTTTTAAAATGAATAGGAGAATATGGGAAGGCTAACAGTTATATGGAAAGAAATTTTGATTTGAGTACGAGATTACCAAACTGTCCAGGCAAAAATTTTGGAAATAAAGGTGCCTGATCGGTCCAAGTTAGCAAAAACTGGATTGGTCCAAACTAAGTACCTGTACCAGTCAGATTTATGGAATTAGTTTTCCTAAGGAATTTCATTGCCAGACCGGTCCACAAATAGATTATGTACCGGTCCCAATTACTTTCAGTCCAATTTTGAATTCAAGGAGTTCCAAATCACTTGGAAAACTTTTTACCTTTAATTGCATTAAGATTAGGAAGTTTATGTTCATGATTTGAAATCTTTCAACATTTTTTAAAATTCTTATAAAAAACAATATACACCACCTAAAGTTGGATAACTTATTACTCAACTTCGTCATTCGCAGTCTTCAAAGATGATCTCACTTGACACAATAAACTTATAAGTAAAATGTGTTTTTGTCAAAAGACTAAGCCAACATACAATCGACCTTACACAATACTCCTAAAATTATTGAGGATGAAAATTTCACTGAACAACACCAACCACATTTATCTGCCATCCTGCCTATCCATGTAGCAGAGGGGTTTTCAACTAGGGATGAGGAAAATATTAGCACTTAGTCTCCTCAGCCCAAGGTTATTCATACTAGACGCAAGGTCAACAAAGCTGACTCTGCCCTAGCTAATAAGCAGTTGCCATAAGCCTAGTAGGCACATTGTTGATACTTAAAGAAACTGAGGCTCTCAAGCAATGGTTTACTAGCGACCTAAAGATGAACAACATCCACTATATGATTGATGTATGCATACACTTCATCATTCTCTTTATTTTTTTAATTATATCTGTCAATTATTATTTAATACATTTGCGTTTTCGTGGTCAGCCCAACATTTGCTCATTATCGAGATGAGGCATGCTTCCTAAGTCAGGGAGGACAGAAAAATCAACCAATAAGCTAATGACAAGGCTAATAAGTATAAAAAGGAAGGCAACATTTTCAAAAAGTCCAACAATGCCAAGGACAATAAGATTACTTCCTCGACTGCAACCATGTAAAAGGCTAAGGATGAGCTTCGGGGTGCTTGGGCTAAGCTTGCAGAAGTTGATGGTGAGTTGAAAAAATCTCATGATAAGAAGAATCAAGCCAAGGCTACCAATGACAAAGCTTCAAGGCAAAACGCCATTTTCCAAAGAAAAAAAAAGGAACTCAAAAAGGAAATTAAAGGATGTCGCTGAATGGGGAAATAATTAGCTCATCATGGCTGCTGCCAATGAGATGCGAAAATTAAAACATCATATTTACAAGGTCGTTTACAACTTTAGCCTTCCTTTCGCTTTATATAAGGTTGCTATGAGTTGCCCAAACGATATCTCGATGTTGCCATAATTAGTGAGGAGTAGGTCTAGGTTGAGGCTGCTCAGAGGGAACAAGAAGATGCCTAGCAATGAGGATACTCCCTTTTTGTCCATCTTTTAGTAATTGGCAGTGAAGCCCCCTTAATGTACTTGGAATTTATTTTTAATTAAAATATATTTTTATCTTTTTATGTAATGAGCCATATGCACATAATAAATGCATTCATAGTATCTTGCCAAATATACAACTTAAGACAATTTATCAATTTAATTAACTTACCAAGTCATGTCAAACTTTTTCATGTTTAAAATTAAAACTATATTCTGCTTATTTACCTTTTCAGTTGCCTACCAGGCATTAAAATTCACATTGGCCAACCTAATTCACACATGAGATCTTTCTATAGATACAGATAGTGGCAGTATCCACTTATATGGCCATTTCTATTCGAAAGCTTGATTTATCAATGAAATTTTCATATTAGTTTAACTTTTTAACCTTTAAACAAATTCCAAGTCAGTAAGTGTTTACTTGGCTAAACAAGCCTCACCATTTATTTAAACTACCAAAAGTTTGTTTAGCTTACCAGGTCTTGTTATTATCTTGTCCCTTTGGACTTGGTTTTAATCCTATTTAGCTTGCCCACAAGTCATTTTTAGCCATTGTGCCCCAAGGGAGGTTTTTTATTATACAACTGCCCCCATAAGATGACTTGGGTTTGGAAAATTGTTTCTTGAAACCAACGTTTTCATTTACTAATCAAATCAGCAAGGACAAAAGCCCATTGCCTAGCTTTACAGGGATTACATATTTGGTTCCCTTCATAATCTTGCAGATAATAAGCCCCAATTCCAGTTACTCTAGTCACTATATAAGGCGTTTCCCAATTTGTGCCAAGTTTCCCATGCATTAAGTCAAACATCGAGCCTATTGTTTTTTTAAGAACCATGTCCCAAACTTGAAATTTCTTCAAGTTCACATGGCCTTGTCTATGGATAAACTCTATTGATAATTAGCTAGCTCAATAAAAACCGTTTCTCTCATTTCATCGGCAAAGTCAGGGGACTCTTCTAAAGTTGCATCATTCCCACCAGTTACCACTTAGGCTGTTTTGAGTGTTGGCAGGCCGATTTCCAGAGGTATCACTACCTATGTACCATAAGTTATAGATAATGTAATATCCCAGTAGATTGGCATGAGGTGGTTCTGATTGCCCATAATACAGAAAGAAGTTCATGAACTCACTTGCCTTTTGCATCTTTCAGCCTCTTCTTTAAGTCATCCATAATTACTTTATTGAATGCTTCAACCAGGATGTTTCCTTGTGCATGTGATACACTTGAAAAACTTATTATAATGTCATGTTTCTCACAAAACTTTGCAACCTTTCGACTTTCAAATTGTGCCCTATTATCTGAGAACATCTTAGGTATGTTAAATATAGTTATTATATTCTCCTATAATAAAGTCTTCATATTTGAATATACAATATTTACTAGATGAGTTACTTCTACCTATTTGATAAAGTAATCAGTAGCAACTACTAAAAATTTCCTTGATCCAAAAGCCATAAGGAATAGTACTTTTATATCTAGTCATCACTGTGCAAAGGACGACAAACTGCTGAGGAAGTGAAGCTATGTAACTGGTTAATGGATGATGGGAGAATGCTTTTGGCATTTATTACATTTCTTGGTGTAGGCAAGTGCATCTTTTTTGCCTGATAAGCCAGAGAACGACCACATGTGTGGCTGCCACAGCTACCTTCATGTAGCTTAAAAATGATGCTCTAAACTTTCTTTAGTTGCATACAGCTAAGATATGGATCAGTGTATACTCTTCTGTACATTTTGTAATTAGGTGATAACCAATATCAGCTGGCTTGAGCCTTAATTCGATAATCTTCCCCGCTATCTTTAGGCAAGCATACATCCTTAATATAATGAATGATTGGATATATCCAACTAACTTATAAGTCTGCTTCAATGTCAAAAATCATATTTCGAACCATCTCTTGCTTGGCCTCAATGCTTGGTCTCAACAAGTACGACCACTTTAATTCTCTTCTTTATTTTCTATTTCACTGCTGAGGCCAAGGTGGCCAAAGCATCAATATGGTTGTTTCTTGTCCGATAAAACCTTTTAATGTATGTATAGTTGAAATCCTTGAATAGTTTTTAGGCCAGTCGTATGTAAGCCTTCATCTTTTAATTCTCGGTAGCATATTCACCTGTGAACTGATTTACTACAGACAGAGAGTCGCAGTGTAAGACTTAATCCTTCATGATGTGTAGTTTCGCCTTCTTAGAACCTATAATTAAGGTTTCATAATATGGCTCATTGTTGAAGGTTGTGAAACCAAGCTAAATTGCTTGCTTCAAAATTGTTCATTCTAGTGACTTCAAGACGATTCCCACGCCAAAACCATTCTTGGTGGATGAATTGTTTATGTACATGGTCCAAGATTGAGCCAAGTCATTGCCAATGTTTGGAACATTTTACTCGAAATGAACCTTAGTCTGATCTACATCTACCATTATAACATCATCTCCCCCCCCCCCCCGGTTGGAGTGGCTGACTAGTTCATCTGTTCTTTTATTTTACCCTCTAGTTAAAACAGTTGGCTTGTCGGTTTCATGGTTAGTGAATTCGGCTATGAAATCATCCAGAGCTTGGCCTTTAATTGCTTTTTTTGGCTCGTATTCAATTTAAAATAGGTTAACTTCCACTTACCATTTCTTCATTCAACCAGACAAGTCTGCTCGGTGTAATGATACCTTTTATTGTTAATACTTTAATTAAATAAGCTTTAAAGTAATGACTAAGACATCTGGAGGCAGTAATTAGGCGTATCATTCTCTAGTAGATGCGTAAAACAATGTTAATTAACGTAGCAGAAGAAAATCTGCTTAATCTTGTCTAGCATGCATTAATGAATTCAATAATCAAACACAGATAATGAAGACAAGATATAATGAGGTATCCCTGTAATGCAGAACTAATCCTCAACAAATAATTCCACTAATAAATCACAAAGGTACAAACTCGATTAATCATTAACCGACTAGACATCCAAGCCTTGAATCGCACAAGAACAACTCTATAAGTAACCTCTAGTGCAACAGCTTTCTCCTCGAATCTCTCAATTTAGAACACAACGTATCACATGCTTTAGGCTCTTTCCGATTTCCTTGACAGCTTCACGCTTCAACAGAAAGTTTAGGGTCTTTCTTTTTTTGAGAAAGAACACTTGATTGGCATGAAGAGTTTATTCAAAAACTCTAAGTGGTGTGATGTATAAATTGCTCTCTTAAAAATAATACTTTTGATATGAAAAGAGCTTATGTTGATATGAAACCCTAGGAGTTATTTTATAGAGAATAAAGAGTCTAACTCCTAGTTGAAATGAGAAACATATCAAATTAATATTGAATTTACGATAAAAAATATTGCCCAGAAAATTCTTACCGAACCGGTCCAAGTTATCGAGAGCTGGACCGGTCCGCAGTGTAGGAAAACTAAGGAACAGCAGAGACGCTGGACCGGTCCAACTACAGCTCCTGGACTAGTCCGAAATTTGGAATTCAAATCGTTAAGAATTTAAACGCCGGACCGATCTAAGTACACTTACTGTACTGGTCCGAAATGAAGGGCAAGTTTTTTTCTTCTAATTAGAAAAGTTTTATATCCAAATAAACGTATCACCACCTAAGTGAATCAACCACTTTTACCAAGCTTACCATTGTAAACCTTTTGAAATTCAATCTTGGTAGCTTGACATTCTTGTAGTCTTCATTAGATCTTGAACTTTCAATTTCGAAAACTTTACAATTTAAACAGTGTTTTTGTTTAACGGAATAAAGCCAACACTAATAGACCTTACAAACTCCCCCTTTGGCTATTTCGAAACAAAACACCATACAACCTATACAGACTCAATAACCTAAAACCATAACAACGCGATCCCACACGCAATTACAATTAAGAGGAACCATTTGAGCCTAAATAAACAGAACTATATATTTAAGACATGCCAACACCTCAAATTTCCAGCAGTTGTATCATAAACCTAAAACACCCCAAGCTCACAAAACACCTTGAGAAGCATATGCAAAATCAAAGTAAACAATTTCTCAAAGTAAATCAATTCAAGATATATGCACATCATTATCTCCCCCTAAGACAAGTAACCCATCAAGACCAAAACATTTCTCCCTCCTTTTGTAAGGGATAGCCAAACACAAGCAAAATTAAACATAACATGGAACGAACCACTTGCATTTAGCGAAAACAGGAAAATCCAAACACTTAACGAAATCCAGACTAAGGTTTGACGCAATTAATTACATATGTAGAAAGTAAAATAAGCATCAACCTAAACAAAAGCATAAACAAAAGCAAAATAACAAGCTAAGTTCTAACTAAGCAACTTGCTAATCTTTGCCATTGTAATCAGAATCATATCCATCACTAATTGACCAAAGGGGAGAGTCATCTTATTCTTCTTCAAAAAGATTTCCCGCCACCTCAGGCATACGAGCTTCTTCATCAAATGAACCCACAAAGTCTTTCAAGTCGAGATAAGAGCCAATTTGGTGAATTTGACGCCCCAATTTGACTTGATTGTGAGTGAACTTTACTTGGTTCCGGCCAATGCAGTCTATCTTCTTCAAAATGCGTTGTAACATCCCTTTGACACTTTTTTCTTCAGGTTGCTCGAATGATGGAGTGGAATGAGTGCGTTGGCGAGAGGAACCTTGAATGATCTTGCTTATAGAACCAAGTGCTCCCAAAAATTTTATTTTAAGAAATGGATCATCTTCATCACATTCGGGACGAACATAGACAGGAGCTTGGGATAAGGACTTCTACTAAAAAATGACATTATAAGTTCCTCTAGAATTATGAACCAAAGATTCGGATTTGAAGATAAGAACTTTTCATAAATTTAGGAGAATCCGGGTGGTGAGAGAGCCTAACACAAACCCCCTTTTGGACGCTTGACCCTCCTTGTGATGGGTGAGACACTCAATAATGCGAGTGAACAAGACTTCTGCTAGGTCAATCGAATGACCCTTACCAACGGCATAAAGAAAAATGGCATGGCATCACAAGGACCCGTCTCCGAATGGTAAGAATCCAAAGATATGCAGTAATGAAAAATGGAGTGAAAATGCGGTAATCGGGCCTAAGAAAACCAATGGCGACACGAATAAGATTTCCCCAGGTATGAACATTACCCATTAATTTTGACAATACATCATTTATACTGGGCATTGTGGAAGCATAGTATGGATATTGAGGATTTTTAACAACTGGAAGAAAATAAAAATCACGAATGAATTGAGCGTCTATATGAATATCTATTCCACAAACCCATTACACTATCATGTATGACTCATTTGGGGCTTGAATAACAACAGCCCGGAAATAGAATTCTCGAACCATGAGTAGGTAACAGCCATGATTAACCAAAACAGTTTTCCAATGACGGGAAGTGATCCAATTATAAAGATTTAAATGAAGGGTTGGATTGGATTGATGTGGGTGAAATGCATTAATATTGAAAACCCTTTCACGTGTAATAGGGACTTTGGCAATACGATCGCCAAAAGTGTGAGATTCCTTTTCATAATGGAACCGAGGAAAAAAATGGCCTGAAACTAAGTGAGATTCATCCATAACTTGGTTTCCCCCAGAAGGGTTTGAGGATTCGACAAGCTTTCCTTTTCCTTTGCCCATGGATGGAGGTGGTGGCAAAGAGTCACCGCCGTGACATGGGCATTTAACAAGGGGGCTAGCAAGAGATTGGTTAAGAGGAGAATGAGATGATTTTGAACCTTTAGGGTTCTTCTTTAAACCCCTGGTCCTAGCCATGAAGATTAATGAAAAACAGAGCATGAAGAACCCAAAATCCCAAAAACAAAGACATGATGATGAATTACTTGAATAAGAACTCTAGGAGAGAGAATGTGAGGGAGTACTTACCAAATCGTAGAGACAAAGAAGCTTGAATTAATAGAAAGGGATAATGAAATGGAGGAAGGCTAAGGTTTATGAAGGAGAGGGAAGAGATGGGGGGTTTCAAAAAATAGAGAGAATGAAGGAAGAGGGGTGGTTATATTGAAGAACTTTGATTTGGGTGCAAAGTTACGGTTTTGCCTAAGGGTTATGTCGGCATTCACAAGCGCCGGACCGGTACATGATTCGATAACTTGGACCGGTCCGGTAAGGGAAAGTTGCTAGGAAATGGTTGTGCCGCATTAGTATAACTATTGCTAACTTGGACCGGTCCGGCAGTAAAAACTGCCAGCACACTTATATTGTTGCATTAATGACTATGGATTTTGAACGGTCTGAATGATTATGCAGTGATGAAACACAATTGATGGAGTATCATAATAAAAAATAACATGTTAGCATATATAAACCAAGCGACAAGGATTTCACATATAGTTCCCTTAGTGCACAAATTTTGGATCAAACAGAAAATTTATTTGAAAACACTTGCGTCCAAAAATGTACGCTCGTATGCATAGAAATTTAAAGAGCCTCTAATACGTTATATTTTCAACTATTTCTCCCTCTTGTTCTCTCAATTTGTTTTGCCTCCTTTTTTTATATATTATTGCAAGCAACCAACAAATTGATGGAGGCTTTCGCCCCCAGTGGAAGCCAGTTATACACCATTTTGGGAGCTTTTGGTTCTCCGGTCACTATGGTAGCCCTTTTCCATCCCCTCTCATTTTTTATCACTTTATTTGAATTTAGATCACACAAACCCCAAGCACCATAGGCTCACCAAATTTAATCATAATAATTAAACTTCTTCTCTCTAAAAGGGATATATATGAGTGTATCAATTTTCATTTAAAGATGAGAACACTTAGAGTCTAACGCATGTGATTTGTCAAAAAAATTCATGGAGATCGTGCAGTGTAAAGTGAAGGGGAACTACAATCAGACTCTTATGTGATTGAGTTAACATACTACCAGCTATCAATTTAATATATGGTATTTCAACAAAGCAGAAAAGATAATCTGATCATAAATCGTGATAAGTGCACGAGACCTCTTTTTAGTTTGAATACCGCATATGAATTTATGGGCAATACAGTAGTTTGCAAAACAAATCAAAATGTGATCAACCTAGCAAACGGTATCTAAGCAAGGAACTAAACTGACCGATGCTAATCCTACCAGGCTTACTCCACAAGACAAATGCCCAAAGATTTTCAAAGATTATGAAAAGTGGTGTTATCTAGGGGCTTTGTAAGAATATTAATAAGCTGATTTTCATTAGGAACATATGATAAGGACACAACTTTTTCTTCGACCAACTCACGAATAAAATGATATCGAATCTTAATATGTTTGGGCCTCGAATGCTGAACTGGATTCTCAAAAATTATGATGGTGCTCGTATTATCACAGTAAACAATTATAGTATCATGCACTTGTAGGTCGAAAAATACCCTGGGGTGCATAGGGATTTTAAAACTTAATCGGATTTTTAAAATTGATTTTAAAATGTTTAATGTCTATATCGATCAAGAAATCAAAAAACAAAGTTAATTCCAATCACAATGAATAAGTAGCACAATATAATAGAGCAAAAGATAGAAATATTAAACCGATAGAAGTCAAAAACTTTTTCTCCACACGGTTTGGCTTGTTAGACCATACTTCCGCGCTCGGTTAGTTCCTTGAGAATTTCCACGATAACTGATCTTCTTCCGAGTGAAGCTCAAACCACTAAAGTGTTCAAACTCTTACAAATGTTGCTACCTCACAACACTTAACACAAGAACAACTTCTTGCTTTTCTAAGAGATAAACCACTTTTGAATTAGAAGAATGAGTCTTTGGTGATTCACACCAAAGTACAATAACACTCAAGTGTATGAAGAATACAAATTAAGCTCACATTAGAGGTTATCAAGTTTGGTCAAGAATAATAGCTCAAGAGATGAAGATTTGATCAAGTGAAGATTTAGACTTTTCAAGTAAAAACTCTCAAGAATGATTTTTGGCAATACATGATATTCAAAGCTAGTAAGAGTGCCCAAAAAGTGTTTTAGAAGTCATATATATAGTTTGGGAAACAATATGGCCGTTTGGGGTGATTAAAGGTGGTTGATGCACAAAACTAGTCTTGCAAGAAATCTCCAACGGCAATATTTTCTTAAGAGAGTCGACTCCCAGGAAGTTCATGGAGTCGACTACATGATGTAGTCGACTCCAAGCACAGTGATGTAGTCGACTACATTGCTCTTCAGTGGGGTGGTTTTGTGCAATTTTTCAACTTTTGTATTTTGACTCCAAAATTGATTCTAATGCTTGGGGATGTCAAAAATAAGTTTCTAAGACTTCTAATATAGTTTTTGTATCAAAAATCATTCAAATAAAATTATAGTGAATTTTTTAAGATGACTAGTTTTCGGTAAAAAGCTTTTTCAAAGAGAAAACTAGTTTCAATCAATCTTAACATGGTTAAATCATTTCAAGAGCTATATAATTGATCAATGATAACTTTTACATAAAATCTAAGCACTCACTCAATTTGATAATAATTCGAGCCTTTGAAATGCTTGATCTTCTTGTACGTTTCTTGACTTGTTTGATGATCTTGATCCTTTCTTGGTTTTGATTATTTGTAAAGCACATAGAGATTATTTGAGTTCATTTCTTGTGAGTAGAAGCAAGTGTTGAGCTTGAATAGGATTTGAGGTTTTCGGTTCGAAGTCAAACTTAGTCGGAAGAGATATTGTTAATAGCTATCATCATTTGAACACGCATGTTAAATAACACTTTGTTAACTTATTGTCATTATCAAAATAAGATTAATTGACTTTAAGGTCAACAGCGCTATCCCGTAATCACTCAGGATTTGTCTCATCCATTGAAGTTATGTGAAACAACTCTCGGCTGTAATTTACTCGGCCTCAGCAATGGATAAAGAGGTGCAATTTTGCTTCTTGCTATGCCAAGAAACAAGAGACATCCCTATGAAAAAGCAACCACCAGACCTACTTTTTAGATCTTCGACATTCCCGGTCAATCAGCATCGAAATATGTAGAAAGACAAGCATTAGTATCGAAAGAGTACCATATGCCATAGCCTAGAGTACCACTCACATATTTGATAATTCTTTTAACAGACGTGAGATAGGACTCTTTGGGACTAACTTGAAATCGAGCGCATACACCCACACTAAAGGCAATATCAGGACAGCTAGCAGTTAGGTAAAAGAGACTACCTATCATACTGCGGAATAAAGTTTGATCAACATTCTTGCTAGCAGTGCCTTTACATAGCTTTGTGCCAACACTCATGGGAGTATTAGCGTGTTTCGCACTCTCCACACCAAATTTATTCACTAGTTTTTTTGCATATTTAGTTTAAGATATAAATATCCCATCATTTTGTTGATATATTTGAAGGCCTAGGAAGAAATTCAGTTCACCAACCATACTCATCTCAAATTCACTTTTCATGACATTGGCGAACTCTTTAGTATGTTCATCTACTGTGGATCCGAAGACTATATCATCCACATAGACTTGACCTACTAAAATTCCCTTATTTTTATATTTAACAAAGTTTTATCTATACTACCCTTAGTAAACCCTTTCCCTAAAAGATATAAAGTTAACCGCTCATACCAAGCTCTAGGAGCTTATTTCAAATCATAAAGGGCATTTTAGTGGTGATAGACATGATTAGTGAATTTAGAATCTTGAAATTCTTTTGGTTACTCAACGAATACTTCCTCTTGTAAGTATCCGTTCAAGAAAGCATTTTTGACATCCATTTGGTAAAGCTTAAACTTAAGGTGACAAGCTATAGCTAAAAGAAGTCTAATAGACTTTAACCTAGCTACAGGAGCAAAAGTCTCATCAAAATCTATGCCTTCTATTTGTGTGTAACCTTGAGCTACTAACATCGCCTTATTTCTAGCTATGGAACCATGTTCATCTAACTTATTCTTGAAAATCCACTTGGTTCCAATGACATTCGTATCTTTAGGACGAGGCACGAGCTCCCACACTTGATTCTTTTCAAATTGAAACAATTCTTCTTGTATAGCCATGATCTAATTTTCATCAAGAATAGCTTATTTGACGTTCTTGGGTTTAATTTGAGAAATGTAGCAATGATTAGTTACTTCATTCCCGATTTGAGCACGTATTTTGACACTGTTAGAAGGATTTCAAATAATTTTTAAAGTATCGACATGTTTTTGGACCCAAGAAAGAGATACATCATCATCTAATTATGAGGTTTCTCCCAAGTGAATTGATTCTAAGTGAGTAGCTAGGGTTGAATGTAGCATTATTGTAGACTACGGTCGACTGAGGTAATATACAGTAGCAATTATCAAAGGATCTTTCTCCACGTAAAACACACTTTCCATCAGAATTAAGAACCACACATTCTTTTGTAGTGAAGTTTACACGAAGATTATTGTCACACAACTGGCTTATGCTAATAAAATTAGCTTTCAACCCTTCCATAAATAAAACGTCATTTAAAGTTGGGAACCGAATATGGAAACAGTTCCTTTCCCAAGGACGTTCGATTTACTCCTATCCCCAAACGTCACTGCATATTACTTATTCTCAGTTATGTTAGAGAAAAGTGCTCGGTCTCCAATTATATGTCTAGAACAACCGCTATCAAAATACCAGAGAGATGTATTTTGAGCTTTAAGAGCAGTATGAATCACATAACACTTATTGGAGTCTTTCTTTACCCAAATTTGCTTGGATTTGGATTTATTTTGTGAAGGGGGTTTGGTGTTATTGATTTTCTTGGTCTTTCTTTTATTAAGATTCTTTCTATTGAAAGACGTCATTTCTAGATTCTTAATGAGATATTCATATTTGTTGACTAAGTAAGAAAGATGCTCCTCAAAACCAGCCAGTGGGCCGTAGTTTGATTGTCTAAAGGCATATTATGGAGTCCTAAGTTAATAACAATACTTTTTCAAATGACCTTCCTTATGACAATGAGTGCAAAGATATGGCTGAAAGTTCATCTTACTTTAAGTTTTCTCAGGATTAGCTCTGAAATTCCTAGGAATTGAATTCTGCGATTTGAATGACCTAGAATTTTGAGCTTTGGGAGTAAATTTTTCTATTTCTTGAGTAGGAAGTGGAAGGATTATTTTTGTTAAAGCTTATACCTGCTCTATCATTTGAGTAGTGGATTGGTTCTAGTAAAATTTTATCAAGCTTTTCTGACCTACTCTTAAGTTCAACCTCAACAAACTTAGCCTCTTCTAACTCTCTTTCAAGATTTTGAATTTTAGATACAAGGATATCTTTGTCTTTACCCAAGGAGGTAAGGTTGACCTTGAGCTCCTCATGTTCTTCAAGCAACGACAGTCTTGAAGATTCAACCTCAAAAATTTTGACCAAGAGCGCTTCTTTCTCGGATTTTAAAAGTCTGATTAAACCTTCGAACTTTCTCAAGAGATTCATCTTTTCATCAAAAAAATTTAGCTTAGTGTTCAATTTGATGTTTCTCTTCTTGGTTTTAACCATCTCTTCGCATTGCTTATCATAAGCCGTTTGAAGATCAAATTCTCCTTCATGATCATCATCGGAAGCATTGTCTGACCCGTGAGCTGAGTTAATCGATGATCTATTATTCCTTAAAATTAGAAGGAATTGAAGATTGTCCTAGGCAAGCGACAAAAATAGTATATTGCTGTTCTTCATGGGATTGTGAACCATCCTCATCATCACTAAGAGTCGTATTCATGGAATGGTCATTTTGGTTCGCCTTTCTAAGCTTGTTAAGTTTTGTGGCACACTCCCAAGCATAGTGACATTTTACATGGCATTCATAGCACTCATCTTTTCTAGTGAAATTATTCCCAAACTGCGGTTTTGAAACCTGATTGATGATTCGATGGTCCTCTTTTGTTATTGTTTCTATTAGGTTTATTCGGGCGATTACTGAACTTTTTATTCAAAATAAGGAATTTTCCAAGATTTTTACTAGAAGGGCCATCTCATCATCATTAAGGTCTATGTCATCATCATTGTTGTCAACATCAGAATTATGGGATTGTTCAACATTTAAGGCAATGTTCTTGTCCTTCTTTTGAGATGATGATTTTAAGAGCACGTCAACTTCAAAGGTTTTAAGTGACCCTAAAAGTTCTTTTTCTTTAAAAGAATTTAGATATTTGCTCTCTTCAATAGCAGTTATTTTGGGAATGAAACGATCTGACAAAGACCTAAGTATTTTCTTAACAACTCGATGTCCAGGGATGATTTCACCTATGTTGTATAGAGAATTTACTATATCTTTTAACCTGCTATGAAATTCGGTGATTGTTTCATTCTCTTTTATCCTAATCATTTTAAATTCAGCAGTTAAACATTGGATTTTAGAGTTTTGGATGGTGCTAGTACCTTTATAAATCACTTGTAAGATTTCGCACGCCTCTTTTGAAGTCTCACACGTGACTGTCTTTTTAAATTCATCGTCAATAACATAACTTTGGATTGTGTTTAAGCCTTTTGAATTTGGAAAGTTCTAGTTCGTCTTTTGACCATTGATTCACCAGTTTGGGCATAGTCCTAACTATGTTATCAATAGTGGATGTGATTGTGGGGGCTATCCAACCAGTTTGATCCGCTAACCATACGCGTTCATCTTTGGATTTGAGATAATTGCGCATTCTAGCTTTCTAGTAAGGATAATTAGAGCCATCTAAGACAGGAGCAGAAGACTCACCTTTACCCATACTAAACTAAGAGAAAAACCTAGGTCAAGATCTTTTTAACAAATTAAGGAAACACCCTCTGAAACCAATTGAAAAACTATGAACATGTGCAGAGTGAATTAACCTAGGAGTATTATTCTCTGGTAGATGCGAAAAACAATTTTAATTAATGTAGCAGAAATAAACCTAAGAGTCTACCAATTTTATTTCAGAAAATCTGCTTAATCTTGTCTAGCATGCATCAATGAATTCAATAATCAAACACAGATAATCAAGACAAGATATAGCGAGGTATCCCTGCAGTGCACGACTAATTCTCAACAAACAATTCCACGAATAAATCACAGAGGTACGGACTCGACTAATCACTAACCAACTACACGTACAAACCTTGAATCACTCAAGAACAACTCTAAAAGTAACCTCTAGTGCAGCAGCTTCCTCCTCAAATTTCTCGATTTGGAACACAGCGTATCACACACCTTGGACTAGTTCCGATTTCCTTGACAGCTTCACACTTCAACAGAAAGTTTGGGATCTTTGTTCTTTTGAGAAAGAACACTTAGATTGGCATGAAGAGTTTATTCAAAAACTCTATGTGGTGTGATGTATAAGTTGCTCTTTTAAAAATAATACTTTTGATATGAAAAGTGCTTATTTTGATATGAGACCCCAGGAGTTATTTTATAGAGAATAAAGAGTTTAACTCCTAGTTGAAATAGGAAACATACCAAATTAATATTGAATTTACGATAAAACATATTGCCCAGAAAATCCTTGCCGAACCGGTCCAAGTTATCGAGAGCTGGACCGATCCGTAGTGTAAAAAAACTGAGGAACAGCAGAGACGCCAGACCGATCTAACTACAACTCCCGTACCATTCCAAAATTCGGAATTCAAATCCTTAAGAATTTAAACGCCAGACCGGTCCAAGTACACTCATTGTACCGGTCCGATATGCAAGGCAGGTTTTTTTCTTTTTAAAAACTAGTTAGAAAAGTTTTATATCCAAATAAACATATCACCACCTAAGTAAATCAACCACTTTTACCAAGCTTACCACTGTAAACCTTTTGAAATCAAATCTTGGTAGCTTGACATTCTTGTAGTCTTCATTAGATCTTGAACTTTTAGTTTCGAAAACTTTACTACAGAAACGGTGTTTTTGTTTAACAGAATAAAGCCAACACTAATAGACCTTATACTAGCCACATCACGGCCTCGGTCGACATCCTCCTGCAAAACATATGACAAATCGTCATATGTTCATATGCCAAAGAAAAGGCAAAATCATACTTGCATTTGTACTAACAATTGTCTTTCAGGGATATTTTAGTAATTTTCAGCCTAAACGGCATCATTTTTTTTACTAACTTTGTCTTTTAGGGATATTTTAGTAATTTTTGCGTAAACGGCACATTTTGTACTGACATTGTGTTTCAAGGGCATTTTAGTAACCTTGTACCTAAACGATATCATCTTGTACTAACTTTGTCTTTAAAGGACATTGTAGTAATTTTCTGCCTAAACGGCACCATATTGTACTAATATTATCTTTTAGGAACATTTTAGTACTTTTCAGCCTAAATGGCATCATCATGTACTAACTTTGCCTTTCAGGGGCATTTTAGTAATTTTTCAGCCTAAACAACATCATCATGTACTAACTTTGTCTTTCAAGGGCATATTAGTAATTTTTTACCTAAATAGCATTATTTTGTACTAACATTGTCTTTCAAAGGCATTTTAGTAATATTCTGCTTAAACGGCTTTATCTCATATTATATTTGTCTTTTAGAAGCATTTTAGTAATTTATATGCCAAACGGCATCATTTTTTCTTAACTTTGTCTTTCAGGGGTATTTTAGTAATTTCTAGCCTAAACGGCATTATCATGTACTAACATTGTCTTTCAGGGGTATTTTAGTAAATTTTCAGCTTAAACGACATCATTTTATACTAACTTTGTCTTTTAAGGGCATTTTAATAATTTTTTTACCTATACGGTATCATTTTATACTAACTTTGTCTCTCAGAAGCATTTTAGTAATTTTTTACCAAAATGGTAACAATAGTCTCCCGAAAAGGGATGACAAAAAAAAGTCTCCCGAAAAGGCAAGACAAATAACCAAGTCTCCCAAAATGACAGGGGGACCAAAAGTCTCCCGAAAAGGCAAAACGAACACCAAGTCTCCCGAAATGGCAAAACAAACAACCAAGTCTCCTAAAAAGGCAAGAAGAACAAAAGTTTTCCGAAATGGCAAGACAAATAACAAAAGTCTCCCGAAAAGGTAAGACAAATAACCAAGTCTCCCAAAATGGCAAGACGACCAAGTCTCCTAAAATGGCGAGACTCCCATCTACCGAAATGATAAAATCCTTTATCTACCTAAGCGATAAGTTTTCTTGACAACCTAAGTGGTAAGTCACAATCACTATTGTTATCATCATTATATATAGTCTATTTTATTTACTAACATGTCTTTCAGGGGTAGTTATGTAATTTTACAACTAATATAATATATCACAACTAGATACTAAAATTGGTGTCACTTTTAAGACAGGTAATAATTCTACTTCATACATTCGCACACACATATATATATATAAATATCTATCTACTACTAATAAAAAAATTTAAAGATCACAAAAGAATAGAAAAATAAAATACACCGGTGTCGGAGGCATAACGTGAGTGTAAAGATGGCTGTCCGGGTTCTGAAGCAAGATTTCTAGGTTAGCCAACGGTTGTCATCCAACTCCAAAGTACACTTGATTGTGGCCTTCCATCGCAACCACAGCCCCCTCGTACTGCACATCGACCCAGTCATCCTCGTGGAATATAGGAATAAATTGTCCAGCCTCGAAAGAGAAATTTTCATTCTAGCCCATGTTTCCATTCGCTGCATCAGCATCCTCTTGGTGAATCGAAGCCATGTAATCTTCCATTGCTAAGGTAAAAAAAGAGAAATAAGTATTACACAAAAGTCTAATTGATTTTGGTCCGACCGAATAGATTTTCTAACAATATTAATCGGTCTTCGGCTACAACAAATCAGCCTTCCAAGCACAGCCCTCAGTTCAATCATCAATGACCGATCGGGCTATCTACCAGCAAATGTTTTAGAATTTGAATATCATATCAAGGAACAAGAGTCGCAAAATGCGTATCTTACCTTAACTTCCGTTTTCTCAACATTGCACACTTTTTCAAAATATACAAACGCCGAGGGATTTTTGTGGACACCCCATTTTGCGACCTTTGGAGAAAGAGGTTGTTTGTTATCCAGCCAAATATAATCAAATTTGGAGAACTCGAAAAACAAGCACTGGCCTCAGACAACACCAAGACCGATCGATCTTCCATTATACCGATCGGTCGTCACAGTAACTTGATCGAACTTCCTTGTTGGCAAGTCTATTTTCCTATCCAACGGATCGATCTTGAGCATGGACGAATTGGTTTTTTGCGCGTACTGGTCAGTTCAAGACACAGACAAATCGGTCTAGGTATCCAATAGATCGGTCGTTTTGATGCACGAATCGGTTAACAAGCCATCCCAATCAGTCTTAGACGTTGAAAGGCAATTATATCACTATATCAACCAAAACAGAACAAAAGAGAAGGGGAGAGCCCCCGAATAGAGGTAGAGCTTATTAGAGAGCCAACGGAGTCCCTGAAGAGGGGCAGAGGAGAAAAAAGCCTCCTGATGGAGGCGGAGAGTTCCAAAAAAATGAGAAAGAGATCCCGAGACAACAAAGGCTCAAAAATAGATAGATAGAAACACGTTATAAAAACGATGTATTCAAAATTTTTAAACTAGTTTGTTATACTTTACAATATCAAATGGAATAAAAGCTTTGCCTTCGGAAATACGGTATTTTATTAATCTCTTTAAATTTGTCTTTAAGTATTAATTGCACCATGTGTATATAAATTGTACTGTTGGAAATATTATATTCCCTCTGTCCCAATCTAATTGTCCAACTTTGAAAAACTAAATATTAAGGAGACATAATGATTACTCTAAAAGAAAATGTTTATTTTCAAAAATGACCTTTACTTTTCTCCTAATAAAAAATGGTGGCAGGACCCACAATAAAAAAAATGGTGATAGTTTAAAAGGTAATATTTGAAATGACAAAAAGTGCTTTAATTAATGATTTACTGAATATAGAAAGTGGACAATTATTTTGGGACATCCAAAAATAAAATAGTGGACAATTAAATTGGGACGGAGGGAGTATAAAATACCTACACATTGTTTATATATGTTAATAATCAGAAATTGGACAAACAACTCGTGTGACACGTAAATATGATTTTGGACTGGGATTGAACTGTAAATACGTCATTATACTTTAAATCTGTTTGTAATCAACCCTTGCATGCTTTCTTTGCTCCAAAATAAGAAAATGAATACACTGATATAGGAAGACCGATCGGTCATAGGTGGGCCCGATTAGTCTTCATTGGGTTTTGCCCATTTTTGCCTCATAATCCATGCCATCGCACCAGCATGATAATAAAACTGATATATATATTTAGGCCTTAAAATATTAGAAATGAGATTAAAAAATGATAAACGAATATGTCCATTTAGAAGCCAAAAGGGATACGCGGATGCTTAATACCTTCCCGTGTCGTAACATAGTTCCTGAACCCATTCTGGTTGCGCAAACAGCATTGTATCCCAAGAAGGGTACGAAACACACTTTTTGTCCGTTTTCTCAAAAAACATACTAGAGACTCGAAAACTTCTTTTAAACCGAGCCAAGCGCCGAATGGCATCTTGGGGGGATCTCGACTAGTTTAACACAGCACCTAGTGGGCTTTTGCTGATGGAGTAAATTGGATTTTGTATTCCATTGTCCTCCCGTATCAGTGCAGCACTGACTGCCTTTATGGAAGAAGCCAAATAAATAAGCAACTGTTTACGGGGCTCGAGAATTGAAATTAAGGGCAGGTTGTTTAAATAAGCTTTTAGATTGGCCAACGCTTTATCACAATATTAATCCCAAATAAACACTTGGTATTTTTTCAAGGATTTAAAAAAAGGTTAGCATTTATCTGAACATTTAGAAATGAAGCTGTTTAGAGATGGCATCATACCGGTTAGCTTTTGAAGTTCATTAAGGTTAGTTGGCTTCTGAGATCTTGCAAAGCTTGGTTTTTTTCTGGATTAGCTTTAACCCCTCCATGATTCACCGTTAAGCCAAGGAACATTCCTGAGCTAACTCCAAAAGTACACTTTGCAGCGTTGAGTTTCATTTTGTAATGCTGAAGGATTTCAAAAGTTTTGCTGAAATAAAAAACATGATCAGCCCTTTTTTGTTTTTTACTTGCATGTCGTCTATATAAACCTCCACAGACTTGTCGATTTCATCTCAAAACATTTTGGTGACTAGCCTTTAGTATGTTGGACCATCATTTTTAAACCTGAAATGCATTACTTTGTAGCATTACAAACTTATTATTGTGGAAAGGTCGTATATTCACCTGATTTGGACTAAATATGGGGGATCTAGTGATAACTTAAATAAGCATCCAAGAAACTTATTCTTTTATGCCTTACTGCTAAGTCCACTATTTGATCATTCATTGGCAAAATTTTAGCGGTCTTTTGGACAGGCTTTGTTTAGGTCAGTGAAATTTACATAAACCTTCAATTTTCTATTCTTTTCCCTCACCGCGGTTGGAGATCCATTCCGGGAACTTGACTTCCTTATAGTACCTGCCTTCAGCAATTCTTGGACTTCTTCCTCAACGGCCTTTGCTTTTTCAAGAGATGCTCTCATCAGATTTTGTTTTATTGGCTTAAAACTTGGATCAATGTAAAACCTATAGAACATCACCTCAGCTTCTATGCCAAGAATGTCATAAGGTTTCCATACAAACACATTGATATTCTCTTTTAGAAACTTCACTATATGTTATCTTTCATCCCCATTTAATGAACTTCCTATTAAAAAGAATATTTCCTAAGTTTTTTTCTTTTTGTTCCCCCACAGGGATTTGAATCAGGTCTTCGAAGACCTTTTCTACTGTTTGTCATTGATCCCCTCCATTAATGGGATAGCCACTTTATGGTTTCCAGTAGTTTTTGTCTTTACCCCTCACTTAAGAGGTTTTAGGTTTATCAGTCGTTGACCTTCATTCCTTTTTCCTTTGTCCTTCTATTTAATTTCTTTAGCCTTGCTCCCATCCTGAAGGCTTTCTGGCTAATATGTTGGTCGTTGCTTGGTCAAAGTACTTTGTATGACTAGTCTAAAACAATATCTTGCATTATCTTGCGTGCCTCTATTCCATGTTAAGAGTGTGGAAGTTCAGTTTTTGATGATAAAGAGAAACCACTACCCTCATTTGCAGTTCTGACTGAGGATAGTGTTGTATGGAGAATCAATATTTAAAATAATATACTCCACGATTTTCTTGACTAGGCATATACGGACATGAACTTCTATTATTGCAATTGGCCAGACATTTTCCCCACTAAAACTGAATACATGTGTGTCTACGTTATTTATTTGGGATGCTGAGAGGCCTAGCTTCATAATAAGTTATGATACATGATTTTTAAGGAGCTTCTAGTATGTATTAGTACTATCTTGACATCAAAAGTATTTATGTTAACCATCAGTACCAATGCATCATTATGAGGAGCATCAAAAGTATTTATAAAGCTCAACTCATATGTTTCATTTGCGTCTTTTCTCCTCTTGGGAGCTTTGATTAATTGACATAACATTAACGGGAAAAAATATGTCCACACATTATGCTTTCTTAATGTGAACTATGATTACATTCTTAATGGCATCTTTGTTGGCAACCCCGTTGATTGCTTCTATCAGTCCGGCCA
Source organism: Lonicera japonica (assembly GCA_021464415.1). Classification (NCBI taxonomy): domain Eukaryota; kingdom Viridiplantae; phylum Streptophyta; class Magnoliopsida; order Dipsacales; family Caprifoliaceae; genus Lonicera; species Lonicera japonica. Next base: position 113,219,162 of record CM038464.1, on the reverse strand, counting down.
CAAGTTTATTGGCTGATTGTTTTCCTGCTATTTCCCTTTCTTTATGTACTCGCCCAAATGGCCTTAAGTGACTAAACCCTCTAAAAACTGCTTGAGGATCTTGTAATTCTATGTTTTATGGCTGTATCCTTATGATAAAAGCATCGAAGCTTGGTATTTTTTGCCATTGGCGGAGGCCATTCGAAGCAAGGCTTGCTTTCTATATCAAACATGATCTTGTGGATAAGTTTGGTGAACACAGTGTTCACCCCTTTGTAAACATTCTCACTAGATTTTCTATTTTTCTCCTTCTTCTTTCCCTTATAGTTGTCAAATTTTCATCATCCATCTTTAGTTATGTTATAAGTTTTGACAACTATAGCTTCATCATCTTCCACTTAAGCGTACTCGTTCATCTTAGCCAACAGCTGATCAGAGATTTGTGGGGGAAGACTAGTCAGTGAATTATAAATGCCATATTTATCATACGAAAAGCCATTTTTGAAAATGTTCAAGGCAAACATGAGGTCACAATCTTCAGCATCTTGGTAAACTTCCCAATACCTCGATTCATACTCCATTAATGTTTCCCCCTTTTTTTCTTAATGTTGTGAGGGCCTCTAGTCCTTTCACTACTTGGCCGTTGGTGATAAACTGGCAATGAACTACTTAGCCAGTTCTCTGAAATTGTCAATATGCCTCGCGAGCAGCTGAGTAAACCACCTTAAAGCAGATTGTCCGCAAAATTGCTAGGAACATTCTACACATTGCAACATTGTGAGATATGCAGTAAACCATTACCTACTATTAATACCTTACGTGGTCAGCTGGATATGTTCAACTATTGTAGATTTAGACTTGGGCATGGAGAATATCTATGGTGGAGGGGCATAAACTATTTTTGCCATAAATAGTTAGCCACTTTCTTGCCCCATTGACTTCTTTACCAAGTCCCTTGGCGTATAAGGAATAGTCATGGTTGTCCTTTCAGCTACCATATTATCAACGAGCTTGTTTAGATCATACTCCCTTGTTTTAGTCTAGCCTCCGAGCTCTATGAGCCTGTCAAATATACTAAGGGCTATTTTACTATATTTTGGCACCGTTGGTGTCTCCATTTGAAAGGCCTTAGATTTTTCAACTGGTCTGCCTTTTGTATAAGTTTTACCATTTTAAATCTTTGTTGTTTCCATTTCTCATTGAGTAAAAGATGCCTCAAATGTTGTTTCATGGATGCTTATTAGAGTTCTCTTTTTGTACTATTCTTGCAAGAGTAGCACTAGAGTTTGATTTCCAAACTTGACTTTTATAAACTCACTTTATGAGTTGGCCTCACCCTTACTCTTAGCAATATAATTTGTGTCAAACTATTCCTTCTGATGACCAGTTACCAATTCCACTCTCGGTGGTAGTGGTGGTAAAAAGTCCTTAGTATTCCTCTCTTGCACATCTGGCAAGATGGTATTTAAGGCTTGAGGGCCTTCGAGCTAACTTCTAGTTTGATCTATTGCCAAAGAAGATGTTCTGACCACTCTCAGTTGAGAATAGAAGAATATTACTTAATCAACTCGTTTCCCACAAACAACACCAATTATACGTGTGAATTTTTTTTTTTGTCTCCCCACAATAAAATAAGGAAGCACGATTTATATAAAAATGGAAGCAAGAATAATTAGAATATGAGACAAGAGATTTGTTGAAATGTGGCTCCTCCGGTTGATTGGGTTATGAATCTGGTAATACCTCCACCCTCTATGTATGTGTGTGTGTGTGTGAATATATATATTTGCTCAAAGCAGCAATAAATGGTTTATAAGTAAGCTACCAGCATATCTTTCATTTTTTTCCCTCTCTAAAATTAGTTGTCTAGAATTTAGGACTCTTGTAATGTGTCTCACCCTTTCTATTTGTAGATATATAATTAGAGTTTACAATGCATCAATAAGGTAAATATTAAAAGACGAATAAATGATAGACTTGGGTTCTACTCTAACACTTTATAAGTGGCTTTATCCTTATTCACAATACATAGTACAAATTAACCTTATGCGCCATTACAAAACCTTATCTAAAACATTTCACTTTTTTTCTTATGATTTTAACCATAACATTATCAACTAATATGAATATTCATAAGAAAAGGTTATGTGTCAAAACAACAACCATTGGCTCTTCCAATGATTCACAACAAATCTCCATTTAACCAGTATTACCCAAAAGTCTGAGCACAACTTCCTAAAACATGTTACTATATATGAAAATTTAAATTGTTAACTTTAATTCACATCTCAAAAAGAGTTAACTCATAATAATTATTTTCATTTCCAAATTAACACTGTTTACTTAAGCCCCCTCTAAATATAATGAAACCTAATTAAGTGGAACATGCGCAATTATTTGTGAAAACTTCATAAAAATGTGAAAAAAAAACTATGCCATACAACAACTTGAAAAAGAATTCCCATGCTTAATAAAGGGACACATAATTGACATTAAACTTAGATTTTTAAAATCAACCAATCCAACCCTCACGGTTAACTCAATCAAGAATTAGAAAGTAATTCATTCAGTTACTAAAAAGGTTAACTTTGCATGTCACCTACAATAACGAACGGAATAATAATGGTACCATAGATACAAGGATTTCCCACCAAGGAAAGTAAAAAGGAAAGAGAACAACATCCTTACTTAGGTTTAACAAGCATCAAAGAATGGTCATTAAATTATTCACTTCCATCAACCACTAGCCAATAAGAATTTATATCCAAAGAACGTCATTATACAATAACATGAACCTGGAATTTTCAAAGATAAGAATGTCCTAACTATGCAAATTAGAATGACACATGACATTCTCTTATTCAAAGAAATCCAAGGCCTTTGAAATTTAGTGTTTCATCGTGTAGTTCATGGAATGGATCACAGTCAAGATTAGACTACTAAAAAAACCTCGAACATCAATTTACAAAGAAAAATTCACAAGTTAAAAAGAGTCAACCACCAAAAATCAAAACTCTAACAACTATAACCATATTCAATTAAATTATGGGAACTAAATAATGTTTAGTGTAATCATCCAACACAATATCAACCATATCACCTAGCAAAAACTTTAGAAGAATTCAACGAATCTTTATTCCTCAAAGCGAACACAACAAAAATTTATATATGGAAACCCCTTTATCGAAGAAATAAACATCACATGAATCCATAACAACTAATCCAAAGTGTGGTATAGAAAAATAGTACCATTCCAAATCCATATTATATTAAGTGTCACACTTAATAAATTCTTAAGTAATTTCCATCATAAGAAATGGTTAAACAACCACAATGAGTCAACATAGGTTATTTCTAGTAACATTATGTTCAATTCCCAAAAGAAGCACTTAAATCTAAGTCTCTACAAAATGCCATAAAGATTTCTAGTTATTTCCAGCAATCTATCTCTATGTAAACTAAGCGACTAAACCACGCTTAAGGCAAACATACCAATGTAACGGCTCTACCTTTTTAACACACATGTATATAAGACCATACATAACCAATCAACCACACTAGTCTAAGATTTCCACTAAGGTGGCTAAAAGAAACTTACTAAATCTTTAGTCGCATACTACTACTAGTAATTCTCTAAGCAAATTGTTCTACAACCAAATACCCTTTTTAACCATTGATTGATCATTCAATTTCTTACACCAAATGTATTCACCAAGTATAGTTTAGAAGCCCATTATCGAATCCACCAACATAAAGAAACAAGTGAAATTTATTACGATGTCTTACAAAGTTTTCCGTCTCCCCAGCCAAAATGTTTTCCCACAAAAGTAATCACTAAAATAAACTACGCATGAAACAATCAATCTCTATGGTAAAGATTTAAATATAAAATATACCTGTAGGATATGCCTATTGACTCTTTGAACCTTTCCATAAGGAACAACCATATTGTGTGTACCATATACTTCCATAATTTAAGAACATTACTTTTGGATGTTTATTCTTGGAAGGACCTTGACCCTGGAAACCTTATAGGGAACGCGACACCTCATCGTACCCCATAGATGTTTTATCAAATCTTTTAAAGGAACATTCATTTGTAATGTTCCCTAGCTGCTAACACTCACGACAAACTTTTGGATTACTTACACCACGAATATAATCTAAAACTTTATTTACTTCTCCTCTCTTCAGTAGCAGTAATTAGCATTCTTCCCTATAATGGTCCTGGTGCTTACACTTGTAGTGACTTTACACCTTCCTTTTCCTATTATTTGACAAAGGCGTTATGAAAGAATATCACACTTCTAAACACCAAACGAAAACCAATATACATACCAAGATATGCATTTCAAAAAAATTAAAAGAAAAGTTTCATGGTTAAACTTTTTCATATATTTATTTTACTCGTTCTCCCAACAAGTCGAAGTGATCACGAGCAACCCTCTAATAACATTTTATAACACTAGCACCTTAATTAACGTGTACCAACCAGGCAATTAAGGCTCAAGGCACTATTAACCCGTCATAGACTTAGCTACAACGAGTTGGCTTTTAAAATTTACACAAGCAAATCACCAAGTTAATGTTACATCTTACAATTCTACTAAGTATCTAAATAAACCACCAAGTTAATGTTTACATTGTTACCACTTAGTTTTCACATAACTTAATTTGGCAAATTTAACTAAGAAATTTGACCAACATATAACACAACTTAGGCTATATGTGGCTAGGCTTAATATATACATGTTTATAAAACAAAATGTACGTCGATATCAGAGGTTCTTTACAGTGTCCCTAAGTCCAACTCCTTATCTCCAAAGAACTCCTTGTCACCTAAAATGTTTTCATATTTTTTAAAAAAAAAGAAAAAAGAAAAGAGGTGAGCCTAATGCTTAATTTGGGGGGGGGGGGGGGGGGGGAGGGATAAAAGGGTTATAATTTAGAAAACTCAACTATTCAGTATATGTATTTATATATATATATATATATATATGTAATTATTCTTTGTTTTCACCACAAAAATATAATTCTTAATACTTCACCTTAGATTCAATCATACTTAATTGTACTGCTTGCTATAAATGGATTGTTAGCATTTGCCCTTAGAGCACACATTAACATGACCTATTAAAAAATACCATATGCATGGTCTATTTTAGGGTTTCCTTCACTACTTATGTTCCATCAACTACTTTAATCATAATTATGACCTAATTAACACGATAAATGGATAAATCTTAATGATCCAAGCATGGAAGTAAACTTGTTGACTTGACTTAACACATGGATGAACTAAATTAATTATGTAAATTCAACTTAATTTCAACTATTTAACTTGTAAAATAAGATGATCAAACCCTTACCTCATGAGATCACAAGCTAGTTGTACAATTTGATGATTCCACCACCAAGATCTTAGAGCTTTTCTCCAATACACACCAAAATTTCAAGTGGGATGATGAACCCTTACAATTTCCTAGCTCAATAATTTTTTCATCAAATTTACCAATAATCCCCAATTTCTCTCCTCCCACCCTTTCTGTTGTAACCTCTTAGCGTCTTTAGAATTTTTTGGGCCAAAATAAGACTCAAATATGTGTATATATAAAAATATCTCGTGTCAACTGCTTAAAATTTAGTCTAACTTTGTTTTTCTCTAAACCATGATTGATCATGCCTTGGCGAACGATCATGGCCCACTCAAAAACACACTCTCGAGGCCTCAACATCCATGATTGATCATGCTCTGACCATGATCGATCATGGTTCATGTACCTTCACTAATTTTTGTTTTCTAACTTTGAAGTTAGATCGAATACACTCAAAACAAAACCTAATTAAACAAATTGAATCACGGGTATTACAAGTATTATTTTTGTGAATAAAATAAGGTTTATCTCACATTTTTTAAAAATATTATATATATATATACCTTAATAAAACCGAACCGAAAATTTTAGTTAAAGTCTAAGTTCGAAAGATTTAAAAACCGAATCGAAACCAAATTTTCAGATTTGGTTTAAGTTTGGGTCTCCCTAATTTTCACCCTTCTCAAAACCAAAAACATACCTAATATCACATATTTCTTTCGTAAGGTTTAAGGACAAGTTTTCATTTATTATTTTAGTTTCTTTTTCTTTCTTATAAAAAAAAAGGAGAAGAAGAAAAAAAGGTCTAACTATCAGGTTTTTTACCATATAACAACAAAAAGAAAAAAGAAAAAAAAAAACTAGACATGGTGCCAGATTGTCTACAAAGTGTAAAATTATTATTTAAAATAACACGTAATTTTTATTTATTTTTAGTCTAAAAATAACATATAATTAGATAAATTCTGTTTTCGAACCAAAGAGGGTGAGAGGAGATTGGGGAACAAAGATCCTGAACCTTTGCCGCAGACACCAATGGCAAAAGTAAATATTTATGTTAACACTTTTACTAGTACAACCTGATAATGAAAAGATATGACGTTAATTACTAGTATGGTAAATTTAAGGTACGTGGTGTAAAATTAGCAGGTCGAGATCGAATAAGTGTGACAGCGGAGGCCAGCCTGGCATATACTATTGAATGTACGGACATCGCAGTTTATGCATGTCACGCCAATGCTAGCTCAGCTGTATTCTGCTGCTGCGCTGCTCTACCGTACGCACGCTTGCACTCTATGAACCAATCATCCTTCCACGTATCGCTCCACTAGCTAGTGAACAGACCCTCTGGTCAAAGTGTCAGAACCGCACCATTGCTATCCCCCACAGACTATCTTGATTTTCGCAAAATATCTGAGGCATTTAACATGTGAGCTGTGCACCATGACGAAAAGTGTATCTTGTAGGTTTCTATCCGTTTAAATTCGCAAACTCATACTGAGTTTTTATATTTTGGGTTAGGAAATTAAATTATAAATCAATGAATTTCAAATATTTTGTGTAAGATTGTCATTTTAAATTTTGATAAAAAAAAATCCTATCAAACGATTACTTAAAATTTAATAAAAAAACTTGAATGAAGTCACACTTCATTATTCGTTTGAGATTTCAATTCCACCAAATAGTTCAAATACTAATTAAAAGTAATTTTACTGCCACAGCAAATATGACTATAAATATATCTACGTACATTTGAAAAAAATATATATATTTTATTGTCCTCTTGCAAAGCCATTTAAGTTATAGAAATATATCAATTGTTAGATGTATGCATATATTCGCCAATAAAAATTGATGGAGTTGACAAGCATTCTAATATTTCATTTGTAAGATTTAGTTTTGATTTTGTAAGCGTTATCTTCTTCTTGCCTAAATTTTTAAGGACCAAACTTTTTACTTGGTTACTAAAATTTTTTCCTTTCGGTATAAGGAAAAAAAAAGCTATTTCATTTTGTACAAAAAAAAATTAAAAAGAAAAAGAAGTGAGCACAAAAATTTACTTGGTGGAACAAATCTTCATTTTGTACTTCTAAATCGTTTAACAGAACCTTAGAGTATTTCCAATGGTGTCTTTCAAACTTCAATTTTAACATTGTCGACTAAAAACACTACTCAAATGATATAATCAAATGTTAGCAACAATTTAACCAATAACCAAATCTACACCTTTTATAATCAAAGTTAACAACCTTCTTCAATAATCAAAATGAGGGATCCACTAATTTTATTGAGTAAAAGAGATCTTTTCAAATTTAAATCATCTTTTTCTCATTTTTTTTGAAACAAAATTAAAATTTATTGATTTGTGGCCAATCAAAATAATGGGTTCCAGAAATTTGGTTATTGAAAAAAAATAACTATTGAAAATGTTTACATTGTTAACTTTAACAACTTACTAAATAAATAATTAAAAGTTATTTTAATTATTCAGTTTTAGTTATTTCATTTGAGATGCTCGTAGTACCATAACATTAAAATGTATTTCAGCGCCATTAAAATTTATTCAAGTTTAATTGGCTGATTCAAGCCCTTTGGTGACGTACATGTTGGGATCTTTAGGGTTGAAAGAATAATTAACCCTAAGGGGTGGCCTAGTGGAGGAGCGGATTTGGGACGTATGGCACATTTCATATTCGAACCCTCCCTTGTGCAATTTTTTGGGGTCCACATTTAATGCCAATGCATCTGCAATGGAGTTTAGTCACCTTGTACAGCGGTGGCCTGTATGAGAATTGGGGATTAGTCAGAGCGAAGGTGCAGATATCCCAGGGCATGGCTGAAAAAAAAAAGAAAAATTATTTTTCTTCTTGTTTCAAATTTTCATATTTTTGGGTGAAGACTGATATATTTTTTAAAATCACATGATCATCTAAGCTTTGGTGTCTTTTTGGCAAAAAACATGTAAGACTAATATAATTCAATCTTTCAAACTTTAATATTTCATGTTAATTCGTCATACGTACCAAATAAGTATTTTATAATTAAGCCCTTTGAGTCTATTCAATATGCTTAGAACTATCTATTTATATGTGAATAATCAATTTCACATGAAAACATTTATATTGAAATAAAATAATGTTTTATTATGATGCCATCTCTAAATAACGGGTTGAACTTTTATTTGATATGCGCTCTAAAGTTGCATTCTTTTGTTACATTAACATATAGGGGCATTAAAGTTGAAGAATAGATAGAGGATATTACAAGATTTGGCTCTCCTCTAATTGAATTTGATTCAATTGAATACTTGATTAATATAAATAAGAGATTTTTGTTCTCACAAAACAAAGTTATTTGGTGAAAATAATGTAGATGAGAAAAGGGCAAAATTTGTAAACTAGCGATAAACAAAAGCAAATGAAGAAAAAAATGTTGGCACATTTTTTTTTCACGAAAAATAATATTATTGTGTCCGTTAAAAACTATATAAATTGGTCCTTTTTAATAAAAGACTTCAGATTAGTATGAATTTGAAAATTTGACTAAAGGGGATGTTCTTTATCATTGCAAAGAAAGTCTTTCAAATGCATGTAAGACCTTTTTCAATAATTTGTCTATGAGAATAAAATAGAATCAATAAAAGAAAAAATGTTTTCTAACGATTGCCTGTATTTATATATCCAATTGTGAAAACAAAATGACAAAATAATAACTTTTACATTGTTAATAATTTAATATGATATGACAAAAAAAAGGACCAATAACTCTTTACTTTCTTTTTTTTATTACATATATAAATTTATACGTGGGGCACCTCAATTCCTCATATACACTTTGGATATATATATATATAGAGGGGGGATCTTATACGCACCAGTGTGTACGCAATGTTGCTTTCCGCGCGGAAATCGATGGCTTTTTTTTTCCTTTCCTTGGTCAAAGTTGGCTCTCTCTCTGTCTCAAAAAAATAAACCAACGTCGGCTCTCTCTCTCTTAACTCCGACGACCAAACCCACCTCCGATTTCAACAGCCCCGACGGCTCTCTCTCTCTAAAATCGGCTCTTCTCCTATCGACTCCCTTTCACTCCCTCTTCCTTTCACCTTCCCTCTCTTGTTATCCCTCCAACCTTATCCCTTTTGTCTTCTTCTCTACTTCAACACCCCTCTAATTTTTTCTCCCCTTTCAAAATAGATGACGGGGTTTTGTTCCCCGATCACGTTTTCCTATTTTTATCCACCAGGATAAACAAGATTCAAGATTTCGAATATGTTTACACTTCAAATTCAATGAAATTGGCTACTGTCAAGAGGTATGTGCTGTCAGTAGGAATATTACAACCAGTTTCAATTTATTGTTAGGTGTCCGCTTCCAACTCTAAATTACTCTACTGCTGTTGATTTGCGGAGAAAAGGTAGTAGATTTTGACAAATTTGGTTGATGGAAATGGATTAAGGTGGAGTAATCAAACGATCCATTCTTGGGAGAGAGATAGAACCGTCGGAATGGGGAGAGAGAGAGAGCGAGTTTCTCGCATCGTCGTTGTCGGAAGTTCGTGGGAAGCTTGTCGCTGATTTTAGAGAGAGAGAGCTATCAGAACTGTTGAAATCGGAGGTGGCTTTGGTTGTCGGAGTTGAGAGAGAGAGCCGGCGTTGGTTTATTTTTCGAGAGAGAAAGAGAGCCAATTTTGACCAAGGAAAGAAAAAAAAAACAGCCATCGATTTCCACGCGAAAAGCACCAGTGCGTACGCACTGGTGCGTATAAGAACCTCTCTCTCTCTATATATATATAAAAAGCTATTGCATGTCTAATGTAAGGCATGTCAAGGGAAGGCATATCATAAGTATGATTGAGTTTTTATCAATGTTCTAAAATGCGCTAGGCAAATTTAGGATTGCAATAGAGTGCCTAACACCCAGAATGCTTAGGCGATTAGGCATCATGTGATTATTTTTTAAATATTTTTAAATATATATACAATATTTGTATAATGCAAAAACAAGTGAATCGGTCATTAACTTAAGTGACCAAAAGAAAATTGAACCACAAGGTTCACATGCGTTTGAAATTATCAATTTATTTCAAGCAACAACAATAAAACAAAAAGTTTAAGATAGACTTGAGGGCGTAAGGTAGAATTGTGAGTTTATAATTAGTCAAAGCGATCTCTTATTCTACGTCTTTTAGCAATTGTGGTTGCTAACTAGAGTTTAGTTTTAGTCGAATTTCTCAAATGATAATTTTTTAACTCAAAGAAAAATAGGCAGCTCCTTAAAAAAAGAAAACAAAAAAAAATGAGTTTATCCGCCTAAGCCCGCCTAACTTAATTAAGCACCCATCTAAATCCGTCTAATTTATCCTAACATCTAGACACTCGCCTAGGCACTAATCGAGGGCGTTCAAGTACCCTCTAGCGCTAGGCGGCCGGCTAGCCCGCCTTTTAGAACACTAATTTTTGTAAGGCTGAGACTTGAGACAATTTTGATTTTGTTGAAAAAATGTTTTGCCAAACTTATTTTTCTTTTGTTCTCCTTCCTTTTTTTAACCTTTAAGAATAACACAAGACTCTCCTTAATTTTTCCTTTTCAATGGAGGTTCCAAATTAATCTATTTTTAAATTGATAATTTTATTAAGTATGTATCATCAAAATGTTGTGACCAACTAATAACAGCATATCATTGGTTTCTTAGAGCATTCACAATGGTTAGTATAAATAGAACATATTTCACCTACAGAAGCATATAAAGGTTGAGATTGGTAGAATAAAACACTATTTTGTAAGATATATTTATAATAAACTAGAATTCGGCTAACTTCGCTACTATATGCTAATTAAATTGGGGGGCGAAAAAGAGATGTTAATTTCAAAAGTGGGAGGGGGTGGGAGAAAAGCGGGGAATAGAGAGATATCAATTAGATTAGTAGGTCGCTCTCCTCCTTTATTTTCTTCATGCACTCTCTCTCTTAAAATAGTTTACATTATTAATTATATATCTCTATTTTACCATATACACTTTTTTTTAATTAATCGTTCATATTAAATGTAATTACACAGAGTCAGATGCCCTAATTATACCTATGAATTACATAATTCGCTGATCAAAGAGATGAATAAGTAACATTTATTTCGCGTCGCCCTCATAAAAGTCTTTCAACCGAGTCGAGAGAGCATGTTCAACTTCCTTCTATATCACCAACGTGTTTTCGGTTCGGTTCGGTTTCAGTTTATAGTTTATAGTTTTCGCCCTCCCCAAACTTTATAGTTTGGTTTTGGTTCGGTTCGGTTTCAGTTTTCGTACCTATGAAACCCAAACCCTCCCCAAATTATTTGGTTTCTGTCCGATTCAGTCTCATTCGGTTTTCTTTTTTGTATTGTAAAAACTTTAGTTCAAAATTGCACTAAAAATATAAATTCACTCAAAAGGTGCTACAAAAAAATTATATAATATATTTATTTTAATAATTAGCTTAAGTAATTATTTATAAATGTAAATAATCCATAGGGTTGGGTCATTTATATAATGTAAATGTTGTAAGAAAGTTTTCTTTTTTTTCAACGTATTATAAGACAACTTAAGTAATTACATTAAGTTAGCAAATATTTTTTTTTTAAAGATTCGATTTTTTGGGTCCAATTCAGGGACCCCGAATCCCCAACCCATATCGACCCAAATCAATCGATTTCGGTTTCGATTTCGGTTTTTTTTTCGGTTCGGAAAATTTCGAATCGCAATCGGTTCAGTTCGTTCGTTCGGTTTTCGAATTTTTGACAATACCCCTAAACAATACTATATGCATCATCATCAACAACTACCCACATAGAAGGTGGACATATCAACAACTACTCATATAAGAGGTTGTTATTTTACCAATCACCCACAAAAAAATTTTAATTCGCTATTATTTTAAATTATATTTACATAGATATAATGTCTAAAATAACTTTACATATAACATAAAACAAATTTGACATATAAGCCCAAGTATGAGTATGAAAGTGGGTGTAGGAATTAATTGTTCACGGGAGCGTGTGTTAACAAGTTTTTGGTAGTCAAATTCTGAAAGATATTAATTGTATTACAGAAAGATATTCTCAAACTTAACAGGGAATAAATGAGTGAGCGACATGCTCGGCGTTTGATTAACATTATTAATAGTTGTTACGGGAGAAAGACATGTATAGCTCAGATGGTCCACTTTTACATATACATTCAATTCAGGTATATATGTTAATAGATTGGATATTTTCGAATTTGGAAGGCACGATTGATTGAATATGATCTTGATTATACTATATTTAAATCCGATTTAAATGATAATATTTTAAATATGATTTAATTTGTGAGCCTAATAAATATAATTTATAATAACCTATATCTAAATTTGTTACTAAACGGATATTGGATTATAAAACCAATAGCTATGTATATGTATGTGTCATCCATATTCAGATAAATTGATTGGAGAATTTTTAACATATCTCACAAATCAAACCGAATTTAAGTATACAAATTCCGATTTATTAACATACCCTAATTGCATTGCTCTCCCATCTCTCCCGCTACTTATTATTTATATATATATACACTTTACCCGCGTCGTTTAAATAAGATGGGTTTCTACTATTTTTTTCAATACAAAAATTACGAGTTGAGTATTTCTAAAAAAATATATTTTAAAACATATTTAAAATACCATAGTGTATCGTAAATAAATTGATCACTTAAAATAAAATAAAAGGCATGAGGATCAAAATTAAAAATTATAAACTTGGTATTAGAATAAGATGCCAATTCTGATAAACTTTTTCATGAAAAAAGCATATTTGGGATTTTCAAATGCTTTTAGGGCAGTTTTAGAAAGAAATGTTCCCCAATCATACCTTTCCCTCACGTGTGAAAATAAATTTGAGAAAATAAAAGCAATAAACATAAGCTTTGGAAGAAGATTTGGGAACCATTACCAATTCTATCACATTTTAGAAGAAAAGAGAATCCCCAAATATGGGGAGATGCATGATAGTAGAAAGTTGAAACTGTTTTTATAAAATTTCTGCATAATTATATGTTACAACTGTCATCCTATTTGTTTTTTGGAAAAAAAATAAAAAGTTAAATAAAATTAATTATACATAAAAGTTAGCAAGCATAAATTTGAATTAACCTCAAGTAAGAGTATGAATATTCACACAAGGCTCCAAGATTCGAGCCATAGTTTCAACCCTCTTCGTGTTCAAACTGAGTTGATTTTTGGCAACTCTCTTTCAAGAATTTGAGTGACCCTACTTTGTAATTTATTAATTTTATAATTTCATTAAATATCTTTAGATGTTGAGTATGCGACGGAGCAAACATTTCCTTCTACAATAATTTTACTTAATATATTAATTACTCAATGAGTAAAGTCAATGTGACCTTTTTACAAGAGGGTCAATAAATTTAAACTCAAATCAAGTTCAAACAACCTCCCCCATTGCTTATATTAAAAATAAAATTAGTAAACCTGCTTGATGTTAATTAGACGACAATGGGAGGAAGAAATTAAATGGTTTTTTTTTTTGGATTGAATCCGAGCGAAGAATGCGTGCAGGAAAATTCGCTCATATCGCCATTATTTTAATACCTAAGGTATGATATTAATTAAATTTATATATTGCATATTTCGAAAAAATTATAATTTATCTATTATTTTATAAAGGTAGAAGGAATTTTGTTTGTTGTTAAAGTTGTGTCATGTTTTTGATTTTTTTCAATTTTGCCCTTTAATGCATTAATCTCAAAAAAAGTTTATTATCTTAGCATAAGTTATGAGATTTGCATTAAGTGCATTGTGACGAACTCGAAAATCAAACGGTTGAACCGTACTGAGCTAAACTAATTTGTTAAAAACAAAAAAATAAATAAAAATATTGAAGCGAAACAAAAAAAATTAAAATTGAAAATGTTTTGTTTGGATTTGGATTTGGGTTTGCGGTGTGTAGAGATGTGTATCAGTTTGAAACCAATATATTTATTACAATCCACCGACTAATCTAATCCAACATGATTTTATATTTTAGAATCCAACCTAATATGATTTGGTTTCAAAATTTGAAATTGGATTGGATTGGTTTAAAATCTATGTCTTTTACTCTTTTGTGTAAATGTTATTTAAATTTCAATAACATCCGATACAAATCTAATCAACTTCACAAGGATCAAGACAATATAAATAAAAAGTTTTCTTAATTATTAAAATAAAAATCTAAATGAAGACATTTCATATTAAACTATAATTCATTAGTAAAATAAAAAAGAAGTAAATTAGGATTTACTTATTAGATTTTTTTATAGAGGCAATTAGGTATAAGGGCTCATTATAATAATAATATAATTATAAAGGACATTTAAAAATTATCCGTGTAAATTAAGGATACAGCACAAAAAAGACACTAATACCCCTTCCTTATAATATCGTCTCATTATGACACTAACAACAACCAGAAAGTGCTAAATGCATTTAGCACCCCTTGGATAGCAACCAAAAGGTGCTAAATGCATTTAGCACCCCCTGAACAACAATCAAAGGGTGCTAAATGAAATTAGCACCACAACCAGAAGGTGCTAAATGCATTTAGCACCCCCTGGACAGCAACCATAGGGATTAGAATCAAAACCAGAATGTGTTAAATGCAATTAGCATTTCCTAGACAGTAACCAGAAGGTGCTAAATGCATTTAACACTCCTTAAACAGCAACCAAAAGGTGCTAAAGGTGCTAAATGCATTTAGCACCCCCTGAACAGCAACCATAAAGCTAACCAGAAGGTGTGCAACTTGAACAATAAACTAGAGAGTGCTAAAATGATTTTAGCACCATTATAAAATATAGAACAACAAAATTGATGAGATCAACATCCATTCAATTTATTTATATGTATATATATATATATGGATCGACGTAGGGTTCATAAAAGAAAAAAAAGAGTTATGATCATATTGTTTTTAAATCTCGCTGGGCTGCCAAAATTAGTCGATTTTGATAACAAAACGACCTCTGATCGTTTTAATTTTTCGCGCAATTATAATAATTTTGTCTTCCGAACAACATATCCAAAAATCAGCCAAATCCAATAGTTCGATCAAAAGTTACATATATTTTACGATTGTCGATCTAGAAAGAAGAAGAAGAAAAAGAAGATGATGATGATGATGATGATGATGATGATGATGATGATGATGATTATGAATGATGAGAACGGCGCTCAGATTTAGGTGGTGTTGGTGGTAGTGGTGGAAGAGGTGAGATTATTGGTGAGACAACTTCTCTTTTCTCTTGTTCTTTGTTTTCTCTCTCTAAACTATGTGTATGTAAGAGAAAATAATATGTCTTTTGTATAATTAGAATAAATGATATAGTAGGGTATTTTTGTCCATCAACATTTATCATTTTCCTTAAAATAAATTAATATTATGAAAACTGTCCTTATTGTAAAACTAAATTATGAAATTAGTACTAGTTTTCTTTATTAAATATGAGTCTGTTCTTAGAGTTATAAAATATTACGGAGCGATGCCTTATAACCCATTATCTCTTTTTTATATATGTAAAAATCTAATAAGGTGTAGCGTGATTCATATTAATAACTTACTGTATAATAATAACTAATTACACATAGACAAATGTCATTTTTAATTGACCTTGGATTGTATTGGTTTCGCCAAGGTGACAACTAAACCGATTCAATGTTTGAACAGTTTTCTAAAATGCAAACTAATCCAAATCCACTAATTTCACCGAATCCAATCAAAATTGTATTGGATTGGATCAGATCGATCGATTTGAGCAGATTGAATTGGAGTGTGCACACCCTTAGCGTAACATTGTAAAACTGAACCAAACTAAACCGAATAATTGAATATGTGACTCAAAAATAATATTATTTCACTAACTAAAAATTTATGTTCTTAAAGTTTACAAGTTGTCTAGTAAGAAATCGACTATTTGAACTATCATAAATATTTGAGTTATATTATAAATGTAAAAGTAAATATATATATTTTTTATCTAAATATGTATGAGCTAGTATATATTTATTACCCCTTTTTTTTACGAAAATAAGTATTGTCTTACAATTTATTTATTTTTAAAAAAAATATTTAAAAATGGAAGGAA
The DNA here is from genome assembly GCA_021464415.1 of Lonicera japonica. NCBI lineage: Eukaryota > Viridiplantae > Streptophyta > Magnoliopsida > Dipsacales > Caprifoliaceae > Lonicera > Lonicera japonica. The sequence continues at coordinate 113,202,654 of CM038464.1, read as the reverse complement.
ATCGAACCAAAAAGTTTGGTTCGAGTTTGGAAGATTTAAAAATCAAAACCGAACTTTCAAATTTAATTTGTGTTTGGGTCTTGTAATTTTTATTTGGACTTAAATAAAAACACACCTAATTTGTAACCTTGCACTTGCCAGAGTCATAAGCCCCTCAAGAACTGCGCCACTTAAGGCCTGTTTGGTTGATATTTTAAGTTAAGTTTTTGAGAAAAAGTGTGAAAGTTGGTTGAAATGTGAATTTCGATTTTTGTTGGAGTTTTTTTAATCAATTCAAAAAAAAAAAAACTCGTGAAAAAAACTCAAAAAATAGTCACAATTGATCTTATTTTATAGATCTTGATTATTATGTTTCAAATATATATATTTTTATCTAATTCCGATTTTTGGATTTAAAGTTATGATATTTTACAAAATTTATGAGAGAGAAAATAAAGTGAAATAAATATTAAAAAAGTGTGAAGTAAAGTTAATTTTTGAGTAGAAAATTAAAAGCAATGATCTTAAAACAGGAACTAAACATGGGCTTAGTATTTTTTTTAATTTATTTTCCTTTATAACAATTAAGAGCATGCTTATTTGTCTTCCAATTCATGAATTGGATAATTTAAAATTATTTAAATTATGAATTATTTAATTTGAACATTTGGTAATGAACCAATATATAAAATTACAAATTTAAATTAATATTTAAAATATTACATAAAAAAAATGCAAATATATAGTTAAATTATATAATATAAAATTATTATAAAAATTAATGCAAAAAAAAACATCACATCACACAATTTTTTAATTAAAATAAAAATATTTATAATTTATTAATTTACAGTAAAATAATTAAAGTAAGCAAACAAGTACCATCGCGTGTGAAAAAATCTATTAATATCAAAATGGCAACAATGTATTTAAATTGTAGATTAGTCTTATTTATTATTCATTTCCATATATAATATAACATATTTAAATTTAGAATTACTCTTATAATGTTTGGCCGTGGATTTCTATGGTTGAAATTGCAGAGAGGTTCATAGAGAAAAGAAAAAGGGCCCTCTACTTGTTGTTTATCAATAATCACTGCTTCTCCTTCTTCACCTTCTCCGCCGAGAGAGAGAGAGAGTGAGAGAAGAGGAAATACACAGCACAGCCTCGCCCCGGCCCGCCACAGGTACTATATTCCATTTCTAGCTGGTCCCTTTCCATGGATACTTCTCTCTCTACTTTCTTTCTCCTCCAAGTTCGCTTTGTTCCCACGGCATCCCATTAGAGGAGGAGGAGGTGGAGGAGGGGGTGGGGAGAGAAATGAAAGTTTGATTCCTTTTTCCTCTCTCTAATTTCTCCCCTCTCTTAGCTCTGGCGGACATTAAAGGAACCCTAGCGTTCCTCATCTCTTCACGCTTACTCGATCGCTTTGATTTTAAATCGAAGAAGAAGAAGCGCAGGGGTGTTTCCTGTGCAAAAATGCTTTGGATTATGAGATTCTCAGGTTTTATCTCCGCAGCAATGGTAATGATTGTCCTCTCTCCTTCTCTTCAATCGTTTCCACCGGCCGAAGCAATTAGATCCTCCCATTTTGACGGCCTCCGCCTTCCCGGTCAGATTCCGGCAACAAATTCGCTAAATCGATTCTCATTTCGAAAAGCATCTGCATTCCGCAATGCAGATAATTGCCATTCCACATTCGGCAAAACAGGCGTATGTGATCCCTCTCTGGTTCACGTTGCAATTACTCTCGATTTTGAGTACCTACGAGGCTCAATTGCTGCAGTTAACTCGATTTTGCAGCACTCCATGTGTCCTGAGAGTATTTTCTTCCACTTTCTAGTCTCAGAGACCAGTCTCGAAACCCTAGTTCGTTCCACTTTCCCTCAATTGAAGTTCAAGGTCTATTACTTCGATCCGGAGATTGTCCGGAACCTGATCTCCACTTCCGTGAGGCAAGCATTAGAACAGCCGCTTAACTACGCAAGGAACTACCTGGCCGATCTATTGGAGACCTGTGTTCGTCGAGTAATTTACTTGGATTCGGATCTGGTAATGGTCGATGATATTTCCAAGCTTTGGACTACAAATTTGGGAACTAAGACCATTGGAGCTCCGGAATACTGCCACGCCAACTTCACCAAGTATTTCACGTCGAATTTCTGGTCAAACAAGCGGTATTCGGGCACCTTCTCCGGACGGAACCCATGCTACTTCAACACTGGCGTGATGGTGATAGATCTGGTCAAGTGGAGGCGGTTCGGGTATACGAAGCGGATCGAGATGTGGATGGATATCCAGAAGACCGGTCGGATATACGAACTGGGGTCATTGCCGCCGTTTCTTCTGGTATTTGCTGGACACGTGGCGCCGATTGGGCACCGGTGGAACCAACACGGACTGGGAGGGGATAATGTGAGGGGGAGTTGTCGGAATCTCCACCCCGGTCCGGTGAGCCTACTGCACTGGAGTGGTAGTGGCAAGCCTTGGCTTAGACTTGACTCTAAGCAACCTTGTCCACTTGATGCTCTTTGGGCACCTTATGACCTTTACGGACACTCATCTTGAAAAAAGTAGCTACTTTTCTCTCGCCGGTAAATTCTTCTTCTCCTCCTTGTCACTACTGTGTTTTTTTGTTTTAATCATCATTTCTGATTTGTTTCCTTATTTTTGCTCCTTTTTCCTTTAGTTCCTACTGTTCAATTCTTAGTTATGATTTTGTTTTTTCATTTCTCGATTAACTCAGTATCATCTCAGGCCATCTGTTTACATTATTATTATTATTATTCGTGCCTTTGAAAATAAGAAAAGAAAGAATATTCAAATTCAATTATCTGTCATTTGGTTTGTATTATTATTAGCAAAAATCATGTGATATATGATCCTTCTTGTTGAAGCAAATGAATAAATGAACCCACCGACACTAAACATGGGCCTAGAAGAAGCTTTTGTATGAACCAGAAACATTTATTTTTTAGCCAATGGGATGCATAATTTCCCCCAAAAAAAAAAAAAAAAAGGGATGCATAAGGAGACGGTAGGTACGAGAGGATTGAATTTGATTCCCAAATAAAATAAAAACACAATGGTCCGACCACATAATTTACTAGATTGATGTATTTATTTTATTATTTAAACATGTATATATATTTTGTTGGTTTGGACAGATAGGGAGGTGATGGACTAGACAGACCATTTTGGTCATGTGTAATTTGTCTGGTAGGCGGTGCTTTGTAGTGTTGTTTTGGTGTGGTATGCGGTCATTTTGGGTGAGATAGCTGTATGTAAAAATATATATGTGTTTATTCTGAAAGATTGGTCATTGTGTTATTACCATTTATTTTGAGTTTTTGTTTATTTTTTAAATTTAAAATAATAATTTTATATAAAAAATTTGAGTCGCATTTAATTTATAGTTCAATTTATTGACATAAATTATATTAAATTTTAATTATAAATTTATTAATTTAATATTTTTGAAATGAAATAAAAGTGGAACCAAAGGTAGTATTTTATTTCTTCTGGATTGGTTTAGAGTAGGATAAGAGATATTGCTAGAGAGAGTTGGTATAATCGGTGCCGCCTGCGAAAGGTTGTGAATGGGAGGGAGGCGGGGGGCGCATTGGTGGCAGCGGTAGAGAGTCTTGTGAAAGAACGAACTATCATCCCTTAGCTGGCATTTCATTGTTGTCTTCATGATTGGACTTGTTCTCCTTCACTTTTTCTTATTTATATCATGTTATGGAATTCGACCACTCATTTCTATGTAATTTTTTTATTTGGAAGTAAATTTTTTTTTTTTTTAATGAAATTAAAATAATGAACATGGGGGGCATCAAATGGGGTTGGGAGTGGGACCCAAAGCTGTCACTGTTGCGTAGAAAGTGTCCAAAGTGTTTGATGAGGTGAGGGGGACCGATTCCTTTCGGTCTGGCATCATACGTGGCTTTTACTCGTGTGATCAATTGCTGCATGTTGTGACACCCAGCAACATCATATTTATTATGTATAAACGTTTATCAATTTTTGTGGGACCCAAAGCTGTCACGTGTGTGTTTACTTTAACCGGTCGAAAAAAAAAAACATTTATCAATTTTTGGGTTTGTTCGTAAACCCCCATGTTTTTTTTTTAAATATCTTTCTTTGTGTGTGTATATATATATTTATATACCCAATTCTTGTGACCTGGTAGGGGCTGCTCTTCTGTTTAGATGTCTCTGTTTTAGTTGCATCCATCCAATATGTTAAGTTTGAAAAATAGATTAAGACTTGGTAACTGACACAAGAAATTTTGCCAATCTTAATAGGGGTAGTGACATAAATAAAAGAGTTATCCGAAATTGTGTCATATAATACTATAATAATTATACTTCTATCTTACGTTCATTTTTTTCTATATAAATCTAATTTCAATACACATGGGAGAGAAAGATCTAGAGAAGAGAGGAAAGAGGGGGTAGTTAATACACGGGGGTTTCTAATTGCAGTTGCTCCTCCATCCATTGTGGTACCCACCCATCAATGAAGGATTAAGGATAACCGAGGGTGGAGTTGGAAGTAGGTTTTATGTACAGTATAAATTCGATAAAATAATAAATATTTTCTTAGACCTAAGAATTAAATTAATATCTTTTATTAAATTCATAAAATAATATTTTTTTTTATCAGGTTCTCTTAGGGTTTATTGGTTACATAAATTAATAATTTACTTTTTTAAATTTACTATCATGCCTTATCAAAATATATTTGCTTAATTAAGTTTATCAAGTTTATAATTGCTTAATTAAATTTATAAAAAAATAAAAATTTAGGGAAGACACATTAATTGATAAATTAAAATATCATTTAATTAATAAAATTGGCTAGTTCTAACCTTATTAATTCATAGAGTTCTTACTGTTTACATACATACACCAAGGTTATATATTGTTGTTTAGTGTTGGTTGTGCAACTTCATGATCTAATTGCTTAATTTTTACTTGTAAAATGGATACTTAGTTTTACTTTTCACTTAGATTTTTCAGCATTTCCAAATATTTAAATGTAAAACCGTTACCTAAAAAAAAATGGAGACGTGGCAATATTGAGACATTGACGACCCGCAGGCTACATCTTTAGCATGTAGAGAAAGCAACAACAAAATAAAAGGAGAAAAGAAGGATAGAGAAAATTTACATCTACCTAGGCCTAAAATATGGGGGAGGAGACCCGGTCCTTCATACTTCCAAGCCTTTATTACAACTATCTACCTAGCTATAATAAATAAAAACCTCTCAAGCCTTAATTAGGAGCGGAGATATTGATACTCCTAGTATTTCGTGAAAACAATTTTACTTTTTATTCGATCTTTAACAACCGAGTAAAGTGTATGTTATTCGGTTATAAGATCAAGTGTATAGACTTATACTCGACTCTTAAGAATTAGGTAACATACATTTTACTCGGTTGCGAATGGACTGAATAAAAGTGAGTATTACTAATTGTTTTTTTTATGGTGTCAATATATCCACCCTTAATTAGTTTTGAGGAGAGTTTTAGAAGGGGACCATTCTCAAGATATTTATGAATTGGCTTCCTTTACTTAGCCTCTAGCGTCCCATGATATTCATTCAGCGGATATGCTTAGATGCTACTACGTACTACTTCAGTCCAATGTAGTCATGGGTGGACTATTTGCTGATCATGTAAAGACTTAATTACTTGTACGTGTAATAATAGTGTTCATTTTGACAAACCGTTCATACATACGTGTCTGTCGTAGTAGTGAAAAGAGAGAAATTATGTTGTCTTCTTTCTTAATAATATATGCAAATTGACTTTCCAACAGTTAAGTAATTTTTCAGCGGATGCTTTAGTCCCCACTAAGCACCGAGTCTAGACCACCTTGTCGGTAACCAATTATTGATGAATTGATTACTACTTCACAACGCAACAATCAATTGCATCCATAATGTCTCGCTTGGATTTTAATCAAATAAACTAATAATGGGAGGATTATCGCACCAATTATTTTTTCTATTTTTGGCTAAAAAAGGAAACAACAACTAGAATCCTCTTGGGTAAGAACATTTTACAATGGTTAAAGAATGTAGTATAATTAGGATAAATTTACTCTACAAGAATGCACAATAAAAAAAAATAGAGTAAAACATTAATCAGTAGTATAGGATAATCAAAAGTTGAGTTTAGCTAATTTTCTTATCATATACCACTAGAGGTGTTCACGGTTTGGTTGACGGGACCATTGACCTTAATTCTAGACCAGACTGTTGCTATCGGTCCAAACCAGACCAAACATGGAATCAAGACCATTGACCCTAATTTTCTTATCATATGGGCTATGCATATGGGCTGGGGGGAAAAGGGGGGGGGGGGGGGGGAGGTGGTGCACTGTGTTGTGTGAATGGGGAAATGATTTTAGGGTAGGGTTTGATAAGTTAATTTAGAAAAAAGGTATATAATATATATATATATATATATAAATTCGGCCCGGTCCAGTTTTTATGTAAATTTTTTTCTTTGAACCGTGGACTGGATTGTTTTACTTTGGTCCTTTAAAATTTAGACCGGACTGTTGTACACATGAAGACCATAAAAAGCCCTATAATTTGGTCTAGTTCAGTCGGTCCATTCGGTCTGATCTGGTTTTTGCACACCCCTATATACCACTCTGATGGCGTTTAGACTCTAGACGCCACAATGTGTGCCTTCTCTCTCTCTCTCTCTCTCTCTCCTCTCTCTCCTACTTATTTTATATATTTTTACACTCCCATCTCTTAAAATATTACAGAATATTTGTTTTATTTTTCGTTTTATCATGCTAGTATCACACCAATATTTTAACATCCAAGTAAATAAGATAAATATACTTTGCTTATTATACCATTAATTTTTTATTATGGGTGCTCTAAGCTACTCATTACATACGGGCGTTTTGCTCCACCACCACATCATTTGGAGGAATCATAATCTAAACTGCTCGTTCCAACTGCGCGCCTTCCTCTTAGCTTTGCTATCTTGTGGACAGCTTGGCGCACCTGTTAGCCTACTTCAGAATGTGCTCGAGGCTCGCTCCAGTGAGTTTTACGAGGGACCTGCATGCAGTCTTCAATCAACTTCCTATCAGGGTGGTGTTCGCTACTTTCTTCACTTTTGATCAGCTCCACAGTATTTTTGGAGTCGCTCTCCACTCCCTCACTGTTTCATTTTTGGGCCAATGAATTAAAATTCTAGGAAGAACTATCACACTTTTCAAATAGACTGACACCTAAACAAAAACACATCTTTCGTGTGCGTACGCTTCAAAATTTCCCCATTGCTGGTCCAACACTGTATTAAGCATTAAATTTCAATGATGTAGTAACGAACAAATCCATCTGTATGATGGCAAAATTGCTTCTTTGCCTTTTAGTACATATATAAAAAATAAATAAATAAATGAAACTGATCACAAGTTTGTCATGCCATGTGGAATTCACCTAAAAGCAACAATGCAAGATTAATTTGTCATACCATGTCTAAGTGAAGAGTTAGCTAGTGTGGAATATATGGCCACTATAAACAAAATTCCATTTGTTAGTAACGGGTTTTAATTGCTACAAACCACTCATTCAACATGAATTTACTACGAGAAACTTTGATCCCGCCAGTTTTGCCTCTAATACATTTTAGGCACAATGTAGAGGCTTATAAACACTAGCACTAGCTCTAGCAATTTATTATCATGGGGACGTAATTACCTGTCTCTTTGAGGATCTTTCGGCACAATGTAAACCGAAAAAAAACACGCATGCACACTCAAACTGGTGTATCTATTGGAAATTTTGTGATAAATGGAGGGGCAAAGCATTGAGAGCAGCTTTATAAAATAGCAAAATAAGGAATACAATAACTACAATTCTGATTCAAAATTTCAAGTTAAGTAATGCTTTATCTAAAACAAAAATCACTTGGATTTAGGAAAGCACAAAAGTTCAGGTTTAGAGCTCTCTCCTAAGAAAATGATGATGAATCGATCATCATCATACTACTTGAAATAACCTTTCCGGTGTCATTATTCGGGTTTCTATGCTTCCTTAGATCAAGAATTGGTAATAAACCATCCCTCCCCAAGCTTAAGTGAACCTCTTGCTACTAGTGTCTCACTAGAGAATTTTATTATTTTTTTTCCAAAAGGTCACAACCTTTTTATACAACTTCAAGAAAAATATGAGAAGATTGCGTTTTGTTTATATACCAAAAAAGACAAGACAGAAAAAAAATCTACCACCTCTCATTTGAGAGATGAGGACAATTTCATTGCATTACAGCTCTTGAATATGGATTCAACAATTGTTAATTTTATTTTTCATTAATTCTGGGTTTCTACAAATATGTTTAAAATGAGTCCAACTTTAAACTCAGAATATGAAAAAATGATACTGAAAAATAACTGTGAACTCCAACAAGTGTGTATCTGAGATGCTTATGGGATGTATCACTCAATACTAACTATTATGATACGTTTAGAAACCACTGTGTACTTCTTACTATTCTAGAATCATCTCTCGAAATTATTATTTCATTAATTTCTTCACTTAATATTTGTTAACAAATGTATACTCGAGACACCAAAAAAAAAAACTCTCGAGGATTGTATTAGTTTACAAGCAGCAGCAGGCCTTGATGTACGTACCCTAATTTTATCCCAAAAAATGTCCATCAACACAAAAACGAAAATCGGAAGCTCAACTTCCCCACTAGAAATTCAAAGTCCAAAGTGGACCCATATATACCAATTTCCACTATCCTATCCTGCCGTTCCCCAAAAATCTCCCACACTTCAGTGATCTATTATTTATTTATTTGAGAGCTGAGCCAATGACAAAAAAGTGTTAATTGTATCAATTTAAAAGATTGGATCTAAAACTTAAAGATTGGTTCTAATATTTCAATACTATTTTTTAAAATTTATTTAGTTTGTTTCTAAATGTTATGTTTAAATTTATTTTATGTTAACATATTACATCTAAAAGCTGTATGAATGTTATATTGACAAATTTATTTTTTATCCTTTTATTTTATGAAAATGACTTAAGGATAAAAGATATATTTTATTTCAAGCAATTGTTTTTATCGATATGTATTATATAAATTGTACTTTTATAAATAAAAAATAAGTGCTAAAAGAAAGATGCACCACTTATTTTTTAAAAACAAATTAAATAATCAAGTTTGAATTTTAAAACAATCTATATAATAAACTTTAAAACCTCTCCTATGTATTCAAACTAGAGATTTCAAAGCAAACCCTTGTAATAACTATGGGAGAGTCGTTATTCCCAACAAAACAAAACAAAATGTCAAAACATAATAATACTATTCTGATAGAGAGAGTACGTACGTCAGTACTCCCAACAAAACAAAAGAAAATTGGAAAATAAAGACCGTTTCTTGCATGTCAACTGATAGAAAGCCGGCCTGCACCTCCAGACAAATGCTAACATATATTTATTTTTTTACAACAAAATATAAACATCTTTCACTATGTTTTTGATCTAGTCTTCACCCGCCCTTCTCTTCTCTTCTCTTCTCTTCCATCTATATCTGTAATAATAATAATAATTATACATACCCCTCTTGCTCAAAGTTGAAACCAAAATTTAAGTAACATGGCAGCAACACTTTACACCACCCTCTTCAATATCTTAATCCTCCTACTCTCCATTTCAGTTGAAACCTCAATTTCTCAACCCCTCGATTTGTGCAATGGCATATTAATATCCTACACCTACAACACAGGCTATTCTATCCCACCCAATCTTACCTCCACCGACCCGACCCTTCAACCTTATCGCTTTGAATCCACCCTCACTCTCCTCAACAATGGCCTCGAAGAGCTTAAGTCTTGGCGGGTCTTTGTTGGGTTTCAAAACAAGGAGTTTCTTGTCTATGCTTCCCAAGCTGTGCTTGCTGACGGCACCTCACTCCCCGCTGACGTCAGCAACGGTACTGTCTTTGCTGGTTTTCCTGTTACTGACCTGAAAACAGCCGTTCAGACCGCCGGAGATCCCAATCAGATGCAAGCTCAGGTCCAATTGGTGGGCGTCCAATTCGGAATTGGAAACCCGCAAGTTCCCATGCCCTCTTCTATCACTCTTGCTAATGATGGGTTTTTGTGTTCCGGTCCAGCCAATCAAGGAGGTCACCCATTCTTATCTTTTCTTTTAAAATATGTGGATAAATATATTTATTTGACCAAAATATTGTGATTTTATGTTCTCAATTATTCATCGGTTATGATGTATTGTGATTAGAATAAGGCATTCACTTATTGCTTATAATTTATTGTAAGATGGATCTATTTCATATGATTCCTTATTTTGGCCATTACATGGTGATCACATAAGTCTTCTATGTAAAATTTATACCTTTCTCTATTGTTCACAGTAATATCAAGCAGGTGATCTCCTATCAATTAACAAGGAACTAATACACACTTCAAGTATTTCTAAATAAATTAAGTACATATGTGAATTTAAAATCATAAATGGGCTCCAACTGAAGTATATAACATCATTTTATCATCCTCACTTCACACAAACAAATTACATATCAAATCTTTGATGTGGGAAAATGGGAATAGACAAATGGCTTGAATGAGTATTCGCGCACTTGAGTACACGGTTTTTATGTGTACTAGAATAACAAGAAAGACCCAAAGGAAAAGGTCTGGAACAAGACTTAAGACTGCTTCAACATTTCTCCTTCTCAATTGGGGCCTTTAATTAATTATGCATGAATATATATATATATATATATATATATAGCGTACTTATTTATGTGCTGATGGGTTGATATAATTGTTTTGACAGGGAACAATTTCACGCGTGTGTGCTGCACAAAAGATCCGTCTGCTAGGTCCAACGTTACCTTAGATGAAGAATTCCTACCCCGCCGAGATGGTGATCTCACCATAATGTATGACGTGCTGAGGGCTTACGAAACAAGTTACTATGCGCAAGTCACAATCTCAATCCACAATCCCATTGGCCGTCTTGATAATTGGCACTTAAGCTGGGCTTGGATGAGGCACGAATTCATCAACACCATGAGAGGAGCTTATCCGTACGTTGTCGACACAAAGGATTGTATCTTTGGCACCCAGGGTGCATTTTACAAGGATCTTGATTTCTCCAGGGTCTTAAATTGCCAAAAAACACCAACAATCATTGACCTTCCACTCGAAAAGGCAAATGACACGGATCTTGGGATGATTCCCTTTTGTTGCCGCAACGGCACAATTCTACCACCCTCGATGGATCTGAAAAAGGCCACCTCTTCTTTCCAAATGGAAGTTTACAAAATGCCACCAGACTTGAACAGAACTCAGCTTAACCCGCCCCAAAACTGGAAGATCAATGGGACCCTCCTAAACCCCGACTACCAATGTGGACCACCGGTGAGGGTAAGTCCTAGCATGTTCCCAGACCCTAGGGGGTTACCCTCAGAAACATCAGCAGTTGCCAGTTGGCAAGTGGTCTGCAACATGACTCAACTTAAACCGGAGCGCCCGAAATGTTGTGTATCATTCTCGGCATTCTACAACGATTCTGTTGTACCCTGCAATACTTGTGCCTGTGGCTGCAATGCAAATCCAAGTAATATTTGTAGTGCCACAACACCAGCACTGCTCCTACCTTCCGAAAGTCTTCTTATCCCATTTGATAACCGAACCAAAAAGGCATTGAGTTTTGCCAAGCTGAAAAGGAGGAAAGTGCCAAATCCATTGCCTTGTGGGGATAATTGCGGTGTGAGCATCAATTGGCACTTGCTTACAGATTACAGAAAAGGGTGGACTGTAAGAATGACACTCTTTAATTGGGGTGAAACTGACTTTGCTGATTGGTTTGCAGCAGTGGAATTGAACAAAGGCGTGGCCGGCTTTGAAAAAGCGTACTCATTTAATGGAAGTACCGTTTCTGGTTCTAACAACACAATATTTGTGCAGGGTCTTGAAGATTTCAATTATCTTGTGAAAGAAACGGATGGAAAGAACCCAAAGAAAGATCCTCGACTTCCGGGTACACAGCAATCGGTGATATCATTCACGAAAAAGGAAACGCCTGGAATTAATGTAGCAGCTGGAGATGGGTTCCCAACTAAAGTATACTTCAATGGTGAAGAGTGCTCACTTCCTTCAATAATTCCCAGCAATGGCCATGGAATTGGCGCAGTCACCACTTTCAGCTGTCTTTTAGCTTTGCTGGTTCTTGTATTTCTGCAGCATTAGCACTGGATAGATAGAGGCATAGCCACTCTTCGTTTTATTTTATTTTTTTGGGTTTTTTTATACTATATAATAGATTTAGTTAATTCTTCAATGAAAAAAAAATATTTTCTTGATTATTTTTTTGTATTATTGCATCTTTTGATGATCCACTGTAATAGCACCACCAAATCGACGTCTTACTATTGTACCCAACCCAACTTAGCATGTAATTTAGTATGTTCACAGTGAAAGGTTTTTGGGTGTAATTCTGTTTTAATTTGGGTTCTTTTGTCTCACTGGATACCTCTCTCTTCTCGATGTTACTTTTTCCATCAAGAATTTTCAAAAATATTTACAATCTCGTAACGTCTATTAATGTAGATAGTTGCTGCAAGATATGTGGCTTTTGGAGGTTTCCATCACATAGGATATAGGGAGGTACGTACTCTTTGAAACACTCATTGCGTACTTGTCAAGTATAGATATTTGGAATTCATCTTGTTTGAAATTTAACTAAAGGATTAATTAATATCTGTTATTGTCAAAGATCGCATACTTTAAAAATAAAAAATAAAAATGTGGACTACATCTTTTACCTGGGCTTCACAGGCTTATCCAAACCGGCCCGACTTACCTCAATATGTTATATTTAATTAATGTACTTATTTAAAGTCTTATGGACAAAAATTTGTCAATTCAGATTTTTGATTAATGACACAAACTTTAACTTTACTAAGAGAAACTCTTTTCGCACGTATAAACAAATGACCACAACACCATCCATTGCACAAACCATATTTATTTACTTAATATTCGCAAACCTAGAATAGCTTTCATATATCTAAAAATGATATATATCATCAAAACAATTTGCAAGAATTGTTCATATATATATTACATTCTTAAGAAATACGGAGAGGTTGGTATTAAGGCTCAATTCCATTAGGGCCCGGATAAAGGGTTGCAAAAACAACCCATTACACTCATAATTGGGCCCCCAAATTTTCGTTCATGGGTTGTGTTGGGCTCACCAGCAAATTTGTGAGGTTTTCCTTACGGGTTGATAGTAACGCGGTTACCAGTACCAAGCTCGTTCTCTATATCTATATTAATAATTGGGGTAAAAAACACTAAACTCCCTTAAATTATTATTTTTTGGCACTAAATTTTTTTATTTTTTAAAAGTGACACTAAATCTCTCTAAATTATTTAATGTTATCACTTAACTCACAAAATTACATAAATGCTCTTGTACAAAGTGAGATAAAAAATATTAAACCTCCTCACTTTTTGGCACTAGACCCTCCCATTTTAACTCTGTACAAGAACATTTATGTAATTTTAAGAATTAAATGATAATATCTAATAGTTTAGTGTTACTTTTAGAAAATTAGGGGGTTTAGTATTAAAAAGTGATTGTTTAAGAGAGTTTATTATTTTTTACTCAATTTGCTAAATAATCCTAAATCTCCAATAACTTTGATATATAAAAATTCCTAACAGGGGCGGGTGGTCGTTGAGGGTAGTTTTATTATGAGTTAGGGTAGTAAATTACGCGGGTCTCCTTCCTCCCGCACCTTTTATTATTATTATTATTATTATTTTGTTGGGAAGGGAAGGGAATCAGATTCGTGTCAGCGTCAGTAGTAAATTGAAAATTAAGAAAAAACTCCCACTTCTATTCTCTTCTCTTCTCTCTCTCTATCTGTAAGGTTTTTTTTTTTGTTTATCCGAGCTTCATTCACTCAACTCATTCTTCGTCAATTCACCCCCACAACCCCTCCTTAATATATATATATATTATATATAGCATTTATATGTTTAGTAGTCAACACATAGACTTATAAGAGAAAACGAGTCATCTCTTAAAACCCTCAAAAATCGAAATTAACATTTACGTATTTTAGAATTTTTTTGAAGTACAAATGGGTGATGATCCTCTCGAATCTGGACTATCCTCTTCCTCTTCCTCTTCCTCTTCCTCTTCTTCTTCTTCTTCTTCTTCTTCTCCAAAGCAAACTACTCTTCTTCAGCCGCCTTCTGGTGAGTTTTATCCCCCCATCTCTAGTTTTTTTTTAGGGGTTTTAATGAATAGTTTTATGTGCTCGACCTTCAATTTCTTTGTTTTTATGGGGTTTATATCAAGTGAATGGTATAATCGATTGCCTTAATAATATTGTGTTAACGGGTTAAAACTTTGGTCCTTCTTGGAACAAGATGACTACATAGATATCGATGAAGGCGATGACGATGATTACGACGATGATGAGAATGACAATGAATTGAAATCGGAATTGGGTTGCCCCTTTTGTTTCAAGGCATTTGACGCTGTCGGATTGTTCTGCCATATCGATGACGTTCATCCCATTGAGACCAAGTCTGGGGTATTTCTTTATTTCTTACCTTAAAGCTTTTTATTGAGATTATTGGCAACATTGCATACTTACACATAGATACAATCATTGTTGGTTCTCTTCTTTTTTCACTTTGTAGTCAATCGTAGAAATTATACTTGTACGATAATGGGTTATGAATCCGTGCAAGATACACATTGTATTTACAAGTTGCAGCAATTCATGATGAGGATTCTAATGCTAGGCATGAGAGTATGAGACTGGAAGGTGATGGAAAATTCACCTCTTCTAGTGCTTTAAGGCCAACCCTTTTCCATGCAAATAAATTCCATGTACATCCAATTCCTTGAAAACAAGGAAATCTGTTCTTGGGGAAGGAAGTGGTAAGAATTCAAGTCCATGGAAAATAAAGGGTTCACACAAACTAATAGCTACTTTGTAAAACATTGCAATCAAACACTTTCAAATAAATCAATTTCATAAAAACTATTTTTCTACCTTTAGCAATCAAACATTCAGTAATGATTAGTCTAATGTCAAATTGAGCTTTAAATTTAATAGGCCAGGGTTTGATGCGGCGTGTCTGAACAGTGGGGGTGGGTGGGGTGAGGATGGTATTGGTTATGTATATCTAGTACCAAGATTACCTTGGTGAAATGTATGATATGGACTACGGAGGGTACATTATGATAATCTGGTTTAATTAATGACTTAATTTGTGTCAAGTGCGTTGTTAGACATGAGACGAAGAGCCTCGTTTCAATGACATCTAATTATTTTGGGGCTACTATATAGTGTACTTCTTTCTAATCTTAACCAGAGGCATAAGAGCTAAATCCCGAAGCAATATTATTAGGAGTGTAAAGGGTAAAACAAATTTGTACGTGACTTGGCATTTTCTTTTGAAGTATTATTTGTTAATGATGGTGTACAATTTGTTTACAGATCTGTCCTGTTTGTGCTAGAAATCTGGGGACGAACTTGGCTGCACATCTAAGCACACAGCACGACATTATCTTGAAGATATCCTTTCTAGCCTTTTGGGAACATGTTTCCAGATGTGATCGTTTGTGTAACATGTACATAAATATTAAACCACTCACTTTAAATGTGCTCTCATCGTTGTACAAAAGCCCGAATTTATGAAATGTTCTGATAATGTTCATTCATGTGCAACTTGTCCTTGAGTTATCCATTCTACAAACTAGTGGGAAGTGTTAATCAAACTTGTGTTCAAGTAACTAAGTCGCTACACATAAAAGGGTCTATATTTTGATTTCTGTGATTAACAACTATTTTCCTAATCAAATTTTTACTGACCAAAGTGAAAGGATATCCTAATCACTTTTGCGCTTTTTTTTTTTTGTTTTTTGGATAATTGTGCAACATTCAGTAGTTAAGGCTTTCGTAGTTTGTTGTATTTATTTTCTTTCTTTTTTTTCCTTTTTCTATATTTTGTGTCTCGCACTCTAAATTC
Organism: Lonicera japonica; assembly: GCA_021464415.1. Lineage (NCBI taxonomy): Eukaryota > Viridiplantae > Streptophyta > Magnoliopsida > Dipsacales > Caprifoliaceae > Lonicera > Lonicera japonica. Next base: position 113,186,591 of record CM038464.1, on the reverse strand, counting down.
TGGTATGGCATCATAGTAGGATTCCCTAATATATCTTGTTTCTATGGTGTTCTTTATTAAAAAATATATACGTAGAGTAGATGTGCACATCTTTGTTTAGTTCTTACATTTTTTCTTTAGTTATTTAAATTTTTAGCTTTTTAATATGGATGAATTGAGTGTATAGTTTAAATTCCTTGACTAAAGTTTACGCATTGCATAAAAAGATACTCTGTGATGGTGACTTTGATTCAGTCGAATCTTTTTTGAGGAAGGAGTTGAAGGATGAATACCTGCAACTTAAAGGGTCTTCTTCTGTCGTTACTTCCTCCAAATTGGCACCTGATCCTTTGCTTTCATCATTTATATACAACGTATCTCTAGCTGATGAGCCGGAAATTGTACAGCCTTGTTCTTCATCGGACGCAAACTTATCAGAGAGTATATTAGAAAGGTACAAAATACTCTCTCTGCTTATCATTTTCCATATGTATTGCCGTTTATAGTGATCTTTTATTTTTGCAATATTACAATCATGATTCACAGAAAAATTTATTGCTGGGGTTGGCATGAAATTTTGGCATGAAGTTCTAATAAGCTTTATGTTGGCTTGAGATATGGCTTGAACATACTTTCTGACTTCTTCGATTCTTGCAGACAAAGTGGCCCCCATTCATTAGCACTCAAATCAAGATAAATAATTTGAGACTAGTCTTTTTGTTGGTAGCTTTAACAAAAAGGATGTAATTGGAAGTTTTATGGCACAATTTATGTGGCAAACAGCTACTTGTGATCAGGCTATAACATTTGCAACCGTACTTTTGATATGTTGGGTGCACAGCCAATTTCCAAAGATAATAGCTGGTTGAGGTGGTTGAATATCACTAGATATTGGAACTCCTCTCTCTCTCAATGTGTGTAGTACTGCGGTGTCTAGCCAGCATACTTTTGCTTGCCACAATGTGGTCAAAAAGTTTCATAGGACAGCCTCTGGTTGTTTCAGTTGTTTTATCTTATTTTAATTTAGTCTTGCTTAAAAGATTATTCGTAGAGGAATGAAAACAAGCAATGACTTGGAAATAAGTACAATAACCTGTTCACGAGACTTCCTGAGTCTAGAAATTTTTATGTGTAATGCGTTGAACTATATTAATGGTAGACTAGTGAATATTGAATCTTTTGCTAAGAAGCAAGTACTGTTCACGCCCAGCGACTAGGAATTATAATATTGTGTTCTCAAATTAGATAGATTTTGCTAATCTAAATTATTATTCGTTCTTCCTCTTTTTGTGGTGGCAGAGATATCCAAACAATTCCTTTATCAGAGAAGGATCAAGAGATGGCTCAGAGATGTGAGTTTGTGCATGGCATATTATTCTCCACAATCCACGATGATTACTTGTGACGTTGCAGCGGCGTGGTCTCTCAACTCTGATTATTATTGACAAAAGCTCGTGATCAAAAAGGAACGTGGAATATTTGGATAAATTGCTGCTGTGGTCATTGGCTCCTAATTATTAATTGAAAAACCCATGACCAAAAATGGTTAACAAAGAGGTAGATTAGATATGGGAATTGAACATTTTGCTCTGTTTTTGCAAGAGCTATTTTGTCTGACGGATTATATGGAGGTCCCCGTACATTCAGTTTTCTTTCATGTTAAAGTTAGTATATAGCTTTTGGGATTTGTTTTGATGGAATATCATCTTAATACAGGTTGAACAATGTAAACATCTTTAACTAATGCTACATTTATATAACTTTAGCCGCCTTCTCAATCATATTATCAGGATTCTGTTGGTTTGTTTTGGCAAAAATAGATGTGATTTAGTAAGATATTATCAAAATTATGTTGGTTCGTCTTAGCAAAAATAGGCATAATTGATGCCGGGATTGAGCAATTCATGACCGCAAATATGACCCGACAGGTTGCCAAGCATATTTTGCGATTAGACTATAGAGGGGAAAAAATCTTTTTTAATTAATGATCCCAACTGCATAGAGAAGAAAAAAAAAATTCATCTAGATTCACTTTCTATAAAAATCAGTTTTCAACTAAACCAGTGAAAGGCCCTATGCGGTTCGCCAAGTAGTTCACTAGGTGGCTACGAGAGACGATTTATTAAAACTAAACCAGAGAAACAATTTCAAAATGCCTACTGCACATAATCACAAAGAATAATAGCTAAAGAACTTGGATTAAAACTCTATGAATGCTGGGGACGAAGCTTCCTAATCAGCCACTTCTTTCGTAGCTTAAAATCTAGTGCCATAAACGTCTTTGCTTTTTTTTCATCTTCCAAAAAATCACAAGCATCCAACACGAGATCTTCATCCATTTCTGGTAAAGCCTGGATTTCTTCGATCACATTCTCTATGGAAATGGAATTCGAGTCCTCGTCCTCTTTTCTCTTATCTGCCAGAAATGAAACAGCAGTCGCCATCTCACGAAGAGCACCGGCCATACCTTCATCATTGCTCCTCGCTTTTTTTGAATTTCCAGAACATGAAGGGTTCTCTAATTGATGCTTGTTCTTTTGATCAGCGGTGTTCCTAGAACCCACGCGTGATGACTCCTGTTCATCACCCACCAGATCATCTTCACTGGAAACTGAAGCTGCTGGAGATTGTGAACCCTTTAGAACGGTGCTAAATTTAACCCCGGGCGCTTCATCTTGTTGGTCTAAATGATGGGCAGAACCACTGTCTCTTCCATCGACACTTAACTCTCTACAAATCACACACAAATCTTTGTAGTACGGCACTGGCCTCGTCATGTATTGTCGAGCATCTGTATGTGCCTGCACATTTATCACGTTTGCAGCAAAAAACTGAAGACAAAATGTAAATCGTGGAAAATGATTTTGAAAAGAGAACTATTTCTTTGCTAAATAGCAAGAACCCAGTTACTTGTCCCCTTTCAACAGTAGCGAGGATATTTGTAGCAGGCATATTATGGACAATTTGATTCAACATGCGAAGAACGCAACTCCAGAAAATAAAAACAGATAGAGAAACGAAGGAGAATAGACATGGCAAGCGAGAGGGACTCGTAAATATGTGAAGCATAGATGCTCTAAAAGTATGATAGTAAAAGTTTCATTAAGCACAACCTAGTTGAGTAGGATACACACCTTGATATAATCTTGCCAGACGCTATCGTCAGCAGTCACCATTTGACGTGTATCATCCCAGACAAAACCATCCAACCCCAGAAGATTCTTTATTACATTATATTGCCTTCTAAGAGTTTTATATCGATTTTTAAGAATATCAATGCCATACTTGAACCCAAACCTAGCATTAAATGACGCAATCATCTCCATCCACGCTTGCCTGTGAAATAGGCCATCAATCTGATTCCCTTTGTGCACATGGTCCAGCATTAGGTCAATGAAATAACGGTCCATTGGTGGTTGCCAATAAGTTCGCGTTCGAGTAACCACAGTCGAGCCCCTATCCACTACAGATTGAGGTGTGTCACTAACAACTCCTTCTGATACGGAAACTCCATAATCCTCATCGATCAAAATTTCATGGAGGGCATCCACATCAGCCTCGCCAACACTGTTTGGCTGAGTGAAAACTACCATTGTTTTCTCCTTATCATCAAAAGCTGTGGGTGGAGATCCTACACCTTCTAATAAGCTGTCAGCTACTTTTTTATCAATATTTACACTTGGGCTAGAAAGGTTACTTTTCCCTTCGATTATTGCATTTTTGTATATCTCACACAGATCACTGTAATATGGAATAGTTTTTATTCTGTACGATCTAGCATCAGGATGTACCTGAAATTATAACATTTTTAGCCTCTAGTAATGCATATGTACTGAATGACAAATGTTTCAAAATTTAAACCAGTGTACCTTGATATAATCGTCCCAGACTTTATTGTCAGCCGTGACCATTTGTCGTGTTTTGTCCCAGCTAAAACCCTTCTGGTCAAGGAGATTCTTAATAGCCTTGAACAGATTTCTCAGCGTTTTGTGCCTATTTTTCAGAACATCTTTTTCATGCTGAAACTTGAATTTTTCATTGAACACTAACATCATGTGCTTCCATGCTCGTTTACTAAACAGATGATCATCAATCCGGTTCCCTTTCCGGACCTGCTCCAACATTAGGTCAATGAAGTAGCGGTCCATTTCAGGAGTCCAAATTGTCCTCAGGCGTTCATAACCATTTCGGTCCCGAACACCCATCCCTTCTACAATTTGAGAAAAATATATTATGAATACAAGTATCATAAAGAGACTACAAGAGACTCAGCGAATTACATACATTATCAATGGACCATGCATATTTTCGACTCGCTGTTTAAAGGACTGTATTTGTTCAGGCATATATTGCAACATAATGAAACTATTCAATAGCTCCAGTTACTGAACCAAAAAAATTCATCATTGGGCCCATAAAGATATTGGTAAAATTATTATTATCCATCCAATACCAAGGGTTCGAATGGATGTCTTCTCTAACTAGAGTACATCGTCATTGAATGCAACACAAACTACAGAATAGTGGCATTAAAGGAAAACAAACTAACACAAGCATTAGCATTAGCATGAGGATTAAGAACACGAGTTTAAGTGAATCCGGTTAAGAACAACAACAACAAAACAGAAACCTGGACGAGACCCGACAGAAGCATTAATACAAACATGTCATTAAGCGAATCAAACAAATTAATTAGGGAAATAAAAGCAAAATTCAAGCGCCACGTACGAAGGCCCCAAGAAATCGAAAACCTTGAATGTGTATAATAATGCAATTACGCAAGTTTCTTTAATTAAGGATTGGTTTGGGAGGAAGAATGAAAGCTAGATTGACCGAAACGTACCTCTTATTCGAGTGGGAAGATATATCCAAATACGGGACGAAAGGAGTTGAGAAGAATATCTGCAAGATTAGGGATAGGGTTTTCCTGGATAAGGTAGCCACTATTTCGCTGGTGGAATACCGCTCTAACCTCGACCGTAACAAGTCTATCCCTAACCTACAAAAAGTGGGCCAAGTGAAGATAAGAAATTCCCTTTGTAATTGTGAACTCCCCCTATTTTAAAAAACAGAACTTTATCCCCAAAAACAAAAGCAAAAGATTGAAAATCTTATTTTCTTTTCTATAATAACAAATTGGGTTAGGAGTGGCAAAAAAAACTAACCCGTCGGGTTATAGAACTGATCCAATCCTTTTGGAGCGATTTCGGGGCAAACTTTTTTAAGTCGGTTCCATTTTGGGTTTTAAAAAAAAAAACGTCACGAGTTTAGTTTCGGTTTTTCTCTTCTAAAAAATACCCCGAATATATATATATATATATATAATAAAAATAATTTAAGTACGTGGAATTGGAAAGGAGCTTCCAAATGTGAAATCATTGAATAATTTAGGTCTGTGGGTGTGAGTATGGTCGGGGGAAGATGGAACAGACTGAAATGAAATCCTAGTTGAAATTCTCAAGTCTCAACAACATTACAACCTCCATTTTCTTCAAAAGTGGATCCAAATTGAAATATTATGTAAATATAGTTCTTTTATATAGGGTGAGACTATTTACAACCTCCATTTATCTCACTAACACTCTCACTTAATTTTGAATATATCCACTTTTAAACACTTCCCTTATATCTCACAAACACCCCCCTCAATTAACATATTTACTTTAAGGTAAAAAAATTAATCTATCAATTTATCCATGAGTAATAAATTAATCACACACTTTAAAACACCCCCCTTATATCTCACTAACACCCCCCACCCCCACATAATTTATTCACCCTTCCCCCCACAAACCCCATTTACTCTCCCACAAACCCTCTTCCCAAGCAAACTGAATATTGCATCCAAACTCGATTCTTTACCATTTTGGCTCCAAAAATTAAAATTTTTACATTAAATTCAAGTGCAAGCATTATTGGTTGGTAGTTTAAACATTAAGTAAAAAATTTGAATAGAATAAGAAAGAACTTGGTGATGGTGAAGAAAGAAGAAGGTGGTGATAATGATGACATTCCAAAAAATAATGAAACAAAAGAGGTATGTACATGTTTTTTGGAATATTAAGAAGGGTTAAATCCCTCATATATGATCCTACATTTATTTAGAATGAAGAAGATGAATGAAACCCACAAAACAAAGTACTTTTTATCATCTGTCCAGACTATACTCGGCTCACATGGGGAGGGTAAATAGTCATTTACTCTCCCCACATCAGGAGAGTAAATAGCATATGTTATCCCCACATGAGGAGAGTTTAACTTAAAAAAATTTCAATGGGTTTCCAAGCCAGTCTCTCACTTTGGACGACATTATTTCATTTACTCTCCCCATGGGGAGAGTAAATGGCAAATGTTCACCCCACATGAGGAGATTTTAACTTTTAAATTTTTCGGTGGATTTAAAAGCCAGTTTCCTCACTTCAGCCGAATTTATTTTATTTACTCTCCCCACATCAGGAGAGAGAACTGGAGGGAGACAGAGTGGTCGTGCGCCGGAGGGAGACGAAGAGGGAGAAGGAGTGTTCGATCGTACGCGAGTTAATCGTCAGGGTGGTCGTGCGCTGGAGGGAGACGCAGAGGGAGATGGAGACGGAGAGGGTTTTTTTTATTTGAAGTTTTATTTTGATTACTTAGATTATAAATTAATTTTAGTTAAGGTTAATTATATTTTTAATTACATACTTTATAAAAATTACTTAAAGTAAATATGAGAGGTAAATAGGAGGGTGTTAGTGATCAAAAAATTATATTTGGAGGGTGTTTGTGAGATGTGAGGTGTTAGTGAGATAAATGGTGGTTGTAAATAGTCTCACTATTTATATATGGTTATTTGGGGCGGTTCAGATTCGGTTAACCGTAAATTAACTTAGGGCGATTTTGATTTTTAAAAAAAAAACTCGTGGCAGTTTTGATTCGGGACAAAAAGATGCGATTCGATTTCGGATTTAAGCGAAATCGCCCCGTTGCCGAATATTGGGTTTTAACTTCATAAATAAAAATAAGTTTTATTTTCCACAACTCCTGATTATTGGTCTAAATTAAATAGTAAAATTCTTTTATTAATAATTGAGGGAGGTCAAAAATAAAACCAACTTCTTCAAACAAATAAAGAAAGACAATTCAAATCATAATCTCATTCCTTCACCATTTAGTTAGTCTCCACAAGCTTGTTAACATACTTAGTGGAAGGAGTTATGCTAAAATACATTTGATACAATCCTATAGAGATTAAATGAGTACAAAATTCAATAAGTTAAATCCTACAAAATGGTCATACTATCTTGAAAATAAAATTAAAAAATAGCTTATAAAATAAAATGTGAATGACTATTTGGAGAGTCAATTGCGAGTTGTAAAATGATGGTTTGAGGTTTAAGAATATATTGTATAAGACCTTATATATATATGTATATATATAGTGTTTTTTTGTACGAACTGAGTTTTTTTTAACCTTTTTTTATCGTAGAAACATTAGGAGATGTATTTTACAATAAAAAAACGTCGTAAAAAAGTTCGATTCGTACAAACCGACCCACACTTGAAATATTTCATGTATATATATATTTTAACGATTGTGAACACATAATTTACGTATAATAAATAACCAAAATAAAACAATTTATATATATATATATATGATAATATATAAGTCAATAGATACAAGAAATATAATATTTATTTATTATTTCATATCATGCACTAATAGTCAATGAACCTAATATAATATGCAATTTTGATTAATTATTTGTAGGTCATATTAATTTAACGCATAAATTAAATTATAACATGTATTAAATTAAGTATAAATTTTTATATAAAATAATATGTTTTCCCTTCATGATATGTAAAGGCACATATTATCATTTTTTATTATTTATTAATATTTTTGTAAGAAATAAATAAACCATGGATAGCATAAATTTAACTTGAAAAAATGCTAGGCTAAAAATAAATTAAAGGAAATGGTCATTTACATTTTGGCCACCATTTATTTACCTATATTCCTCTTTGATACCTAAAGTTTGAATTAATTCTCTTTTCCCACTTGTTTGAATGGTTTTCGTCTAGTCAAAAAGTCAAACCGTTAAAAACACTTTATAATGTCAAAAATATCCCTGTGTGGCTAAATTTAAATGAAAATGAAATAATTTTCACAATGCCATATCTTACTCGATTCACATTCAAATAATGCAATTCACATATGTTTGGAAAGCTCTTGCAACATAGATTATAAATATACTAATAATATTCAATAATAAGTACTTTTTATGCCTCTAAATCGCTACCAAAGTTGAAAAAAAAATATTTTTTAAACTATAAGTTTTACAAAGTCATTTTCACAAGACAATATCTTATTCGATTTACATCAAAATAATACAATATACATATGATTGGAAAGCACTTACAACACAAATTATAAATATACTAATAATATTTAATAATAAATAGTTTATATGACTTTCAACCGCTGCTAATATTGAAAAAAAATCATATTTTGAAACGACAACATTCATAAAGTCATTTTTATAATGTCATATCTTATTCGATTCACATCCAAATGATGCGATTCACATATCGTTAAAAAGCTCTTACAACATAGATTATAAACATACTAATAATATTCAATAATAGTAAATTTATATGCCTCTAAATCACTGACAAAATTAGAAGAAAAAACACATTTTTTAAATAATAAGTTTCATAAAGCCATATCTTACTCGATTCATATCAAAATGATGCGATTCACATATGGTTGAAAAGCTTTACAATATAGATTATAAATACACTAATAATATTTAATAATAATCACTTTGTATACCTCTAAATTGCAGCCAAAGTTGGAAAAAAATCATATTTTTTAAACAAGAAGCCTCTATTTGGTTCAAAACTAAAAACATAATTTTGTTTGTTTTCTACCAAAAAGTTAACTTTAATTTACACTTTCCAAAATTCAGTTCACTTTACTTTCTTTCACATAAATTTTTTAAAACACCATAACTTTAAATCTAAAAATTGGAATTAGATAAAAAAAATTATTTGAAACCTACTCATAAAAATCTATAAAATAAGCTGATGGTGCAAATTATTAGTCCAATTCACCCCGCCAATCGTGGACTGACGCGTGGTCGTCCATGTCAGCCATCGGACCTACCTCAACATGAGGAGCTCGGAAGAGCCCTGTTGGTTCATTGTAAAAAGGATGGAGCTCCTTAAGAATTGGGTAACTGCTCGAGACTTAATTAAGAACAGCGAATTGAGAAGCTCGGGCTCTAGAGCTCTTTCAGCGAGCTCTAGAGCTCTCTTTCGTCCAACCACTCTGCCATAGTGGTTTACAGAAGTATGGGCGATTGTCACCTACTCTGCAGAGCGCAAATAACTCTCCTCACTTTCATTAAATGCATACCAACTGCATTCAATGCACCGAAATTCATGGAGAAGCAAAGTCAAAGTCGATAAAGGTTGAAGCATGGTTCCAAACCTGCTCTAGGAGTTCTGACCACATGTGTCCTCTAGTCATATATAGATGAAATATTTACGTCTTTCAACAAAAAAAAGTTTAAACAAGTTTAATCAAGTTCCACCCAACAACAACAGGAGAATCCAGCATTTAATAACAAAAAGATAAGAGAGAATAAGATAGAGAATAAGAGCTCAAAACACCCAGTAGAGCTCCTAGAATAGAGAAGCCAATACTTGCATAGCATAAGTGCACTCATATTATAACATTGTGAGGATAGAATAACTAGAGAGACTTTTTTGAGTTTGTAATAGTTGGTTAGTTATCATCAATATAAAGCAAACTGAGCTCTCAGCTCCATTCCACAGAGGAGGACTAACACGTATCTTCATACGAGGCAAACCTCCTCTATACATCTTTGACTCTCTCAGATTCTTTACATCTTTATTATTCCAATCATTCGATATAATCATTAACTGTGTGGTCTAAAATACCCTTTTAAATTTTAGCACAAATAGTTTGGTGTTGTCTATGGGAAAGACAGTTTCTCAAAGTAACATATTTTTTCAAAAGCTAAAAAGCATCTAAAAATCACTATGTCTTATAGGCAAACTCAGCCAGACCCTATACTAGCCCTACAAGAGCGACAAGCTGCCCTTTAAGTTCGAATCGACAGGCTCTTAGCTCAGAGAGAGATTCCCCTTGTCAGCTCGAGAAGCAAGTCGGTTTCAGCCTCCGCTTCTACTAATGTTCGCCCAATCCATCCACTAGTCCCAATTAGAGAAATACTTTGAGACTGTGGCAGAGGATCTAGGGGGAGCCGCAGTAGAAATGGTGAGCTCGAATCCCATCGCTCTAGCTCCACTAAGGAGACCTCCTATAAAAAAGTTTCGGCTACACTTCATCCCCTACCAACAAAAGACCAACGGGTGAACGTGGTTCACGAGAGGCATTCAAATGGAGCTTTGCAACATCAAAGTCCAAGCAGAGGCCTACCTCCTCTCCCATCAGCCCGGATACATAAGAGAGAAGTGGAGGTCAAACCTCGAGGGTCCGTATTTGATAGAATATTGCATAGGGAATCCGTCGAAGAGGTCCAAAAAGGCTAATGTCAGGAATGAAGGCCCAAGTGGCTGAAGTGATGAAGACCATGGGCCACTTTGGTGGGAGCTCGGAAGCAACTATGGTAAGAGATTCCAAATCACCATTTGCAGAGCACATTCAGAGCTGTCAAGTCCCCAAGAAATTCAAACTCCCAACGATAGAGTCTTATGATGGGACTACCGACCCAGTAGATCATTGGCAGCAATACAAAAACATAATGGGACTCCAGAACGTTCCAGATGGCGCAATCTGCAGAGCCTTTGTCACCGCTCTTAAGGGATCAGCCCGAATGAGTGTAACGGCTTGCTCCCGGGGTTTATCTAGAGCTCATAAGAGCTCGGTACCAAGTTCATTTCACATTTCTTGGGAACCTAAAAACAGTTTAAGTCCTCTACTCACATCTTCGCCGTAAAACAAAGGTTTACAGAGAACTTGAAAGAATACGCATGCCGCTTTAACCAAGAAAGCCTTATAGTCACAAATTTAAATGAAAGTGTGGTAATGGCAGCCTTTATGAAAGAGGTAAGCTCCCCGTACTACCTCATGACTTTAGCGAGAATAACCCCAAAAACCATGTTCGAGTTCCTGGATGAGGTCAACAAGTAGATTGGCATGGAATAAACCCAGCAAGAAAGGAACATGTCAGGCCTATCAGCCTTCATGCCCTCTTCCAAGCTCCAAAGAGGGTACAACCCACCCCGCAGTCAAGAGAGAGATGGTAAGAAGTGTTAAAGTGATATACTAAAAGACATGATTTTATTATTATTGATTTTGATATGTTATATAAACTCAGTTTTGCTATTTTAATAAGAATCTTTATGGGCAATAGTTATATTTTATTATTTATTTAAATATTGTGCATGTGTGTGTCTTTTATTCCATATAGTAGATGATTTAATGTGTATAGTATAGCTTACACACAGAGAATCATATCATTGGTTATTATGGAATATAAGTTTATTGGTTCACGATCTTAGATGGAATTGGACAACCATTGGTAGGATTATTGCACAAATTTTAGTAGTTTATCTTGACTACAAGAAACGGTACAATTTTAACTCGTTGTACTAGTACACTTTGTGTGTATTGAACAGGACTAGTTTGGGTTAATTATTTTTATATTGACTATATAAAATAATTTAAAATCCCATGATTATTATGATTACTTATGCTCTTCATCTTGAAATAATTAATAGACATATATATGTAGTGTTTGTTGTTTTGACTCATTAAGAGTGAGATTCATTTATGGATCAATAATTTTCGTGAATGGGATGACGACACTATATGTATGATAAATATTAATTATTGACGGAATTCACGTCCCGGTATAAGGATTGATGATAACCCCTTGAAAAACTTATAAGTTTTGATCATGTCAAACCCTATAGGTGGATTATGTTAATCCGACATGACAAATAAGTTAAGTGGTATGCTCAAGGATTAAGAAGTCATTTAAATATAATTGTCAGTAATTATATTTAAATGACAGTTATCTGAAATCTTAATGTGGGGAGGATAATAAGTATTTATTAACAAGGAGCTCGAAATATAATTTTGAGATAAGGACGTGAGTGTAATTATAATTCTTTAGTGGTGTTGATTATAATTTACGGAATGAACAATTCTTAATCGAATTAGGATTTCGATTTTTCATAGTAATCCCAAACACTTATTTCTACTTAAGGTTCCTATCATAGCTTTATATATATGCCAGCCTTGCCTCTTTTCACAACACAATAATTCTCACGAATTTAAGGTTTGTGCCATAGAGAGTAAAGAATAAGATCTTTGTGATACCATAGCCCACACTCGGTATAGGATTGTACGGCGAAATGAATACGATAGAAGATCTTGAGATTTCATCGAGCCTGTGTTCTCGATTCGTTTACACCAACCCTTGTTCGTGCTGAGACGGGATCAAACTAGAGAGATCTCGAAGGTAAAATCCGATTCTGCACTAGGATTTTACATAAAAAATTTGTTTGGTATATACGCAATATTAAATAATTCTGGAACTAAATTTTCATCAAGAAGGAATTTAACAAGTCTGAACTAAGTGAAGGCAGAGTTAGCTAACAATTCACTCCCCTAACAGCTAATTTGGGTGAGATCTACGCCTAACTAGAACCAGGCCAGGTCCCAGAACCTCAAAATATGAAAACTTCTGAGAAGAAGAGGGATACGACTAAATAGTGCCAATACCACAAGGACCATGGTCATGAGACAGATAATTGTTGGATGCTGAAGGACGAAATCGAAAAACTAATCCAAAGAGGACAGTTCTGACAATATGTGGAAAAGAAGAATAAGACTCCCCTGAAAGTAAAAAAAAAGAGCACGAGAATAAGATCTTCATGATCGAAGGGGGTTTCTCTTACTCTGAAAACAGCAACAGGTCTAGAACGGCCTACACCAGGTAGGCCAAGTCATCGAGCTCAGAGGCAGAATACCTCATCTTCAGGCCTACCAAAATGGTGAAGTATGATGTTAAGGAGCTCATAATTTACTGACGAAGACATGAACGAGGTAGAGTTTCCACATGACGACCCTTTAGTAGTAACGACGATGGTGAGTAATCACAATGTCCACATAATCCTCATAACACAGGGGCTACCTCCAATCTCATGTACTACAGTGCCTTCAAGGCCATGGGTCTCACCACAGAACACCTGACCCCTTCTACAGTCACCTTGGTTGGTTTTTCAGGGGAGAAGACTAAGTCTTTAGGGACTATCAAGCTCACTATAACTCTGGAAACAGCTCCGAAATAAATCACCACTATCGCCGAATTCTTGGTACTAGATAGAGCTCCCCATTATAATGCTATCATTAACAAGGGTACACTCAATAAAATCAAAGCTGCCATTTTGACTTGTAGCCTGACTACGAGTTTCCCTACCCCCCACGGAGTCGGGGAGGTAAGAGAAAACTAGGTGGAAGTTCGGTACTGTTAGTTCAGGACTGTGAAAGAGGTTAGAACTACAGATATTACGGTAGCTGAGCTCAAAGTCACGACTGTGGAAGAATCAATGGGTGTGAAAAGGTCTGATGACTCGTAGAAATATGAGATCAACACTTTAGACCTTAGGGACGAAGATAAAAAACTCCGTGGTAAACCAGTAAAAAACTTAGAAGATCTAATTCTGGACCCTTCACAGCCAGACAGAGTCCTGAAAATCAATGATCAGCTTTACCTAGAAGCTAAAGAAGAGTTCTGTCAATGCTTGCGAGTTCATGCCGATATCTTTGCATGGTCCCACGATGATATGAAATGGCTAAATCCAGATGTCATGGTGCATAGGCTAAAAACCGACCTGATTTTTGAGCCTATGAGGCAGAAGAAGAGGAATTTTGCTGCGAAGAAAAACTTAGCCGCCAAAAAAGAGGTCCAAAAACTCCTTCGAGTTGGTTTCATAAGAGAAGTCCACTACCCCAAATAGCTCTCTAACGTGGTTCTAGTGAAAAAGCACAATGAAAAGTGGAGAATATGTGTCGACTTCAAAGACCTCAACAAGACTTGCCCAAATAACAATTTTTCACTCCCCAAGATTAATCAACTCGTGGATGCGACCAAGGGGCCACGGAATGATGAGCTTCATGGAAGCCTATTCTAGCTATAATCAGGTCAGAATAACTTCAGAAGATGAAGAGAAGACCTCATTCATCACCAATAATGGCATATACTATTATAAGGATATGTCTTTTGGTTTAAGGAACGCTGGAGCTACCTACTAGAGAGTCATAAAGCTCTATTCAAGGACCAGATAGGTAGGAACATGGAGGTTTACGTTGACAACATATTGGTCAAGAGTCTCAGAGCCCTAAATTATGTGACCGACCTCAATGAAGCCTTTGTCATACTCAGACAAAACGGCATGTCCCTCAATCCAGCCAAGTGCGCCTTTAGAGTAAAAGGAAAAAAATTCTTGGGCTTTATGGTCATTCAGAGGGGAATTGAAGCCAATCCTGAGAAGATACAAGCCCCTATTGATATGAGATCTCCATCCAAGCCGAAGAAAGTCTAGAGTCTAGCAGAAAGGGTGGCAGCTTTGAACATGTTCATTTTCAGAGCAATTGACAAGTGCCACTTCTTCTTTAAAACCCTAAAAAAAGCGTTTGAGTGGACGAAAGAGTGTGAGCTGGCCTTCCAACAACTCAAGTAATATCTTGGAGCTCCACCCCTTCTCAGTTCACCAAAGAAATATAAGATTTTGAGTTTATATCTGGTATTTCGCTAACGACAGTCTGCTCGGCACTAATAAGAAATTAGGAGGGGGCACAACTTCCTGTTTATTACACTAGTAGAGCTCTGCACCCTGTCGAGTTGAACTATCCAAGGTTAGAGAAACTGACTTACGCCATCCTCATCACTTCTAGGAAACTGAGACCCTACTTCCAGGCCCATGCCGTCGATGTACTCATCGACCAGCCCCTACGAAGGATCCTTGACAAGCCAAAGCAGTCGAGAAGGTTAACTATCTGGGCTATAGAGCTCAGATAGTTCGTGAACAATTATAAACCTCGAACATCTATCAAAGGACAGGTCGTGGCGGACTTTATAGCAGAGTTCATGTACAATGAAGAGTTGGCTACTGAACCTCCGAAATTGTTGCCACCTGTGGACTCTAGTACCTCGAGCCCCACATCTCTGAACTTGCGACCAGAGATTCTCATATGGATACTTCACGCAGACAAGGCATCCAACTTACAAGGATCTGGTGATGGTGTGTTGCTAATCACCCCTGAAGCTAGCAGCCTTGAGATAGCTCTGAAATTTTTCTTCAAAGCTTCCAATAACGAGACTGAATACGAAGCCATCATTGCAGGACTGAGAATAGTTGCAGATTTGGGGGCAAGGCAAATGGTGGTTTACAACGATTCCATGGTAGTGGTTGGCCAAATACTTGGCTACAACATGGCTAAAGAAAATCACATGGTTGCCTATCTGGCCAAAGCTAAGGCAGTAGCTCGGAGGTACTTGAACCTAGTCTTCATCAAAAAATTTCGAGCTTAAAACAACAAAACGGACTGCTTGGCCAAGCTTGCCTCGTCCACGGAGGTGCCAAATGGTGTTCATATAGAATATTTAAACATAAAGGCCATTGATAAGATCATAAAGATCGACACAGCCTCAGAACAGGTCTATAAGTGTTGGATTTATCCAATTTTGGACTATCTCACATGCGAAGCTCTTCCCAAAAACAAAAAGATGGCCAAAATGATAAAATACATTTTCAACAGGTACGTGATCGTTTAAGAGATGTTGGACAAGAGGGGGTACCTCTTCCCATTTTTATTCTGCCTATATCCTCACCAGGCCCGGACAGCATTGTTAAAAATCCACGAGGGTCTATGCGGAGGTCATCCAATAGCTCACTCATTAGCCCTTAAAGTCGGCAGACATGGCTACTTTTGGCCCACTATCTTATAAGTCGCCAAAGAGCTGGTAAGGAAGTGTGATAAATGCTAGCAATTCGCCAACATTTAGTAGTTCTCAGCAGAGCTCATAACCCCCATTAGCAGCCCTTGACTCTCAGTGGAGCATGGACATAGTTGGACCTTTCCTCTTAGGCAAATGGTAAACTAAATTTGCATTAGTATCAATTGATTACTTCACCAAGTGGGTTGAGGCGGAGACGCTGACCACAATTACCACCATGAAAATCCAGAGTTTCGTGTGGAGAAATATTATCTACTAATTCGGTCTGCCAAAGGTATTGATCACAGACAATGGAAAGCAATTTAACTGCAATCTCTTCAGGGACTTCTACGAAGGACATGTGATTGAAAACCATTATAGCTCCCATGTCTATCCCCAAGCCAACGGACAGGAGGAGGTCACCAACAAAATCTTACTAAGCTCGTTGAAGAAAAAACTCGATGATGCCAAGAAAAATTGGTCTAAGAGCTCCTGTCAATTATGTGGGCCTACTGAACCACTATTAGAGGTCCAGTTGGCCAAACTCCTTGCTCTCTAACATATGGGACTAAAACAGTCATTCCAATAGAGATAGGAGTACCGACGTACAAAATTAACCATCATGATCCAGCTCATAACGATGAAAGCCTGCTGGCTAATTTAGACATCCTTGAAGAAAAAAGAGAACGAGCTCGAATCAAAGATGAGGCCTATAAAAGAAGCTGGTGAAAAATTACAACAAAATGGTCAAACACAGAAGTCTAAATGTGGGAGACCTAATACTTCGAAAGGTCATCCTAGTAACCAAGATTTCTGAACATGGCAAGCTTGCTGCTAAGTGGGAAGGTCCCATGTGGTCACCAAAGTTAGCAGATCGGGGATCTATTTTTTGAGGAATGTGGATGGCATGGAACTCATGAGGCCATAGAATATAAAACACCTCAAGAGATACTATCCTTGAGCTGAAATGTACTGCACTTTTGTAATAGTTGCTTCCAAGAAAATGTACATAAAAATTTCGTTTTGGTACTTCAGTATTTGTAATGGTTAGTTTAGTAAGTGATCAGTTCACTGAGCACAATTGCACTATGTCAAAACCCTCTTATAAAGAGGTCAGTTTAGTAAGTGAACAGCTCACTGAGCACACTTGCACTATGTCAAAAACCTATCACAAAGAGGTCAGTTTTTCAACTTAAGAAGCCTGGTAACAAATGAGAAAATTGTTAGAATTTGCCTAAGTCAGAAAGGGGTATGACTCTACTTAAGACTTAGCCAAAAAGAATAAAATTTTTCTTTTTAAACACAAAGAGCTCTGCAATACATTCTTATCACCATATAGGTCAATCACTAAGCATAAAAGACCTAAAAATAGGTCTACTGAGAATCGTACAACTCCTATCGCTAAGAGAGCCAAAAATAACTAATTCAACAAGTTACAGATCGTTGACCTCCAGTGAGTTTATTAAAGACCTCCCTAGAGGCATGTTATTTATCTTGCTTGATTATATTTCACATTTTTTTAAGTTGTGGAGGCATTAAAGTATTTATAGAACTCATTGCTATATCTCACATAACAACTTAGACAAAAGAAAAAAAACGAAAATTAAAGCAAAATAAGACAAGTAACAAACAATCAAGGTCCTTAGATTTCTATACAAGAGAGGAAGGGGCCCTATCAAATCTACTATTCAACTCTATCACCAGCTCCTTCATCAGACCTTGAAGGGGAAGGTTCGCCAGTCCCTACTTGGTCAGCACGTCAGACTCTTCAGCTCTGATCAACTGCGGCACAACAAGGGCATAAGATCTCTTCTCTGCTATCTTGGCCTTCAGCTCAAGAGTCACATCGATCTTTGAAGGAGCTTTTAAGTCCTCGAGCTCCTCAGGCCTCTGCAGAGTCAGCTCCTTGCATTTGTAGAAGCCGGTCACAAAAGAGTCAGAGATCCTCAATAGAGGGCCTTCAGAGCCATAAAAATCTTTAACGACTTGGGTTCTTATAACAAGAAGGGACTTCTTCAGCTCTTTTAGCTCATTATTTAGGTCAAAAAATCGAGCATGGTTGCTATTTAGAGATGCCTCAGTGTTTTCCATCCTTTTACGCTCCAGCTCTACAGCCCTTTCGGCTATCTCAAGTGTAGACCCGGCAACTTAGAGGTCCCTCCTGCCATTGATTAGCTTGGATTTGAAATTGAAAGCCTCCTGCTTCGTGACCTCATGCTCTTGACCCAGTTTTATATGCAGACTCCAGTCGGGTAAACATGGTGTTGAAGTTGTCTACCTTACTTTTCAGACCTTCTATCTCTGACAAGGCATTGTTGAACTGCCCCAACATGACACCTCTATCGAAGTTGGCCCTTTTTAAGTCACTCCCTGCCACGAAGAGCTCATTCTGAGTCTTGATGAGCTCTTCTTGAAGAGCTCCATTGCCGACGAAGCTCGAGCCTTCTTCAGCCAAGTGAAGAACAAAATAGAAGAGGTTCAGTGCCTGTTAAGAGAATGAAGACGAGTTAGTATCTGGCATGTTTAATAAAAATTTAAGCCGAAATAGATACCCAAGAGTGCTCGTAAATACCTGACTCATATGAAGACCGAATGAACTGGCCATGTAGGTCGTCCCTTTTTCCCTGACCTGTTCCAGAACAGCTTGGGACAAAGGAGGGAGGGTGAAGCCTTTCACGAAGAAGGCAAAACCGTCCTGTTGGCTAGGCTCTAGTACATGCCCTTCAACCCCCTGGGAGCTGGTTTGATCAGGGGCAGCCCTAAAACTAGTTATGACAACGTCCTCCTCATCACCCATAGTAATCTTTTCAGTTTCAACGGCCGCCGCGATAGGGCTCTGGTCTTTGGGACCTCTATCCTCTCCAAGGTCGTCTTCTCTGGGTTAAGAATCTGCAAAATTTCAATGGGGGCTTCCATCAGACCCACCCAGGTACGAACATTTTCTAGACGGGGGGTACTTGTAAGAACAAGAAATCCACCAGCTCTGATTTCGGCAACCGTGGGTTCTGTACCCTTAGAGCTCTCCAGCAGAGCCGGAACTCCTTTTTTACCTCCCTCAGGCCCCTTCGACCTCTTAAAGAGGGGCAACCCTCTGGCTAAAGCACTCCTCTTCTTGGTGGTCTTGTCAGTGTTCATCTTGAAGACTAACTCTGAAACATAAGGCAAAAATATGAGTTAAATACATAGCCCAACTCTTCATATACTTTGAAAAAGAACAAGAAAGATAGGGACTTACTCTTTTTAGGCACCACGGGCACCTGTTGGAGATGAGCTACGTTCAGGACCCTATCCCCAGGAGAATCAACTTGAGCCCGCTCATGATCACCCTCTTATAGTGGGCCACTCCCAGCCTCAACTTCCTTGATAGCATCTGGTCCTTCGAGGCCTTGGACACCACCTCTCTTTTGAGCGATCTTCGTGGCCCTCAACCCTGGGTTGTTACACTCTGAGGGTAGTTATAACACGTTTAAGTTTAGGAGGTCCTCCACTATGAGGACGTGAAGGTCAGTGTTGAAGCGGCTGGGACCCAACCCATACCTCCATAGCATCATAGGAGCCACGATATTGGCATAATGCTTCAGGAATAAGTCATTGGCATCATCAATCCAACCTGACTTTACTAGGTCGTGCTTCTTCTCTTTAACTGTAATAAAAAGAATATAAAGATAAGGTCAGACCCCTTGGTATAAAAGGAGATATGCAATACTAGGAGAGCAATGGAGGACTTATTGATGGAGTATGGCTCCAAAACCCAGCTTTTGAGGTCATGGACACTAGGGTACCACGAGTCGTGCTCGCAATCCACTCCTGGATAAAAAAAAATCTCCTTTTCCAGTTATGATGCTATTGGGGATGCCGAATATAATCTTTGAAGATCATAACCTCGAAGGGCAGTTGAAAACTCTTTTATTTTTTCCACCGCTATCTTTGGGCTGAAATAGGGTGATGAATTCTTCGATTGATATATCGAGACTCTTCGCAGAGATAGCCATGAAGATTAACACTGATCTTATAAGGCAAGACCACATGTTGAGGCTGTCTTGGGCTGGAGCGAGGTCCATGGTCACCAACAGCTCCCTCACATGGTCGTCGATGGGGAACCTCAGCCAATGCTCGAAGGCGGCTTTGTAAAAGCAAACCTCCTTACGCCTGTAATAACATGCTCTCTTCTCGGCCTGGCGCCCTAATCCTGACTGAATCAGGGATTTGGTACTTCCTCTTGAAAATGGGGATATTAGGAGCAGAGAAAGTTAAAGGAATACGAAAAATGGCCAAGGCACTAAGGTACTCTGTATACTTCTTGATATCATTGGCGTCATTTAATACAGGGAGAGGAAGGCAAATACGTACTATTTCTTCCTCGCTGTCCACAATTTATGTGAACCCCACCTCGGGGAGGATGGGGGCATCTCCTACAGAGGAGCCCTGCTCTGTGTTAGGAGGTATATTTGATTTTTGGTTATGATTGGTAAAATGATCCATAAGGAAGGCTAATGTATGTAAGGAAGTGGTAGGATCAAAGTATGGAACACGGTCGATGAAATCTACCAAGGAAACGCTTAAAAAATCTTCTAAAACTATTGTCTAGTGAGGGTTTGTCGGCCAGAGTAATAGAGAATGTGGTAGGTAAAGATTTTATGAGCTCTAAAGTGCCTAAAGTTCAAGAGAATGAGAAGTGAAAAGTAAAAGTCCCTTCTAAGGTAGAAGGGTTTATATATAAGGTGTGTAGGAGAAATTCAGTTCCTTTTCAAAATCCTTAACTATCTACTCACAGACCACTGCCACCTGTTTACACGTTCTCCAAGGAATATAGAACGGCCACGCACGAACTCATCAAAACAGCAACGATCATATCGAAGAGCTCGATGTCAAAGGGCAGGTCGTAGAATCGGATCAAAAACCTCAGTGTTTAAAACATCCACCAGGCCTGATGTAGACGACAAACCTGACCTCCCCAAGGAGCCCGTACCCCTCGTAATCTCTCAAACGGAGCTCAAAACTCCTATCAAAATTGAACAAGAGCTTTTATCCTCGCCAATCAATTCCTCTGAGCTAAATAACAAGGATATGGGCAATTGATGGTGCAAATTATTAGTCTAGTGAGCCCTGCCAACTGCAGGCTGACGCGTGGTCGTCCACGTCAGCCATTGGTCCTACCCCAACGTGAGGAGCTCGGAAGAGCCCTGTTAGTTCATTATAAGAAGGATGGAGCTCCTTAAGAATTGGGTAGCTGCTTGAAACTTAATTACGAACAACGAATTATAAAGTTCGGGCTCCAGAGCTCTTTCGGCGAGCTCTGGAGCTCCCTCTAGTCCAACCACTATGCTAGAGTGGTTTGCAGAAGTATGGCGCGACTGTCACCTACTATGCAGAGCGCATAGAACTTCCGTCAACTTCATTAAATGCAACCAACTGCATTTACTGCACCGAAATTCATGGAAAAGCAAAGTCAGAGTCGATAATGGTTGAAACATGGTTCTAGATCCGCTTTGGGAGTTCTGGCCTTCACGTGTCCTCCAGTCATATATATATATACATAAAAAACATTTACATCTTTCAACAAAAAAAAGTTTAATCAAGTTCCACCCAACAACAACAAGAGAATCCATCATTCAATAGTAATAGGACAAGAGAGAGAATAAGAGCTCAGAACACCCAGTGGAGCTCATAGAATAGAGATACCAGTACTTGCGTAGCCTGAGTGCACTCGTATTATAACATTGTGATGATAGAATAGCTAGAGAGACTTTTGTCATTTTGTAATAATTAGTTACTTATCATCAATATAAAACAAACCGAGCTCCCACCTTCATTCCACATAGGAGGACTAACCCGTATCTTCATACGAGGCCAACCTCTTCTATACGTCTTTGACTATTTCAAATTCTTTACATCTTTATTATTTCAATCATTCGATATAATCATTGACTGCGTGATCTAAAATACCATTCTAGATTTTAGCACCAATAAGATCCATTGTAATTATTTTTTGAGTTTTATTCATAATTTTTTTTTGAATTGGTTGAAAAAAACTCCAATAAAAACCAAATTCACTTTTTAACCTACTTTCACACTTCCCAAAAACTTAACTCAAAAACTTAAATAAAAAACTCAACCAAATAAGCCCTAAGTTTCATAAAACCATATTCGCAAGGTTACGTGGATCGCATCATTTAAATGTGAATAGAGTAAGATATGACATTGTGAAGATGATTTTATAAAACTTCTTGTTTAAAAAATATATTTTTTTTCAACTTTGGTAGTAATTTAGAGGTATATAAAGCAATTATTATTGAATATAATTAGTGTATTTATAATCTATGTTGCAAAAGCTTTCTAACCATATGTGAATTGCATTATTTGAATGTGAATCGAGTAATATATGCCTTGTGAAAACGGCTTGTAAAATTTATTGATTAAAAAATGTGTTTTTTTTTGAACTTTGACAGCGATTTAGAAGCATATAAAGTACTTATTATTAGTATATTTATAATTTATGTTGTAAGAACTTTCTAATCATATGTGTATCGTATCGTTTGGATGTGAATTAAGTAAAATACAACCTTGTCAAAATGGATTTGTAAAACTTATTGTTTAAAAAATTGTGATTTTTTCTCAACTTTCGCAGCAATTTAGAAGTATAAAAAAGGCTTATTATTAAATATTATTAGTGTATTTATAATTTATATTGTAAGAGGTTTTCAACCATATATGGATTGCATCATTTAAATGTGAATCATGTAAAATATGGCTTTTTGAAAATGACTTCATTTTTATTTAAATCTAACCAAATATGGGATTTTTGGTATTATAAAATATATTTAACGGTTTAACTTTTTGACAAGGCAAAAACCGTTCAAATAAGTGCCAAAAAGAAATTAATGTGAACTTTGAGTGCCAAAAAAAAAATATGAGTAAATAACTGGGTGCTAAAAGCTAAATGACGTAAGGGAAACCAAGCATTGGGACCCATTGGTGGATGATTAAAAGAGTAGGAGAGAAAATCTCCTCCATTTTCTTTTCTATCCTCAACCCCAAACCCAAACCCAATCCATCAAATGGCGATCTCTGTCACTCCCTCGATATCATCTACACAGCCATTAATGCCCAATTCTTCTTCATAAGGCGTCATTGATTCTTCATCTCTCTTTCTCTCCAAACCCTAATATATATAAAATTTTAATTTTATATTAGATTTGATTCATTCATTGAGATTGATTGATTGATTGATTCGATTGCTTTTGGCTGCTGGCTATAACCCCCTGGCCATGCGACTCTGGTTCTCTTCGATCGCCCTCTCGAGAGAGGACTCCTTCAATAATCAACAAGTCTTCTTCTTTCCTTATTCTTCCCAGACCCCCGATTGCCGTACTAGTACTAGATTATTATTATTATTCAGCAATGACCGCCGATTCTCATGGCCCTAATCCCAAGGGCCTCCTCTGCAATGCTGGTGCCGGTGCCGCCGCTGGTTCGTATTCATCCCCTTCTCTCTTTATTTTCCGTTAACAAATTCACAACAGTATGACTAATTAATTAATTATATCTTGAAGTAAAAGTAAAGGAAAAAGGAAACTTTTTTCTTTCACGGCCGTATTAAATACATGCAGTAGAATAATCGGAGTCAAAATTGGTTACACGCCCTCATTGGGAACCGCAATTTTTTCTATATTGAACACAGTTTTTGTGTTTTTAATCCGATTGTTCTTTTGTTAATTTCTCTCTGTTAGTTTGCCTTATATTTTTTTTTAGGTTTCGCTTCAGGCCTGAATTTGGTATGCTGGATATTAATAAGCTCTCATTTATTTGATGCAGGAATGCTTGCAGCTGCATTTGTATGTCCATTAGATGTTATCAAGACGAGGTTTCAGGTTCACGGTCTACCCAGGCTTGATAATGGGAGTGTTAGAGGTGTGCTATCTCTGCATGCTTGAATTATCTTTGAATTTCCCTGGCTATTGAATTTGAAGCGTATAGGTGGTATTTTTATACATAGCATAAACTGTGCTTTTAGACGCCATGATTTTTTGTGGTTATTAAACATATTCCATGCGCGGTTTGTACAGTAGTGAAACATGTAGCTTTAATTCGTCTGGAAGATAGAACTTCATACAGTGTAAAATGATGTTATTGTGAAGTGCTACAAGGATATTGTCCCTCTTGGGCTTCAGTTCGAAATATTCTTATTCTTATTGTTGTTATATTTTTAAAATTACCAGGCTAAAATCCTAATTTTTATTGATTTTTCACCAGGAAGCCTTATTGTTGGGAGTTTGAGACAAATATTCCACAAGGAGGGGCTGCGTGGCATGTACCGTGGGCTTTCTCCTACTGTTCTGGCCTTACTTCCAAACTGGGCAGTGAGTCTTTGCAGCTTGTTATTAATCCTATGTTACTTTTTCCATACTTATTAAGAGAGTGCTTGGCTGGTTATTCAATTACTTTTACATGAAACGATGTAATGTTTCATTTCTAGTGATCGATCACCTTACCTTAATTGCAAGTTCGCAATAGTGGTTTTCAAGTGCTGATTCAGCATTTTCAATATTTGTTCATCTGTTATAGTTACTATTATGAAAACTACTTTTGCGAGATTTGTAGTTGAGTTTTGTTGTGACCTATTTTTTTTTTAACAATTTTTGCAGGTTTACTTCACAATTTATGATCAGCTCAAAAGTTTTATGGGTTCTGATGGTTAGTTCATGAGCTATTACGTCTGTTTTAGAAGCCACATGTTGAATTAACTTACATTAGTTCTTTTGTTAACCATTTTTATATTTTATACTTCTAGTTTATAGGAAATTCATTTCCTTGTTTACACTTGATTAACATGTCATTAGTTGCCATACATTATAGATGGGAATCATCAGCTTTCAATAGGGGCAAACATGATAGCAGCTTCTGGTGCTGGAGCTGCAACAACCATTGCCACAAATCCTCTTTGGGTTGTGAAGACCAGGCTTCAAGTATGTCTATAAAATTCAAATTTATGCTTTGAGTTCATTTTGCATGTTTATTAATGTTGACAAAAGAGTATAAGGCTGAGGGAAATCATTTTGTGACTGTTGAGCCCTAGCATCCAGTCTATTTATCCCACCACCTCTCATTGCTAGGATCAGTGGATTGCATTATAATGTGCTTGCGGAGTCCATAGGATTATGGTCAAAGCATGCATACATGCATATAACTCACATTTATGCGTTCCTTTGGTAGCCCACAAGGTTTATGCAAGTAGCTAGAATTTGAAGGTCTATCTTGAACTCTTAATGTCTTGCTGCTCTGTTTGAGGATTGGATTGGACTGGACAAGGCAGGGTTGGCCGCGTATCTCAAGGTACAATCCCCTTGAACTAGTAGAATTTCAGAAAATGGCACGCAATGAACTATAGCTGCTTATACTAGGAGAAAGTTATAGGAAACTTTGAAGTCCTGTATTTATTTAGGGTAGTCCCAATTGGTAGAAGCACCTCTCTGCTGGGTGGAATTGGCTGGTCAAATGACGTTAGCTACATATGGGAATCGATATAAGACTAGTAGCCGAAGGCTCTGACCACACCAACTCAAGACAGGGTGTCAGGGGTCTGAATGGGAGTGGTGTAACCTGTTGGATTCTCCACTGTGTTGATCTGGAGGATAAAAAGCACATTGCTGGGCCACATTGCCCAACCATTCGAAGAACTACAGAGCGACATCACCTGTCCCACCAGGTCACTAGAGTGACCTTGATTTACTTACAAGCAAGGAGTTCTTAATTTATTGTATCAGTTTTATGAGAACTTACACTTAAAAGTCTTTAGTGTGTCATCTATGCTATGTGATGTGAGCATTATGTTTGCGTGCTAACAATGTATTTACAGCAAAAGTATAACATGTATTATTGTAAAATGAATCTTGACAATTTGGATTAAAAGTATTGCCTGTTGTCTTTTCCAAAAGCTGGGATCCACAATCTGGTTATTTAGAAAGTTTCTTAACTTTGACCATTGAGATTTGCAAATTTGGAAACTGGTTAAGATCAATAGACTAAATTTTGATTCTGTCATTGAGATCTCCAATGGTTTAACCATTTTTGTTAGACAAGAGTGGTTACATTAGGTTTTGATCATTATGGGTTAAAAAATTTGGACAACAAAAAAGGCGATGAACCAATATATATAGGAATTTGACCCCAGGCTGGAGCTTAGCGCAGGCATCCCCAGTGGCTCTGTCCATGCCTCTCATGCTCCTCCTTAATATGATCTCCTATCTTGCTTTTGTTACAATTGCTACTTCCACACATACAAACAGGAAGCAATATCAAAACAATGATATGCCAGTAATGATCTGGCAACCATACAACAATTGTTCTGGCACCCAAAATACAGAATGGACATATAAATTGTAGACGCATCGAAGAAATGTTATACATGTGGCCAAAGGTGTCTGTGAAGTGTTGCGATTGGACACGGACACATCGCGCTCCTAGAAGTATTTGTGCTTCCTATGCAATTCCTAGTTCACAATAATCTTGCAATAGTATAAATGAGATTATAACATCCATGATGGTCTATATTTTGAAGATAATTTGTTTAGTTCATTTAATGTTGCTGTGTGCCCTATGCATTTAGGCACCAGGCTCAGGCTTTTGCAGGACTGTAGGCCCCATCAATTCAACCAATCGTTTTGGAGGATTAACAAACCCAAACGGCGTTGCTAACCTTATAGCTCAATGCTTTGGCCGATGCTCAGCCACCTTGTGAACCAAATTGAATTTCTCAAACAAGGAAAAGGGAATATATACTGACGGATAAATTTGTTGGCTTGTTTTTCACTGAAACTTGAAGCACTAGAATTCACAATCATTAGTCTTGCTCACTACATATTACTGTGGGGGGAAATAGCAAAAATCAAGAACCCATTTGCTAGAGGAAACAAATATGGGTAAAAGATGCAAGGTTTGCACCTTGGTTCTCTTGGACTCCAAGAAACCTTGGCGCCTTGGTGGTCCTCTACATTTGCTTTAAGTTGTTAGTTCTTATTGCTGCTGTATGGTTCTTAATGTATTAGCAGACAGTTATTGTTTATTATCACCTTTCTACTTTCTAATTTTATATGACCATCAAGGTTGGCCTTCTTTAGCCAGTGCTGTTGTTGAAGCTGGGTGGTCTTATATTTTCTCCTTTTGTTCTGCAGACTCAAGGAATGAGGGCAGGAGTGGTGCCATATAAGGGTACCCTGTCAGCTTTGAGGAGAATTGCTCATGAAGAGGGTATTCGTGGATTATACAGGTTGAGTTTCACTTGTCAACTAAAATATGAATGTAGCGTAGCAAAAACGTGGGAAAAAGAAGAATAAAAGAGAGGAGATAAATAAAATAAACTAATTATATTTCATTGATGATTAAATAATTGAATGAATAAACACACTACTAAACCTCTTTATATATAGAGGTAGAACTGTAGAAACAATGCTAATCAAGTAATCAAACTAGAACTTGGACCAAATAACTAAACTAATGCCACCAAACTAGGAATCCTAATTAGACTCTAAAACTGGAAAGCTCCGAAACCTATTAGACATCTTATTCCTGATTGAAATAGAATAACTAAAAATAATAAATCAAAGTTATCAAAAACATAATTCCTAAAATCCTTGTTATGTTCTACATCAAAATCTTAACCATAAGTGTGGTTTATTAGTTTATTTATTTCCTCTTTTATTTCTTCGTCATTTCCCACGCTTCTACTACGTCAAGTGGTATCAGAGCAAGTTTCGAATCCTAGATTCACCTTGGCTTTTATGTCAATTTATGTTGCCGATATCAATCCTCCTGTTGACGTTGATCGCAGGGGCCATTCACGTGTCATCTTCGATTTTGAGGTGAGGCATTATCCCGCTACTCTTCTGAGCGTTGTCAAGGTGAGCAAACATCCATTCAACCAAGAAGTCAATGGAAAATTTAGCACATCTGATTTTGTAAATTGGTGGTTAGAAATTGAAAAATATTTATATTATTTCAAGGTCTTGAAAGTAGAAGGTGCTAAATATGTTTATGGTGTACTTACACAATGTGTTCAACAAATGGTGGGACGATTTTCATCATGATTGGCACACATTTGGTTTTCCTTCTATCAACACATGCTGCTAGATGGTATATTTATTGATTGATGAATATTATTCTATGATGTTGCAGAAATTTTGTGTTGCGTGAACCAACTTTTTCATTGTGTTTATGATGATGTTGAAGATTGTGAAACTCAATTACCACCAATTGTCTAGAAGATAACTAAGTGATCTTCCCTAGCAGCTATTAAGTGATCTGCTATAGCAGCAAATTGACGGAGAATCAAGAAGAAGAGCACAAATTAAAGAATAGACGATTTAAGAACTAAACTTTCAAACTAACAAATAAATTAATCAATTCATTCTTGTCATGTCTTCTCGACAATTGGTGGTACTTGAGTTTCACCATCTTCAAAATCATCATAAACCCAATGAAAAAGTCGCTTTATGCACCAGAAATTTTTCTCAATATCATTAGAATAGTACTCGTCAATCAACAAATATACCATCAACCTGCATGTGTTCATTGGAGTAAAACCAAAAGTGCGCTAATCATGTTGAAAATCGTCCAACCATTGTTAACCATGTCATGTTAGTTCACCACGAACACATTTAACACCTACTTTCGAGACCTAAATTGGCCGTTAAAATTTTTCCATTGTTATCTTGGTTGTATGAATGATTGAGCACCTTGACCATGGTTAGAAGGGTAGCGGGATAATGCCTCGCCTCGTAATCGGTGATGAACGTGTGAATTGGCATTGCGATGAACGTCAACAGGAAGGTTGCTTTTAGCAACATAGAGTTGGGGCGAATCTAGGATTTGGAACCTTCGCTGATACCACTTAACGTAGCAGAAGTGTGGGAAAAAAGAAGAGATAAGTAAACTTCATTGATGAGTGAATAAACACACAACTAAGCCTCTTTGTCTATAGAGGTAGAAACAATCCTAATCAAACTTGGACCAAATAACTAATTTCGGAATCCTAATTAGTCTTGAATTACTAATTAAAAGACTAGAAAGCTCCAAATATCTAATTCCTAATTGAAATAGAATTCGTAAAGATAATAAATTAAAATTATCAAAAACATAATTCCTAAAATCCTTTTTACACGTTAGTATGTCATGGCAATGACTTTGTTTCTTGTTTTGCATATTTTGTTCTAACAATCACTGATGTTCGATGTGGTTTGACAGTGGTCTCGTACCTGCATTGGCTGGTATTAGTCATGTTGCCATCCAATTTCCAGCATATGAGAAGATCAAAATCTACTTGGCTGATCGAGGTAATATCTATTACCAAGTTCATCCTTTCATTTATGATTCTAAGCAAACAATGAATAACAGGTGAAACATCCTTGTTGTTTTCTATGGTGATGCCAGATAACACTTCCATGGATAAACTTGGTGCGCGTAAAATTGCCGTTGCCTCATCAGTTTCAAAAATATTTGCATCCACGTTGACATATCCACACGAGGTATGCTTAGAAGGCAACCACTGCTGATTTTGTGCAACTTAGGGCTCGTTTGGTTTGAGTTTTGGGAATGGAATGGGAATACTTGATTCCTGGGAAGTTATTTTCCTGGCATCTAGGATGCCATGCCGATGTTTGGTTCAACCGGGAATAGGAATGGAATAAAGTATCAATTACACAAATACCCTTCTTTTTATAAGATGAGAAAACATCACCTACTAATTTTTCAAAAGAGACAATTACTATAATAAATTACAAAAATTACACATACCTAGCTAATAACTATCCTACAAAAATTACATATACCTGGCTAATAACTATCCTACAAAAATTACAATTTTTGTAATTAAAAAAAAATTACAACAGGAAAAAAGAAAAGAAAAAAGTTCCAAATAGTTTTTTTTTTCATTTTTGTGCAGCAGCATAATTAAAAAAAATTCCAAACAATATTTTCATACATTGATGAAAAAGGAATTATTTATTCACAAGGAAGAGTGTTATTTTAGTCCTAACATGAAAAAATTAAAAAAGATACGCATTAGTAATGGTTTATTCCTTATGATTTAAATGGGAGAACTTTGGGGGAAAGGTTTGTTCCTGGAATCATTTATTCCGGACTTAAAACTTGAACCAAACGTGAGAATCGTTTCGGAATGGAATATAGCATTCCTGGAATGGTTTAAATCTTGAACCAAACGATCCATTAATTGCTTTGGCAGTAGGGGAGTACGTGTATAGTCTTTAGTCACTAAAAAAAGGGTACCCTTTCCCTTGGTTTGAGGGCAAGCAAGTATTTTTATGCCAAGTGTCAAAACAAGGTGCAAACAATGTCCAGTTGTTTACACTTGACATCCAATTCAGTCTATTTGCGTCGTATCTTTTAAATGTTGAAAAAAGAATCATAAAGTATTAGAATACTGTTTTAAAAAAGATTCTTGTCCCCAAATGCTCTCCTGTCTCTTTCTCACCAGATGCACCAAAATGAGCTTAAGGGACTGACTTCCATATGCTTTTCCAGAACTTCCTTCTATATAGGCGTGGTAAGTTGCAGCCTATGAAGCATAGACTCGACACACGACACACGTTTCGACACGACACGTGACACGCAATTTTTCCAAAATGTAAGACACGACACGTGGGGGGGGGGGGACACGTTCTTAATTAATTATATATGCAATAAACATTGTAAATATTTAAGAATTCAATAAAATGAAACTAGATTGCATTAATAACCCAAATACTCAAAACATCATTACTAAATTGTTCCATAATTAAAGCATCAAAAAGCATACATAGACGAAATTATTCCATAGAATGATAGAAAACAAAAGGAGAATATAAAACGTGGCTTAGTTGCCTCATCCTCAATTGATATTGCAATGAAGAAACACTAGGAGTAGTAACCCTCTAAATCAATTATCAAGTATTAGAGACTATAATTAAATTCAAGTGTCGGAGAGAGTATTGGAGAGTGTCGGAGTGTTCGACAAGTGTCGGGCTCGACACGTGGCCTCCAAGAAAGTGTCCGTACTTCATAGATTGCAGCCCAAATTGTCATCCCACCCAAATCCGCCTGAAAGATAAAAGTTGACCCTAGACACCACTGCTATTCACCTATCCCTAAATTATCAGTACACAAATGCACTCTCAATGGGGCATACATTCTACTGCCCCTTCCAAGAATCTTCGAGTCCTGTTCACTTGGTGAACATAATTCTAATATTGAAGTGAGGTTTCACCATTTTTCTTGTAACTTTTCTTCTGAATAATATACATTACTGTGCAGATTCTAGGAAAATGAAAATATATATATTACTTGCAGGTTGTTCGGTCGAGACTTCAAGAACAAGGGCACCACTCAGAGAAGAGGTACTCTGGTGTGGTTGACTGCATTAAGAAAGTATTTCAGCAAGAGGGTATTGCTGGATTTTACCGTGGTTGTGCTACCAACCTGCTGAGGACCACCCCAGCAGCGGTAATAACATTCACCAGCTTTGAGATGATTCATCGGTTTCTTGTTACTTCATTCCCCCCCGATCCACAGCCTCATCCATTGTGAAGAAGATGGATCTCATCCCCACCTGCACAGGGGGGCTATAATATTATTACTATCCAATTCATCAGCAGGCAAAAGCTTATCTTTAGCCAGCTTTATTCGGTTTAATAGATAGCATTATAGTTCCTTGATTGTTTTGTATAACTTTTACTGGTAGTCTTTTAGCAAACATTAAAATTTCGTATCAGGCCTCATGCCCTTCTGTAGTGTCAGGTTCCCCCCCCCGAGGGAAATTGAGGAATGTTACCTTAGTGTGAAAACAATGATAATGATGATAAAAGTATAAGAGACATCTGATCTTTTTTTGCTTCTCTTGGCTTCACACCTCCTTATCTAGACTTGTGAACATAGAAGACCAAATCTATTGTTATTCTACCAACTGTTACTGTTAGTCTTTTAGCAAACATTTAAATTTGAGCTTTAGTATAAATTTGTGTCCAAGTGATTCAAACTCTTGACAACAACAATTGACGCGGAAACCTAGAAACAAGAGGGAAAACATGAAGGAAAAAAGGGATGGAGAAACATTAGAGGATAAAATTATAGGGGACATGAGATTTTCTTTGTTTGGGAAGAGTGAAAGGAAAGATAATGGATGCTTTAGTACTCAAGAGCATCTCCAATAGCAATGTGTAAAAATATGTGGACTAATAAATAATTGATATTTAGTTGATAAAAAAGTTGTTTTACACATAAATTATACACATTTTAATTTTTTGCTCCAATGGTTCATATTTATAATCTTGTATAAAATTATGATGCATCAATTATATGGAAACACATGAAATATATAATATTCAACATTTTTTATTTATTATTAAATAGTCAAAGTGGGTATCGTTTAAAGATCTTGATAAGTAGAATTCAAATATGCTAGTTTTATTACAAAATATATTTTTAATTTTTAATTATACTATTTTGAAGTTTTTGTAAAAAGTTGGAGAGAGAAAATTATGAGGTGGTTGTGTGAAATATACACCCGTTTTACACAAAATGATGTGACATATTTTACACAATAACGTTGGAACACCAAAAATTATACATAATGTGTAAATTTTAGACAAATCTTATGTGGCATGATTTACACATGCCTATTGGAGATGCTCTAAGAGTCGCACTCGTTGATATTTTCAAAACTAAAATCATTCCAGGTACGTTTGATAATAAAATGAGATAATAAGAAAAATATTTGATTTTTGTGAGAAGTTAAAAAATAAATTGAGCCATAAGATAAAATATTTTTCATTTCATAAATATTTTTATGAGTAGAGGTTTTCTATCGTCTACTATTTTTTGTGAATTTTCTTTCTTCGAAGAATTTTTTTTATAAAAAAAAGACACAAAGTAAGAAAGCATTTTATTGCATGTCTCAATTTATTTTTTAAAAATTAATTACTTCTATTATTATTTTTAATATTGTTATCAAAGACACCTTTTATTTATTTTTATGTGAAAGGGTGTTATTACAAAAATTCATAGGTTTCTCTTCCTAATTACCATTCCAACCAAACAAGGAAGGGAAGTTGATTTTCCTTCCCTTTTTAATTTTAACAACAAAACAAAGCGCACAAAAAAAAAAAAAATGAACAACTAGGCAGACGCAGCAATAATAATAAAGGACAGAACGGCTATTATTAGAGCATGCCGTTTTAATTTTAACTAATGAAGAGGTAGTTGTATTGCAATTGCGCCTAATAAATAGAAAAAAATAATAATAAATAGCAGAAGTCATCTACGAGAGAAAAGATTCCCAAGGAGGGCGGGACCATTTATTTCATCGTTATTTCCATACATATCTGGTACAAACATGCATGATGCGTGGACAATTTAATTAATGAAATATATTAATATTTTATTGTTGTAGTATATTTTAAAATATTACTCCGTATTATGTATGTCTAATATTATCTTGAAAATAATAAACTTAATAACTTGGTAACACTTTTTCTCACAAACTTTGTCAACTTGAGATATTAAAATTGTACTTGTCAAAAAAGATAGTGAAAATTGTAATTACTTTAGCAATTGTTGAATAATTGATTATCTTCTTTAAAAAAAAATAAAAAAATTAGTACGAATTACGATAAAAGTTAGTGCTGATTAAAATTTAACAATATTTTAAAAAATCCAAAAGAATCAAGTAAAAACTTTAAAATAAGTTTTTGCATAACCCTTTATATATATATATATTATGTCATTCATAAAATAGAAG
Organism: Lonicera japonica; assembly: GCA_021464415.1. NCBI lineage: Eukaryota > Viridiplantae > Streptophyta > Magnoliopsida > Dipsacales > Caprifoliaceae > Lonicera > Lonicera japonica. The sequence continues at coordinate 113,152,844 of CM038464.1, read as the reverse complement.
TAACCTTCAATCAAAACTTAAAAGTAAGGAAAATGAATGCATTTCGAGACTAAAATTTTAACGCAAAACTTACCGTTTGTTCACTTGAAAATTAGAGAAGCAAGAGATAGACCTAAAAAAATATAAAGGTAAATAAAAATAATTGAATTGCAAACACGGCAATTCTAATACAAAATTTATCATGTGGATATGTTCACTTGGAAAATAGAAAAAAAGTGATAGACTTACAAATATATAATGTTCGCTTGATGAATAGAGAAGAAAGTGTTAGTCCTACAAATATATATGTGTCATGTTAACGTGTGCCCTAAGGGTACATGTTACATACTTATAAATAGAAAGAATTAAATTATAACATGCATTAAATTATGTACAAATTCTCATGCAAAGTGATATTCTTTCCATTCATAGTATGATTAACATGTGTCCTTATCATTTTCCAATATATAATATTCACTTGAAGAATAGAGAAGAACGTGCAATATCTACATACATATATATATATATATAAAGATAAACAAAAATGGAAATAAGAACAGGGCAACAACCTAATTATATAAAATACAAATTCAAATTGGTATGCATAAATAAACTTTTGAATTAGTGAAAAAAAAGTTCATATACCAAATTGAGTGCAAAATGATGGGATTATAAAAAGCAGAAGGTAAGTGTATATAAATTATAATTACCATTATTAATGAGTCATGTTATAACAATATAGAGAAAAGAAGACCAAAAGACTAAGAACAATTTGAAAGGAATAAAATATGTTAATAGTCATAAAATTTAATAAAGATTGCATCAATTGTATTATCTCCTCTATTTTACTATATAGTAATAGATAGATTGTGGACTACCTGAACAAACAATAACCTATTATCTTTCTCTTCTTACTTGCTCAGTAATGATTATTAAATTACGACAATCTTAACCTTTGCAACTTTATTTAGGATTCGTTTGATTGCATAAATTATCTCATTCATAATTGTTTCATTTCAACAAAAAAATTTGTTATGTGATTTTTTTAAATGAACTTGTATAATAATTATCAATTATGTAATTTGAATTATAATTCTATATTTTCATATTTTATGTCTTATGTATTAAAATAAATTTTATGATTTTAGATGCCAGTATATTTTAACAACTAAATATTTAAATTAAATAATTTTAAATTGTCGAATTTGTAAATTAAAAGACAATCAAACAATCTCTTATTATAATCAAGGAAATTGCTCCCAGACGACATAAAAAAAAGCAGCGGGAGTGGTGTGGACCACTGCAATTTATTAGACATATATATCCTCTCTTTACATCTTAATGCCAGTTTAAATCTGCTAATGAGAGAGAGAGAGAGAGAGAGAGAGAGAGAGAGAGAGAGAGATCCCATAAAGATAACAAGTCATAAGAAGGGGAAAAAAGCATTTCAAGAGTTTTTTTTTATCGATCTGTTATTATTCATAGGAAGCTCAAGACAACCTGGAGGGCCATTCTGTAAATTAAATTAAAGTTTTGCCTCTTTTGACTTTCTCGCTGAGCATGGAATTTGCTTTAACATTAATATTAATACTTGATTTTTAAATTCTCCTCATTTTCATTTTGCTTATTCTTAAAATTAAGTCCAGCAAATATGTGCAGACTTGTGCGTCAAAAAATACATTAATTTGACATAAAGCAAAAATAATTATCGATCAAGAACTACTTTTTGAAAATGCCTAATTAAAGAAGATCATTTTGAAGCCATCTAGGTAGAGATTTGATGACAACTTCATAATATCAATGAGCCACAAAGGTTAGACCTCCAATTGTAGGAATCATATATTAATTGTATTAATTTTCGCCTCAAAATTCATAAACAATTTTTTTCCTTTAATTAACATCCCCATTCTTGGGCATACGTCGTATATGTTAACATTTTAAATTAGCTATCTTAAATATCCCGAATATATAGTAAATAAATAAAATGCAGCAACAAGTAGCCATTATCATTTGATGGTATGGGGTGGCCCGGGAGAGGAGGAGGAATGTGAGGAGCAGAAAGGAGTCATCATATTTCATGCTTCATCATACTTCTGGGGTTGGATTCATATAAAGTCTAAAAGTCACCAAAAGATATATATATATATATATATATTTATATATATAAGAGTGCAATTTACTTTCATGATTTATAGTGAATGGCCAGCTACCCCTTATGGCCCCCCCAACCATAATAACAAAGAAAAAAAAAAGGAACCAATTTATGATGATATTTCTCTTCCCCCTTTCTCTTTTTCTAGTTAGTTACTACTTTTAACTTTATTCCTTCTTGTTCCTTTTTTTTTTTCCCCCAAAAAAAAGGGAAGAAAATTATTTTATTTGATTAAGGTTAAACCAAACTTTCTAACAGCAAGCACCTAGCTTTTTGTCACCAGTTTCTTAACAAACTATACTTGAAAACAAAGACTTTACGATTGGATGCACCAAACTTAGAGAAAGCCATTTTTCAGCTCGATCTTATTGGTAATTGGTGTGTTAGCGAATCTCTTAATAGCGATTAACATAAGACTCCAGTACGTATACTTTTTTTCCTCCAAGAATCTTTTATTACTCCATGGCTTATATATATATATATATATATATCCAGAACAAAATTATTACAATGATTATATGTACAAGTACGTGTTGAAAAATACATTAAGCGAAAACACAACCACCCAGACAAAATGTAATTATGTATTTTCGTCATCGTATGCATTGGTTGTCAAATAAAGAATAGATGGAATCGCTGCATAATAATAAGCACCGATCGAGTTTCTCTTAATAACTCTGATAAATGTTTCACTCATACCAATAATAATACTACGGATAGATGCCCAAATTATCCTACCATGCAGTACTACTTCAATTAGCTATAGCTAGCATTGATGTCAAAATTAACTAAGGATACACAGTTAGACAAATAGCCTATTGCAATTAAATACAAGAACGACTCATGTAATTAACTAGGTCTCTCTCTCTCTCTCTCTCTCTGCCCCCAACAATAAAAGGGTAAAAAGTAGCATTGTTTGGAAAGTGAGAGGTGTATGATCCCGTGTTATGATGTGTCTCACAGTTTGGCGGTCATAAAAACAGACATTGCATTGTGGGAGTGGCACTACAATTTTTGTTCCATGAACCTAATCATGCCAATGTCACACACTATACTCTGCCTCCCTCACCACCATGTGATCACTGTCATTTTCCTTTCACAAAATTTACATATTCTCGCTCAATATCTCAAATTGATAGTATTTTTTTATACTTAACTAGTATATCAAATTTTACAATTAAAAATAAATTATACTTTTAACAGTTGATTAGAATTGAAAGATATGGCGCATATAAACTTTAGACACTGAAATTTACATTAATTAATTGAAATATATATTGCTAATCTTGCTGTATTAGCTACGGTGTTTCAACACACAAATATTTTCTACAGTAAGTGTAAGCACCAAATTTGTATTAGAGTACGTTTTTAGAAATTAGTATGGCAAATCAGTTTTCTGAAGATATTTCTTGTATATATTTCAGAATTTTTGTAGTCAAGTGAAGTGTTATAATGGTATGAATATTTTCCGGCGGGGATTCAACCCATGCACCGAGGTATCTCTTTTTCATAAAAATGTTTCTTGACCTTACACATGACACAACTTTACTAAAATTCGGGCCCCAATTTCAAGTGCCTCCCTTATTTTTATTGGCAGAACAACAAATCTTCACATGGAAAATTAGAGGTTGGATTCTCCTTCTCCTAAAAGATAAATGGATAAATAAAAAAGAGGGAATGAAAAGACTGAAGGCAAGGCATTCCTCTGCATGAATACGTATATAATCTTAAATGTACTTTCGCTAGATTGAGTTGCTAAGAATTGAATAATTCTCTTGTAAGACTTATGGTTTAAAGTCTCGCTGTCGTTAGTTTCTTTCCATGGGCGATATATAAAATGCACTATAAATACTCACTGAAACTTGTGATATGCTCTACTTGAATTAAGTTAGATAGTCTTTTATCGTTTTAACTTTTTACTTACCAAAGTTTCATATCTCCGGCATTTTTAAAGAAAGCATTAACTTCAACCAAATTAAAGGTCAAAGATACCAAAAACTATTTTTAATTGCAACATTTAGTACAATAATTTTATTTTACAAAAGAAATAAATCTACCTATGGAGACCTCTCGAAAAATAAGACATAGACTTATTAATTTGAGACTCATGGAGTACTATCTCTCTTGTTGTAGTTGCAAAGTTCAAAATCAAATTGTTATCAAATCAGCTAAAAAGTTTAAAATATTATATTGACTTTCAAACTTGTGTTCCTCTTGTGTGAGTGAGTAAATATAATAGTAAAAGTATCTATTCAAATTCAAGAGATCTATGATATTAGTCACACTTGAGAATTTTATATACTATTGTAAAAAGGAAAGAAACTTAAACATTACTTCTTATTAAAAAAAATACAATTTTCTATGAAACTTTTAATCTAAATATTTATTTTAATATAAGCCAAGAAACAAAAGATTATTTCTATATCTTCCATAGAATTTCTTGATCCTTCATAATGCCCTCTTATATATTCAGCTAAAAAATATAAAAGATGTTCCATTCATTTTAAGTTAAGATTCTCGTGTTAACAATGATGAATAATATGATTTATTTTTAATCATTTTATTTTAATATATATTTGTATTATGTTAATTTTTGATAAAAAAAAAAAAAAAACTTTAACGAATTGCCACGCGCTTAAGGTTCGAATGGACTAATTTACAGTGATACACATGTTATGTTACTAAAAAGAAATTATGGTCCACGAACAAAGTCTAACTGCATCAATAATCACAAGCCACGTTGCCACGAACCCCCGGTTAACAGAATCTAACCTTCATTTATTTGCTACGTGGCCGCTTCTTATTTGTCTTTGGATGCTTTAGTTAGAAGGACACCGTCACTTTACCATGACTTCTAAGTACAAATTGGGAATTTATATCGTGCAATGGGCTCCATTTGTACGCTCCTCGTGGGTCATAGATTTGTATCCGAAGCTGTGAGGTTTGGTACCCAAACCACAAATTTGAATTTTTTGAACGTTGTGGACACAGAGATATGAATAGACGAATATGCCCTTTGGTCTCACCGAGATTTTTTGCACTTCAAGGTATTGAAAAAACATCCTTTAACAACTACAAATTCTAGCCGAAGTGATTAATTCTTTTTGGCAATTTTATTTTATTTGAATTTAATATTTTTTTATTAAAAATATTAATTACTTTTAAGACTATCTCTAATGGCAATATTTGTAACACGTTCTAGCACTAAAGCAATATAAGTTTATATTACTATTAAGAGCATTTTAATATTTAATTTGGATGCTAAAATATTCAAATGCATATATACAATTGTGAGAGCGAAAAACACATTCTATAGGGCTATATTGTCATGTTGTTAGCACGCACTACCACTGTCTACAAGTTATCGGAAATCAAGACATTTTCTATCTCAAGTTATTGTTAAATAGAATTATATTGTCAAAATGTACCATAAATTTTCACAAGATAGCTGTAAAACGTACTTTGCTTATGATGCATTTCTAAATTGATACTCTATCTCAAACCAATACCCCACCTTTTGACTTTTATATAATTTTAAAAAATATATTTAATTAAAAGCAACTATTTTCAAATTAAAAAAAGAAATTTGTTATATTTATAGGATTTGGTGGACTGATTATGTCGCAAAAGGAAACTATTTGACCATTAATTAAGTTAAAACATCCCTAAAAATAAAGGGGCAATTAAAAAAAAGGGCATTATTAGAGAAAGATTTTCCCTAAGGCCAAGGAATATATTTTTTAAAATAAAGGGCATTTTTTATTTTATTGTAATATGAATGTGTCTTTTTTTTTCATTATAAAATGACATGCATTAAAATATAGACAATATGAACTTTGCAGTAATTTCAGTGCAATATGAACTTTGCATCCATATTTCACTGCAATGAATTTGCAGTTATTTTTAGTGCAAAGTTCATATTGAGCTTTTTACTGAATGTGAACTTTGCAGTCTATTTTTAGGCAAAGTTCCTTTTTTCACTGCAACATGAACTGCTTCATATTTTCTTGAATATGAATTTTGCTCAATTTTTTGTGAAAAATAAAAGGGGTTATTTAGGTAATACATAACATAAATAAATGATATTTAAATTTATTCAAATACATTCATTTAAAATATAAAACAAAATAGGCCTCTTACAATATTAAAAATAGATTCAAATTACCAATTAAAAATAGATTCAAAAAAATATTATTCATTGATTTGGTAAAAATCAATGATATAAGCCCTTCTACCTAATTTCTAGAAAAATAAATTCATAAATAGTGAAATGTGCAGGTAACACAAATTTTATGTGAATTTGTTACCTTGAGCTTTTGAATCTCCTATGTTTTAATTAATTTTCCTAGCCTCATCCACATTGTGTAGTTAAAATAAAATTTAAAACGTCTCAACCAACAATTAATTAATTATTTATATTTAATCCCATCAACAAATTTGTTTAGTCTATCAATAATTATTTATATACTTGGGTCAAAGGAAAACCTTTTGTAAATTGATTGAAAGAAAGGTAGCTAGAGAAAGAAATTAAAGTAGAAGATGCATATATATATATATATATATATATGCTTGGAACACAAGGTAACATAACAAGTGAGTACATGAGAATCCCTACGGTCTAATTTGCTAGGTGTCGTTTGCATACATACAATTAATTAAACTTGTAATGATAACGATGACGACCAAATATATAATTAAATTGATAAGAATTAATTTGTAATTAACTAATTACCATACCTACCTAGGACTAGAAGACAATGGGGGATCGGAAGGTAACCGCGCGCTTTAGATATATAGAACCTGAAAGTGATGCATTGCCTTCCTTTAACTGCACCCTCAAATCATCATTATCATTATCTATAATCTCTCTCTACATATAGACATATATATTATCTCTAGCTTGTAATTTCAACCTTCTCCATCAGAATTGACATCTATGTCATTTAGAGTTTAGGCAAATGTTTGATACACAATTGTGACAATATATATGCCTTGTTATTATATATATATACTAGTATATGGTTTTATTTTATGTGTGTGTAATAGTGTACTTAATAATCATTCACATTAAAAAATTATAATGATATTTGGTTTAGTCGTAAGTAAATGTATTTTTTATGTTAACGGTCATGAGTTCAAATCTTATAAGAATATATAGTAGCTTAGTAATTTTGTATGCATACGATACCTCTTGACATGTTTAACGTACACATAGATAAGTATATATATATATACATGTGTGTGAAAGCATGCATTGTGTCAAAACAAATACTTCTCGCAAGAACTTGGATTCTTCTTAAAAATGGCCGCCCAATTACTATTTTAAGTTCAATATTGAACCCCATATAAGCTAATGATTTATTGATGTGGGTCCTTAGCGTTCTTCTTTTCAAATTTAAAGTTTTTTTTTTTAATTTCTTTCTTTTAAGGATGTCTTAATTAAACAAAGAGTTCAACTTCTTTTATTTAAGACATAATCAATATATGTGCCAAAATCTCCCAAAACACTCTCGATCAACTATTGATTATGTTAAAAAATATATATATATATATTTAAAAATTTGGTTAAATTAAATTAAATCTTAACTGGGACATATTTGAGGCAGAGGAGTATTTGCGATGAATCTCCTTTTGGTGCAAACAGGGGCGGAAACAATTAGCTATTTGTCCCACCATTTTTTTTTAACTCTTTGTACCGGCCAAGTGTTATGATCAAAGTGGCTAAAGAGTGCTCCACTAATTTTGTTGGATTGCTCCACTCAAGTAAAGGACTGCCCCAGTCCAAATTTCTTCCTTTGATTAATTTTGACATTCACCTGCATCTCTCAATTCTGACTTTACACTTTTTATCAAGGATTCTTCATCTCAATCTTATACTCTCTGTGTCTAATTTTTTAAATATTTTGTGAACATAATTTCAGAATTTTATCTTATTATACTTATTTGTTAGTGTCCCGGCTTAAAGAAATTTATGCCTCCATCTCTCGGGTGTAAATGAACATGTGACCAACCAAACACCCAAGCACTAAGGTAAATAAAGGGAGAAATTACATATTACAAACTCAACGTTATTAGGACCGGGACTTATCTAGTTAGTTAAAATATCTAGTGAATCTTAAGAAGGTACCAATTTTTATCTCTATACTCACACCCCTCCCGTTCAAATACCTAATTCTTATTCATCGAACATCGCACAGGTGGTAGCCACAAACACAGGGGCGGACCTAGGGAGAAGCCTTAGCACAGGGGAAAATTTTGAAAAACTTGCTAGCACTTGTAAAAAAAATAAGTTTTAGCCCACCCCTTAACCTGGCCAGCTCAAATATATATTAGCTAGAGTCTGTAATAGATGGATTTAAATCATTAAAAATTCGTCGAACTCAACTTTGTTAAATACTTTTCCTTATGTATGAATTCAAATATTTAAATTATGCTATTAAATTTTCTTTTTACTATATAGTTATACTTTCGATATTTTTTTTATGATTTTTTTTGTCTACGGATACGGACACATTCGACTGTTTATTGATCGGATGTATAAACAAAGGAATAAGCTGTGTATTTACACACTCAATTACTATTACTTAAATAGGAAATCAAATATTTACACCCTCCCATAAATACAATATTTCTATGTATTCGAGGCAGATATATATATATCTAAACATGTGAACGGTTGATTTCCACACGACTCTTTGTTTTATTAAGTTTTTTCTCTGACTTGTGTACGGACCCAATGATCTATATATTGCATTTTAACAATGATTTAAGAAGTATATATGAGAAAGTTATCTCCGACGTAATTTCTTAAAGCGTCCTGTATATCTCTATGCCAACCGTTACTTGAATTCGATCAATATAAGGTTCGGTCCAAATTCGGAGTAGTGATCTCTCCGAAAAAAGAAAGAAGTTTTTATTTTACCACCATGCGAGTCTTGTTCCTTATATATAGTTCTGAGGAATTTTTTTAATTTTTTTTGTAGTGTAGTAATTTAAAAGGGCTGGTTAAATATTTGTCAAATTTAGATCCTGGTTCAAGTCATGCCCTTGCTCTCCTTTCTATTATGAATTATATATGAAATGTTTGATTTGGTAAAATATTAAGATTAATTTCACATGTACTAAGACCATTTGCACTGCAAGAGTTCAAAGTGCAAATACTCATTTTTATGTGCCTCACCCGGTAGTGAAAAAGGCTAAAAGTGGATCAAATAGGGTAAAGACAAGCTAAAGTTACTTGCCGACAATTTTTTACACTAGCCGATATTTCTTGTATCGGGGCAGCAATATACACCTTTCACGACACATCATGTGTTGCGTGGAAGGAAAAATTCTCTCCCATGACACATCATGTGTCGTGAGGATTGATCTTTACGCAAAACTGGGTGATGAATTAGGTGCATAGGTAGAGAGAGAGAGTGCGAGAAATTGGGGTTGAAGATGGATCTGAAAATGAATTTGAAGAAAATGAAGATGAAGAATTTGAAGGTTGTGCTTCAATGGGTGTGGTGAAAAGTGTATGGGGACAAGAAGCAGAGCATCCCATGAATTTGAAGAGTTCTTTCTCTCTTTAGAAATGTACACTTTTTCCCTTATTTTTTTTCCTGCCTGTACGTATATGTGTCTGTCTCTGTTCTACATTTTTTATTGCTTTTTGGGGGTATAGAGAGAAAGAAAGCAAATACAGTGAGAGAGAAACGTGTGTGCGGGGAAGAAGATAAAACAAATCCCGTTCCTCTCCCGACACATCATGTGTCGTGGGGTGTCTTTTTACCTTTTTCCGCTGCAGTTTCCTCTTTATTAATAGGCTAAATATACACTTTTACTTTACACTATTATCTCTAGTAATGAAGATGGTCTAAGGAGATAGAAAATTTTAAAATAAAAATCATTGCCATGATTTGAACACTAGCTTTTCGTAATCAACATACATTATATTATTATTGAATTTATTTATTATACCTCATCCTTTATACAAACTCAATATTTTTTCACAACTAACAATTGCGAAGACTTCAACAACTGAAATTAACTTTCATTGGATTCTCTTTGGTGCGCATATAACATTAGTAAAAGGCCAAAATCAAAGCAAAAGTCTTAATTATAAAGTAGATTCCTTACTTCCCCTTCCCCACAACACCATTTATTTTTGTTTACATAAAATTGTCACAAGCATAATTTAAACAAATAATAACTATACAATATAGGGATGGTAAAGGGATATCATATGTAGGGATTATGAAAGGACGATAAGGATAGGGTGGTAAGTAAATATAGACAGAGATTTTCATCTTATTTGTAGTAAATATCGTCTCCGTCTCAACATTTATCTATGATTTTTTATGTGAAAAATCCACGAACCTATTCATGTCAAGTATCACGTTTCCTGTGGGAATTAGCCAACATTTTTTTTAAATAATAAAAAACTTTTTATTTAAAAGCCGAAACAAGTGTTTGGACATTACTTACCATTGAAAGAGGAACGAAATTACCAAACAGTGATTGAAAAACACTGAGTTGAGTCGTGAACTAAGTTGTTCCTTTTCAGACGTTTCGCGACTTTGCTTCGGTGTTTGTGCTAGTAGTTCGGAATGGCCACGCCATCCCCAGGATACAACAAGCCCATATTTCCTCTGTCTCGATTTCCGTTACATGGAGGAAAATTGGAATTCTAACCCCCTTTGTAATTATAGCCAGAATTGGTAAACTATTTCTTGCCAAAGGCCAAAAAAAAATTTAAGGATTTTTTTTTCAAGGTCACATAGCAAATTAACAATGGAAGAGTTTTTCTGTGATCGTTGTATATTTTTTAAGAGACGAAAATAATTTTTTTTTAAAGAAAAATTATTGCACCATTGTGTAGAGGGAAAGAAAAACGCAACATTTGGTCATGAGAGATATATACAACGAATGTGTAAGACTTGGTCAAAAGTGTCTTTCAAAATTTTGAAATTTTGAAATTCAAAAATTAAAATAATTTTATTTTAATAAATAAAATTTTTCAAAAATATTTTGTCTAAAAAGATAATACTTAACCCAAAGTAAGCCTAAGCCCGAGCCCGAGCCCAGCCGAGTCGGTCAGTTGGTGCGTGCGTGTGTGGTGAACCAAATCATCCAAGTCCTCACCCAATAGTACAAAATTCTAATGCCCAAAGGGCTCAAGCCTTTAGGCAAATTCACCCTTATAAAAACTCATGAAAGTTTTTATATCCCTCCTATGTGGGACTTAGGCAAACTAATAGTGTACACTTGGTGCTTACTTTGATTTTTCTTCTTCTTCCATTTTTTCAAAATACACAAAACTTCAACAATCTCCTACTTGTATTTTTTTTAAAAATATTTCATCGATTCCAGCAAAATTTCTTAGAACAGTGCATAAATAAAGGTGTTTTTCAACTTGAACATTTACGTAGTGTTTGATGCTCCAGATTATACTAAAGTAACATGTCGTTTTGAACTCTATCTCCGGCAGCATCACACACATTGCCTATAAGGGAGTAGTTCGCAAGCCAGGACGATATGGCCATGTGCTTTATTCTGGTTTAATGGACGCTCTAAGGAATTGCCTAAATTCCATAGGAAGCGACATCACTTCCACATCCACATCCACATCCACATCCACGTAGGTGAGTCTATCAAGGATACTCCTGTAGCTAGATACCCTACTCCACATGGAGTTATAAAACTCATTAAGAGCATATCACTTAGCGTTCTATCGCTTCAGGATATCATGCTCCACTGGGATGGGATGAATAAAATGCATGATTCACTAATTTACACGCAACTTGTTATTTACCATTTGAACCTATTTCTTGGGATCTCCAGTCATTTAGGTTGGGTTCCCATCACGTGTGATTCAACTCTCAATGGGCTTTAACCCCATCCCTTTAGAGGTGTTCCAAACCTTCTCTTTAGCTAGTCCTTTCGTCAAATGATCAGCCAAGTTTTTCTCAGATCGTACATAACTCACTCTTACAGTACCATTAGAGTGGAACTCTCTAATCGTACTGTGTTTGTGACGAATCTGTTACCTCTTACCGTTATAATAACGGTTCTTTACTTTTGCAATAGTCGCGGTACTATCGCAGTGGATTAGGATGGTATCGGTCTCTCCCATAAAGGGGTATTTTCAAGGAAGCTTCTCAGCCAACTTGCTTCTTCACTAGCAGTAGCTAGTGCTATTATCTCAGACTCCGTCTTCGACTGGGCCAAAATGGTTTGTTTCTTGGATTTTCAGGAAATTGCACTTTCAACTATGCTGAAAATATATCCACTAGTGGCCTTGGAGTCATCTGACTGGGTGTTCCAGTCAGCATCGCTATATCTTTCAAGGACAGCGAAAAACTTATGATAGTGTAATCCGAGATTCATGGTTTTTTTCAGATACCGCATGACCCTCTTAATAGCATGCCAATGCTCCGTACTAGGTCTGCTAGTAAACCTGTATAGCCCTCCAACTGCATAAGCAATATCAGGCATAGTGTAATCAGTAGCATGACGTAGGTTACCAATGATGCTCGCATACTCATATTGTTTAACACTGTCGCCAGTGTTCTTGAATAGCTTAACACTAGGGTCAAATGGAGTACTAGCTAGTTTACAGTCAATGTAATTATATTTCTTTAGAATTTTCTCAATATAATAAGATTGATTTAAAGAAAGTCCCATTTCTGACCTAGTAATTTTAATACCAAGAATCACACTAGTTTCACCTAAACATTTCATATCAAAGTTAGCACATAGCAGTGTTTTCACATTGTTCACAACATGGATATTAGAACCAAATATAAGCAAGTCATCAACATATAAGCAAATAATAGTGCATGCATTATTCTCAGACTTATAATAAATACACTTGTCACTTTCATTAATTCTAAATCCATTTGAAGTAACCAATTTGTCAAATTTCTCGTGCTACTGCTTAGGTGCTTGTTTTAAGCCATAAAGTGATTTATCTAATTTGCATACTTTATCTTCTTGGCCAAAAATAACAAAACCTTTAGGTTGTTTTATGTAAATTTATTCATCTAATTCTCCATTAAGAAAAGCAGTTTTTACGTCCATTTGGTGCACAATAAAATCATGAATAGCAGCTAAAGCAATCAATACACATATAGAAATAATTCTAGTAACACATAGAGGGAGAGAAAAACACAACAGCCGATCGTGAGAGATATATACAACGAACGTGTAAGACTTGGACAAAAGTCTTTCAAAATTTTGAAATTTTGAAATTTTGAAATTTTGAAATTAAAATAATTTTATTTTAATAAATAAATATTTTCAAAAGTATTTTGTCTAAAAAGATAATACTTGACCTAAAGCAAGCCCGAGCTCGGCCAGGTCGATCGATCGGCGTGCGTGTGTGGTGAATCACACCATCCAAATTCTCACCCAATAGTACAAAATTCTAATGTCCAAAGGGCTCGAGCCCTTAGAAAAATTCACCCTTATAAAAACCCATGAAAGTTTTTATATCCTTTTTATGTGGGATTTAGGCAAACTAATAGTGTACACTTGGTGCTTGCTTTGATTTTTCTTCTTCTTCTTCTTCTTCCATTTTTTCAAAATACACAAAGCTTCAACACTTAGTATTCATTGTGTTCAATAAATAGTGTTATATATATATAACACTATTTATTATTATGTCCATGTTCCTGTCCTCGCCTTGTTTACTATTCTGCATCTCTAGGACCCGAACTTGAAGAGTTTACCATCCTTAATTCATTAATTAGTGTTATACTTTATATAAATAATACACAAAATAATGTATTCGATTAATCAACTATCAAGTAATTTTAAATTATTAAAAATCTTTTGACAATTTTTAAGAAATTAAATGCAGTTTCATGTATTAACTATTTTGTTAATAACTAGTATAAGAATATAGTTTTAGGACCTTACTAATTAAGGCACAGTGGATCTAACTGTTATCAAAATATAGGCAACTAAGCTAGTGGGAAATGAACAACAACAACAATTCACGCGCTGTTTAGGTAGAGAGTGGGGAATGATTAGGAGAAAATGCCTCCAAATAAATATGAGTTGAGGTCTCCATACCGGAGGCTCGGAAAGAGGCTCGGAAAAATAAGGGGGGCTTTGAAAAGAGCATTCAAAGTAGTAGTAGCAGTATTATAAAGCAGATAGAGAAGAAAAAAAAAAAAACTTTGTAGTCGTTCGTAGAGAGAGAGAGAGAGTGAAAAGCGGACATGGCTGAAGAAGATGTAGTAGTAGTAGTAGTGGTGTATTAGCAACAAAGAAAGAAACTTAAATACTCTCTCTCTCTCTACTTTCTCTCTCTATATCTATCCTTGTCTCTCAAGCTTCCCCTTTCTGTTCCGATCTTCTCTTTCAAACCCTACCTCAAATTTCTAGTGAAACAACTTCCTAAAACTTCTTTTTTCCTTTCTAATCCGATTTTTTCCTGTTAATATTTTCATGTGAGAATTAAAATTTTCCATTTTGGAAGCTTCATTTTGTTAGCCCAATTTTTTTTGCCCTTCTCTGTGTGATGATGGCGGCTGAAGGTGCATTGTCTTTCTCTGTGGCGTCTGTGGTGGAGGATGTTCTTCAACAGCATGGGTCTCGTTCCCGAGATCTCGATTTAGATTCCCGAAGAGCTGAAGAAGCCGGTAATTATCCCTTCTTTTCCGCTAACTAAAGTTATATAATTCATTTCGGACAACTTTGGGGTAATTTCATCAAGACTACAACCTTAGTGATGCAATCTAATTCTTTGATTGGCTTCCAAAAATAAAATAAAATTTGGAGTCTTTGACTGTTAATGGGACGAGTCGAGTTCGTCACTCCAAAATTTAAGCAATAGGTAGCTTGCGATCGGAACTTGGATTTGCTGTTCGTGTTTTATGTAACCCAGAGTTTAGATTTCTTCAATTCAATTATATTATCAACATTATTCTCAACTCTCAAGTGTGTCTTTCAATTTCGCTGATTAAGTTTCTTCTTTGTGACGTTTTATCTCTGATGTAATCTTTTCTTGAATGCCATGTGTGATGAATTTTACCCCAAATTAAAAGGGATAAAAACAAAACACTTCAAAAATAATATTTGTATATATTTGTACCAAGTCCACCATGCTTTAGTCTCAGACTTGGTTATTGTTTAGGATTTTTTAGGGACTCTGAGACGTATAATTCAACATTTGTGCAAAATGACTGACCAATTAAATAATAACCAATTATATAGAGTCCTTGGGACAATGCTAAGTAATGATCCCATCATTTATTTGCAGCCCTAAGAAGATACGAAGCTGCCGCTTGGCTGAGAAAGATGGTAGGTGTTGTTGGAGCTAAAGATTTGCCTGCAGAGCCTTCAGAGGAGGAGTTCAGGCTTGGTCTAAGAAGTGGACTAGTTCTTTGCTATGTGCTTAACAAGATTCAACCTGGAGCCGTGCCAAAGGTGAACTAGGATTATTCTTAATTGATGTGAATATCGTTATGGGTTGGTTAACTATCTAAAATGAATTTCAGGTGGTTGAAAGCCCTTGCGATTCTGCTGCCATACCTGATGGAGCCGCTTTATCTGCATATCAGTACTTCGAAAATGTGAGAAACTTTCTTGTAGCTGCGCAAGAATTTGGGCTTCCTACCTTTGAGGCATCGGACTTGGAACAAGTAGGTGATTGTAACAGAACAGGGTAGATAATTCAAAAGAGTGTATTATGAATTTGCAAGTTTGTTGCTATTTTGTGGAGATTCTCATAATTGTGCGAGAAATATCTTATTTATATTCACTATTTGCGCATTGGCTGCTTATTGCAGTTTGGGGGGTAGAATTATGTCCAATAACAATATGATTATATTTCCAGGGTGGAAAATCTGCACGGATAGTAAATTGTGTTTTGGCACTCAAATCCTATGGCGACTGGAAACGTACCGGTGGCAATGGAGTATGGAAATTTGGCGGAAATCTAAAACCTACCACGTCTGGAAAACAATTTGTTCGTAAAAATTCAGAGCCATTCACAAATTCCTTGTCTAGGAATATGTCACTAAATGAAAAATCCTTGATTGCTCAATGCCCTGATGCTGAATCTATTAAAACGGTAGGTAAGCTTTACCTAAATTTATAGATGCTTGCTCTTTCTTTTACTTCAAATGCAAAATATTGCTCGTTTTAATACTTCGTATTTTGCTTCTGCAGCCCAGTTCTTCATTCAGTATGCTTGTGCGTTCTGTTCTATTAGATAAGAAGCCCGAAGAAGTTCCTACTGTAAGTTTCTTGGTCTTACTAGTTGAGTTATTTTACGTCATAGTTCCCCATTTCAAGGGTGGTGGGAATTTGTTCCCTCTGAAGTTGTGCAAGGTTAACTTGCTATGACATCTGTTTGTGTTGCTGATACAGGCAGCTAAAATTATCATTTAGATGACAACTAGGAGATAGATAACTATACCAATCAATTTCACTGCACTGATTTCGCTATTCTTGCAGTCCATTGTTCTAAAAGATGAATTCATTGACTTATACTATTTCAAATTAGGTATTGCTACAACCACCACTTCCATTTTGGCACTTCTAACTTCCATTCTAACTCATTGTACCTTCCTGCATGGAACAGCTTGTGGAATCCGTTCTAAATAAGGTTGTGGAGGAATTCGAGCTCCGCATTGCAAGCCAAGTGGTAGAAATGGTATGAATATTCATGTATAACGCAGTGGTTGCTGCTAAGGAGCTTCTTTTTACTTCTTAACTTTGTCTGCATCTAATGTGAAGTTTTGTACGAGTGAGAAGCATGTGAGCTTAAGTATCGATTGTTCTTTGTATTGACTGGCCATGTTATATATCCAACAGAAGAAAACAGCTCCAAAAGATTCTGCTGTTTCTCAGAGCAATAAATCTTTTTTGAAGCATACTTCTGGTGATATGAAGGTAAATGTGCTGATTTTGAAAGGCTAATTTACCACACTGCTACAGAGTGCATCATCAATGTTAGATGTGAAGATCAACTTATATTTATGGACAGTGTTTTCTTTCTCAGTTAAAGACCGAAGGCAAAAATGTCACACTGCTGAGGAAGGAGCAGTCCCTTCAGAACAACTATATTGCTGAGGAGGAATCGAAAAGAAAGTCCCTGAAATATCAAACAATATTTGATGAACAGCAAAAAGATGTCAAGGTGTGATCTAGTTGTGGTGCACCTTTCTTAATTTTCTGGACTATTCATGTATATCATTATCAATGCAATTGATGTTGATTTATTCTGTAGGAGCTGAAACAAACCCTTTCTACTACAAGATCTGGTGTACAGTTCATGCAAATGAAGTTTCATGAGGAGTTTCATAATCTTGGTAGGACTTGAGAATTATTGCTACTATTAGGTATAGTTATTTTTCTTTTTTCAATTGTAAAATGGTCGTTATCTTACTTTAGTTACACCCATTTTTAGGCCTGCATATACATGGCTTAGCTCATGCTGCTTCTGGATATCATAAAGTTCTTGAGGAAAACCGCAAACTTTACAATCAAGTCCAGGACCTTAAGGGTAAGATTAGCATTTTACTGGAAACCAAATTCTCGTGCTTGTTTAGGTAATCAGTTTGAATATTCTGACGGTCTGAACATCTACATTCTTCTATTCAATTAGGAAATATTAGGGTCTATTGTCGAGTGAGGCCCTTCTTGGGTGGACAATCAAGCTATACAAGTACTGTGGATCATATTGAAGAAGGAACCATTACTATTAATACTCCATCAAAGTATGGAAAAGGACGCAGGTCCTTCAACTTCAACAAAGTATTTGGCCCCTCTGCAACCCAAGGTTGGACCAATCCCTCGTTTTAGCAATCTACGAGTTTCTCTTTTACGCATTTTTGAAATGAAAAAAAGGAGCAATAATACCTTCTTGACAAAACAATGCATCCCAATTTTTTCCTTGTAATTTTGGCAGGAGAGGTCTTTTCAGATACCCGACCATTGATTCGATCTGTTCTTGATGGTTTCAATGTGTGTATATTTGCATATGGACAAACTGGATCAGGAAAAACTTTCACAATGGTGAGATATACTAAGATTATCTCTTTATTTATCTCAATGCATCCTCACTACACCCGGTAGATGAAGAGTGAAAATGTTGTTTTTCTTTTTTATGCCTCCAGAGCGGACCTAGGGATCTTACTGAGAAGAGTCAAGGGGTAAATTACAGGGCTTTGAGCGATTTGTTTCTCCTAGCTGAACAGAGGAAGGACACTTTCAGATATGATGTTTCTGTTCAGATGATTGAGATTTATAACGAGCAAGTTAGGGATCTCCTAGTTACGGACGGTGTTAACAAAAGATATCCTTTATCTTTCTTTTGGTTTTACTCCATTCATAATTATAGTATTTAAAGCTGCCTATTCAAATATATGCGTCTTTATAAAAGAATGTGATCAATGACTTTTTCATTAAAGTTTAAAACTTCAGTACATTTTTAAAAATGTTCCATCCCCACATTGTTAAAGATTTCCTTAATCCATCAACACATTAGAAATTCGCAACAGTGCTCAAACAGGACTTAATGTGCCCGATGCAAGCCTTGTTCATGTGACGTCAACACACGATGTTCTTGATCTGATGAACCTAGGACATAGGAATCGTGCAGTTGGTGCAACTGCCCTTAATGACCGTAGTAGTCGCTCTCATAGGTATTAATGCTATATTGTTATGGATGTAAGCATGTCCTTTTGCAATCTCTTCTGATAATGCTTACATTCCTTCTTTGTCAATCTGTAGTTGCTTGACTGTCCATGTCCAAGGAAGAGACTTGACATCAGGAGCTATTCTTCGGGGTTGTATGCATTTGGTGGATCTGGCAGGAAGTGAGAGGGTGGACAAATCTGAAGTTACAGGAGACAGATTAAAAGAAGCACAACATATTAACAAGTCTCTCTCTGCCTTGGGCGATGTGATAGCTTCCCTTGCCCAGAAGAGTGCACATGTTCCATATAGAAATAGCAAACTCACACAGTTACTCCAAGACTCACTAGGTAAGGGCATCCATTACTAATGGATGGAGAAAACTATAAGGATGGTCGTTCCTCTTTGTCTTCTTCCATTATTTTAGCTGTGGGTCGTAATAGTTGATTCAATTCTAGGTGGTCAAGCCAAGACATTGATGTTTGTTCACATAAGCCCTGAGCTGGATGCAGTTGGAGAAACAATTAGTACACTTAAATTTGCGGAGCGGGTTGCCACTGTTGAACTTGGTGCTGCACGAGTAAACAAAGATACCTCAGATGTTAAAGAGCTCAAAGAACAGGTTCTTGCATTCTCTCCCTATACTTGTATAGTTTTTTATATTCTTCTAAGTGAAATTTGCCGGTCACTGTGTCATATGAATTAACTAACAAAAGAAAACTTTTTTCTTTTTTTTTCCCCTTATGTTAGATTGCGTCTCTTAAGGCGGCCTTAGCAAGGAAAGAAGGTGAACCAGAGACAATGCAGCATAAAGTATCTGGTAGTCCATGTGGCACACTATCATCACCTTTTCAATCTACCCCACAGAGTGGAGATATGTTCACTGATTCTCATGGCCACAGGAAACCTATGGGGGATGTAGGCAACATCGAGGTAAATGCAGTGCAATCAGTGGGATACTATTCAAAAACTTCATTTTATTAGCAATTGTATGTTATAGTTGAGTTTTACCTGTTTAGTATATATTTGATGACTAAAGTGATTCTGCATATAGCATTACCTCCTTGTAGTTGGTTTGGTTTACTACAGTCGTACTATATTCAGATTTTGTGATACTTGAAGTCTTGGTATTGCTTCTATATTACCTCATGCTCTCTGTCCCAAATTAAGAGTCCACCTTTCTTTTTGGGACATCCAAATTAGGAGTTATGTTTCTAGAATCAGTGTTCCAAATCTATACTGAGAGCTAAATAAGTTTTGTTCTTGATCACTGATTACATTAAAATTAGCGTACTATTTGAGTAGTGCGAAAGCCATATAGGGGCTCGTAATTTGTGACGAAGGGAGTATATTTGGTGTGTAGCCAAGATTCATGCCATTTCATGGTTCTGATTATTGGCTGCAACAATTGTACATTGACCCTTTTCCCTCCCTTTAGTTGCGGTACTTTGACCACCACGGATTGTGGTTTTATGGTTCTTGTTTGTTGATTAACATGCATCTTATTAAACCAAATGGCCTAATACATGTATCTGGAATATAGTATGGTTGGTTCACTATATTTGAGTCAACAAGTGCTGCATCAGATTAGGCAGATTGATGATCTGAGTAAGGCCCAGGCTAGTTTTGAAGTTGAAAAATCTTATCCATATTTTCCATGATTATTAAGATTTCAGCATGTAACATTTATGAAACATACTTTTTAACACTTGAAAGTGTATATATAGGTCCGGAACAACTCTGCATCAAGGCAAAAGAGGCAGAGCTTTGATCTCGATGAGCTATTAGGAAATTCACCTCCCTGGCCTCCAGTGAGCAGTCCTGGTCAAACTTATGGGGAGGATGATAAAGACACGGGCTCGGGCGAGTGGGTCGATAAGGTCATGGTGAACAGGCAAGATGCTTTGCGTCGAGCCGAAAACTCCTTAGGATGCTGGGAAACAGACAACGGGCACATGTCTGATGTCTTTTACCAAAAGTATCTCTCAGACTCTTCAAAATTGTACCAGGAACAATCTTACAACCTATTGGCAGTAGGCAATAACCAGTTTGAGGTTGCTACTACCGATGATTTGGATGAGCTTGATGCTGCCACCAGCGACTCATCCGAGCCTGACTTGCTTTGGCAATTCAATCATTCCAAACTTACCAGCTTGGGGAACGGGATCGGATCAAAAACTCAGAAAACTACTCCAAAGCAGGCAAACGGCCCTGAATTAAGGTAATGCTAGTGAGATGAGAATTGTCATTTTACGCTCAATGTCTTACTGGGTTTGGGTCACTAACCGGTCGGTCCACTACAAACTATTATACTAGATCAAAACCCGGCGATACACAACACAAATCTGTTACATAACTGATACACGCTTTAAAACAAAACATCAAATCAATGCGGCATAGACCTAATAGAAAAGACTTTTTGAAGGTTGGGTATGGGTTGGACAATCTTTGACACAACATGAATACGAACAATGACACAACACGGCACATTATGTTGCCAGGTTTACCCAAAAATAATCTTCTTCTTTTAAATCTAATTAGTTGTTATGGACTTATTGCAGCAGGGGAATAATTTCTAAAGTAGGCCCCTCACCATCAAGAAAAATGAAAAATGGGGTGGACCACGCACCCCAAAGGCGTGGGAGGCCGTTAGTCCCTGCTGAAATGAAACGGAAAGCTGGGAGTAGAAAGTAAGCAAGGTCGTAGTGGGGTGTTGAAAATGAGTTATTTTTTTTATTCATATTCAAGAGTGAGAGAGGTTTTATATTATATATAGTTTTTTTTCTTCCTTTTTTCTTTGTGTTTTTTTTTTTCTCTTTTTCTCTTTTTGTTAACTTACAATGATATATGTGCAGCAATAATTCCAGTTGCTTGTATTTGTTTATTTGAGCCTTGAGGAAGTGTTCCAAAACTTTGGATCCCATAATCAGTATTTCAGTGCCATCCTAGTGTTTCTAGTGTTCACGAATAGCAAGTATATATGAGTAGTAGTAGAGTAACACTTGCAATTATTCCACATCTTTGATGAAAAGCTATAGTGGGTTTTGGTGGATACATGTTTATTTTCATCTCTACTTTCAAGAGCAGATTCAGGAATTTTTTTTTTTTTTTTTTGAAAGGTAGGCTAACATAGATTATTAAATTGGACTAAGCTAGAACAGAAAACTTTACCTATTACATCACTGGAAAAAAAAATAGATTGAGCATGGTATAGTCCTCTCTGCAACTGATTCAAACTTAAAATCTGTTAATACATAATTGTTATTTAACTTTTCTAATGGTGCCATCCATCTTGATACTCTCCGGTGCTTCTATCAAAACAATTTCTAAATTTATTGAGTTTCTTTTTGTATTATTTCTTTCGTTAATGTGGATGAAAGTATTTAGTGCTTTAGAAAGTAGTCAATTGAAATTCTTTTGTTATTACATTAGCACTTTTGTTATTTTTTTTTAAACGTGTTATTACATTGGCTTTAACAATGCCAATTCAAACAGGAAGATTAAACCATTGTTGTGTTTGTGATTTATGTATGGTGTTATTTTACGTATAGCTCGATCTTTTTAGATATTTCCCAAATATTGTATTTAAATAAATATTTGCCTGAGAGTCTGGGTCCACCGAAATGATATTTTAAAAACAAATATTAATTTAAAAATATAATTTATTTTTTAATTATGAAATTTAGTATATTAATTATATGTCGAATCAAAAAAATTGAGTTATTAATTTGAGGCGAATGAAGTATAATTTTGCACAATATATTAGTGTCGGTTTTATAATATAAAGTCAAAGGCATCAAAAGTTATTATAATACTAGAATATGGCGTTCCAATTCCGGTCCTAACATAATTTTTTGATCCTAAAGTCGTAAACAGCAAATGTATGACATGCAGAAGACTTTTTAATACAAGGCTGCGGCAGACTTGGTAACTTTGTATGCTATGAATTTGCACAACATACATATGACGTCTTAATTTAATAAAATATAATTGCATTGACCCATATCAAATTTTGTTTCAATGCCCTGTATTGGATACGGTTGTGGACCCATCTTAAGACCTTACCTGCTAGTTAAAAATATTAAGTAATAATGCTAACAATTTTGAATTCCATTAACAACATCTTCAATCTCGAGTTTTAAGTCATATTTATTGTACTAGTTGTTGATTCATCACTTATACATAAAAAAAATAAAATTATCCATCCTTATTGTGACGGTTGTAGAGACATCAAAAAGTTGTGACGTAGGATGACTAAGTTACTCTTATCATCTTATGTGAAAGTGGGGTATTGAGAACATAAAATAACCTTGAATTTGTTACAACTAATAGCAAAACACCGATAAATTCGTCATGAGTTTTAAACTCTAGATCGATCTCCTTGTTATGAGAATATGCCATTAGATTAGTAAACATGTCACTACTAACAACGCAAAGGACCAATAACTTCATCCATGAGTCTCAAACTTTAAACCTCCTTATTACGAAAATATACAATTAAACTACTCAACGTGCCACTACTAATAATAAAAAGAATAACCTTATCAATAAAGATCATCAAGACTTTCTTATTACAAGAATATACCACCAAACTACAATACTAATCCCAAACAAACACATACACACGTAACATAATTCCTCCCACGAGATAATGTTCCTTGACTTTTATTTTGATTACTTACCCGATCGTAGTTCACCAATTAAGTTCAGCTTGATTACGCAAAATAATTTAACTGCGATTCTCTTCTCTTCTCGCCTTTTTTTTCTCCAAAAGCTTTACTCAAAAGACTCGAGCTGAAATTTTATTAAAAACTTGTGATGAGTTATACAAATGAAGGTAGCTCTCTCTCTCTCACACTCCCAATCAAACTATCTTTTGGAATTCTAAAACTACTCTTAATGGGTTTTCAGTTTGCATCACCACGCCCTCGAACTGTTTTGTATCATCAACTCACCATTCCTTAAAGGATTAATCAACTGACCCATCAAACTGTCACTGACCGGGTTCAAACTCTACCCACTTTATATGAAGAATTGACAATCATACCATCTGAGTTAGCTAGAGCTGATTGAGAATTATAAATTCAAAGTGGCTATCTTTAATTAAGTCTATTTTCCAAATTCATGCAACAGTACTTACTGTTATGGGCTATCCACAATGAACTAGTCAATGCTGTCTACCTACACATTGATCAAAGGGGCCATTCTATAATGGAGGCTGCGCAAGCTAAAAGATAATGAAACTATAGCATATTAGACAAATTCTTTCGAGCTATAAATAGCCGAGAATTCCCATTTCATTTCCACCACCTCATAATCTTTACCAAAAAAAGAAATTTGCTTGTATTGCCCAATTCCTTATTTAGGCCATTCGATCATAATACCATGGGTGTCATCAAAATTTCCGAAATTCTAACAACTCCAGTTGCCCCCTCGAGGATTTTCAAAGCCTTGGTCCTTGACTCTCACAACCTCATCCCCAAGCTTGCCCCAAAAAATGTCAAAAGCATTGAGTTTATTCATGGAGATGGTGGTGTTGGAAGCATTAAACAAACCAACTTCACTGAAGGTACGCATGTACTTTATTGCTTGCATCAGTTACAACGATAACGTCAAATGATACATCCAAATTAATTTCTACTAATATATATATATATATATATATATGATACAACGTTGCTTTTATGACTATAATTATCTAGGTTCTTAATTAGATTTGTGCTGGTGTTTGCAGGAAGTATGTACAAGTACTTGAAGCACAGGATTGATGCGCTTGATGTAGAGAATTATATGTGCAAGTATACATTGATAGAAGGGAATGTATTGGGGGAAGGACGCACTCGACTCAATATCTTACGAGATAAAGTTTGATAAGGAAGGGGAAGGAGCAGTTTGCAAACATCAGGAGCGAGTACCATCCCAAGTGCAATGTTGTGATCACAGAAGATGAAATAAAGGAAGGGAAGGACAAGGCCATGGGAATGTTCAAGCTTGTTGAAGATTACCTCTTGTATACCCAAACGTATTCTTAAACCAAAACCACAACTTTAAACCAAGCTTAATTGCTTCTTGTCTACTTTTGTCACTATACTCTTTTTTTTTTATTTTTATTTTTCAGTATAATTCCTTGTCATATTATATGGTGTGATTTTAAAAACGGTTTCTTTTTCTTCCTTTCTTTATTTTATTTTATTTTTTATTTTTGGAAGAATTGCCTTTGGCTTGATATGAATAAAGATTGTACATGTAACGTACTGGCATTTCCTTTGAGATCTTTTCTTTTCTTTTTCATTTTTTTTTTTAATTATGTGAATTCTCCCAAGTTGCAGTAATGAATATTGAAGCAATAATGATCCATTTGCAAGGGCGAGAGAAGATGCAAGAAGCAACACGCAGCTGCCATATCATCATAAGAAAAATTTATTCAGTTGATGAAAAAAACACATTTATATATTAATTCCAGCAAAATATTCACTAAACACCTTCAGTAACACTCATCACGTCAGACTTTAAAACACTCTTGTTGCAATCCCCCACTAAACAAATTCAGAAATGGCAAAAGAAAACGAACAGATCGAATTAGAACAAATGAAGATTGACTATTGAGTGTTTTTTATTACTGCACTACCAAAAATTTTATTACGCGTGAATGAAGAAAATAAGGCTGTACACAAGCATTGACCGCAAAAGAACACCAAATTAACTTGGAGGAGTCAATTCCATTCCGTGGCAAGAATTGGAAGAGAATGAACAGCATTCAACGAGAGCATGAGATTTGAAGATACTAAACCTGCATCTTATTCGAAGAGAATTTGATGCAAGTGGAAACCGAAGATCGATTAATTCTAACTCGATCCCATTAATTGTAATTAAAGATTCAACGAAACAAATAAAGCAACAACGTAACTGTGGTACTTAATTAGTATATAAGAAACTAGTCATTGGAAGCAGGTATAGAATTAAGGAGATGACAATGTTGATGGTAGTGGTCATGCATGTGGTGGTGATGGTGTCGGGGTGGCAATAATGTTGGCCCGCCCCATTACAACTTGTCTATCCTATGTATTAATTAAGCATGACCAAAATTAATGTAGTTTACACCTCAGATGTTAAGTTAATAGCATCTCCAAAGAACTCTCTATTGCACAATTTTTTTTTTATAATAGCTAACATTTACGCAAAAAATCAAATCTAACAGTATAGCTAAAGTAGAGAGCCTCATTGATTTAGCTCTCTAATTAATATTTTGCATTAAAAAATAACATATTAAACACTCACTTTTTCGTATATTTATTAATAACCAATTAAATTGCGACACGTGTTATAATAATAAGATAAATAGCATTGTTGGAATCTCCCACTCTCTACTTCAAAAGATGCTTTTTATTTTAAAAAAAAATGTTCTCTAAAATAGAGAGCATTGTTGGAGATGTAAATGATTAATTAACTTACAGGTATCTAGCTAGGTTGGTCTTGGTACGTACGTTCTTAATCAAATAAGATGAATTTTGCCTACTAATTTCTGAGAAATGAATGCACTTCAATTAATTCAGTTACGGTGTCTAAAATAATTAATCGGTTATGAATAAAACAGTAACTTCAAGGAAAAAAAACAACCATCATGTTCGTCAATTAATCATAAACTTCACTTATGATATATATATATATGTGTGTTAAGGTTTTCAATGTTGTTACCGCTTATTTTTACCCATGGATGGTTATTCTAATATTAAACCGTTGGATGAAAAATTTAATGGTTGAGAATCAAATGAGGTAGTTGGCTAACATAATTAATGCACATTGAAGAAATACAAACCATTAAGTGCCAGGTTTAAGTGGGTAACTTGTTGTTACCTGATGTATTGCTTTTTTTATTTTTATTTCACATTTAATTTTAAGGAATCTTAAATTAGAGATTCTATTCCATGTTTTGCTAATTCCAATCCGAGATATCCTATTCTTTAACCCTTGTAAAAATATGATCTCATATATTATTGGCCATAAAACACCCACATTGATTATTGAACCAAAGTAAATTTAATTATTTAATACTACACTAGTCACGAAGTTTGTATTATTCACCACCGTAGATCTGATATATAGTATCTTCTTCTACTTACAACTCTTGATGAGCTGTTTCACAAAGGACCACAAACTAAAGTTATATTGGATATTGGTTTATTCGATCCATGAATAGTTTTTAAAGAAATGAGTTTAGTGATCAGGTTAAGGAGGTGGTAGGTGGAAAAAGAATGGGAATACGCTGGAGAGAGAATTAAAAAACATAAATATGAAGAACGAATTAAGTTTGATAAAAATTTGATGGTGAATAAAGAAGGTTTATCAAGAGAGAGAGAAACTCTTCTGATGATAACTGTTACGGGATGATGACGAGTTTCTTTATGTCTCGAAAGAACTCAAGTCATCGAATGACGATAGTATTAAAATAATAACTCAATTAAGTTCGTAGTAGTATTTGTACGACGCCAGTGAATATTTGTTTGTTTAAAGATTTCAACTTAAAAATACGTTCAGGCAATGGAAAGAGAATTGTTGGAGTAATATTCTCCAAATCTGTTAAAGCAAGAGTGAGTTATATTAACTCTTCATATAATATATTGTTTGAATTACACTATTTATTTTTCTTGTTTTGTATCAGCCAATTGATCGTTGCGAGTGGTGATCATAGCCTTTTGCGTTCTGATTTTTCGATATCTCGGGGTCCCAATGAGGAAATAGAATCTGAGGTTTTTCTTCTTCTTATTGTTATATTTTTTATTTTTAAAGTAAAATAAGACAAGTACTGTTTCATTCACGTAGTGGTCGTATTGACTTTTTTTATTTATGAAATAGATTATTACTATGGTTTCCAAAATATTGTCCGAAGATGAGAGATCCAGAACTAGCCAAAAGGCAAGAAAGTGGTATTATCCTGCGAGATTAATAGTGAGTATGCCGTTGATTGAATCACTTACTTAAAAAACTTAGTTATTTTATGGTTATTAATTTATACTTTTTGCAGAAGGATCATCTGCCACATCGTGATCTAAACACTACACAAAGTTTGGGGGGAACAATGAATTACTAATAAGACGTTTATGGGATGCATGAACAAGTGCGAGGAGGCAAGTATATATTATCTCTTTCGTAATTTTTTTTTACGTTCTATATCTAACTAATTGGTAATGTTTTTTACATTAGGTATTCATTCCAATTTTAATTTCAAGACACTACATTCTTGCACGAGTGTTGTTGAAAGACAAAAGTTGTTGGAAGTTTGGGACTCCTCTATCGGATGCGACACAACCTATTCTTTATTCTGCAAGAATTAAAGGATATTGTAAGTTTAAAAATTACGGGATCTCTATTCCATTGATTGTTTTTCAAAATGTTCATAAAATGTCATTTTTTTTTCCTGTATTGTTCCTAATATATTCCAGCAGCTACGTAATTTGGACTTGGGACTTGAGAGGGAGAGATTAGAAAGAAGCCTTTGGAATTTTCTAGTTTTTCTAGTTTTCGCAGTGCATCATTCGTTCCGAGGAACCTAACGGGTTTGATTGCGGCATGTTTGTTATTTTGTTTATGCAATCTGGATGTAAAGTCGATTCTCGATCCTTTGTGGTAAGATATTTCTATTTGTTTAGCGTTACTAATTAATTCAATCGTTGTTTCCTTTATTTAATTGTTTTGTAATTATTTTGTAGTTCGACTCAAATGAAGATCGGTGTAGACTAGCATGTTGGTTGGCGAATTCTAACTACAACAAGCACAGAGATATATTGATGAACGATGTTCGAGAATTTTATTTGAAAATGAACATGTAAACTGTTTTGAATTTTTTTTGTAAGAAAAAATGAAAAGTTATTATTATGATGCACGGTGCTCAATTTGCATGCCAATGGATTTGATTAATGAAGAGTTATTATTATTTTTTACAATGATGATGCACGGTAATCAATATGCATGCCAATAGTTATGATTAAATATTTGTATTCCTCCTCTCTCTAAACACGGTTGGAGAGTAAATTTGGTGTGTATGCTTCAAGTACTTTAATTAAGTTTCTCTGTCCATACAATCTCAGTTGGAAGTCCAAATGTTAACATGTATTGGAAAAAAGGAAAAAATATAATATGTTTAATTTGTCATTGAACTCGGGAAGAAATATTAAAATATTAATTAGTAGTAATATTCATTACAAAGCAAAAACAAAAGTACTACGATAACATTAGAAAGCAAAAAGAAAACTACTACGTTAACATCAGAAAGCAAAAACAACACTACTACGTTAACATTAAGGAAACCAACCCAATTCGTAATAAAAAAAAAGTTCAAATTCTCCTCCTCTTCTCATTATTCTCTCTCTCCGCCGCTTCTTCCATCTCGAGGTTTGCCTTCCTCAGTTCCTCCAGTATCTCTTTCATCCTCCTATAGGCCTCTTCAAATTTTTTTGATTCAGCCTCCCACTCTTTTGTCAATCGTTCAGCATAAATCAAATTGTCGATGCACATCTTAGTGAAGTTTAACGATGATATTGGAGGGCTCGACGTCGATGGAGATTCTGGTGGGCTCGACGTCGATGGAGATTTTGGAGGAGTTGACATGTTGAAACAGAAAATTGAAAGTTGATAAGATATTTGATGGTTGGTTTGATTTGATTTGTGAATGGCAGTCATGTTTATATACTAGTCTCTTGGAATATGAAGGGTTGTCAGTTTGGAAACCCCAACAGGTGCGTGCATTCCAACAGTTATTATTACGTGTGCACCTACAATAAAAGAGATGGACGGTTCAATAATCAATAGTTATCTCACCGAATGATGCGTGATCCTTCGGCACAATATTGCTTTAATATATTTACATTTGCAAAAACAACAGTAATAGTTCAGAAATACATTGAACTTAATGGAGCATTCGAACTGACATTAAACATTGGAACTTATGATTACACTTTGGGTTTAATGGACTTTTTAACTAATGTAGTTTTTTTATAAAATGTTTGCGGTTCCTGCGCGTGGCTCCTTCGACAAACCCATATATATCTCACCGAATAATGCGTGTTCCTTCGGCACAATATTGATTGTATATTTACATTTGCAAAGACAACGGTAACCCTAATACGATTAACTTAATGAAGAATTTGAACTGACATTAAATATTAATATGAATTTCAGATTTTACAATATATCTAAAAATAATGCTTAGTCAAAACAAGCTTAGAACTACCATAGGATTGAGGTAATAATCAGACATCGTCCGAAGGCTTCAATAACTCTCTGAGCTTTTTCTCCAGGCTTTCGGTTGCAACGTTGATAATCATAATGTTGGACACGCTAGCATTGAGAAGGGCTTTCCTTTTGGCATATCTCTCCAAATTTTGTAGCAGCTTGTGCAGCAGTTGGGTCAACTCCGCATTCTGGTAATCCGTCAGTACTTGTCCATCTTGGTTATGATTTAACTCTTTAGGACAAGAGACATCAGGCTTCATCTTTTTCGTGGGGGATTGAACCTCATCCTCTTGGCGAGTGTTGACCTTCGTCAGGGTAGATTGTACCTCATCTTGATGGAGATTCTTAATCTTTTTCAGGGGGGATTGAACCTGTTCCTCCTCTTCGTACTGAATATACCATTCTTCTGCCTCGTTAAAATCATTTGTGATCTTTGGTAGCTCTTCAGAATCAGACAGTATAATCAAGGACATGTTGAGTATTAAGAGAAGTATTACTGAAAATGCAGTGATGCTTTGGTTACGTTGTACGCGTGCATATATTTATTTATTTATATTAAAACGTGCACAATACTAATAGCAAAAAAAAAAATAAAAAATTTGTCATTTACTGCGCATGCCTTCTGAAAATCATGAAACTTGGCTACGCACAATTCGTTATCTATTTTTAGTTTTCCAATGGCCATTGATTGTTAGGCAAGTAATTTGCTGTTTTCCAATGCTCATTTATTTAAAATTTAAAAACTTAAAAATTAGGAGGGAAAGTGGGCATTACAAAACTTAAAACCTAAACAAGTACTCCACCATTCAGTCATCAGTAATCATATTGCTTTATAAGAAAGTAATATTGCATCATCATAATTTGTGAATGGAACATTCAGTTAGTTCTGCATCTACATTCAATCTTCTAAACCAAAATGAGGGAGCCATTAACTTATGTGAAGATGATGATGATTTTCTAAGCAACAGCAGAGTGTTGACGCATATTGCTGAAACCGAAAAGGCAAAAGAACAGATTTCAGAAGATAAATCTTCTAACATGGAAGCTGAAGGTGAAAATGAAGATGGTGAAGATCAACCTCAAAAAGATAAGCAACAGTTATTAGAATGGACAGATCCAGATGTTACGGTGTGGGAAGAATTAATGACGTATTTGTGCATTGATAAAGCACCGGAAGACATACAAGATGATGACTTAGTCGATAAAGAGTTCGTTACAATGGAACAAGCTGAAACATTCTACCATATGTACTCAAAAATAATGGGGTTTAGCATTCGTAAGAAAATTAAAAGGAGAAACTCAGTAGGTGAGTGTATAATTAGAAGTTGGGTGTGTTCAAATGAAGGATATAGAGAGAATAAATATCAATATCTTGAACGTAGGACTAGGGAGCCAAGAAATATAACTAGGACAGGTTGCAGGGCTTCATTTAGAATAAACAGAAATAAAGAAGATGGCACATGGTTTGTTAAATGTCTTAGGACACATCACAACCATTCCTTAGCCTTATCCCACCAAAAACCATTTCTTAGATCCAGCCGAAAATTAAATGAAGCAGATAGGGAACAAGCAATGTTGATGAAAAGGTCTGGAATAAGGACTTGCCACATTTGGCAATATATGGTAGAACAACACGGAGGTTGGCAGAAGGTAGGGTGTATCAAACCTGACTTGTATAGGGGGTGAGGCAAAAATATGGTGCTTGGAGTGATTGTGATACATCTACGGCAATGGGTTATTTAGAATCAAAAAAGGGACCAGATCCTGAATTCTTCTACAAGCATGCCACTGACGAGGAAGGGAGGTTGACAAATTTGTTTTGGGCGGATGGAGCGTGTAAAGTCGACTATCAGTTATTTGGTGACTGTTTATCTTTCGATTCCACATATAAAACTAACAGGTACGAGTTCCAAGCTCATGCCAAATTATTTACATTCATAATAAAATCCACACGTTTTTCTTAATTTGTAATTTTTTTGTAGGTATGAAAACCATTGGTAGTTCTATTGGGGTCAAACAATCACGATAGAACCTGTGTATTTGGTTTTGCTTTACTACAAAACGAGTTGGCTGAAACGTATACATGGATACTAGAGACATTTTTAGAATGTATGGATGGAAAGCAACCTGATACAGTTTTAACTGATGGTTGTCGATCCATGAACAAGGCACTAGAAGAGACCATGCCAGGTGTTGTGCATCGTATATGCTCATGGCACATAATAAAAAACTCGATACAACATATACATAAAGCTGGATTCTGCGAAGATTTCAAGAGATTAATATTCAGGTAAATAATTGTTACTCCGAACGATCAATATATTTACACTTTTTTTTTTTCATTCTGTCTTCTCAACAGGTACTACTCAGATAATCAGTGGGAGAAGAGTGGAACAAAATGAAGGCCAAACACGAATTACTTGAGAATGATTGGTTGGAGGCACAGTACATGACTAGGCATATGTGGGCAGATTCTTTTCTTCGTGGTCATTATTTTGGTGGGAGTAGAGCAACCGGCAGGTGTGAGTCTATGAATGCTTTTCTCAAAAAGGATTTAGAAGAGGATATACCATTGTGGATGTTTCTTAGACATTGCGACAATGGTTTAGCTGCTTTACGTTACCATGATATGAGAGAAGACTTTAGAACAAACATGACAGAAGCTGTCCTTGATCGGACCAACATGGAGTTGCTTGAGGAACAGGCCTGTTCAATTTTCACTAGAGAGATATTTCATCGGGTGAGGGCTCAGATTCTACGTGCTGATAAATACATTGTTTTAGAACGGACAGAATTACCTAACTACGATGTTTGCGTAGTGACAAAGTACATGCGCAATGATTCAAAGCGTAAGGTTCTTTACTCTCATGATGGGGATGACGTCAGATGTGAGTGCTATTGGTATGAAACTAAAGGAATACCATGTAGACATATTTTTTCAGTCATGAAGCATTTGAACAAGGCTGACTTCCCAGAATATTTAGTAAAGAGGAGGTGGTTAAGGGATGCAAAAATCATTGATCCGTCATCAGTAGGTTCGGAGAGAAAATGCCCTCATCCGGATGTCGTAGAGAACACCAGGTATGGTGGCATTAGCACGCAGAGTAATTTGGTCGCATTCTACGCTACCAAATCAAGCAAAGCATTCAATATGGCAATGAAGGCTATGACTGGGTTAGTAGTTGAGTTGCAAAAAATGGCGAAAGAAAAAGGAGATGATCCTATATCAAGGGACCAAAACTCTGCCACATTGGGTATTAAAGACCCAGCAATTGTTCCAACCAAAGGCAGACCTACTCAATCATCTCAACGTGGAAAAAGGAAAAGTACAACGACTATTAAGCCAAGATATTGCAAGAGATGTCATGGAACAGGCCACGATTCAAGAAATTGCCCAACCAATGGAGGAGGGACGAAGTCAAACAAAAATTAATAATATTTTTTTTTCGTCTTAATTTAGCGCCTTCTTTTTTTCGTAGACATGTTAATGCATCTATGTATATTACATTTTGAGAAAGCATTATTTTGTTTATATATCTACATTACATTTTTATTGCACAATATTACTTCGTCATTTCTTCATTTTTTTTCAAATTAAAATTAAACCCATAGTGTAATCTTAAGTTCCAATGCTAAAGTCCCAGTTATTTATGAACTATTATTATTTAGGGTAACCGTTGTTTTTGCAAATGTATATAAAAAAGACTCTAATTGCCGAAGGATCATCCATCCTTCGATGGGAAACTAATTGTTTGCCGAAGGATCCACCCGCAGGAACAAGAGACATTTTATAAAATATTTACATTAGTTAAAAAAGCCATAAAACCCGTAGTGTAATCTTTTAAGTTCGAATGCTTAAAGTCAGTTCGAATCTCCATTAAGTTCCAGTCATTTCTTAACTATTATTTAATAGGTTACCGTTGTTTTTGCAAATGTATATAAAAAAGACTTTACTTGCCGAAGGAGCACCCATCATTCGGTGGGATAACTATGGGTTTGCCAAAGGACCCACCCGCAGGAACAACAGACATTAATAAAATAGTTACTTTAGTTAAAAAAGCCATTAAACCCGTAGTGTAATCTTTTAAGTTCGAATGCTTAAAGTCAGTTCGAATCTCCATTAAGTTCCAGTCATTTCTTAACTATTATTTAATAGGTTACCGTTGTTTTTGCAAATGTATATAAAAAAGACTCTACTTGCCGAAGGAGCACCCATCATTCGGTGGGATAACTATGGGTTTGCCGAAGGATCAACCCTAAGGAATATATATGTTTTATAAAATATTTACATTCGTTAAAAATGCCATTAAACCCATAGTGTACTCTTCAGTTCTAAAAAATGCCATTAAACCCATAGTTAAAAATGCCATTAAACCCATAGTTAAAAATGCCATTAAGCCATTACACCCAAAAAACTTCACAACCCTACCAAAAAAAAAAAAAATAAAAAAAAATGACTTCCCTCTTATGAAGCATTCATCAACACCTATTCCTCGTTCTTCCAACCCCTTGCCATCAGAGAAGATCATCGAGACGGCCCTTCAGATCCCTGTGGAATCTTATTTTCTTCTTTGTCCCTGCTGCATGGGATGATAAAGTTTTTAACCCGTTGAGGCGCTTGCGGTTGCCAGTTGCGTAGCAAACTGGGCAGTGCACCATGCCCTTTTGATGGTCATCAACTGTCTCCATAAAGATAGTAATCATTGCCTTTATCCGTCGCTTCTCATCGCTTTCTTCATCGCTTGCTTCATCGGTGTCTCCGTCCGGTTCCTCTATAGCCGTTGGATCATACGGCTCTGCTAGGTTCTCGGGCCAATATCATTAAGAATATCTTTTGCTGCAGTTTGTGGTGGGGGGGGGATTTGTAGTAAGTTGGAGGATTTTGGACGTCAGCCTTCATTTTTGGATGATCTCCTGAGAAAGCATCTGTTTGATCAAACTTGGCCTTTTTGATTGGTGAAGCCATTGGAAACAGGTTTTTCGTATCAGAGGTATATGTGTTGCAAATAATTTTATTGCTTGTAGAATCTATTTAAATACAATAGGAAAGACTAGTAATTTAATGATGTACGTAATGTGGAAGGCTATACTTTAATGCGCAGGGATTTATATTGGGACTTTAAAGTCCCCATCAACCGTTCCCGATGATTTTTATGGGTTTTCGAACCGTTTCCATTGTGTGGCTAATCGAAAGCAACGATTTAAGTTAGTAATATCTGATTGGGCATGTAAACCTATTGCATACTGCAACTAATTAATACTGTTGGAACTCACAAGTTTACATTTATTACTATTTTAAAATTAGGGTAATTTTATTTCTATCCACCAATTAATAATCCTTCAAATATATTTATTTTAAAAGATAGTTTCCTAACTAGAATATACTTCCTTTAAATATATTTACTTTTAAAAGTAGTTTCCTAATTAGAATATATTTTCCTTAATTTGTTAAAATTGTATTGATACAAGTACTTTACATTCATTATTTATCAAAAACATACAATATTACAAAACTGGGCGGAATTAATTTATAGCATTACATCTAGTGGATTTTTTAAAATGAAATCATTAATAAATAATATTTATAAAATTGAATCAATAATATATTTTTTTTCAGTTTATCCACAATCGTGGATTAATTTAATAGGCTACGTGGATTAACTTAATAACGCGGATTAACTTCGAGATATGGTGGACAGAAATAAAATCACCCTAAAATTATTGTGTAAAACGATGTTCAGTGGGTTGAAAAGCATTTCCTATAAGTTCATGGTTGGGAAACATTTGTTTTTTGTTTTTTAAAACAATTTCGGACAAAATGGCTGCAGGCTACTGAATTAGATGTTCACCCTCCTTAACCAGAGATTCTCGAAACTACTGATAATTTTCATTAATAATTAAAAAACAAGTAATACATAGCGGACCATTAAAAAAAAGAAAAAAACATTTATTTTTTCCTACTATTCTCCCACATGAGTTCCAATGCATCCATCTCGTCTGTTCTCTTCCGCCTCTTCTGAATCAGCCCATCTATTTTCAATAAGACATCGTTCATTTTTTTATCGAACTCGTCACGTTCTTCGTCTGAAGCATTCGGGTTCTCTTTCTCAGTTAGCTCTCGAAGTTTTTTGTTTTCGGAAGCCCATTCATCCGAAAGTCCATCGAGAAATTTTATATACTGGGCACGCTTGACATGAATATCCGAAGGAGTGACTGGACTTGTTGACATGATCGCTATCTTAGGGGAGAGAGAAAGTGAAAGTAGAGAAAAGAAGGAAGTTTGTGGGTTGTTTGAATTGTGAATGGTAGTCGGAATTATATACTAGGGCCATCATTATATACTAGGGTGTCACTCTGGAAACCGAAGAGATGCACGATAACCAAGAGGAGATCAGTAAATTAATTAAATTAATTCTGCCTGTGTAACCGTCATACGGGCTTCCTGTAACGTTACTTCATCCGCGTAGGTTATCATTGCCTTTCAATTTACCTATCAACGACTTCTAATTTAATGATGGCTTTGTCTGTGCCTATAGCACAATAATTTTTTATTAACATCAATTTTATAATTTTTGGTTTCAAATTCCATATGATCATGAGAAAAATAAATTCTAGATATGATAAATATTTACAAATCTTAAAAACAAAATATTAGTTTTTACACTTTAAATTTAAGAAAAGTTTAAAAATAAAATATTGAATCAATATAAATAAGGAGTTGGATATTAACACTCGAATTAGTAAAATATTCACATGCACAGTACTTAATCACTTCTACGGGTGTCCACTCTTTGGTTAAAATTAATTTCTTTTTCATTTGTTCATTTGATTGAAATAGATTAAAAAAATAATAATAATAATGGACACGTGCCGTTTTGTTATTGGGACCCCATGACCCATCCAATTTTGCCACCACCATTTTTTTTCCGGTGGGTCCCAATATATCAATATCTTATTTAAAAAAAAAAATAGAAAGGCAGATATGCGCAATGATTTTGAATCTTTGCATTAAATGCAAAGACTGCAATGGGGCGCGTGAGCACCCAGTCTGTCTTCTTTGAGACGACTAGCTTTTTTTTATGTGATTATGTCAGGTTGTGGGCCCGTTGTAATTGGGCGCGTGAGCACCCAACCTTTATTTGTTTCCTTTTTTAGTGCATATCCAATGGTAGTGTAAATTTTAAAATGAATAAGATTTTAACACATGTTGAATATCAATCCTAGCATTTTTTTTTTGTAAAATTTTTTAAAATTTTTACAACTGAAGTTATATTATTTTTCTACTAGAGTCTCAAATTACGTAAATCACGTGAAAATAACATACCCTTATTTAATTTTAATACTATAAATTTACTACCTACTTTACAATATTTTTAAGAGTCCTCCAGCAAGAATTTTTTTTTTGTGCCACTTGTACAAGTTAAAAGTCCATTTTTGTGGGAGATGCGTTAAACAATTTTTTTGTTTTACATCTTCTGCCACCTCTTATTTCACTTTTGTTTCCCGCTTCTCTCCTACTACTTCGATACTTCCTTTTGCACAGTACCTAATATGTAGGTACTGGTTTTTCATCATTCAAAGTTTTCTACGTCTTCATTGGTCGGTCGAAAAAAAGAAAAAAACCCAGACCAAACGAACCCTAAAATTGATAAAAATTTGTTCTCGTTGAAATTCTTCTGTTTCCGAATAGTTTTATTCGTAATGGCCAACATTCCTTTATCTAAAGATCACGTTCCGAATGTTCCTCCACCCAACTGTTGGAGGTCTGCTCCCTTCTTTCATGCTTGCGAGACTATCATGGATGATCTGATCGATTGTGATGGCACAAATAATGATCCATCCGAAGTTGCTCCTTTTAATCCCGATGTTCCTTCTCCCAAAATCGAGTTAGAGCCTGAGAAAGGTTCTTTCATTCCCCCTTCTTCTGTTCTACGCTTCGCCTTGGATCGTGGTGATTTCCCGTACTCTTTGCTTATATTCGATGCTTACATCGGAACCACCAACAACTGGGAAGTGTGGACCGATTCCATCCTTCGTAATTCCACATATCGCGTCCTGTTGATGAAAGCAGGTATTTATCATTTAGTGGAGGCTTTCCGTTCTTTTCACTTTGAGAAAAAGGACGCGGTTGTTAATTCTCTGATAACCCTAATTTCACGGTGGAGCTGTGATACTCATACTTTTATCACGGGTTGGGATGAATTCACAATTACACTAGAAGATATTTGCCAGCTATTTGGGTTAGCCCCCTTAACCAAGCACCCTTATGACGAAAAATCCATTGGTGGAATGAAGGAGGCTCTTGACGTGTTTGACCGCTGGTACACGGAAGCTGGCAATCTGATTGACGATAATGGAAAGAAGTCAAAGAAAACTACTTTCAGAACCTGGGTCAGATATGTGTTTGGTCATATTGACGATGGTGCTAAGGGGAAGTCTAAGAAGGCGGGTTCAAGCAGCACAACTCCTACGGTTAAAACATCGGAGTTGTGTAACCATAAGTGGCATCTGGCCGCTTATTTGACTATGTTTCTTTCGCGAGTTATTTCGCCCAGTAAGCCCTCTGAAGCCCCCCGAAAGCTTCTTGTGCCTCTTGCTGTTCAACTGGCCTCAGGTTGTGACGTTCCTTTGGCCGCTTTTATGCTGGGCAATCTTTATAGCTGGCTCGATCGAGCCCATTCCGATTTCCGCCGTTCAATGGGTCGGTATGCGATTGGCAGCTACGCGCCCATAATGATTCTGCTCCTTTTCATTTATGAACGTTTTCCCAAATACGCTCCTACCTCGAAGCCCTTTCCCCCTCTAAATGTTAATGCCGAAGGCAACGAAGAGAGAGGACCTTTGAGGTTCTTACGGTGGAACGGTGTTTCGTCCTTAAACAATTTGGGAGATTTCATCGATGTTGAAAGTGACTTTGTCTTCAGGCCATATCAGAAGACTGTATTTTTTCACCACGATTTCTTCGGTCCAACAGTTCAGTCGTATAGGAATATTCCAGGAATTAGCGCCAAACAGTTTTATCGTGAAACCATCGGCAAGACCCTTGCTTGTGTTCTTCGCTGCTGTGTACCTGTTTTGAATGAACTGGAGACTTCTGCAGCGGCTTACAACCCTCACAGAGTTGCAAGGCAATTTGGCTGGGACCAGGTGGTTCCTACGCCTCCTGCCCCTTATGCAAAAATCGAAATTCTCTCGGGCATGCACGATTTCGCATGGACCGCTTTTACTAGGAGGTTAGCACTGGAGAGATGTATTCGGCTTGATGAACCCTTCGTGATTGCTGATAGTACTTCCATTGGTAGGAAAACCATTAACTATTCTTTGTTTTGGCATCTACAAGCCGCCGAAATAATTAAATTCGTTCAGAGTGATCCCGAAGTGGCATCTTCTGATATGGTGAAAATACCGGAAACTACGCTCCGCCGTTTGAGAGAATTTCCAGTTGAAGGGCAATGGAGAGGACATCGGAGCCGTTTCATTAAGGACATAGCAAGAATGTTCCCAAGGGCAACATAATTGCTCCTTCCGGTCGTTCCAAACGGAAACAAAAGAGTAGGGACGCAGATGCCTCTACTTTTGTATCCATGGAGGCCGACAAACGCCGAAAATTGTCGCAAACTTTCCCTGATGATGAAGTGCCCTTGTCGGAATTGGTCAAAGCTTTAAAGGAGGCAGCCAGCCAGAAAGTTTCTTCCATTGCCGGTCAGACTGAAGATGACCTCGGTGGAAAACATTGTGAGGGCGCCGAAGGAGAGAAGGAAATAGCAAGTGAAGTGGAAGTTCATTTGTCGGAGGTATATGAATTTTCCTTTCTTTCGTTGGAAATGAGGTACTTAAAATGACCCTTTAATTATAAGTACGAACCATTGGAGCAAAAACTGACAATGTGTATAATTTATTTGTAAAACAAATTTTTATCAACCAAATGTCAATTATTTATTAGTCCACATGTTTTTATACATTGCTATTGGAGATGCTCTCATCTGATTGTTATCCCTCCTTTTTTTTAGTCGGAAGAAGAGGGTGCTTGCGTCCTTGTGCGGAAAAATTCTCGTACTATTGCTGAACTGGTTGTTTCAGAAGGCCGTAATGAAGGTGGGACTACTGGCCTGATTGAGGGACATGATGACAATTCTGTCTACGGTGGCAATGTGTCGGCTGGCCTCAGTGAGGGACATAATCATTCTTCCGGCGACGGTGGGAATTCAGATACTCCTGCGGATTCTTATAAGAGGAAGGAATTAGAGGAGACTGCGCAAGTCGGCATTCCAACAGGTGGGAATTTGCTTATACATTTTGATATTGCTTTCTCACCTTTTTTTTTAACTCTTAGCTGCATGCTTTCTCCTTTCTATTTTTACTTTTTTTTACAGCCTCTACGGACGTTGCTCCCCTAGTTGTTTATGAAGGCAACATTGAAAGAGAAATTGGCGGAATGCTTGAGCAAACTGACGATTCTTCTTACAAGACGAAGGAAATTGAGGAGACTGCTCAAGTCGACCTTCCGACAGCTGGAAGTGGCCATGGTATTTATTTTGCTTATACCTTTTTCATATTGCTTTCCCTCCTTTTTTTTTAACCCTCACCTGCCTGCTCCACTAGTGGATTATGAAGGAATGACTGAGCAACCTGGTCATTCTACTGAAGAAGGTGTCGACGCTGATGAGCAAGACTTTTCTTACATGTGGAATGGAATTGAAGACACTGTGCAAGTTGACCTTCTTCAAAAACTTTCCACCAAGGACCGTGCCTTCTTTCGGTCTTTGGCAAGTCAGTCAACACTCAGGCCACACCTTCTTGGTATATTTAATGACACCTTCGGTGTGATGGGTGATACTGCCATTGAGCTGCTGAGCGACTTTGACATTGAGCGAATGGAAAGCGCCTTGATCATATTGCATGCGAGCAAATTGGATACTACATATCTGGAGGAGAAGGTTCGTCTTTTGAAGTCCCTCTCCACTCGCAGCAAAAGTGATAGGCTTGATACTCTCTTTTACTCTGAGGAAAAACTACTGCGTAAGAAGGAGGAAATTGAAACTCAGAAGGTTGCTTTGGAAGCAAGGATAAGTGCTTTGATGAAGGAAATTCAAGAATTGGAGCAACCGATGCGCACTTTGGACCGGCAACTCGGTTCTATTGCCGCTGAAAGGAGGCAGTTGCTAGGTGATGTGAAAGAGAGCTTGGGCAAGGAGTTTGATGAAGTGGTTGGCACTTCACTAGGAGAGTTCCTACGCTGATGATTTGCCTTCAAACATTTTTTCTTCTTTATTTGTAAATATTTACTGTCACGATTGCTCTTACTTTTGTAGAAATTTTATTATATTAAGATTTTTCGATATAGAGAAATATTTAAATTTTATTGAATTAGGATATGCTACTTTGGTGTTAGCACTGACGCCACATTTCAAATTTAATCAAACTTGTCTCATAATCACTAAATTCTTTTTTAATTCTGAAATATTACTCTCTTCAATGTGTAAAATGGTTGTGTATTAGTTAATAATATAAAAAACGTTAATGCCCCAAATTAGACAGAATATGTAGACCGAAAAAAGAAAAAAAAAATTAGACAGAGTACTGGCTTTCCATTAAGTGAAGAAGATTACACTTGACTTATACAGAAGGCCAAACATTTCACGATTCAAAAACAAAGTACACTTACAGCGTGAACAAAAAGAACGGACTGAACAGTAGAAGAGCAAAACAGGATAAAGTGTCCCCAGTAAGAATATTTATATGGGGGGAACCACCATCAAGTAGTGTTTTCTTTCCGTTCTCCCAATCTTCTCTGCAGCTCATCCCGCTCTGCCATGACGGTTGCCAAGCGCTCCTCCAAACTTTGGATTTGACTAACCATTTTGGGGATCTCTCTTTCCAAGTCGGGGATCTCTCTTTCCAAACTCACCACCCTTAAGGAAAGGGCCTCGAAGCTATTGGGTGAGGGAGGAACGTTGGAAGTACTGGCTTTATCCATAGTTTGCTTGATGTTTTGGTTAACTAGAGGTTTGTTCTCCTTCATAAAGGTGGACGATTCTGAAGCACCGGAATTCTGCCAAAAATCTATATATGGCTCTGTATAAAGGCATGGAATATGAGAAAGATGGGTTTCTGAGAAGGTGCTTCGGGTATTTATAGCCAAGCTAAATGACCGTTCGCAAAAGGGAGTTATGACACTCGGGAAACGATGCAAAAAATAAAATAAAAAAGTGAGACGGATAAAGGATACCTATCTACTAAAACTAAAAATCTACTAAAACTAAAAACT
This sequence comes from Lonicera japonica, assembly GCA_021464415.1. Taxonomy (NCBI): domain Eukaryota; kingdom Viridiplantae; phylum Streptophyta; class Magnoliopsida; order Dipsacales; family Caprifoliaceae; genus Lonicera; species Lonicera japonica. The sequence continues at coordinate 113,110,581 of CM038464.1, read as the reverse complement.
AAATAAAAATGCAGCCCCTTCTTACCAAAGAAGTGCCACGTGTCGCGTTTTTAACAATTGAGCATTTATATCTCAGTTACTCCTCGTCTTCTTTCATTTAATGCGGCTTTTGAATTTCCTTGCCACTGTAAACACTTTTCGAAGAAGTTTATTACTCCCTCCGTCTCACAAAGATAGACCCATTTTTTTTCATGTAGATTAAAAAATTTCATTTAATGTAATTGGAACCATAATTTTTTTTCATATTTTCCCTATTATACCCTCATTTATTCTACTATAATAAATACATTGAATTAGAAGATGAACATACATTTTTTTATCTTTCCTATGGGAAATGAGTATTTATTAGGTAAAGTTAATTATTTAGGAGTTGATAACAATGTAATTAAATAAGGGTACATTAGGAAAAAGAAAATTTTAGTACATTTTTTAAAAGGCAAGAGGACTATAATTTGGAACAGACGAAAAAAGAATAGTAAACTATTTTTATTGGACGAATGGAGAATTTGATTTGCTTATAGTAAACTATTTTTATATATTAATTAGTAACTAAATATTAATTGACTGAGATGCATAAGATTTCTGAAATTTAGTAGGCATTATATAAATAATTGATGTGTAAAGTGATATGTTAGTAAAAAATTAGTAAAACAAAATTATATAACAAATTCTTTATTAAAACGACCACGCACTGGGTGGACATTATTATATATTAAGCTAGTATTATTATTATTAATATTATTTCTAAGTTGAAGATGCCACGTGGAATTTCCCTGAGGGTCATTTCAACGCACGTCTTTTGCATTAAATGCGCGATGGTGACCATTCTCGACTCCCAATGGGCAATGGTTACACTCCATCGTTTGGTTGATCGAGCGTGGGACGCGTGTGAACTTGCGCGTGCGGATATGTTAAATACGGAGAAAATATAGAAACAATTGAGTTCTTTCTCCCTCTTCGAAGAAAAAACCTAGGGCTTACTCCTTCGTCCTTCTTCTTTCGTCGTTTCTGGAATATGTCGACTCACAGGAATCTGGATATCTTTCTTGTTGAAGCCGAACCCATTCCTCGTAGGCTCCGACGGTCGGATACGGGCGATGCAAGTGGTTCCAACTCGACAGATGTTAATCCAAACGAGCATTATTTCGAAAGGATCCGACGGGTAGAGGCGGAATTGAAAGGTAAAGTCCACCGGATGGAGTGTGAAATAGTTGACCTTGAGTCTAAGCGGCGTAACCTTGGGGTAAGATATGAGCAATTGAGGACAAAGTACGAGATGTCTGTATCCCGGGAGGCCAGCACAAATGCTTATGCTGATGGCGTGCTACAAGACTCCATCCGATTGGGGAGGGAGCAAGAAGAACAAATCCGCCGATTGAGGGAAGAAAATGACCGACTGCGACGTGCACTGTTACGGTTATACCTAAAATGAAGATAAGGTTTTTTAGAGGAATCTGTAACGGTTCAGGCGAAGGACGATTTATAATGATTATCTTCGTTTTTTGTTACTTCTTTGTTTTTTGTCATTAAAAATATTAGTTTTTTGTGAGGTATTTTGTCTTTCGCTTAATGTTAATGTTAATGTTAATTCCTCTCGCTTAATGTTAATGTTAATGTTAATTCCTCTTTGATAGTTTAAATGCTTGTACAACGCTTCTGCAAATAAATTATCGTTTTCGTGTTGCCTTTGCAGAAATAAAAACCTAAATAATCATTAATGTGTTGTTATCTTTGAGGCCTACATATTTGAGGCAAGATTAATTTTTAAATATTATTTCAAAGAAGATAGAAATTGTATTTTTTTTTTTTTACGTCTCCTTTGTAGTTAATGCAAAGGCTTAAGTACTTCAAGTATATATATTGAGTACGGGATTAAAAAGTGCCCTTTTTTTTTTTTTGCAAAAAACCCGATAGGACAAATTACTTAATGAAATTTATATCTCTGAGTTGTCTTTCGGTTGATATAAAATAACTAATGTATTCGCTTAGAAGGAAAACTTGAATTGCTATGCATGCACTGAGAAGGAGAATTGAACATCAAGTACCATTTGAACTAACAAAAAGAAGAGGAAATCGCAACATTTAAAAGCATTAGGATTAACATTAATTAAGCCAACACGAGATGCTTCTTGGGGTCCAGGGACTCAAAACATAAGAGTTGACAAATAAAGTAAGGATCCTTCGGAAGGTTGATCCTTCGGATGGACCAGGACCCCAAAACAAAAGACTTGACAAAGAAAGTTAAGATCCTTAGAAGGGACAATGGCCCCAAAACAAAAAGACTTGACAAATAATTTTAAAAATAACAAGAAAAAAACATTAAATATCGTCCGAAGGCTTGAAAATCTCAGCGAGATTTTTCTCCAGACTCTCAATGGTAGCGTTGATAAACATAATATCGGTCACGCATGCACTCAAAAGGGCTTTTTGTTTGCCATATATGTCCAAATTTTCATGAAGCTTGTTCAGCAGTTGTGTCAAGTCCTCTTTCTGGTCAAGTTCTTTACCATTGTTCTCTCTAAGGGGAGATTTAACCTCATCCTCTTGGCGAACATTGATCTTTTTGTGGGGAGATTCAACGTCATCCTCTCGGCTAACCTTGAGCTTTTTAAGCGGAGATTGAACCTCCTCCTCATCCTCTTCTTCGTAATGAATAGAACACTCATCTGCCTGAGTAACATTTTTTTTGTTGATTTTCTTTTTTGGTACTTCTTCAGAATCAGACAAAATGATCAAAGACATATTGAGTATTAATTAAGAAACTAAGAGAAGATGTATTATTCAAAATAGTGTGATGCTTCGGTTATGATGTACTGGTGCATATATTTATAGTGTAACGGAGACAAGACTCCCCAAAAAAAAAAAAAAAAGGGATTTTGTTGTATATCATCTAATGCGCATGCCTTGTGTAATCATGTTAATCTTAGAACTTCGAACTTTTTATTCTACCACTGCATCACATTAAATGCAACCTGCCACGGCGTGACTTGGCGCCCAAAATTAAGTTGAAATGAACACGGCATTGCCTAGGGAGATGACCCGTGACATTTGTACAATCCGATGAAGCCAAATGAGAATAAAGTAGAAGGAAATTTTGTGGAACGGAAAAATAACAATAGCAATAATAACATAGCAATAATAATAATAATAATAATAATAATAATAATAATAATAATAATAATAATAATAATAATAATAATACCAATTAATTTCATTCATAATAACAATAAGAATATCAACAACAGTAATAGTAGTAGTAGTAGTAGTAGTAGTATAGTAGTAGTAGTAGTAGTAGTATAGTAGTAGTAGTAGTAGTAATATAATAATAATAATAATAATAATAATAATAATAATAATAATAATAATAATAATAGTAATATGTAATGTAATAGAATAATAACAACAGAAACAATAATAATAATAATAATAATAATAGTAATAATAGTAATATGTAATGTAATATTGTAATAATAATAATAATAATAATAATAATAATAATAATAATAATAATATATTATTGTAATAATAATAATAATATGTAATGTAATAATAGAATAATAACAACAGAAACAAATCCGAAAACCTACCGAACAAATTTAACTGATTCACACCAATCCAAAAAACAATGAAATATTATTGTAGTAGTACTATTGTACTACTACTAACAGTAGTAGTAGACAATTGGTACGTAGCATTAGTAGCTCAGTATGTTTAGTACTAATTTAGGGGGTGTTATGGCAAATCCGAAAACCTACCAAACGAATTGACCAAATTCACACTGATCCAAAAAACAACGAACTAATAGTACTATTGTACTACTATTACTACTACTACTACTGACACTACCAGCTATTGACAGTAGTAGTAGTAGTAGTAGTAGAGGAAAGAGGTTGGCCCAGTGGTAGGCAACCTCCACCCTCGTGTAAGATCAAGGGTTCGACTCAGCTCAGTATGTTTAGTACTAATTTAGGGGGGCTTATGGCAAATCCGAAAACCTAGCAAACGAATTGAACAAATTCACACTGATCCAAAAAACAACGAACTAATAGTACTATTGTACTACTACTGCTACTACTACTGACACCACTGCTATTGACAGTAGTAAGTAGTAGTAGTAGAGAAAGAGGTTGGCCCAGTGGTAGGCAACCTCCACCCTCGTGTAAGATCAAGGGTTCGACTCAGCTCAGTATGTTTAGTACTAATTTAGGGGGTCTTATGGCAAATCCGAAAACCTAGCAAACGAATTGAACAAATTCACACTGATCCAAAAAACAACGAACTAATAGTACTATTGTACTACTACTGCTACTACTACTGACACCACTGCTATTGACGGTAGTAGTAGTAGTAGAGGAAAGAGGTTGGCCCAGTGGTAGGCAACCTCCACCCTCGGTGTAAGATCAAGGGTTCGACTCATGGGGTGGGAGGGAAGGGTTTTTCTTTATTTGTAGGATTAAGGGAGAGACTTAGACCTCCCTTAAATTTAAAAAAATAAAAATAAAGAAAATAGTAGTAGTAGTTGTTGTAATAGAAGTAGTAGTAGACAATTGGTACATAGTATCAGATGCTCAGGGTGTTTACTACTAATTTAGGGGGTGTTATGGCAAATCCAAAAAACAACAAGCTATTAGTACTAATAGTACTATTGTAACTACTACTGGGTGTTTAGAACTAATTTAGGGGGTGTTATGGCAAATACAAAAAGCTACCGAACGAATTGAACAAATTAACATCGATCCAAAAAACAACAAACTAATAGTACTATTGTACTACTACTACTATTACGACTGACACCACTTTTACTGACAGTAGTAGTAGACAATTGGTACATAATATTAGAAGCTCAGCATGCTTACTACTAATTTAAGGGTTGTTATGGCAAATCCGAAAACCTAACGAACGAATTGGATTGATTCACACTGATCCAAAAAACAACGAACTGATAGTACTATTACGTACCTACTACTACTACTACTACTACTACTACTACTACTACTACTACTACTACTACTACTGTTGTCACCACTACTACTGACAGTAGTAGTAGACAATTGGTACGTAATATTAGTAGCTCAAGGTGTTTAGTACTAATTTAGGGGGTGTTATGGTAAATCCGAAAGCCTACCGAACGAATTCAACTGATTCACACCAATCTATAAAACAACAAAACTAATAGTACTATTTTAGTAGTGATAGTTAAAAATAAAGTGATGTGATAGACAATGGTCACATCACACTAGTCACATTATTGTAACTAGAATTTAGGGCAGTGATATTGGCACCCCCAAAAAACTTGGTGACACTCCCACTTTCATTCGGTCCTTTACAACCAAGTAAAGTATATGTTACTCTGTTATTGTGGATCGATTAGAAGCTTATATACTCAGTCCTTGACAACCGAGTAATGCATTATTACGTTTATACTCGGTTCTTGACAACTGGGTAATGTATAGTTACCCGGTTGTAAAGAACCGAATCAAAAGTGGAATTGTTTCCAAGAGATATTGGGGGTGCCAATATTTTAACCCATAATTTAGACTAATGCTTGATTTTTTTCTTTTCAAATATTTTTGTTCTGCCATCTGACTGAAAATATATATTTAAATTTAAGAAGGAAAATGATAATATGAGGCCTTAGTGCACATGTTAAAACTATTATAAATGGAAAGAACAATTTCTTCTACGAGAATCTGTGCCTTATTTAATTGCAAGAGTTTATTTTTATCAAACAAGTAAATGACAATAATGCAGCCCAATCTAAAAGAACGTATCAATTTGCACCCTAAATTGTAGCGGGGCCCACAAAATCTACTTAAGGAAAACCCATGCAACCACATTCCTATCCACCACGTACGCTGTACACTTGTTGAATTAATTGTTAGAGCATCTCCAACAAGCTCTTCAAAGGACTAAACTGCAAATTAATTGAATAGTCGTGTCAGCAAAATTCACTCCAACAGAAGTAGCACAATGGAATCTCCAATTTGAAAAGTCTTTCTCAGTCTTCAAATATGAAGAGTGATGAAAGAACTCTTCAAACATGTTTTTTAATATTTTACTAAAGTGATTTTCTGCTAATTTAAAATGACATTGTTGGAAAGTAAAACATTTAATATATAATAATATATTAAAAATTAAAACAATAATATATTTGAAGAGGCTCTTGGAGATCATTGAAAACATTTTTTAAAATGGCTCTTCAAAGTGCTACATAGGTCAACAAAATTATTTTTGTAGAGTCATTTTTTAAGAGGCTCAAAATTATTTTATGTAGCATCTTAACCTCCAACGTGATGTAATATTACGATTTAAATGGAGCAAAAATTATATATCCCATAGATTTTGACCGAGTAAAAGTGCAATCTTTTTTTTTCTTTGTTAAAACTTGAAAACACTTATTTAAAAACGTAGAAATATATATCCCATGGTCATCATTCTTGATTGCATTAGGAAGCACTTTTTGATATCCATCTAATTATATTTTAAATTTTATATTATATTATTATTAATATTAATAATAATAATATAGTAAAAGGCTCTCTTTCTCTGCGGGGCTTGACACGTGTCCATTATTAACAAAACGTGCGATGAATATGCTCTAAGCCTGTCATAACTCGGAAACGTAACAGTCCCTTCGTTCACCACCAACTACTACGAAAAAATGATTAAAACAACAACGGCGAAGATAGACAGTGCAAACCACGTTCCAAAATCCCTCATGAGTGAAGGAACCTCAAGGAAACGCCGCAACGACGGAGTTGAGGAGAGTGATCCTCAAATAAACATGTCGGAATCTGCTCCGAAGAAACTAATGAAGACATTTCAAATTTTGGAGTGTGAAGAAGAGAGGGCAGAGAAGAAGACGAAGAACAAGAAGAAGAAGATGAAGAAGAACAAGAAGAAGAACAAGAGAAAGAAGTACGGAAATCATGTCGATACCGACATTGACAAATTTGAAGCGTGGTTGAAGTACGAAGACGGAAGCGACCATGTGAGCCCTTCTCTGGATGGTAAAGAGGAAGAAAATGGTTATGTTCTGGACAGCGATGATGATGAACCTCCAAACCACTCCCATCGATGAAAACCCTAGTTTTTGATTTTTTTAACATTTTCTTTTTTGGGTAAGGATTTTTGTCAGCGGATCCTCTTGGTAAATTATTAATTTTTTTTTTTGGTGGTTGTGTAAATGATTGGTCCTCAGAGCACCTATATCCCCTACTTTTCTCTCAATTGTTTTGTTTTGGGCCCCTGGCCTCTCCGAAGCATCAAATCAAGCTTTTTCCTTTTGTTAGTTCAAATGCTTAGGTTCTCCTTCTCTGAATAAAAAAGGAAACTAAAAACATAATTTCGTCATTTTTAAGTTGAAGATAAAAAAAAAACCAAAAAAAAAAAAAAAAAATTTAAAACAACAGGACATAACTACACTTTTATTAAAGTACATCACAAAATAAAACAAGTATTTTCGTTCATAATTTCTTTTAGGGAATACATTAGTTATTTTATATCAACCGAATGACAAAACTCATGGATTTAATTTCCATTAAGTTCATCGAGTATTAATAAGTATTTCTCGACTGTTATTACTCCATTAGGAATGAAGGACTTTGTTAACCTCTTTAAAAGAGGGTAATGGTGACCCTTGCATTTGATTAGTGGATGCAATAAAAACTGTGGGTATCGCCCAGCTCCCTAACCTAATGCGGGACCGGGTTCGGACGGCAGGGAACCGTAGCATGGGGGGACGTCTAATCCTTTTGCCGCCGTAAGTCGCCCTGGCTAATCGTAAGTAGCATGCAAGCATTCTCTCAAAATTAGAATTAATGGAGAACATCGTTTTACACAAGACTTTTTAAAATAGTCATAATTGTAAACTTGTGAGTTCCAACAATATTAATTAGTTGCAGCATGCAATACTTTACATGCCCAATCAGAATCGTTGCTTTAGATAAATACTACTTTACATGCACCAAGCATCGGAAATTGCATTATCTCACGCTGCCAAGGAAATAATTAAAACTACTCCAACTGTTAGAAGATCTTCGCTATAATTAAAACCTTCTAATTAACCTAAATTCTTCAGTCAAATTACACTATACTATTATCTTCTTACAAGTTCTTCGCTTCTTGTTACTACAATTTCAAAGATGGGAGCACTAGATTATTCTAGCAGCAGCAATTCAGGAGAACAAAATCTCGTTTGCAGGCCAAAGCTATGCTTCTGTGGGAAAAACGCCTCCGTTAAGATTAGCCGGACACCGAAAAACCCAGATAGGATTTTCTATTGCTACAAGAACAATGGCTGCGGTTTTTTTGAATGGTTTGTTCAACCAAGTGCTCTGTCTTCTCTTCCAGAAGAGAACAAAGATAGGTCGACACATTCAACTACTTCAGCTTCTGTTAATATTCTAAATAAGCACGAGAAACTGTATGTTATGGTTCTCATTGAAATTGTGTTAACAGTTGTTTTAATTCTTCTTGTAGTTTGCATAATATTAAAGATGTAAAAAATCAGTTATTTCAATAAAATTTGATCTCTGTTCTATCCATTGTGTTTCTTCTTTTGTTTTGCATAATATTATTTGATATGTAAAAATCAGTTACGGTTTCATTGTCCTTCAAATTGCGGATTAGATAATTTACAATTAACTAATTTACAAAATTTTAATTTATTAGTATTTGGTTGTGTAAATTGAACAATTGTAAAGATGATAATTCAAGTTGATTCACAAAAACTCAAATTAGTCATTTCAAGTAAAACTTGAAATTGCCCCAAATTCAAGAATTAGATAATTCATTCCAACTCTATTTTTCGAGAAGATCTAGTATCTACCCCGTGATGTTGATGCATCTAGACAAAATTTTAAATGACATAGAACAAAAGGGAACATTATTCTAACAATTGGAATTGAATTAGTCATAAATGAGTAAATTCACAATTCTTCAATCGAAAATTAACCATAATTCAAAAATTAGGTAATTTACACAACCAAACGGGTGGTGTTTTCAATTAAATTTTATCAAAATCTTTGTTAATTAAACCCATTTGCGTCTTAAAGATAAATTTGACTGATGAGACTTAAAAGACAAAAATACAAATTCTATATTTCCTCAAATAAGCTGTTTCAATATCCAGCTGGGTCTTAAATAAAAATAAAAATAAAAATAAAAATACATATATACATGAGACTTCAATGCATTAATGATATTATAGTTTTTATTTCACCAGCAAATAAATAAAAATATCTTTCATAATCAACGTCCACCTCCGGCTCCGGGCACTACTTCACTTGTCACCAATCCATCTTCCTCATCTCCATTTCTGTTTTGATTGCCTTCATATTCTTGCTGCGAAGGAAACAAATAAAAAATAAGTTTTATGTTATTAATCAACCAAGTACATTAAATACTCCTATAATCAGATCAAACGGTACTTACAATACGACGTCGTAACTCATGTATTACAACGTTAGAAGCATTCAACCTATCTCTCGATTCTAGCATCTTCGAAACTAGTATGTTTTGCAACCCAACAATCATTCTCAGCAAGGTAGACACTTTCTCAACACTAACCTACATTTGTAAAATTATATTATGTATCAAACATAGGATAATAAAAATATATATATAAAAGGAAAAAGTAAGAACAAACATTAAAAAACATATCCACTTACAAATCTAACATGTTCTGGAATCTGCATATTGTTCATGTTAACATCTGATGGTATATTTATAGTCATTGGATCACCATCTTGGTCTGGAATAAGAAAGGTCCAAGGCGGTATTGGGACATCGTCATCTTCAATTAGACTAACATTTCCATTACTGGCACAATCCTAATAATTTAAGATGTACAGATATTATTGGTTAAAATAGGGAAACATGTTAAGCAATTCTCGAATACAGGAAAAAAAAAAAAAACAAACAAGCAGACTATACACAAATATTACCAAAAAACCGTGTGAGGAACACAGATCAAGCTTCGTACGACCGGTTCTGCCTCGATTCTTGAATCTTGATGATGATGATCCCTCAGACTTTTTAGGGGAAAAATATCGGCGAGCATTGTCTACGATCTCTCTTGATCTTCTCCGGTAGTTACGTGATCTTGTTGGAACTTGCTGTGATGCTCCAACAGATCTCATCTTAGAAGCAGAAGAAGCAGCTCTGTATTTTACTTTTCTTTCTCTCTCAAAGACTCAGACAAAAAAAATAAACAAACAAAAAGCAAAGAAAGTAGAGTTGTACGTAAAATGTAACATGATATATAGAGATGAAAAATCAAACTCAAATCTATTTTGAAGTGTTATTTCCTATAAACATATGCCATTAATTAACTATAAAACTGAAATGACTAAAACACCCATGTGCACTTATCCTAATCCGGAATTGGGTTATACCAAGTCTGTTTGGCAAATGGAATCTTTAAAGAATCTAAAAGATTAATTAAAAATAAAAAAAAAAAGATCCGGTCACCTTAACCTGCTATAACAGGTTAAGGGATATGCCAACTCATCAATGTCCATTAATTATGTCAGTACCCATCTATGGGTAGAGAGAGAAGGTAACCATTGAAAACTCTTCCATATATATATATATATTAAATAGAAAATTGTTCCTTGTTCAAAATAATTAGAATAAATCTTTTTGTGCGAATCCAATAAACTACACATCACTCTCGCGTATAAATTGTCAAGTTGGACTGTATTCTTTATGCTGGAATCGAAATTTATCTAATTTAAAAAACAAAAATAATGAAAGTGAATTAGGTTAAAATTGAAAATATGTATAAGAATTCCAATTTTGAAGTAAATATTAACACCAATAAAATTTTCCAAGAAAATAATGTACCAAAAAAACCAGAAAAATAAAACCAACCAATATTTATACTAGGTTAACCTGTACATGTATTACTCATATATTTCTAATTGAAAAAAAAAAAAAAAAAAGAAGATGTTTAGTGGTTCAGAAGGTTAAATAGAAGATAATTTTGCATTTTTGCCTAATGTCAAAATTCAAGTCTTATTGCATGCATGCAAATATTTAATGTAAAAAGGATTATGTCGGCAAAAGCAATTAAAAACTTTGATACATTTTTGCCCTTTATTTGCCATATGATCACTATCCCCCTCAAGAACGAATTTCTCCATATCCGAATGTTAAAATTAATGTATTTCTTAAAAAATAAAATATAAAGATTAAATTGAATTTTTAATTTGAGACAAGGTACTACATCTATCTATATATACGATCCCAGCCAACCTTCTTTTAACATAATTAGGCACTTATGCACATGTTATGCGTGTGCATGTTCTCATTTTATGCACAAGCTGAGATTAGGGGCGTTAAGGTCAATCCGAAAACAAATCGAATTGATTTGGACTGATCCATAAAATTCCAAACCGAAACTAAATAATTTGGTTCGATTTTGGGCTAACTATTCCAAACCCGAACCGAACCAAATTGTGTGTAAGAAAATGAAAGATATTGATATATATTCTAAGGGCACACATTAACTATATTATGATACAAAAAAGAGTTATTTTTATAAGAATATGTTCTTTATTAATTGCATGATGTGATCACATTAAAAAAAAAAGTCATTAATGTGTGTAATTATTAAATTAACTACATAATTTTAAGATTTTTTTTTCTTTTTGCATGATGATAAGATAATTCATCATCTTATTTAATGTTTTATTCTTGTAATATACAAATAAAATAGTAACTAATAGGGAACATGGTTTCTATATATTTGCTCCTTGTTTCTATAAAACCATGACTATAATTAGAATTTGAACTTCCATGGTTATGTTAAATTGATTTAGAAAAAAAAATATAAGTCAAAACCAAATAAAATCGAAACAAAAAGTTTGGTTCGAGTTTGGGTTTAATAGATTTAGAAACCGAAATCGAACTGAATTGAAACCGACATTTTATATTTGGTTTGAGTTTGGGGTACCCTAGTTTTTACCCAACTAAAATCAAAAACACCCCTAGCCGAGATATGTAATTAAAAAGAGCATTTAACAAATTACTATATAGCACAATTGTGAACTATTTTACTTTCTAGCACCAGTAGTTAGAGAGTTTGAGTCCCAACAAAATATATTTTATGTGAAAAACAAATGCCTGGATAACGTAGCAAATTTCAAATTATGATAACCAAATGTGGGGACTAGTTTATAGTTTTAATACTATAGATTCTCAAATATAACCTTTTAAGAGCCTAAGGAAACCCTTAAAATAACCTTTATTACAAGGGAAAATTATAAAACCTGCCCCGCCCCACCCCCACCCCCACCCCCACAAAGCTCGTGTCAAGTTTCAATTGGCCAAAAAGGCAATTAAAATTAACTAATTTATAGCTTTCATATAAGTTCATGATAGATAAAAGTCACATTACATAATTCTTTAATTGGAAATATTTAAAATTTGTCAATTTTAACCAAACAAACTAATAAAAATACACACACACATATACATATATATTTATTTATTTTTGTCCATTATAATTTTAGATTATCAGCTCACCCAGTTTTTCAAATGAGTTCTTTTCACTTTCTCCCATATTATATATCTTCCCAATGTCTAATTATAAGTACTGATTTCTCTCACTTTATACATTTCTAATCCACAAATCACTAGTGTAAGGACCTATTGAAACACTATTGTTCCCCATAAATTAGGGGTGATTTTATTTTCACCCTCAATAATGTTTGGTTTCACTCCCACCTATCATTTGGTCCTTGAGTATCAAGTTAAGGCACGTTATTCGATTTTTAAAGACCGAGTATAAGCTTATTACTCGGTGCTTAGGGCCGAGTAAGGCGTTGTCAGACTTATATTCAACCCTCAAAAATCGAATAACAAACCCTAACTTGGTGTTCAAAAATCAAATAAAAAGTGAGAGTGAAACCAAACATTATTGAGAGTATAAATAGAATCACCCTAAATTAAAGCTTTTATTCACTTCTGATGTTAATTAATTCTACGCGAGTGCCATATATATTTATTGGATTCACCAAGGCCAAGATGTTAACTCCATCTAACATGACTTTGTGGCAACCGTTGATGCCAATGTGAACACTGCAAATGTACATTTCACATGAAGTGTACATTTCATGTGATGTCAACATTTCACGTGATGTGTGGATATTTTAAAATATAAATTTATGCCATTATATATTATAAGTAAATTATAAAATTTTAAAGTTATCATTAATTCAATTATATTAATCTCAAAAACAAAAATAATATTAGTATATAAATACTGCGATTGCATTTACACATTGACTTTAATTTAGAGGTTAAATGCTTATTTCAGTAGAGGGTACAAGATTTTAAAGCATATGAAAACCTAAACGTCAAAATTACTGCATTTGGCTAGGAGAAATAAAATTAACCTCTCAGATTTGGGAATGAAATATTTTGGGTGCATTTGATAATCAACTTAATTAATTGCCATCAGGAAAATTAATTATCAAATAGTTAGGGTGCATGTGACCTTAATTTCTGACTTTCCAAGAATTTTTTTTTTAATTAGATGAAACATAAGTAAACACTAGAATTAAGTTAACACTATTACTAATGTTAGATTCTATTTGATAACAAGATAGAAAATGACTATCTTATTTTTAAATACTAGAAGTTGAGCGAAATGGTGAAATGCATGCATTCTTATTTTTTGATTTTATCCATTGAAATTTGTTCTTTTGGGTGGTGAGGAAGAAATTTTTTTCATAACAAAAAAAAAAGGAAAGAAAAAGATATGGAGAACATTTACTCATAAAAATTGGTAAGCATCTCAGCACATCGCTAAACCTATTTTCCAACTCATAAAAATTAATTATTTTTCTATTATTTTGTATCTTATTATCAAATGGAGTTCTAGGCTTTGTTTGATTGTAAGGTGAAAAGGAAAAATAAATTGAGTTAATTTTAGTGAAAAGATAGAAAATAAGTTGAGTAATAGATGTGATATCCTCTTGGTTTTTAAGTTTTTTCATGAAAAAATTTATTTGCTTGGTGGTGAGGAAAAATTTTCTACCAAAAATATAGAAGGATGGAGAATATCTACTCATAAAATGAAGAAAATCTCTCACCTTATTTTATATTTTTTTACACAAACTAACTAAATTTATTTTCATGTTCTATCTTTACAATCAAAGAGACCGGTAGATATTAATATTTTCCCTCTTTTATATAAGAAAGAGTTAATGTACTTGTGTACATATATACATATATATACAGAGGGAGGAGTTCAAAGGGTAAGTTTTTAGTGTGGGATGGTACTCTGCTTTATAAAATGTTATCTTCTCTCTTGATAGTGAGAAAAGACATTTAATACATAATATAGTAGTTCATTAAGGATTTCATTATTTGATTGTGCAGACAAAACATTTATAGCATGACTGAGAAAATATTGAGAATTGATTGAGCTGTGAATAAACGGCTATAAAAGTATTGAAAACACTATTACAATATATATTCAGTTATTTATATCTTTCTCTAACTTTAATTATTCAAACATGCATAATAACTATTCAACTAAAAGAAGCCAAGAAGGCATAGCCCATTTATATACACCAGTCTGAAATACAAATATGCATCAATTGTGGTTTTCAAAAAGGCTAGCTAAGGATGGGCTGGCCATGTTAGTTATGCTTTCTCTTCTTTTTGGAAAATACCATTTGACAGTATTATAAGTTGTAACTATCAATCGAAGTTACAAGACTCGCATGTAACAATAATTTTGGGCAGACATAAATATCTAATAAAAAAATTGATATATCTAATGTGCTATTCGTATATTTATTAAAAAAAGGATATTTACATACATATAGAAGTGCTCATCATTTAAACACATACTTGGTTGTTTGTTTTGTAACATAAAGTTAGTAGTGATTTACTTTACTTTGACTCATTACAAGTACACCTTCTTATTAGAAGAGTAATATTAATGTGTGCTCATGATAAAAAATTAAATACATAAAGAAATAAAAGAAAAAGACACGACATGCATTAAATAATACACAAATTCCATTATAACATACTAACGCATGTTAATACTAACCATGTTAAAATTAACATATTTTTAAAAATAAATTGTAAAAATTAAATTGAATTTTTATTTTAGGACAAAAAGTCACATTAGCCTATGCCATGGAGCCCATTGGTAGTTGGGGCGGGGCCCACTGAATTACATTGTGTGTAGTAATCCAAACAAATTTAGAATTTTGCAAATAATTGTGAAGATTCTCTCTTAGCTGTAATGTAATTATTTTTTATCCCCACTGAATTAAATTATGTGTAGTAATCCAAACAAATTTTGAATTTTGCAAATAATTATCAACATTCTCCCTCAGCAGTGCAATTATTTTTTTTATCCCCTTTGGTTCAGTAGACCCTTTTTGTTAACACCACCCCCCTCTGCCCATTTTTATTACACTAAGGTACACAAATACACAACTCCACTGACACCCGTGCGCACGTAATATTGTGTGTGTACGTTCCTTTTCTTTTCTTTTTATTTTCAAATAAAATATATACGAAAAAATATAATAAGTTTCAGCATGTAATTATTCTCTATTTTTTACACCCTTGGCAACCATGGCTTTGACAGATTTAGGCCCTCCATTTCAATGATGTCAACTCTATGCATATGACCAGCATGCATATTTATATAATTGAATCCCATAAATCGCATCCAAGAAATGTACATGTTTAGGTATTGGTCGTAATTTTCTTTAATATGCTGTCAAAATGTATCACCCAGTGGCGGAGCCAGGAATTTGGTTAAGTGGGGGCAAAATTCAAAACACACAAAAATATATTTAAAGCCATAAAATTTGAACGTAAACATAATAGTATTAATAATAATAATTCATATAGTTCAAATAGAGAATGTAAACAATTACAAGAAATTACAATAATATAATACAAATATAATAGTATTAATAGTATTATGCAATTAATGAAGAATCATAATTAATATTATATAAGTAATTAAGAAATTTAATTATACCTAATATTAAAAAGTAGATATAAGAAATGATTTACCTTGATAGTGTTGGAAAAATAAGTAAAATACCATTTTAGAGCAATTTTGAGGGTGATTTTTAGTAAAACCTCACACTCGGTTGTGAAATATTATTATATATTCGTATTTTCCTCCATGAGGATATTGAAATTGTATATTTGTTTGTTCAAAATGATTATGGGGTGAATGAGAAATTATCACCCAAAGTGAGCTAGTTGAGATAGAAAAATGGAATGAAAATGAGTTAGTCCCACATGGGAACTTTTTGAAAAAATTGATGAATTTATAACAAATCATCTCTTATAAACTTGATAAGCATTTAAAAAAAAATAAGATCCTATGTATAGTTTTATTTCTTACACTTTGGTTACCTTCAAGTATAAGTTTCTACACATAAGTTCATATATATATTTTTATTTTCAAAAAATACCCCATATACAATAAAAAAAATCCAAATCCAAGTGGGGGCGCTCGCCCCCACTTGCCCTAATGTAGCTCCGCCCATGGTATCACCACCATATATATGTATTGTGTAAGAATAATATCGCCAATTTGAGATGAAAAGAATCAAATGAATAAATATATACATATTTATTTGTGTTTTTCTTATGAGATTGAGGAGTTATGTTGGTAATAAAAATGCATCATATATCCATCTGGAATTAAATTATGGATATACGATGCATTTTTTTTTGTCATTAATTCAAGCAATATTTAAGTTGATAACGTACTCTATCATTATTCAATATCACCTTTTTTTTACATCTACTAATCAAATGAAGGCCGGTCCTGAGTTTCAAGGGGTTTTAGGCGAATTTTGGTTTTGGGACCCCTTTGTATACTCATGTAACATAATTATATCAATAAACTTCAACTAATATATACATACAAATTATGAGATTTGAAAAGTAACAAAAAGAATAATTAAATTTCTTATTCATATAGAAATAGTTAAAACGAAAACTAAAAGATAGTGTTTTATTCAACAATAAGAAAAAAAAACCTCAAAAAAACTCATCGATATATAGGGTTTAGGGTTATTTCATTACATTTTTTTTTTATTTTAGTTGAATTGGGAACTGGGCTTATGTACTTGTTAAAAAAAAAACTTCAATCTCGCCCATACCAATACTCCGAACTCGAGTTGAACGACAAGCACCATCACCTGCTAGAACAATTGTCCCGTTGTTCACTTTTATTAAAAAAAAAATATTTTAATTTTACCTACTGTAACTTATATATAATGAACAAAAAATTTGGAGGCCCTATTATATCGGGGGCCCTAGGCGACCACATGGATCTTCTACGCCCTAGGGCCAGCTTTGAATCAAATATGAGAAAAAAAAAAAAAAAAAAAAAAAAAAAAAAAAAAAAACACAAGTGGCACCATACTGCGTGGTATTTCGGCCATCTTTCAAAAAATATATTACTTTCTGATGTCTTAATTTGGTAGCCTTAATTATGACGGGTCCTTTAACAAACAGGTGGAACACTATTTTTTCCCAATATACTTTTCCTTTAATTTTTTTTTTCTGCATTTTGATATATATATATATATATATATTATTATTAACTCCATTTGCTATAGTAATACTGTCCGTTAATGGCAATTACTGCTAGAGTTTTAGTATTGGCTACTGGAAGCAACAATTGACATTGGCAATGTAGTGGAGTGGTTGGTGAGTCCTATTGACCACTCATAAGTGTAAAGAAATTAAAATAAATCAGTAAAATAAAATAGGCAAGCATCATAATTAAAGTAACCTTATGACTAAAATAAATGAATTCAACTTAATAAAATGCCATTTATCTTTTATTGATTTTTTACTTGGCCATCACCCGAAGAATTGTATTCCACAAAAAAAGTAGAAACATAAAATAAAATAGCATCTAATAGCATTTTAATTATTTTTTATTTTTTTTCTTCAAAGAAACACCTTTATAAAAGAATAAATAAATTAAATACTAATTTGTGTAACCTTTGGTCTCTTTAAAAATGGATTCATTTCCCTCAAATCTCTTGTCCAAAAATGCAGCTTCTTTTTCTCAAACTGTATTATTATATATATATGGATGAATTTTCAATGAGTATTTTTTCTCTTTATCTATCATTTAGTACTGACAATAATTAATACCTAATTTATTTTTATTTTTTTAATTAACTTTTAAATATTCCATTTATATATATATATATATATACATTTCTCAAACACCTTTCACACAACGTAGCTAGCCAAAGCCACCTCGGGTCCAAATTTCAGGTCACATCCAACCAACTCGTGCCTCACTAACCTCTTTCTTTCCATTTCACGTGCCGTTTTGACTGAGAAAATGAACATATAATTATAACACTTAAATAAACTTTATTCTATATTTGTATTTAGAATAATAATTATTTTATTTTCTTTGCGATTAATGTATTCGGAAATTTTTTAAGAGTTTGAGTTCGAAGATGCAATTTTCATTAAAATGGTGAGAGTGTAAATTAACACGTCATCTTATTCACAAATTTTTTAATTCATGAAATTTTGAACTCAAATATTAATAGAGTCGAAAGTAAAATGACTTTATTAGAACAATTTTTATCTAAATGGATAAAAAAAAAGACTCTTATAAGTATCTTATATTTTGCCTATTGCCTACGGTAAAAAAAGAATAAAGAATTCTATTCATTTAGACAAAATTTTCTCTTACAAAAATTATTTATTTTAACAATAATTTTACCCTATAATTAATTTTTGAAATAAAAGAAGATGATCTCACTCATTTTGAAATACTGTTTTGGTTCCTCCATTGACAACCAGCTCCTTTGATTCTCTCCCTTTCCCCATAACACATTCCCAGAAGCAAACAACACTTTCTTTTATTTTTCTCTCATAAAAACCCACACATACCCACCTGTTATTTATCCCTTTTCTCTCTATATATATTCATTCACAATATATACACGCTAATCTCTCTAGCTTTTTTCAAAAATCAAAAAACAAACACCACCATGCGTTTCCTATAACTTTTTTTTTTGGAGATAAAGTGTTTTCTATAACTTGAATTTATATTTAAAAAACTAAAATATTATTTTTAATCAAATTAATGGCGGAAAATGCAACTTAATTATTTTGATACATTAATTAATATTATCCTCAAAAATTAAGATTTTAATTTAAAATGTCTGAAAAAAGGTAATGGACTCTTAAATTAAAATGGAAGATGAGTAAACTTTTGGAACTTAATTTGAAAACAAAAAATATGATTGAAAAATATTTGTCTATAAACACTTACCCCAAATATAGGTAAAATGCCACATAAGACCTTAATAATCTGTTCTTGTGCAATCCACAATCATATAATTCATTAATTTTTTTCTCAAATTTAATAAAAGTAAAAAAAAGAAAAAAGAAGAACTGGAAGTAGAAGTAGAAGATGTTATTTTACATGTTTACACACGACACGCTTAAATTGACAAGAGTCATCAATAATCAAATATAACAAGATGGATTTGTCGCCACATATAATTTTAAATAATATGTATATTCTAGGGCTTGTTACGTACATAATAGTAAATTTTGAGATGATCATATTTTATAAGGGTAAAGAATAGGGATATCCGGAATTAGAATTAGAAAATTATGGAATGAATATCTAATTTAAGATTCCTTAAAATTAAATGAAAAAAAAAATGACATGTTATTAGGAAACAACAAGTTACCTACTTAACCTTACATTTAATATTTTATATTTCTTCAATGTACATTAATTATGTTAGCCAATTACTTATTTGATCTTAACTTTTGATTTTTCATCCAATGATTAATATTACAGTAACTATCCGATCCATGGATAGCCTAAATATCAAAGAAGGACTTAAAATACATTCTCAACGATTAAAAAATATGCTCGCAAAAAAATTTGAATTTTGAATAATTTAACATATTATTTATTCACTAGACAACTTAACAACATTCTTATATATTTAAATAATATATGCGATATTTTAATTTAATTTAAAGCCACAGAACTAAGAGGTTTTCGGATGAAGTCGCTATCAATTCAAATAACTATCCTCCTTTTGTTTCCCTAGCACGTGACCCCTATCGTCTTGTTCTAGAAAATCCAACCATTTATATTCTGCCCCTTCTCTCCCTGTAAACTGTCCATCCCTAATAAATGCCAACTGATAACACTGCATCTTGGAACATGGACTTTACGCTCCAATCTTCATAATAAATTAAACCAACGACTTAAATTTGCTGTGATGTAATGCTACTACCAGCCTCATAAATGAGACTGGTTAGTTCTAAATTATTGCATTAATGGATGACAGCAATGGGGTAACCATAAAATATGTTTATCAAAGTCATTCAATGAATTTACAATAAAAGTTTTTATATGAGGTATGAGCATTGCTACTCAGCCCCGAAAAAAAAAAAAGACACAATCCAATATTAAGTGTAAACTTGTTTCTATTACTCAAAATATATTTGAGATACAATTTTTTGACATTTTTGAAACATATTTTAAAACGAATAACATTTATCATAGAAAATATTTTGGGGCCAGGTACCTTTTTTAGCCCACTATTATTTTTTACTTTTTTAAAATTTAAATGCTGTCAATTATAAACACCTACTTAAATATATTAAAAATCTACTTATTCTTATGTATACTTTACAAAATAAGTGAGGTCATTAGACTCTTGCCACAATAAATGTAGTAGCTACGCCCTTGGATCTCAAGGATGCCAATTATCTACCCACATCCATATATGCACTTCTGCTATATATCCCCAATATTGCATTTGACATCGAAAATATATATGCCACCATATATGAAACACCCCAGCCCACAAATTATTGTCTCTTAACATGAAAGGTATTGGCACCACTTAACCCTCCCATATTCTCCATTGTTTGAAGGGTCCATGGCCCTTTGATTGGCCGGAAAAGAAAAAAAAAATCTTTAGGGATTTAATCTATACCTTCTTTTATGGTTTGTTTATAAGAAATAAGTGTTTGCATGTGATATTATATTATTTCAAAAAACCAATTTTTTTTATTTTTTTTTGTTTATGTTGTCAAAAAAATATATTTGTTTTCTCATATATAGCAGAAGCAAAAAGCAATTCCTCTCCTCTTTAATTCATTACATTGTAGCTCACTAATGAAAGCAAGCTCTCATTGGATTAGGGGCAATTTACAAATATCACATATTTTTTGGTGTCTCTTTTATAAGCGTTAGTTTACTCTTGTGCATATTTTCAACATATATGCGTATTGGTTTGGTAATTGCAGTGTTAAAAGTTATTATCGGAAGATCCCAACAAAGAAGTCTATTTTAAGTGTTATTTTAATGTTTTGAGTCTTATTTCTAGTGTCGAGACACACATTGAGACAATGAAATATTTAAGAGTAGGATCTCTTTATATTAATTTCGTTCATGTGGTATTGCCGTATTGGAGATATCTATATATAACATATAAGTAAAATGGAGGAAGCATTCTTCTTCTCTCCTATTAATTAGGTCGCAATAATTATCCATCCAACACTCCCTCTTACGTACGATTTACAACTTCTCCTCTCTGCAAGAAAATATTCAATACAATTGTTATAACACTACATGTTATCACAATCCAATTAGATGTAAAAACGACGACATAAATTTGCAGTAATGTATTACTATTACCAGCATCATAAATGAGATTGGTTAGTTCCAAATTGTTGCATTAATGGATCACAACAATGACGAAATCATAAAAATATGTTTAGCATAGGCATTCAATTAATTTAAAATAAAAATATGAGAAATGAGCATTGCAACTTGACCCTAAAAAACACAATTCAATACTAAGCATAAACGCATGTATATTACACAAAATATATTTGGGACACAATTTTTTGGACATTTTCGGGACATGTTTGAAATCGAATAGCATTTCTCAAAGAAAATATTTTGGGACTAGGGACCCTTTTTTTTACCACACTATTAATAATTTAAAAAAAAAAAAAATTAAATGCTGTCAATTGTGGACAGCTATTCAAATATATCAAAAACCTACTTATTCTAATGTATAATTTTAAAAAAATCAAAATATGTATTTTGAATATTAATAGTCATAATCTAAATAGTATAAAAATTTATATCTAAGGTTCTCCTCCATCTCTTTTGATTTTGTGGTCCCCTCCCAAAATTTGTAAAATGAATAACTCCTAAGCTCCTGTCTCTTTTTCCTTCTGTGGTAATAACTTTTAGTTTAGTGAAAATATGAAAAAAGTGTGGCCCCCAATTTCTGTTATCTCTCATTTAATGAGATTTTAACACATAATCTCGAATATTTCACAGTAAAATATTTATTAATTGAATGTATTTTATGTTAGTTTTCCTTATTCTCATTTATGTGTTGTTTTCACACATGCTCCTAAGATATTATCTCCGCTCAAATAAAGAGCAGAACTGTTAACATTGTATGTAAATATTCTAACATTAAAACAAAAAATTCAATATATAAAAAGTACTGTAATATATATATATATATATATATATATAATATAAATAAAAATAATTTTTAAACATCAAATATTTATTTCAAATATTAATAGTCATAATCTAAATAGAATAATAAAAATTTATATTTATAAAAATATTATTGTGGTCCCCTCCCAAATTTGTAAAATCGTGACTAACTCCTAACCTCTTATGTGGTAATTATTTTTAGTTTCTTGAAAATATGAAAAAAGTGTGGTCCCCAATTTGTGTTCTCTCTTAACTGCTCTTTAAACTTTTGCACAAAAAATGAATTAATAATGACGCTGCAAATTGAAGTTGCTGGATTATGTTACAAGTCACAATCACAAGACATTTCACAGGTGATATTCATTTTTCCTAAAGAACGAAAAGGTTCAATAAATCGTAGAGCAGACTGAATTTTAGTGAAAATGATATTTGATGTCGCGTCATTTAGTGGTATTATTGTAAACCGACTCACAAAAAAAAAAAAAAGGTTCCCATGGATTTCATATATTTCTAGCCAAATTTATTATTTTTCATGTGGAACTTAAGTTTATAACGGTGATTATTTATGGAAAGATAAATTATGGAGATCAAAATATTTTGTGTAGATTGTTCATTGATAATAATAATTCAAACACGAAGAGTATACATAAATATGTCAAGATGTATCATCAACATAAATAAATTCAAATGAATTTTTTATTTTTTTTTTATCTCTTTTGGGTGATAAGTTTTTTGGTCTAATTAGTTATCAGCATTAACTCAATCAAAAATATATATATATAAGGGCACGCAGTAGAAAACAATTATGACACCAAATTTTATCCTTTTAATTTTTTTATTGTATTTTTTTTTAATGAGACTTTAACACATAATCTCATATTCAGAACATAATGTCTCACATTAAAATATTCATTAATTGAATATGTCATTTTTAATTGTATTTTATGTCAGTTTTCCTTATTCTCATTCATGTGTTGTATCCACACATGCTCCTAAGATATTATCCCCTCTCAAATAATCAGCGAAAATTTATCTCTATTAAATGAAGAGCATAACTGTTAATATTGTATATAAATATTCTAACATTAAAACAAAAATTTAATATATAAAATGTTTTGTAACGTATATATATATAATATCAATAAAAATAATTTTAAAACAATATTAATAGTCATAATCTAAATAGAATTATAAAAAAATTTATTTAAGGTTGTCCATCTCTTGTGATTTTATTGTGGTCCCCTCCCAAAATTTGCAAAGTGATTAACTCCTGACCACCTGTCTCTTTTTTCTTCTGTGGTAATTATTTTTAGTTTAGTGAAAATATGAAAAAAGAGTGGCCCCCAATTTCTTTTCTCTCTCAACTGCTCTTTGAACTTTTGCACAAAAAATGAATTCATAATGACACTGGAAATTGAAGTTGCTCGATTATGTTGCAAGTCACAATGACAAGACATTGCACAGGTGATATTCATTTTTCCTAAAGAATAAAAAGGTTCAATAAATCGTAGAGCACACTAGATTTTAGAGTGTGTTTGATTGGGAGTATTTTTCATAGAAAATATTCATTTTTTATTTGATTTGATAATTTAAGGTGTTTGATTGGCTTTTTTTTTTTTAGGCAATTCAATTCCCACTTTTGGCTCACACACTTACATTTTCCTTATAAACAAGGAAAATATTTTCTTGGGGGGAGGGGGGGGGGGGGGCTAGTTTTTATTTTTCAGGCAATTGCACGGTTTTCGAGACAACATTTTACCAATTTTTTACACTAAAAATGCTATAACTTAAACTACAAAATTCAAAATTTAATAAAAATTTTATATTTAAAATATACTCATCAAGATCAATTAAATAAGATCCATCATGACTATAAAATTATGTAAAAAAAAATACCCATAATTTTTTCTACATTAAAAATGCCACAATACAACCAATATTTTTCGGGTAGAAAATTAAGGCAATCAAACACATTTAATTACATTTTCTATACAACTCAATTCTAGGAAATTCAATTACCTGGAACTTATTTTTTTTCCATGTAAATTTCATGCTTGCAATCAAACGCACCCTTAGTGAAAATGATATCTGACCCTGTGAAACTAATTATCTATTTTATTAAAATAATATATAATTTTAAAAGCAAATATTGCAAATTTTCAAAGTAATATAATAATCTAATGAATATATTATTCTGTTGATAATAGTTTCATCCATTTGACCAGCAATATTAGCACTTTATTTATTTATTTATTTTTGTTTTTAATGATAAGAGTGTTTGGGCTAGATTCTTGCATCTCAAGTAATTCTTCCTTGGGTGATCTAATGGTCGCACACCCCCGGTATAGTGAATTTAGGTTATATTTGATAACAATATGGAAAAGAAAAATGAAAACACTTAATTTGGTAAGAAGTTGAAAAATAAGTTGAGGCATGTGATAAGTTATTCTCCATTTCATACTCATTTTATAAGTAAATATCTTTCATTTTTTCAACTTATTACATAAATTAGTTATTTTTATTTTATTTTTCATGCAACTATTAAAAATCGTAATTGTAGGTCGAAAAATATCCTAGAGGGGGGTGAATAGGGTTTTAAAAACTTAATGCGGAATTAAAACCTTTTTAAAATATTTAAACAAAGCAACTTAGTTAAAAAAGTTTATCAAGGAAAACAATCAATTAAATAATCAATCCCAAGAATAAGCAATAATATAAGCAACTTCAATCAATTAATATAACAAATAAATAAAGAGATTGAGTAAGAAAGATTGAACTAATTTGAAGTCGAAGATTTTTTGTCCACACGGTTCGGCTTGTTCCCCCTACTCCGCGCTCGGTTAGTTTTCCGAGAATTTCCACTATAACCGATTTCCTTCCGGGTGAAGATCAAACCTCTACAAGTGTATTCTTATCACACACTCTCACAAGTATTGAAAACACCTTCAATACTTTCACAAGAAATCCCTCTTACTGGTCTATGAGATACACCTCTCACAATTATGATTCAAATGAGTTTTGGTGACAAACACCAATGTACAATATCTCTCTTGTATATGAAAAAATACAAATGAAGCTCACACTAAGAGATATCAAAATTGATCAAAGTATATAGCTCAAAAATGAAGAATTTGATCAATAAAATGAATTGAATACTTGAACAACTTTGTATATATGTAAAATAAGTTTGTAGAATGATTCAAGTGTGTTAAAACATGTCTAAGACATCATATATATAGCTTGCAAAACCATACGGCCGTTGGGGATGATTAAGAGAGGTTTTGGCTCCAAGGTATACATTTTCAAACTTTCCAACAACTAGTTTTGACAAAAAAATTTAAAATTGTTTTGTTAATTTCTCTCAATTAGACCGTTGGATTATGCTCAAATTTTAGTCAAAATTGCCAGGAGATGTTGTCTAACTAATGTAAAAATTTCAAAATGATCGGAGTTAGGGAAGGCCTCCATCGTACTGTTAGATCAAAACTGGACAAAAATTGAGCGAATTTTAAATGTAAAATAAAAATATTTTTGCAATTTAACAATTTAGTTTCAAATAAAATTCTAATGATTTTTGAACCTCAAAGATATGTTTCTAAGATACCTATTTTTATTAGAGCTTAAAATATGATCATTTAAAATTAATATGAATTTATTTTGAAACTCGGTTTTTGTAAAATGATGTTTTTCAAATAAATTCAATTTCAAGCTAGTTTGAATCAATCTTTAAAAGATGCAAGAATATGTTTGAGTTATAGGGATTTGATCAATAAAGTATCTTTACATAAAATCTAAGCACTTACTCCATTTAATGATAATTCGAGACTTCGTGAAGTTTGATTAATTTTCTTACGCGTATCTTTACTTTTTTGATGTTCTTGATCCTTTCTTGGTTTTGATAACTTGTAGAATATGTAGAGATCATTCTTATGCATATCTTCACTTGCTTGATGATCTAGATCTTTTCTTGGCTTTGTATAGCACATGTATATCACTTGAGTTCATTTCTTGTGAGTAGAGGCGTTTGTAAAGCTTGTGTGAGATTTGCTTCGGTTTGAAGTTACACTTGGTCAGAAGATATATCGGTTAAAATGGCTATCATCATTTGAACAACCGAGTTAAATAACACTTTATTAACTTATTGTAATTATCAAAATAAGATTAATTGACTTTAAGGTCAACAGTAATGTGTATAGATATATGTATGCTGTTTAATAAATGTGAAAATTTAGGGCTGGGACCGGTTCAGTTCTTGTCCTAAATGATAAGAACCGGAATCGAGAACCGAAAGTTAAAAACGGTTCGATTTTGGGCTTTTTTTTTCAAAAACCAAAAGTGGAACCAAACCGGTTCTACCAGTTTTTCGGGAAACCGTTAGAACCGTTACTAATCATAGGAACTGGCCAAAATTTATTCTAATGGTTCTTCGGGAAACCGTTAGAACCGTTAATACCCTTAAAATCGGTGAAAAACCGGTCTAACGGTTATTCGGGAAATCGTTAAAACCATTAAAACCGTTAAAATGGTTCTTAACGGTTCCTTTAATTAAATTGATCAAGGAACCGAGAACCGAACCATTAATAACCATTAGGAACCGAACTGTTAAAAATGTCCACTTTAATAATAATAACCGAAATGAACCGTTTTTTTTTTGGTTTTTTTGGTTCGGTTTTCGATTTTTCGATTTATTATCCTAGCCCTATGAAAATTGATAAGAAACAAGCATACTATTGTAAAAATATTGACATGTGGATGTCCATAAGTAATATTGTAAGATACAATTTATCCCACATTGGAATTATGGTATGAATGAGGGATTACCTAATAGTATATATAGTTTATTTGTCCCACATTGATTATGTAGAGGAGTAAGGAGGTTAGCTCTTAATATAAATAGAGCTAGCCCCTACATATATTAGATATCACTTGAGTAATAAGATTTCTCTTATTCTCTTATTTCTTTCTCTCTATTATTTTAACATGTTATCAGCACGACTGCTCTATAGCCAATTGGAAGCCATTGCCAAAGTAGGCCACCATAGTTAAATTTTTTTCCTTCTTCTTGAAGGCCGGTCGTGCGAAAGCATGTCACCATAGTTCAAAATTTATATTTCTTCTTCTTGGAGGCCTATTGAATATCAAGTATCGTAATTTCTTCATACAGGTCAAATCTATGATTTGTTTTCTTTCATAATATTACGATTTTCGTTGTTTGTCTTTTTTTATTATTGTTATAGATATTAAATATTCTATTTTATAAATAATCTAGACCTGAAGTTCTATGATTTATACTTTTGGGATTTTAAATTTATAATCATTATTATCTTGGACCCGAAGTTCCATGATTTATATTTTTGTGATCTGAAGTTCTTTATTCATTATTATGGATCTTTGGATCCATAATTTATATTTTTGGGGCTTGAAGTTTCTTATTTATTATTATGAACTAGAAGATTCATAATTTATATTTGGGACCTGAATTTTTCAATTTATTATTATGGACCCGAAGATCTATAATTTATTTTTGGGACCTGAAATTTCTTATTCATTATTATGGACCCGAAGATCCATAATTTATATTTAGGACCTGAAGTTCTCCATTCATTATTCTGGACCCAAAAATCTATGATTTATATTTGAAGTCAAAGGCTTTTATTTTATTTAGAGATTTGAAGTTCTCTAAATTTGGACCTGAAGTTCCAATAACAATATGCCTCAATAATCAAATCTAAAATTTTGATATAAGAGGATATTGAATTAAAGTCCCATAAATTTGATAATCTAAATGTGGGCCTGAAGTCCCATATAACTGTTAAATTCTTATTTTTATATATAACTTTATATATGAATATGTTGTTGTTATATTATTTCATATTTGAATTTCATAAATCTCTTATTCTACCCCTTCTCTATAATTGCTTAAAGTATTACAAACATAATAAATCTGCATATAAGGTTAGAATTTTCAGGCCCGAAGTTTTTTTTATGAAATCAAAACTTTTATTATTTCTTATGAACCCGAAGTTTCATATTTAAGCAAGAACTTGCAGTTCATTATTTCTTATGAACCTAAAGTCTTATAAGATAAAGTATCAACTCTCAACTTTATACGTCATCAATTTTTACATACTTAAAAATGACTTATTAGTTCTTTGGTAATTCTTGAAGGATGGATATGACCACCAGAAAATGGTCATCATGCCAACACTGTAATGAATAGATTGAATCTATGACAATGGTTGAGTATGCCTTTTTGTTTTTGATCATTTACTTCAAAAGCAGCACTATCAAAGACTCCCCATCTATTATACCTTGAATATGCTCCTGAAGTAGCAATATCAAGATTATTATTTTTCAAGTGGTCTAGACAAAGTTGGTTTTCTCCTTATTTCAGAATCATACGACCAAATATTGATAGAATCATAATTTTAGAACAATTAGTTCTAAGGCAATTCATGAAGTGGTAGTAGAAATAGTAACTGCCCCAGCAAAAGTAAAAAGAAAAATTAATATAAAATTCAAGAACCACCTGAAGTGGTTTATTGAAAAGTGCCGGACCTTAAATCATAAGTATATACCAAAATATGTGCTAGTTAAGTACAAGACCTTTATTAATTATGTGAGACAATCATACTGCATGGGGGGAGCATGAAATTATTTTTTATAAAGCTGTTGATTACACTCCTCTTGATGAAGAGGCTTTTGATGAGAAGTTGAGAGCAAAAATCAATTTAGGTCCAAAAGACCTAAATTATCATTTATTTACGATTCTTTTATTTAAATGTATGAATTATGGATTGTATAATACACTTTTTAGATGGTGTCATATAATATACTATTATTGAAAAATCAGAAGTTTTTCAATAAGTCGGTACTTAATATATACACAAAGTATCTGCTATAGTTGGACTTATATAAAAGATTGAAGGCTCCAGAAGAGCCTATATAATATATCAACATTTTAATTAAAGATTACTATTATCAAGCAGTTCCTGAAGAAACTTGCTTAACTTTAATGAGTATCATATTAAAATAAATAGTGAAGGTAACAATAAATTACTATGTATTATTAACTAATGTTGGGAGCCAGAAGCTCACACTAGAATCATTATTACTTTTTCCTTGGGTCTCTATTGCACAACATTGTGCGTTATTGCTAATGTTAAGAGCCAAAAGCTCCCACTAGAAAAAAGTTAAGTATTTTCTCATCGAGTGTCTATTATACAACGCTTTTTAGTGTTGAATCACTCTCTATTATATTTTTATGGATTGACATTTTTTTAAAAAGAATACAAGATGATATTTGTCCCTCTGTAGATGTTCCAAGACTATAGACACCTATTGATATGTAAGTTTTCTTCATTCTACTATATATTATTTTTTTTACAAGCTTATCATGCAAATTTAAAAATACAACTACTAAATTTAATTTGCCTAAAGTTAGTTTTTTTATTCATATATGCTTTGACCCATTTTTAATAATCCCTTATTTAAAACCAATTAAAGGAGATGTATTTATTGCATGTTTTGCAAATTATCACTTTGATGAGAACGTATTCCCGTCGATAGGGAAAGATAAGAAAGTTCATGCAGAACTATCCGTTCTAGAAGAACGGCGAGAATTATAGTGGAACAATCCCACTATGTTCCATCTAAACCCACGTACATCACAATGTGAAAAGGTATGGAGAATAGTGTTTTGTAAGAAATTGCAAACACATTACCAATTGATTTAATGATGCAGTAAAATGCAACAAAGTTATATGTGCCAGCTATAAATGCAGTTGTCATAATTAGTATCCATGCAGGACAACTTCAAAATATGGCAATTAATGAATCTGTACCACGCCAGAAGCGTGGCGACCTATAGGTTCCAAAGATTGAACTCCCTAGAAAAGGAAGTCTTATTAAGCATGCCCTAAGAACACTCCTGAAGAGGTTCCTCATTTCACTCAAGAAGAGGTTATGAGAAAATCCACTTTCTTTAAGGCTCCTGAAGTGGCCACTGTCTCGAAAAAGACGCAAGTTCCTGAAGAGACTACATAAGCCACTGAAGAGGCATTAGTACCAAATAATAAAGAGATATCAATATTTAATAAAAGAGATGTGGAATATAACTAAAATGTCATCGATGACTTATTTGTATATACAGTAGCTACTGGAATATCAAAGGGTAATGATAATAATGATATATAACCACGTACAATAAATAAATGTTGACAAGAAAAAATTGGCCAAATGAAAAATTACCATTAAGGAAAAATTTGAGTCTCTAAATGAACGTGGTATATTTGGACCTATAGTATGAAGCCCAAATATATATATTAACATTTGTTTTGTTACAAATAGGTGTTCATAAGAAAATTAAATTATAATAATAAAATCAAAAGGAATAAGGCGCAACTTGTGGTACAAATTTTCCTGCAGAAACTTGGAATTGATTATGAGCATTGTATTCCCCTGATTATGGATCCAATATATAAATTTTAAATATCTTATAGCTTAGCAGTTGTTAAAATATTATTATTGAGACTTAAATATTATGAAACTACTAATTTATACGGGGATTTAAACTCTAACATTTATGTGAAAATCCTAGAAGGATTAACTTTACCTGAAGTAAATTCGAATAGTACGTACTTAATAAAATTAAGATGCTAATTGTATAGACTTATCCATTCCAGAAGTATGCGATACAATCGTCTTAGTAAGATTTGTCTAAGGAATGAAATAGAAACAATCCCGTTTGCCATGTGTCTTTATAAATGGATAATCAAAAAATAATTTTCAATAGTAGCAGTTTATGTAGATATATTAATCGAGGCTCCTGAAGAGTTCGAGAAAACTGTTAACTATTTGATAAAGGAATTTAAAATGATGGATAAGGTAAAACCGCCGAGAATTCTTATGATTATCTGATTTTTATATGAAAATCCATACCGTTTTAAATAAAAAGATGAAGAAGTATTGGTCCCGAAGCACCATACTTAAGTGCAATTGGTACTCATAATGCACTAGAAAAGAAATTTCCTTATTTCTTTACTTGCTTAATATATATAGCTTAACACCAACTAAACAACACAAGATATGTATCAAACATATCATTGGATATCCACATAACTCTTATGGTTCAAAGTTGATAGATTATGCTAATTCAGGATATATTTCTGATTATCATAAGGTACGATTTCAATTACATCTAGTATTTATTAGTAGTAATACTGTTTATTTCTTAGTGGTAATTTCATCAAACTACTTTGAAAATTTAGCTCTTCATGAAACTAAGTAGAAATATATATGATTAAAATCCTTACTTCAGCATATTCATAGTTTTTGTTACTTATCTTATATAACAGCTGTTTTGAGCATTATCTATGAAGACAATGCAGCGTGTATAGCACATTTTGAAGAAAGTTTCAAGGTGACAAGTATGAGACATGTTTCACATGAGCATTAGAAGAACACAAAGATTGAAGTCGAGTAAATCCATTTGATGGTAGAGTTTGCTCATGAGGTGATTGTCAAAGTTGATATTCCAAAATGAGTTTAAGAGATTGTTATGATTTGACTTCATCATCAAATTAAATGTAATTGTCATCATGAGGGGAGTAAATAATCAGGGGGAGCATCCTGAAGTATGCTACCTAATATTTGCACGCTGTAATTTTTTTCCTTTAACTAGGTTTTGTCCCATTGGGGTTTCCTAGTAAAGGTTTTAACAAGGCATCATATTGTGCTTTTGATACCGATTCAATGATCCAGAAGAATGTTGTACTCTTTTTCTTTCACTTTGATTTTTTTCCACTAGGTTTTTCCTTAGGAAGGTTTTAATAAGGCAACTGTCATTGAATTGTGGCATAATGGACATCCAAGGGGGAATGTTATAAAAATATTGACATGTAGATGTCTATAAGTAATATTTTAATATACAATTTATCCCACATTAGAATTGTGGTATGAATGAGGGATTACCTAATAGTATATATAGTTTATTTGTCCCACATTGATTATGTAGAGAAGTAAGGAGGTTAGCTCTTAATATAAATAGAGCTAACCCCTACACATATTAGATATCAGTTGAGTAATAAGATTTCTCTTATTCTCTTATTTCTTTTTATCTCAATTATTTTAACACATACCTAAATTTCTATTCATTAACTGCACCACTGCAAATTTTTTTCACAAAAATGGAGTGTGTGCCTTACTTTATATGCAATTTTGTAAACTATTTTAATTAATCAATTTATTTGGCCAATACTTTTTTAATGTAGAGGGAGAGATGGTTAATACTTACCGTGGAAAAAAGGCCCAAATTTTTAATTAAAGCTATAGTCTACAACAGTGGAAGGGCATCAAGAGCTATGAAATTTTTTATTGTTTTTTGAAATAATCATGAAAATAATAATTTTTCCAGCTTATATTCGGTAAAAGGCACAAAACCAATATATATATTTTTAAAAAAATTATGCACAAATATTTGTAATGGTGCTAGCTTTCTTTTCTCCCATTTGATTTTTAGATAAAGACAAAAGGTGATATTATGATATAAATAATTAATAATTCAAATGACCAAATTAAAATTTAAATGATGTGTCAGGTGGAGATGGAAAGTTAACCAAGACAAATAGGGGCCAAACCAAATAAATTTGGGTAAAATATTATATTTTTTATCGATTAATTATATTAAAGGCATTAATAAATTGTAAATTTTGAAAATATACAACTCACTAAAGCATTAGGTATGAATAATATTGTGAGAATCCGCAAATGCGACCCCCGGGTCTCGCCCTCGTCCTTGGGCGTCTGAAACGTCGGAAAGGATTCCGTCGTTTCATTAGCTTCTATTTGTGTTGATAATTCAATATCGGGTGTCCCTATTTCTATTTCTAGATACAAGAGGGTTCATTCAGAGTCGCCATTACGTTTTTCGAGAAAACGAACAAAATAGTGGTGTAAGAGAAAAGGCTACAGATAAGCCTTTCTTTACACGTTTGTCTACGAAACCAGGATTCTATAGGGTTTGAAAATTATGTTACGGATTGGGAAGGTGTTAAGCACCCATTCCGCCCTTTCGGTCTCTAGTGATCTTATATGTTTATTTTATGTTGAAAAACTTGGGTACTTTTACTGGCAGTTTACTACTTTCTAAATGAAAACCCTAATTTTCGGGAAAAACAGAAAAGGGTATGAAAAAACTTTGTGTTCCAAGATCTAATGTTTCTATTTTGAAAGATTGTAAATACAAGTGATAAAAGTTGTTTTATTTTATAGAGAGTTTTCCATATTATTTCTCAGATAATGACGGTTTTCTCGGATTTTTATCTTTTTTTTGAAAAAGTTCGGATCTTTGTCGGGACTAATTCAATATGGAATTAGAACTCTTGAGGGGAGTTCTACCAGATCTATCACAGTCTATGAAAGAGACAGGATATGCCAGGTTTTTAATTCCTAAGTAAGTTATACCGGTCCGGTTTTAAAAATAGAATTTTATCCGGATGACAATGTACTTACTTTTCTGGTCTTGCAAATGATTTTTATCAGGGTCTTTGTTTTGAAAACAATAGACTATTTGTAACTTGGCAATAAGTTTATTCAAATAAAACGTGGACAAAAAAAACAGAAGTAAAACAAATACACATATATCTAATTTAAATACTAGAAGAGGTTTTTCTTTACCTCCCCGACGAGAATAATAATAAGAAAGAAAATATAATATGGCAGAGAGATCTCCGGCGATAATAATCTTTTTCTTCTTCAGATATTTTCGAGAATTTGATTCCAGAGACGGGACACGTTTAGTGTCGAGAATGGATTCGATAATTCTTCAGAAATAAGATTATAACAGAAAATATTTAACGAAAGACTAGAAAATCAGATATAACTCAATAATTTCTCAATCCCAAATTGCTGTCCTTGAACCCTTGGGGTGTTGGCCTATTTATAGTGCTCGGGGAGTGTGAGAATCCGCAAATGCGACCCCCGGGTCTCGTCCCCGTTCGCTTGGGCGTCTGAAGCGTCGGAAAGGATCCCGTCGCTCCATTTTCTTGGAGTTGGTTGATGATTCACATCGGGTGTCCCTACGTCTATTTCTAGATGAAAAGGGGTTCGTTCAGAGTCGCCAGTAAGTTTTACGAGAAAACGGACAAAAAGGGTTGTGTAAGGGGAAAGGCTACAGATAAGCCTTTCTTTACACATTTGTCTGCGAAACCAGGATTCTATAGGGTTCGGGAACTATATTACGGTTTAGGAAGGTGTTAAGCACCCATTCTGCCCTTTCGGTCTCTAGTGGTCTTATATGTTTATTCTATGTTGAAAAACTTGGATGCTTTTACTGACAGTCTACTACTTTTTGAATGACAACCCTAATTTCTGGGGAAAACGGGAGAGGGATAGAAACCTTTGTGTTCCTAGATCCGATGTTTTTATTTATTTGAAAGATGTAAATACAAATGACAAAACCTTTTATTTTGAAAGAGTATCCCGTATTATTTCCTCAGATAATGACGGTTTTCTCGTGTTGTGTTTACTTTTGTAAAAGTTCGGATCTATGTCGGGACTGATTTAATATGGAACTAGAACTCTTTGGGAAGAATTATCAATCACATCGCAGTCTATAGAGAAGACAGGATATGTTTGATTCTAATTCCTAGATAAGTCGTATCTGTCTGGGTTTTGAAAACAGAATTTTATCCGAACGATAACATACTTACTCTTCTGGTTTTGCAAATGTTTTTATCAGGGTCTTTTGTTTTGAAAACGGTAGACTATTTATAACTTGGCAATAAGTTTATTCAAATAAAACGTGGACAAAGCAACAGAAACAAAACAAGTACACAGATAGTCCTGTTTTTTTGAGCGTGTTGGGAATCTAGCCCAAAACAAGTACAAATATCTTATTTAATTACTAGAAGAAACTTTATTTACCTTCCCGACGAGAATAATAATAAGAAAGAGAATATAATACGGCAGAGAGATCTCCAGCGATAACAATCTTCTCCTTCTTCAGATATTTCCGAGAATTCGATTCCAGAGACGGGACACGTCGAGTGTCGGGAATAGATCCGATAATTCTTCAGAGATAAGATGATAATATAAAATGCTTGATAATAAAATCAGACTAAAGCTCCGGATTTTCCAAATCCAAGTCGCTGCCTTGAACCCTTGGGAGTGTTGGCCTATTTATACTGCTCGGGGAAGATTGTCGCACGACATTTCCCCAAAAAGGGCAAGTGTCGTGCGACATATCTGTTTGTCGCGCGACATTCCTGTATGTCGTGCGACAAACGGCTGAAGTGATGGGTCCTGACACTGTGATGTGTCAGAAAGTGGTTGGTCGGGTGCAGAGAGGAATTGTCGCGCGACATAGTGGGATTGTCGGGCGACATTCCAATGATTGTTGCGCGACAATGTGATATGTCGTGCGACAATCCTTCATAAAAAAAGGTTTGTCGCGCAACAAACCCCCCCGGGGTAGTTTCGGGTGCTCGGGTGTGTCCTGGACTCCAAAAATAGTAGTCTCGTAGGTCGTTAGGGTTCTTGCCGGGGTCACGGATCGGGGTGTCTACAGGGAGGATTGTCGCGCGACATTTTCCCAAAAAGGGCATGTGTCGCGCGACAACGTGTACCATGTCGCGCAACAAACGGCTGAAGTGATACTTCTGACAGACTGATGTGTCAGATAGCGGATGGTCTGGTGTCAGGGGAGTTTGTCACGCGACACTGTGGAGTATGTCGCGCGACATACTATTCTGTCGTAAGACATTTCACTTTAAAAACAGGGTTGTTGGCCAAATAACCCTTTCGGGGCAGTTTTGGATGCTCGGGTGGGTCCCGGGCTCCAAGAACAGTCCAAGAACAGTACCTCTCGAAGGTCGTTAGGGTTCTTGCGGGAGTCACGGATCGGGGTGTCTACAAATATGTACATGAAACTGGTAAGTGTGGTATTATTCAATTTGGTTTGGTTCAAGAAAAACCGAGGAAGGGAGAAAGTACTCATTTGGTTTGAGTTTTGATTCGTTTATGGAATTCTAAATTGGTAAATTACATTAGGAATTTCTTATAATTTATGGTAGTAGATTGAATCATAAGTTAATGAAACTTAAACGTTTTATGTGAAATTAGTACTTGGGGTTTTAAGAACAAACAAAATTACAAACACTCTTACTAAGTTATATATTAGTACTTGGAGTGCATCAATATAATTGTTCTAATTTGTTCCTTTTCTATACCTTTAGTCCATATTTATAACTATGTTCTTAAATAGATTTGAAAATTGACAACACACAAACATACCCAAATATATATACATGCTCTTACATTAATCACAATATTTGTTTCGGCTTTACAGCTATACCACTATTAGTGCCAGTACATATGCACAACCATACTTGAAGAGAGACAGGGGACGTGTATTTTCAAATTTATTTATTTATTCACTTTTGCTAATTTTAATTTATTATACTTATTAAGGCATTCACTACGTATAAATATAGCGTAAGGTCGATAAAAATACTATTTTAGTTGGATAAATTTTACTGTGTGGAAATGGTAAAATAGGGAGGTATGGGTGATATTCACCCGCCTTTGCCTTTTCCTTGTCCGCCTGAGAATCGAGTCCATATCCATACTTAAATAAACCATGCAATTCATAAAGAAATTTTATACCTCACTAACCATAAAAGTGAAGAATTACCCTTCACTAGTTTTTTGCGTTTTGCAAATGAGTATTTTTCCAAATCCACTCAACTTCATCAAAATCAAAAGCAAATTTACTGTTTTGTAGAAAAGAAAATCAAAACTCAAAAAAAGTATCATTAAACGTAACTTCAAAACAATAACCAAGAAAAAAAAGGTCGGACCTTTTATACACATTGTTCTAGAAATTGGACAAAACCTTAGTGGATATGTATGGCTAATTGGCTATTAGCACTTAAGCTAAATATTTAAGAAGTCCTTTTAATGTATTGAAAATGTTCAAGAAGATACATGTAAAGTATCATTAAACATAACTTCAAAACAATAACTATAGAGTGCCCATATTTAATTAATGTTAATAGTACTACCCAACTTAATTTGTTAATTAATTTATGGTCAAATATTTATTTTACTAAAATCTAATCTAGTGTGTCCTATTATTAGAGAAACTTTTTGGCCTTTAGGAAAAAAATAAATAAATTGGGCTGATAGTATACAGCGAGTCCAATTTGCATATATATTACGCATGTTCTGAATACAAATATTTATTTCATGAAAATAAATATTTATTAAATTTTTATAGTTCACCAGAAAATGTTTGTAAGTGAGGGAATGAGAGTAGGGTGATGAGAGAGGGGGACCACTTTCCTATAAACATAAAACTATAAAAACTGTAATAAATATGATCACAGCCGGCCATGTATATATGGGAGAATGGTACTTTTATTGTCCAAGTAATTTTCTTTTAATTAGAGTATTGTATTATTTTGAAAAGATATATTATATACTTTTAATATTATAATAAATTAGTTTGACAATACCCCAAATTACTTTAGTGCAACATTGAAAAAAATAAAATCCTTTGGGGGATTCTGGGTCCCAATCATCAAATTGTTATTTAATACTTTTTCTTTTAATAACAAAGTCTAATTGTTAATCAATGTTTAAATTTTTAGCCAATAAAAGAAAAGTGATTTTATTTACACATTTATATTTGTCATAAACATTCCATTAAAATAAATATATATATCACTAACACTTCTTAAAATTCGCTTAATTAGAGGTGATTCTAGTCACATACATTCGGCCCAATTAGGGAGAGTTTGTTTATAAGGACTCGCATAATATCTGGCAATTGAGTGCTAGAGTATTTTTCAAATAAAGTCATCTAATGAGAGGTAAGTGCATTGTCTTAAACTTGGCTTAATTGGGAATATTGTGTTACTAAGTACTCGCCTAACGTCAAGCAATTAAGGGAGTGTTTATGATAAATAAAAGGGTGTTAAAATGTATTTTTAATTAAATTTTAGGAGGTATTTGTGACATATTTATGAGTGTAAATAATATTGCCTCAAAGAAAAGCTTTTTATTACACACTTTAATTTGGGATTTAAAAAAGACTATGATATGGTACAAATTTATTAGCAGTGGATGGGTGGGACACACATTTTATTACTATAACCATTGCCATAAATGTACAGAGCCAAGGACGGTGGGCCGGTAGGGATCGAAGATCCCCCCCTTAGGTTTTCAAGATTTTCATAGTATAATGGGTCTTTGTGTAAACTCTAATAATTAGAGGGGCTGTTCATATAGTTTTCAAATTTCGGTTAAATAAATGAGAATAAATTGCATTATATTTCCCTTAACTAACACTTTTTTGCATTTTACCCCCCCCAAGGAAAAAACTCGTCACTAAATCCCCTTCTATGAGATCCACAACAAGAGGTTATGGTATTAATGGGATTTACGTGATGATTTGAATATACCATTATTCAATAACATAGGTTAACTCCACTATATCTCTGTGTCATTTATAAGTAGCATATTCCAAATATGAAATCTTGAAAAAGGATGTTGTAATCAGGGATGTACACAATTATGGGTAAAGCAAAAAAACGAACCAATCCATAGTTAATGGATTGGTTTGGTTTATAAAACTAATTGGATTAGTTTCGATTGATTATTTTCAAAACCGGTTAGATTGGATTAGTTCTAGGTTTAGCTTTTGGATTAACCGAATTCATTTGAAACTGTATATAAACATATTTATATTTATATTTAGCATGTGCATTATTTAGTCTTTAATGTATTGTTTCATACGCACTTTATATAGTCCTAATCAAATTCAAATGGATTTCCTATCTACTCTTACCCATTTTAAAGTTAAAACTTGATTATACTTAAATACCTTTTAAACTCACTATACTTCATCATATGGTCAGTTATTAATTTTAGAATAGTCCATTAACGTAAAAAAGTTTAGTGTGGAGCCACAAAATAAATGTATCACGTGTTAACTCGATGATAATATGTATTACTATCTTAGTTCTATGTAACATTAGAATTTTTTTATTTAAATTTTATTTATAACCGATAAATCAATCCGTTTAGGTTTGGTTTGGTTCAGTTTTCTCGTATAATTGATTTGGATTTGGTAAATTTTTTATTTTTTTTAACTGATTAGATTGGTAAAAGTCATTAATTAATCATAAGTGATGAAATGAATCTACTAATGATTCAGTTTCCCACATTCCGTTGTAGGTAATGGTAAATTGTCGCCTCCATGAGTCCATTCCTTTTATATACTAGAAATTAGGTAGAAGGGCTTATTATACATTGATTTTTACCAAAAATCCAATGAATAATATTTTTTTGAATGAAGGGCCTATTTTTAATTGGTAATTTGAATGAAGGGCATATTTTTAATTGGTAATTTGAATGAAGGGCATATTTTTAATTGGTAATTAGTGTAAGAGGCCTATTTTGTTTTATATTTTAAATGAATGTATTTGAATAAATTTAAATATCATTTAATTAATAAAAACATGTTATGTATTACTTAAATTACCACTTTTTATGAAATTTTCACAAAAAATATGGACTGCAAAGTTCATATTGCAATAAAATATGAACTGCAAAGTTCATATTGCAGTGAAATATGTACTGCAATATGAACTTTGCACTAAAAATATGGACTGCAATATGAACTTTACACTAAAAATATCGACGGCAAAGTTCACATTGCAGTGAAATATGGACTGCAAAGTTCATATTGCAGTGAAATATAGACTGTAAAGTTCATATTGCAGTCCATATTTTAATGCATATTGATATTTTTTTAGTTTATTTTAAGGGTTGGAATGTCATTTTATAATGAAAAAAAAAGACACATGTCATATTATCAATAAAATAAAAAATAGGTCCTTTATTTAAAAAAAAATTATTCCTTGACCTTAGTGTGAAAATCTTTCTCTAATAAGCCATTTTTTTTAATTGTCCCTTTTATATATATTTAAATGCGATTATTTTATTATACTCAGGGATATGTATATATTCTGCTAGTGTGTATATATATATATTTTATTTTTTTTAAAGTAAAAAAAAATTAATCAGTTCGTAGGTGGATTTGGGCCTCGAGCTAGAGGACTTCAGACCAGCGCAAGAAAAGAGCAACTCCATTAGATATTTTTTTTCGTTTGAGATTAACTCCATCAGATGTTTAATCAGCTCTGATTAATATTGTTTTAGTTAAATTAGATATTAAATTTAAATACCAATTTACATTAGTTGTTTCCTTAAATAAATATTTTTTCAACCCTTTCTAGATTGAAAAGTATAAGATGATTATTGTTCGAGTCAAACAAATTATTATTTCTAGATTTTTTTTCCTTCTGTTTTTTTAAAAATCATTTTAGACTAATTACTTCAACACATATACTTTGTTTGATAACAAGATAGAAAATAGTAAAAAATAAGTAGCAAAATTTATAAGCATTTGACGAGTCCAAGTGGTTTTCTACTGGCAAAATGCATCACTCTTTCTTCCCCCACTATTAGTTGAATCCCCCATTATAAATGGAATCAGTACTCATGTCAATGTGGGGTTTTTTTCTCTGAAGAAAAAGAGATACAAATTGTATCCATTATTACACACCAACACACACCCATTGTCTCGTCCCATTTTATTAGCCCCATGTGAATACTGATGAACTTATCTACAGTAGTAGTCTGCTTGTCACCCAGAGGACTTTAACCCAGTGCAAGAAAGAGAAACTCTATTAGATATATATTTTTTAAATTAACCCCATTACATATTTAATCAGCTCTGTTTTAATATTGTTTTAGTTAAATTAAATATTAAATTTAAATACCGATTTAGATTAGCGGTTTCCTTAAATGAATATTTTTTCATCTTGTAATCAAACATAACCTAGCTTGTTTTTCTTGATATTTTTTTTTGGAGAGGAAATGGGGCATATTTGTCATTAGATTTGATGCTTGGATGAAGAGTGGCTGGAATCGAAGTGTGCAGAATTGAAAATTTGATTCCTTAGAGCATCTCCAATGGATATATACATTATTTCCTCACTCAATCACTAAGGTTCCACTTCATCTTATTAACTTACACATGAATGTGTACTAACCAATAGCACATGAATCTTCTCATAAAACCTTTCAGTAAATTAAGTTGAGCTAAAGGTAAATACATCCTTCACGAGAATGATTATGCGGCGGAAATTTGTTGCATAACAAGTTAATTCGCCCAAGAGAGTACTTTTCATCATCTCATGAATTTTTTTCTCATAACCCAGGGTGTTATATAATTCTAGTGAGATATGTTTCTGCAAATGATTTAATTCTATCAAAAAAGTTATTCACATTCGAGATTCTTTGGATGATTCAAAATGATGATATTTTGATGCTAAGATAAAGAGAATTAATTGAAGAAAGCACTTTATTTTTATACTAGTTGTGATACTTAAATCCTACGGCTGAGCTCAGAGTTAGACAAAATAATACCATGGCTACTTATCAAATTGGTTGGATGCCTTCTAGCAATGATCATATTGCTGGTATATATAGGTGCAGACTGCACCGTGCAGTAAGTCATTAATTAGAGATCAAAAAGGGCAATTTTGTTGCAGGTCTTACTGCTAACATTGGCAAAGCAAAGCAACAAATGTGGTGGCAGAGCTTTGGGCTATTCAAGAAGACTTGAAATTGGCAAAATCTCTAAACATCAAAGATATATGTGATGTAGAAACTGATTCTACAACTATTTTTTGTATTTTACGCAGGAAGGAGACAGAGATTC
Organism: Lonicera japonica; assembly: GCA_021464415.1. Taxonomy (NCBI): domain Eukaryota; kingdom Viridiplantae; phylum Streptophyta; class Magnoliopsida; order Dipsacales; family Caprifoliaceae; genus Lonicera; species Lonicera japonica. The sequence goes on along the minus strand of CM038464.1, from coordinate 113,068,243 downwards.
CAGCTCATTAGTGTCTGTTGAGGAACATTTAAGGGGACTTCCTGTAAAATTCTCATTCCTTTCATTTCTTTCCTTTCCTTTCTTTTTTTTGGCTGCACTTATGTTCAAATTGTGGTCCTCTAACAATGTTTGTGATGTTGGAAAGAGAATCACTATATTAATTGGTAGGTGAAATCCACAATCTTTAATCAATACACTAACGTTAAGCAATAATTTAGAGATGATTGTTTGAATTTTGATGACACATGTTGAAAACATAGTAGAAAAAATTATGACGATCCCTGAGCCAGTACATTTTTCGGATGCAATGTGTGAGAGACAGACGAATCCAATTAATCCTACAAGTAGGCAATGTATATCAAAAATTAAAGTGAAGGGTCTAAATCTTGTCAAAGTCCTGCTTGCCAAGGGGCCCAAAAATTATATAAGGCACCATACATTAGAATTAAAAGTCCAGCTATCTAATCTAAGGAAACTTCGTTTGTCAATGTGAATAAAGAAACCCACTTAATATATTTTTTACACGCTCTTAATAAATTTTTCTCTCCAATCATACACGTGCCTATACATTATCTATCTTAGACTACTCGCACACACAATACATGTGTTATTGAATTCTATAAACTTTCATGATAAAAGTTTGATAAAAGTGTAGGATGGCCCCGTGGTTAAGTTTGAATGTTTAATTGTTTTAGGGCAATCGTCTGATTCTTATTGCTAGCCTTTTTTTAATAAAAAAAAAATCATAATTTGAAACTGGGGACATGGGGTGGGAATCTAAATGTGGGGTTAAAAGAGGTGGGTAGGGTGGGTTTTAATTAAAGTTTTTAAAGGATGTGATTGGAAAAAACCGGTTGTCATTCATAATTGATCCTACCATCGTACTTAAAAATGGTATTTTCTGAACAATATTGTTGGTGTATTAATTTAGGATAATTTTATTTCCACTCTTAATGATATTTGATTTCACTTTTTTTTTTCATTTGGTCTTTGAGTAATGAGTAAAGGCATGTTATTCACTCCTTGAATGCTGATTATAAACATATTATTTGATACTTAGGGGTCCATTAAGAAATTATATTATTTATACTCAACCCTTAAGGACCGAATAACAAATTATTACTCGGTGTTCAAGGACCAAATAAAAAATGGAAGTAAAATCAACCCCATCTAATATTTGTTTAACAAAACACACACCTATTATGTTAAATTTAATTCTGTATATAAATTAACTCGATATCATTCCTTAATCCCAAAGGGTTGGTCTAACTGTAAGGGGGGAGATTGAGATGTGTGATGAGGTGCGCATCTTAGGTTTAATTCCGGGGTCAACCCTAATATGTGACTTCTCCTTTTGCTTGAGTGGTAAAGGGCTTGCTTGCTTTAAAGCAAGAGTATAGGTGTTCGAGCCACACGATCCTCTATACCCGTCCCTTGTTTTCATGTAGTTCACCTAAGATCTATCTGATATAGAAGTATGTAATATATATATATATATATATATATTTATAGTCCATGGGGCATAATAAGTCATTCTAAAATTCTATCGAAGAGAAGCATATCTTATATTTTTATTTTAAATAAGGGTACACATTTTTGTTTGCCTAAAATTTTTTATGTGTAATCTTCATTTACTTTCATTAGCAAAATAGTCCATCCGCCTCTTCACCAACAACATTTAATTCAATTAACTACATATGAGAATCTTTGTGGTCCAAAAAAAATTATGAAAGGAAAGGAAATTAAGCAAAAACCTTCAAACCTTTTTCCAAACAATTAAAATATATTTTTTCCCCAATCCACTAAACCTTGTTACAAATAATTATCGTGTGTTATGAGTGACCAAATTGGATGTATTAATTAAAAAAGTGAAATTGAATCGGGTGAAAATTGAAAATATATATATAAAAATTCCAAGTTTGAAGGAAATTTAAGCAGCAACTAAATTTTTTAAAGAAAATATTGTACCAAAAAAAGACCAACCAATATATAGTACTAGCTAAGCTATCTTACACAAGTGATACATGTATTAATCAAATATATCTAATTCGAGCAATAAAAAAAGGCAAAAATATTAAGTAGCTTAATTAGAAAATAAAAGAAGTTTATTCTCTCTTTATAATATATGATGCATTTTTATTGTCATTAATTCAAGCAATATTTAAGTTGATAACTTTTATCATTATTAAATATCACCCTTTTATCATATCTACAGATCAAATAGGAGAAACAAACAATATTTCGGCATTATACTTTATTATGTATGATGTGTATATTTTAAAACACTTTTGACTAACCCTTGAGATTTCTCCAAAAAACAGTATTTTAGCAATGTAAAACTAACGATGTAAGATGTGTATATTTTAAAACACAATTATTTGTTGAGAAGATATTTTAAAACACTTCTGATCCATTAAAAACATTTTAGTGTTATAATTAAGTAATTGGATACCCTCTATTTTTGGGGTCAAACCTTGTATAACAATACTGTATATTCCTACTACAACAAGGAAATGTCATAAATGATGAACTGTAACTGTGAGCTTGGAACTGCAATTGGACTTTTGAATTTTGTTTGGACGTTAATTTGTATGACAACATTTTTTTTACGCATTAAGAAAAATGCCTACAATGATGAGCTGTAAAAATGTTCCTTATTAATGAATTTCTCTCTTTTGTGGCTCTTACCCTTTTTTCCTCCCTCTTTTCACATTTATTCTGTAAACTTAATTTGGTTTGGTTCATCAAAAGAAAGCAAGGAGGGAACCACATCATAAATTGTTGGAAAGAGAAAGGTAGACCATTATTTGAGGCGACCACATCATTATTTTTAGTTTATTATTATTATTATTAATTTTTTTATATAGTTTTTTTGTATAGGAGGAAGGGGGATCACGGAGTAGAGAAAGAGAAGGGTGCACCACTACTTGAGATGTGTGAGAAGTGGTGAATAGTAAGGGTGCTAGTTTTAAAAACGACATGAAAACATTAGTAAACGGCATGAATAGTAAGGGTGCACCACTTCTTCTTTTCTTTTTTTTAATTTTTTTTTTCACTTTCCCTCGTTTGTTTTACCACAATTCTCACAGGATTAAGATTATTTATATCCGCCAATTGGGTCTTGATCACATAGTAGCCGTTGGATTATTTTGGTGCAAGACGGTCATTTTATCGTATCACTTAATTAAGACAAATAATTTTTCATTGACGGACGGGTGCAAACCCAAAAGGAAAAAAAATTGTAAGGTGTAAACTCAAATATCGACTATAAATATTGGGTACAAACTCATAATATCTCATTTCCAAAAGATCAACCCTAGTCTAACTCTTACATCAATTGTCAAACACATATTTCGTATGAAATTTGTATTAAAATAAAACCTAGAAAAAAAGCAAAAAATTGTAGAGATTCATGACTACGGACTGATATGTGATTCAAGTCCTCTTAATTTGGAAATGTTCAAGCAACGAATTAAGAATTCACAATCATTTGAAAAATAGTATTCATGGATGGTGTGAATGTTCATTCAATCAGGAACCCACAACCACATGAATCAGAGTATTCATGGATTTGCAAAATTATTAGAATTCCGACAATCTTCTAATCACCTATTCAGTCTCAATTGCTTTCATAGCTTCAAATTTGACACCAATCAACTAAAAATAATTAAATACAAACAATTTTCAGTTTGAATTTCTTGATAAATTTTGGGGAAATAATTCTATTTCATTAATAAAAAGTATTATTTAGCGTAAACAACGAGATTCAAACCCCCGTTCGACTCGCAACATAGTGACAACAAGTCCCAATACCTGAAAGCTATAACTGGTTTTCAATTTTTCTGTTTAGCACTCTATCAGTATACTCAACACCTTAAAATAGAACAAATAATAAATATAGAAGGGTTAAAAAGTCAATATATAGCTTTCTTATTCTATTAGTCCTTACAATTTTCTTCATCTTTCTACACAGAACATGGCCATCATCATATTGTACGTTAGTGACTTCAAACAACAAAAGGAATAAATATACAAAGTATAAATTAAAAAAGTGGTGATATTGACATCCCAAAATACCACTCAATTTTTATTCGATTCTTAATAACCGAGTAAAATGTATGTTACTTGGTTGCAAATGACCAAGTATAAATATGACAATAGCTTACTCAGTTGTCAAGAACAAAGTATATAAATTTATACTCGGCTCTCAAAAAATAAGTAACATACATCTTGCTTGATTGCTGATGGTGTCAAAATCTAGAGATAGATAATTAACCAATCAATAAGCGAATATCGGTGAATAAAAAATAAATGTGGCGCAATGATGAACACATGACTTTTTTTTTAAGGTAGGTTCTCCCGGTAGCGTTTATGCTATTCCAGTGGTACGTCTTCCTTTTGTGTGTGCTTGTTTTGTATTAGCTCAAAGGCGATCAATTTGGAAGATAATACAAGCTACCAACTTCTCTCTCTCTATAATTTTCTTAATTCTATTTATAAGTATAGAATTAGGATTACAAATATTTCAACAGAATAAATAATAAATTGTGTAGGAGAGATAGTGTATAAGAGTTTTTGGTATTTTTTTGGAGTATGAAAATAAAGAGTATAAGACCCTTCTATTTTTTGGGGTATGAAAATAGAGAGTATATGACCCTTCTATTTTTTAACAAAATATATAGGAGAGAAAGTATATATTTTTGGTGAGGAGAATTGTGTGTTTTTGTTGTCTGTTGAATGAATGAATGGTGGGAGGTATTTATAGGTAAGTGGAGAATGGCAAAAATGTAAATTTTTTGTGGAGGATAATTATTTAAAGGAAATTGGATAATTATTTAAAGGAAAGTGTGGAATATAATGGAGTGGGATAATTATTTAAAGGAAATTAAATAATTATCTAAAGGAAAGTGTGAAATATAATGGAGTGGGATAATTATTTAAAGGAAATTAAATAATTATCTAAAGGAAAGTGTGGAATATAATGGAATGGGATAATTATTTAAAGGAAATTAAATAATTATCTAAAGGAAAGTGTGGAATATAATGGAGTGGGATAATTATTTAAAGGAAATTAAATAATTATCTAAAGGAAAGTGTGCAATATAATGGAGTGGGATAATTATTTAAAGAAAATTAAATAATTATCTAAAGGAAAGTGTGGAATATAATGGAGTGAGATAATTATTTAAAGGAAATTAAATAATTATCTAAAGGAAAGTGTGGAATATAATGGAGTGTGGTAATTATTTAAAGAAAATTAAATAATTATCTAAAGGAAAGTGTGGAATATTATTTTTGTAGGCCAATGGTAAAATTATTTTTTATTTTTGTAGGCCAATGGTAAATTAATATTTACCCCATCAATTGCCCCTATCCTTTATTTTTATGCTGAAAGCTGAATGTGAAGGATAAATGTTTTTGTCGGTCAAGTGGTCTGGCTCAAAGCTAAGGTGTGAGAGCGGGTACTTGTCAACGAAGATAATCATGGAGAGAGCTCGAGTAATCGACGTGTAAGGTTTCGTTAACCTTTGACCATAAGTTTGTGGAGCTCAGAACATTAACATGTAAAGCTAGCTAGACTTTGATCATTAGTCTTTAGAGTTTCAGAACATCATTGTGTAAGGCTGGCTAGACGTTGATCTCGAGTCTTAGTTCAAGGACGTTAGATCTCAGATGCTAGTCATTGAGCTCAAAACATCAATGTGTAGAGCTTTTAGAGCTTCAGAACATCATTATGTAAGGCTGGCTAGACGTTGATCTTGAGTCGTAATCCAAGGATGCTAGATCTCGGATGCTAGTCGTTGAGCTCGAAACATCAATGTGTAGAACTCGTTAGACATTTGATACAAGTCGTAGAGCTTGGAACATTAATATGTAAAGTTGACCAGATTTTGATCATAAATAATTTGAATCTACTCGGGCCTTTTCCAACACATATATATTTTCTTTTCTTTTTTCTTTTTTTTTTCTTTTCCTTTCTTTTTCTTTTTTCTTTTTTCTATTCTTTTTTCTTTTTTCTTTTCTTTTCTCTTTTCTTTTTTCTTTTTTTTTTCTTTCTTTTCTCTTTTTCCTGTCGGCCCCTTTCGGCAGATTTTTTTTTCTTTTTTTAAGATCCTCTCTGTCGGAGGCTCTTCTCTCTCTTCATCTCCCTCTCACTCTTCATCTCCCTCTTACTCTTCATCTTCCTCTCACTCTTCCTCTCCCTTTTTCCTCTTCATCTCACTCTCCTTCTTCGTCTTCCTCTCCTTTTTTCCTCTTCATCTCACTCTCCTTCTTCGTCTTCCTCTCCATCGAGACCCAACCCATTTCTTTTATCACCATCCATTTCGCCATTTTCTCCTTTGTAATAAGTTTTTCTTATAATAATAAACCAAGATAATGTCGAACACTCACCGTTTTACAGATCCTCCATGTGTGGCTTGCGCTTATAGCCACAAGATATGTCCTCTATCTTGTGAATACGTCAAATTTTTTCGAAATGTGATTGATCGTCAGGATTATCACACAATCTTCACTGTTTTTGGGGTGAGGAATGTTGCATCATTTTTGCAAGATGTCCCCGAAGATCGCCGTTTTGAGATTCTCAATTCATATCTTCTTGAAGCCACGGCAAGAATCGAAAATCCCATTAGAGGCTGTACTACTCTCCTTGCTTCTCTTGAACAGAAAGTGGAAGAGTTACAAGCACGAGTGACGGCATTAGAGGCTCGATTAGAAAGGGGGTCTTTCTGCGTTAACGCGTTATGCTCCTTTGCTCCTCCTGGAAGTTCCTCGAGGTTCCCTTTGTCGGTAGAAAATAACATGCCTACTGTTATTCCGACTGCCATGAATCTTCCAGAACATGCTCTCGAAAATTTTTTGAGGCTCCTTATGTCGGCAGAAGAGATTGCACCTGAGATCCCTCCGCCTACCGTGAATTTTATAGAAAACGAGGCTTTTCTGACTGAAGTGAATTTGCCGTCATTTCAGAATTCGTCCTATGACCAGGCTACCTTGGACTCCGTTTACCAGACTGCCTCGGAAGGTTTTTTATCGCAATATTCGCTGGATGATTTTGTTGCAGATTTTGCCGAAACAACGAGCCCTGACTGGACAGCTTTAGGGAATATTCACCATGATTTTTCTGATTATTCTTCTTCTGATTTAAGTACTATTTTGAATTTTGATGCTGATGATCTTCAAATTCTTCGGCATTTTCTGAGTGACTAGATAATGTGTATCTCTAGTGAGGGTTTTGTAAAAATGTTCCGGAGTTGTTCCACTTGTGATTGTTTAAAGCATGCTCCTTATATGTTGATAGCAATTTTTCGAAATCCTTGGTTTCTTAAAAAGAAAATTTGTTCTTTTTGCTAAGTTTTGAGTAAAGTCTTGCTCCCTTCTAACTTAGGCAAATTGCTAAGTTTTGAGTAGAGTCTTGCTCTCTTCTAACTTATGCAAATTCTGACAATTTTCTCATTTATTACCAGGGTTTCTTAAAATCTTGGTCTCTGACCAGTGGTGCAGCAGTAGATGATCATTCTCTTTGGGTTGAGGTGGTCTTGCTGTTGTCTGATAGACTTCAAAATTGCATTCAGCTTTGTGGAAGTTTGATATTCGCTGAAAATTTTTTTCTTGTGTTTTGTCGGATGAACTTGATAAAAATTAAATTCAATTGTAATTTTTTTCTTGGAAGCTCATCAATTTTTCCTACAATAAATATTATTGATCGTAAGAAAATGAGACAACTTTAAATATATTAAAACAAAGAGAAAAAATAATATATAAGTTAATAAAAAATAACTTATCTCTTCTTTTGGGTTTTATCCCCTTGTGTAACCGGATTTTTGAATGATTATGCGCTCGTAAATATTGAGCTAGCATAAGCCTGCCGGATTTTTGCATTTTTTGTCGCAGCAACTTTGTATCCCCGTTTTGGACCCCGAGATGGCCAAATTTGAAAAATGATTGAACTGGAAAGTTGTAGATCTTGAAATTTTTTTCAAAATGGACTCTAGAATCATATGATTTGGAGTTTTGAGTACAAAGTTATGCACCTAATAATATTGAGTCACCGTATGCCTGCGGAATTTTGTTCCATAAAGTTTGTATCGAAGTTTTGAACCCCGAGATGAACGAATTTGGAAAAAACTTGAACTAAAAAATTGTAGCTCTTGAAATTTTCTTCAAAATGGACTCCAGAATCGCATAATTTGGAGTTCGGAGCACAAAGTTATGCCCCCTAGAATATTGAGCTACGTAAACCCGCGGGATTCCGAGTTTTTCACCGAAAATTCACTTGTAATTCTAAAGAACGAGAGCTTTAGAAAGCTTATCGTTCCCACAGACGGCGCCAACTGATGGCGTCAAAATCTAGAGATAGATAATTAATCAATCAATTGCAAAAGACCGAATCAAAGTGGAATTGTTACCAAATATTTTTTAATATCCTAATATCTCCGCCCATTAAAAAGCTTAGTCCATTGTGGTGACAAAATACATTTATCCGTAAGTTAAAACAAAAAAAGAGAGGCATAATGAAAGAGGGAATTTGAGCAACCAGCCAACCACCTTTTCCTTATTCTCTTTTCTACAAATAGAATTATTTTCTCAAAATAAAAGTGAGAGTCGATGGGAGAATTAATTGTAACACCCCCCCCTCTCTCTCTCTCTCTCTCTCTCTCTCTCTCTCGATGGGAGAATTAATTGTAACACCTCCCCCCGCTCTCTCTCTCTCAATTAGTTCTATTCAGTTTATTAATGAAATGAAATGGGTTAAAGTTAAATATCGGTACTCTAAGAATTATAAATTTAAAGTAAACATTAACACTAATTAAATTTTGAAGAAAAAAAAAAGAACTGACAAAATGAAACAAACCAACAATTTATATGAGGTTGATCCCCACATATGATACATATACTACAATTAAAAAAAGCCGGAAGACATTTTCAGTTTTTTTAAGTTGAGTTAAGCTTTTGGTTTTCCAATTTTACCTTGAGAGCTTTTATTTTACATAAAAATATATTTTAATATAACATAAATAAAGAGATTCAAACCCTCAATTATAGCAAAATAATATAACTCTTGACTACTACTTACTACTATTTTTTTTTATATATATATAGCTAAATTATACAGATTACGTACGTATAAAAATCTAATATTTTGAAAAAATCCCAATTGGTAGATAATTTTAACTACAAAAAACTGGTTCACAAAATTATTTGACACAAATCTAGCCCATCACATCAGTTAGGCCCCACTCTATATAGCATGCATTATAGATATACAAGAACAATTAATATGGTTAAGTGAGAGACACTTCAAATAGAAACAAAATTTGAATTTTACTTGTATCTTTCTCAATTTGTCACCATTCCCTCTCCATAAATATAATATTTTCCCCGTTTGAGTCATAAGATTATTTTTGTTACTTTTTCGTTTTGGGTTAATTAGCAACCACTTTTCTAAAAAAAAAAAATGCTGCCATGAAAATACTATATAGATAGATAGATAGATAGAACCCCATCTAATATTTGTTTAACAAAAACACACCTATTATGTCAAATTTAATTTTGCATATAAATTAACTTGATATCATTACTTAATTCCAAGGGGTTGGTCTAGCCGTAAGGGTGAGATTTAGATGTGTAGTGATTAGGTGCGCGTCTCAGTTTAATTTTTCCACATGTACAATCATTGGGGTCAACCCTACTGACTTCTTTTTTTTCTTGAGTGGTAAAAGCTTTGCTTGCTTTAAAACAAGAGTACATGTGTTCGAGCCACACGATCCTCTATAACCGTCTCTTCTTTTCATGTAGTTCGCCTAAGATCTATTCGATATACCAGTATGTAAAAAAAAATTATTTATTGTCCATGTGGCATAATAATTAAGTCCTTCCAAAATTCTATCGAAGAGAAGCATACCTTATATTTTTATTTTAAATAAGGGTACACATTTTTGTTTGCCTAAAAAAATCTATGTGTAATTTTCATTTCCTTTTTTAGCAAAGTAATCCATCGTCTCTCCACCAACATTTAATTCAATTGACTATATATGAGAATCTTTACGGTCCAAAAAAAAAGGAAAGAAAATTAAATTAAGCGAAAACCCTCAAACCTTTTTCCAAACAATTAAATTATAATTTCCTCCCCCCAATCCACTAAACCTTGTTACAAATAATTATCGTGTGTTATAAGTGATCAAATTGGATGTATTAATTAAAAAAGTGAAATTGAAAATCTATATAAAAATTCCAAGTTTGAAGGAAATTTAAACACCAACTAAATTTTTTAAAGAAAAGAATGTACCAAAAAAAAGACCAACCAATCTATACTAGCTAGGCTAACCTACACAAGCGATACATGTATTAATCAATTATATCAAATTCGAGCAATAAAAAAAAAAAAAAGCAAAAATATTAAGTGGCTTAATTAGAAGATAAAAGAAGTTTATTCTCTCTTTATAATATATGATGCATTTTTATTGTCATTAATTCAAGTAATATTTAAGTTGATAACTTTTATCATTATTCAATATCACCTTTTTGTCATGTCTACAAATTAAATAGGAGAAACAAACAATATTTTGGCATTATGCTTTATTACGGTGCCTTTAACAAACAGGTGGCCTTAATTATGAATTTGGCTCCTAGCCATTTTAAAGTATTTGACTCCTTTCTCGTATACTTCAAAAAGAACGGGCCAAATAAATGAATTAAATGAATTTACAAAATATGACACCGATTTAGGTCAAGTACTGTATATAATTCCTTCTTAATTATAAGTCAAACACAGCTAATCCATTTATAAACAGCTCGTATTCAAGTAATTACTAAATTTAAAACGATTAACTTGTAATCGACACGTTCATATTTAAAACTAGATGTATAGATTATGCATAATTCATTTATAATACATAGATCAATTGGTTCATATTATTTATTGGCTTGGGGTGTGTTAAGATTTAAATCTTTGTTTTTCTATCAGAAAATAAATCTTTGTTTTTCCATCTCAAAATAATAAAACTGTTATATATATACAGTTTTCTTAGGATGCGCTGTGGGCAAAAAAACCTTTCCGCTCAATTGCTGGATCCCACTGTCATTTTGAGAGAGAGAAACCTCATTTGTTTAAAGCAAAATCAAGTCCATTGAGCTTGCTGGGTCCCACGGTGACTTGAAAAATAGAAAGCTCAATTGTTTGAAGCAAATTTCTCAGCTTCACTTTTCTCCTCTCTCTACCACTGCTCCTCCTCTCTCAACCACTGTGAAACCCATTTCCCCCTCACTCTCTTTTGTAAGTATCATATGCACACAATAAAGTTTACGCAAAAAGATGCAGTGTATATATAAATATAAATATTATGTCTGATTGTGGAGGGTGGTGAAACGTGCATAGATTTATATATATAATCAATGAGTGAAAAAAAATAAATATAGAAAGCAACTTGTGTTTGTCATGTCCTGCTTATCCACTCCCCCCTTCTCTCTCTCTCTCTCTCTCTCTCTCTCTCTCTCTCCCGCATCAATTATAGCTCTGTATGTATATATATATACATACACTTGCATACATAGAAAGAAGGAGAAGACAAGCTAGGGAAATAATCTTCTTCTCATGGATGACTCAAAGATCTCAAAAGATAATTCATCAGATGAAACTCAAGCTTCCAAGAAAAGGTTTAGTCTTACTCAACTACTCAATTTTGTTGAAACTTTCTCATAGTTTTGCATTGTGTCCTTTCTTCCTTGTATTGTTTCAATTCAATGTTAATACAGTTTAGCACTTTTTTTATAAAAAAAATAAAATAAAAAATTATTTGTTCTCTTTGTGTTCCACCGTTTGTATATATGTAATTTTAAAGCAAAATCAAGTCCGCTAATATAGAGGTTGCTAGAGAGATTTGTATATATATAAAATAAGCTCAATGGCCTTTTCAAAGTGTCTCTATATATCTATATTATATATCTATATAATAAGAGTACAAGATTTTTGAATTAAAAAATATATGTCTCTTACAAAATATTGTGTGGTCAAAATTTGATTAAATTAATTTGTGTGGCTGAGATTAAACGAAAATTAAAAAATTCCCGCTTCTCTCTCCTACTTTATCAAAAAAACAAAAAAAATATTTTTGTATCAAACTCTCCCAAGACAGTTCCGCCTCTCTATCTCAATTTTCACTTCCACTTCCACTTCCTCTTTCTCTTCTTCTCCGCCTCACCCTTCAGGTACACTCTCTCTCTCTAACTCTAAAATATTACTTCTAGATTTTTGGTTGATTTGTGTTAGATTCAAATTGAGTCCTTGCTTGCTTGGTGATACTCCATCTAGATAAAACTCTCTCTCTCTAAATTTTTGCTTGCTTGGTCCTTGCTTGCACGGGCTACCCCTGTTCCTCTTTTTCTTGATTGATTTTTTTTAGACCCCCCTTTTTTGTTTCCTTCAGTTTCCTTTCCCTGTTGCTTGCTTGGTGATACTCCATCTAGATAAAACTCTCACACCCCTGTTCCTCTTTTTCTTTATTGATTTTTATTAGACCATTTTTTTTTTTCCTTCAGTTTCCTTTCCCTGTACACAATAAAACCACATTTTCTCCGTTCTTTGATTGCCCCTTTTTTGGTATAATCTCAACAGAGGTTCTTTTGTTTTATATTCAATTTTAGCTATTGAGATATCTAATGAGGGGTTTATTTCTTTGTATTGCAAGAAATTAATTTAAAAAAAATAGCTCAAAAATGAGGGGTTTGTTATGGTTTTATTTTATAGAGTAAGTGCATACTCGGATAAAACATGTAATTTGAGGTGAGTGCCAAAAAAATAAAATAATAATAGGACACTAACTTTAATCTAATATTTACTCTGTACGTGGTTTATCAATTTCTGTTTATTTATTTTTTTATATATTTTTAAAAAATTTAAGAAATGATTAAAAAATGAAGATTATATTTTTTTGTAAAATATAATATTTAAAACTCTCTCTCTCTCTCTAATGTATTATATACAAAGTAAATTTTAAAATAATTTTAAAAAATTATATTTAAAACTCCGGTAAGATCTCTGCAGGAAGATTTTTTTTTTTTTAAATATTAAAAAGTTAGAAAATCTAAATTTATTTTGGATGAGGTCCGAGCCCAAACTTTCCCTTGCAGCAGTGACGGGTCAAACCACAAAAAATATCTGGAGCCTATTAACTACTCCCTTTGTCTCCCTCTCTAAATTTGGGTGATGTTGGTGATAATGTTGCATGAATTTTCCTTCCTGCCAATCAGCCCCGGTAAGTACCCCTCAATTTCGCCAACAACTCTTATGTAGGTCGTTTTTAATCCATATGTATATTCAAAAATTAAATGGGTTTGTTTCTTGGTAAAGTAGGATATTGAATATACTGAGTGACATAAATACACAGTTGAGCACAAAATTGATGGCAAACAATTGTTAATTTATAATTAACTAGGTATTGCCCGTGCCGAATGGCACGGCGACATAAAGAAAAATTAACGGTTAAATTGAGTAAAAACCACACAATACTTAAATAGCGTGTAATCAAAAACATATTTTGTAGACAACCTATATAACTATCAACCATGAGGTATATTTAACCAGATCAGATTGAGGTGGTTTTTAATTAAAAAACTCGAAGTGCCTCCATTTATGAAATGCTTAAATTCAAACCCGTTTTATCAATTCATTAAGGTCGGGATGGGTTAATAATCATTTACCAATATATACAAAAATTAATGTCCCATTATAGTTACAATGACGTTATAAATTTATAAAATTTTAATTATAAACATATGGCACCATTAGTAGTAACACTGATTTACAAAAGTAATGTGTTTTAAATTTAATTGTAAATATACAATACCATTAGTAATAACATTGGTTTACAAAAATAATATATATATTTTAAATAAAATAAAATAAACTATTTAAGTTTGTAAAAGATTAAATATACATATATTTTTAAACTAAAGCAAGAATTATATTTAAATGTAAGTATATGAAGAATAAATACTTAATTATTGGTAGTAACATACTTAATTATTGAAATTGCACAGCAATGCTAAAAGTGCCCTCAGCACGGGCTATCCCTAGTATTCTATATTTAGTGTTGTTCTGGATTGAATATCCGAGTTGATTATTATTATTATTATTATTATTATTATTATTATTATTATTATTATTATTATTATTATTATTATTATTATTACAAAGACGACTTCTCCCGTTGAGAGAGATTGAATAATCCCACTTAGGAGAGGGACTGATTTATTTTTTAGAGGCGTCAAATGCAGCCTTAAGTGTATGTTTGGTGGGTGTTTATTTTTCCAAATTTTAAAAACTCAACTTAAAATCAAGTTTACTTTTACACTTTCCAAAATTTATTTCACTTTACTTTCTCTTTTTAAAAAAACTTTTAAAACACCGTAACTTTAAATCCAAAAATTAAAATTAGATAAAAAATATATATTTGAAACATACTCGCCGAGATCTATAAAATAAGATACATTTGGTTCATTATAATGCTTTTGTTTTTTAGTTTGATTTTGACTTTGATTAGGTGGGTGGGTTTTAACCTCATTTTCGGGGAATATATATATATATATTTTTTACTGAATGTCGGTAGTTTTAGCCTGTGAGAGAAATTTTCCCATTCAATATATTATATCTATATATAATAAGGGTGCAAGGTTTTTGAATCTAAAAAATGTATGCCTCTTACAAAATATTGTGTGGTCAAAATTTGATCAAATTAATTTGTGTGGCTGAGATGAAATGAAAATAAAAAAACTCCCGCTTCTCTCTCCTACTTTATCAAAAAAACAAAAAAAATATTTTTGTATCAACTCTCCCAAGACACTTCCGCCTCTCTATCTCACTTTTCACTTCCGCTTCCGCTTCCACTTCCTCTTTCTCTTCTTCTCCGCTTCAACCTTCAGGTGCGCTCTCTCTCTCTCTCTAACTCTAAAATATTACTTCTAGATTTTTGGTTGATTTGTGTTAGATTCAAATTGGGTCCTTGCTTGCTTGAAAAGTAAGGCAATGAAGTTTATCCCCACATAGAATGAATATGTGTTATCTTTGAAACCACATATCAAAAATAGTAAGGAAATATGTATCACCAAAGCTATCACAAGAGAGAAGGTAGAGTCCAAAATTGAAACTAGTAATTTGGCCACTAGAGGAAATAGCTCGGTGATCCATCCATAAGGTCTATATACGCATGCGTTTGCCACAGTACAGAAGAACACCATTATTATTGCAAAAGTGGCAACAAACATCGATGGATAGAAATTTATACTTAAGCTAAAATGAAAGATCACCCATAACAAATACTGCAACAAATATCAATCCACTTGTATGTTAGGTTTCCATATAATTTGCTTAGCAAAATAATTTAACAATTGCTTGTAAAATTTTATTGTAAGAAGCATTAACACGTCTAGGGGTATCGTCCCTATTATAGACACAAGCGGTATTCGGCAATTATTCTCCAATTTTTTAATTACCAAAAATGTCTTACTGCCATTCTATATAAGATCGGTATTTCACCTCCTATGATAAAATACCGGTCATTCCTTGGTACTTTAATAGTGAATAGTAAACTTAATTCTTTCATAATTAAAACAAGATGAGATGAAGAGAAATTACCAAAGAAAATAGTGTAATTGTAGAGGCTACAATAAGCATTTCCCTGCGGGGGATTAGAAAAAACGGCGAAACAATGCACAAGCACCTAGGATCCCAAGTCTATGTTCCCAAGTATCAATAGAGCGGAAAGGCTTTAGAAGTAAGATAGGAGCTTGATAATGACTCCAACAGTAAAGGAGCAAAAAAGTAAAAAGGCTTCTAAGCCTTGCAGCTCTTTTAGAATCCCATGTACGACCATTATAATTACCATTGCACAGTGTCGAGGTTCTGATATCGTTCTTATGAAATTTTTTATTTGAATTTTGGGTCTTGGTATCTTTTGAATAAAACAACAAAAGACAAAGAAAGGACAACTTAGACCTAGTAATACTCAAAAAGGTATTCTCCAAGGAAATCTATGACTACTTATGGATATATAATTTACTAAGAATGCTAAAGCCCCACTAAAGGAAGTCGCGTGGTTGAATAGAGGATCCATTATGGTGGTTGATTCTTTCTCCAATATCGCGTGGTCGAAATATTTCATTAAATCCTATAGTGGTATGGAATAATAATCGAGATTAGTATAATTGCTGGAATCGAGAGATGAAATTTAGAAACTCTTAATATATATATATATATATAAATAGAGGTCATAATGAATCAATCGCCATAATGGATCCTCTATTCAACCATGCGACTTCCTTTGGGGGGCCTTTAACATTCTTAGTAAATTATATATCCACAGGTAGTCATAGATTTCCCTGGAGAATAACCTTTTGGGTATTAGTAGGTCTAAGTTATCCTTTTCTTTGTCTTTTGTTGTTTTATTCGGGAGATACCAAGACCCGAAATTCAAATAAAAAATTCCACAAGAACAATGTTAGAACCCTGGCACTGAGAAATGGTAATTATAACAGTCGTACGTGGGGTTCTAAAAGAGCTACAAGGCTTCAAGACGCTCTTGCTTTTTGCTCCTTTATTGTTGGAGTCATTATCGAGCTCCTATCTTTCTTCTAAAGCCTTTCTCGCTCCATTGATACTTGGGAGCGTAGAATCAGGATCCCAGGTGCTTGCGCATTATTTCACCATTTTTTCTAGTCGCCGTAGCGAAATGCTTATTGTAGCCTCTACCACTACATTGTTTTCTTTGGTAATTTCTCTTAATCCTATCTTGTTTTAATTATGAAAAAATATAAGTTTACTATTCACTATTAATGTACCAAGAAATGACCGGTATTTTATCGTAACATGTGAAATACCTATCTCATATAGCATGGTGGCAAGACATTTTTGGTAATTAAAAAATTAGCGGATAAATGCCGAATACTGCTCATGTCTATGATGGGGACGATATCCCTAGACGTGTTAATGCTTCGTACGATAAAATTTTACGAGCAATTGTTAAATTATTTTGCCAATAATATAGCAAATTATATGGAAACCTAGCAGATAAGTGGACTAATATTTGTTGCAGTCTTTGTTATGGGTGATCTTTCATTCCAGAGTAAGTATAAATTTTCATTCATCGTCGTCTGTCACCACGTTTGCAATAGTGATGGTGTTCTTCTATACTGTGGCGAACACATGCGTATATGGACCTCATGGATGGATCACCGAGCTATTTCCTTCGGAAGCCAAATTATTAGTTTCGATCTTGGACTCTACCTTGTCTCTTGTGATGGCTCTGGTGATGCAGATTTCCTTACTGTTTTTGATATGTGGTTTTAAAGATAACACATATTCATTCTATACGGGGATAAACGTCATTGCCTTACTTTTTATTTGGTAGAAATGATCACTATGTAATAAATAGGTCATTTCTACTTAATTTCATAAAATCTCAATTTGGAAGTTGGTGATTACATCATATAAAATTTCAATCGACAAAAATTAATATATATATATATATATATATATCATTTTCATTACAGCTATTTTTTGTTTGAATTTTTTGATGATATAATGTAGAGATGGTCTACTCACAATCGAGATCATATCTATGAAATTTTATGAAAAGTTTATTTATTTAACTATTAAAATGGATGGTCCATTTTTTTTTTCCTTAAAGTGATATTATTGTATCTAGAGTGACCCTGTGTATATTTATATTTTTATATTTCTATGTGTATGTAATTATGAATGGTTATGTAATGATAAATAATATATTAGTATTCTTTTATTTTGTTACAAATATTAGTACAAATAATGATTATATATGTGAATTTTTTTACATTGTCTATTTGTTTTTCAATTGTCAAGTTTTTCTTATTATAATTAGGGTATTGCAAATTTGTTTGTACGTTGAATGGATATATGTTAGTAAATCAAGTTGTATTAGTTTTCCTATTTATTATAAAGGGCCTTAAACATATATAGGCACAAGGCTCTTAATTTTTATGGCAATTTTATTTTTTATATTTTAGGCCCCCTTTAATAATGTAGATGGAAAATGATGGAAATGAGTAGTTTAATGAGATAATCTACATCTCGTGCTTATTTTTTTGAGTAAAGGTTTTTCATTTTTCTTTTTTTTTTCCAGAATTTTCTTTTAATTCTCACAACCCAAAAAAAAAAAAAAAATTGTTAAATGGAAAAAGAGAAAATGTAAGAGAATTCTTCTAATATTACTTAACTTATTTTTTTTATTTTTCATACAAATCAATTATTTTTACTGTCATTTTTAAGTCTAGTCTTGTGGGTGCACTAGTTGGATATATAACCTAAAATCCAACCACTATAATCCATCGAATACACTTGATGTTTGCCACTTTATAACAACCTAACATGCACCCTACTAACTAAAGATCATCCGGACAATATATCAAACAAGCTAAGCTTGCTTAATATATTTCTCAAAAACAAATTAAAATCTAAAATTTTAGAGTAAACAAACCATCACATACAAAACTATATAAATGAATTACTTTCAAACTTCTCTAAGGTTTCTAAACATTACGTACTTTGTTCTTCAATCAGTTGAGCTTGCTTGCAAGTAGGTTTTGTAGACATCAAGTTTACATAGTGGATTTTGTAGACATCAAGTTTGCATGAAACGGAAGTATAAGTACAACTTTCTTTTTTATAAATAAAAATAAATAAACACTTCTAACTTGGATGCTCAAGAAAAGTGCTCCCATAAATAAATAAAGAAGACAGATGAGGCCAATTAACAATGACCCGCCCCTAAGCTTATAAAAAAAGTCCCTCTAAGAAGACAAGAAATAAAGAAAAAATGATTAAGCTTGAAAAAATGGACTAATTAAACTTATACAACAAATTTCGCTAAAGAAATCTGAAAAGATCATATAAATGACCCCATAACAGAGAGAAGCACCGAGAAAATCAATTATTCAAATGTTGGCCTAAACATCCTCTCGGCTCTATCTTCTGAAATTATATTGACAATGAAATGAAGGAACACTTGATGAATGTCCTTAGATATTTTTAATTAAATGGCAGTTCAAAAAGGAACCAAAATCATCATAAAAGGTGACTCATCCTTTTTCAAAGCAGAACAATAATAAATTTTAATCCATCTTGAGTAGCCCGTGATTTTAATCCTTCCTGATTTGAATGGGAGGCAGGACTTTTTTTTAACCAGTTGGGGTTTTTCATTCATGTTTAAGTAAAAGAAACTTGTTTGACTTAAATCGTTTTGAATATAGTAATTTTATTTTTTATACCCCTGCAAAACCTAATAATTATATTGGGGAGGAGAGGATTCAGGTTCGAGTTCAAGTGTACTAGCAAACATGACTAATTTGAGTTTTTCAATGAAAATTAACTTTCAGATAAAGACCGCTTTTGGGTTAAATTTATTTTTAAGCGGGTCATATTTGTTAGCTGGTTGATTGACGAGATTAGACAAAAAAGGAGAAAACAAAGAGTTCATAATGGGCCAGCTACTATTATGATGCATAAATGGATCTCTAGTGTACCTAAAAAAAAATTAGTAAATGAGCAATTTTTTATTTTTTAATAAAAAATTTTATTGTCTAAAAACAAAATAGATCTATTAGAGCCCAAAGACTATCAATTGTAATTCTTGTGTCTAGCAATAGGAGAGTTTGAATTCTTTTCCTCTGAAACATTATTATCATTTTAAAATTCCAAAAGCATTCTGATCAGGAATGAAATCTTAATGGCACAAAAGAAAAGTATTTTCCTCATGAAATTAAATAGATAGTAATGGTAAATAAAAAACGCGTCAGACGAAAATTATGTATCAACTAAAAGATATTTAATTTGTTTGGTTCCATTTTAATAAAGAATATGGAAAATGATTGGAACAATAATTCCTTTCACAACAAGGTAGATGATCAATGAGATAAATCATTTAAGGAGATGCCCTCTATATCGTATTTATTTTTATGAGTAAATGTTACTCACCTTTTTTTGTGGGACATTTTTTATTTCTCAACACCCGAAAAATTTTATTCAATGAAAAAAGTAAGAGAATATCTCAATACATCACTTAATTTATTTTTTATTTTTTTTATACAAATTAATTATTTTTGTTGTTATTTTTCAAATTCAATTATGTGAATGTACTAATTAGCAAACCTCACAGGACTATTAATGCACAGGAGCACACAACTGTAATAGTTTAATAAAATAGGACCACGTTTATAGAGTTAACAGCAATATATTACAAATAAAAGGGCCCAAATAACGTGTTAGGTCCACTACACTCTCTTCTTTAATTTATTATTTGTTTTTTCCAAGCTAAATACTTTTTTTTAAAAGACAAAACTCTAACTCTCTCTCCCCCCTCCTAGGATTTAACGATCTAAGGTTCTACCAGTACAATAGAATCCCTATTTAGAACTCTTAAAATACTCCGGAAATAATCAAAGTCAAAAAGTATATGTAAAAGAAATTGAACTCGTTTTGTGTTTTTATCAATGAATATGAGCTATATGTAACTACGTAACGGATGGAGAATGGGTATAATGTTTTAACACATTACGCGTAACTGTAGTCGCCTGACTTAGTCAATGTCAATCTCTAAATAAATAAATAAATAAAAATATTTAAATAGCAAAAAACATTGAAAATTTTCGAAGAAGCACAAAAGCCCAATCAAAGACCCTTTAATAATAAGTGTCACTCACAAGGCTTGAACTATGGTCGTCCAAGCCCAAATTTTCGGGCCTCTCCCACTTGAACTATGTACCCGAAAATAATCATATCATTCGCATCTAATATATAAACAACACTTTCTTCTTCAATGAGTCAAGCATACTTGCAAGTGGGTTTTGTAGACATCAAGCTTACATGAAACGAAAGTGGAACTGCAACTTTCTTTTTTATAAATAAAAATAAATAAACACTTTTGAATGCCTCGGGAAGAGTACTCCAATAAATAAGAAAAAAAGGACAGATGGGGCCAACAAAGACCCCCCTCTAGGCTTACAAAGAAGTCCCTCTAAAAAGACAAGAAATAAAGAAAAAATTATTAAGTTTAAAAAAATGGACTAAGCTTATGCAATAAAGTTGACTAAAAAAATCTAAAAAAGTATTAAAAACCGACCTCATAATAAAGAACATCCAAAAGAAACACCTAGAAAATCAACTAATCAAAAGTTAGCCTTTACGTCTTTTCGGCTTCATCTTCTCAAACTACATTGGCATTGAAATAGGAACACTTGATGAATGTTAGAATGTACTTGCGACAAGCCGTCACTTTTTTGTACCAATTATTGATACGAAATTCGTAGTCCGATTTCTTTCTTCTCCTACTTTTAACTTTTGTCTTAGAATTTAACTCAATAGAAAAATTAGGAAGAGAATACAAGAATAAAAGGGATGAGCAAGAAGGACGGGCCAAAAGAGAGTTCAATGTAAGGTTTGGGAGTAGACGGAGCCCATAGCAAAGAGGAGCCCAAGCCTTGAAAATTAATTATGCTCGTGGTAGGTTTTAATCTATAGTATATAAGTAAAATGGAGGAAGTCCCTCCATTAATGCATAATTAATATGCGATTAATGTAATTAATTTACTTCTTTTTTTTCAGCTTTGCTCCATAATTACGTGGTTTGACCTATTTATTGAGTTTATATATATAAAATAAGGGAAGTGAAAGTATTAATGCACCTTCTTTTTTTATAATTAATTAGGCAATAAATAACACACTTAATAGCATACTTTAATAAATAAATAATTATTCACCTTAGTAAATAATATAATTATAATTATTATCTATACTATATAGTGTTAGGAAGGAAGTAGATACATTAATTATTTTGCTTATATTTTTAATTGTAGTAACATTAATTACTTATTAATTGATTTTTTATATTCTTAATGCATAATAAAATAATAATTATTATTAAAATATTGGAAGTAGCTTCATTTATTATACTATTTTTTTAAAATGTGTTAAATTAATAGTCTTATTTCCAGTTTGTCATAACTAATGAGTTGTATTATTAACCATTAATTAGATTGAAATTAATATTTTCTTGGAAATAATAAAATAAAAGTTGCAAAGTTAATTTTAAACGGAGGCAATATATATTTTATTCTCCTACACAACATATTAAAACTAATTATTTGTCAAATCTATTAAGATAAACACTACTAAAATTACATATTTATCAAACACTTGTGCATCGCACGGGTTGTTAACTAGTAATCTTAATAATATTGGAACAATTTAAACTAACTTTAATTGATTACTCAAGAGAGAGATTTTTAATTAAATGACAGTTCAAATAGGGCATGACTCAAATCTATTTCAAATTGGGCCGAGTATCATTACGGCAACAAACAATAGCATGGGAGCAAGGAAAAATGCACTATCCAATAAGATGTTCGACTTGAAAGAATTTAGTTTCAGAAAAAGCGGGACTATAAAAAAAGGCTTAGCCCGTATTTTTAATTCGTCCTAATTTGAACGGGACTATGGGAGGTGCGAATTTTTTTTTTAACCATGTCAAGTTTTTTATAGAGGTTTAAATAAAAGAAATTTGTTTGACAACGTGTCTGGAATATATTAGTTTTTTTAAAAAAACCATTATAATTATATGGGGACGGGGAGGATTCGGGTTCAAGTTTAAGTGTTTTAGTGAATAGGATTCAAGTTTTTCAATGAAAAATGATTTTCAGATAGGGTCGCGTTCAGATCGAATTTAATTTTAAGGGGTCATATTCATGTTACCACCATCTATAGGACTTTGTGGGTTGGTTGATTGGTGAAAAGTAGAAAAAAAACAAAAAAGACGAATGAAAACAAGGAGTTTATGGTTGATTGGTGGGAATAGAGAAAAAAAAGAAGATAAAACAAGGTTTTTATAATGGGAGCAGCTTCTATTATGATGCATAATAGGATCCAAAGTGTAATCTAAAAAATTGGCAAAGGAGCAATTCTTTTTTATTTTTTTAATAGAATTTGGGCCCTATGAGAAGCCCAACCCATTGTTTAAATTTTGTTTCTTCAAACAATTAATACACAGGTTTTTTAACCGCGGTCCACAAATTTATTTATTTTTTCTTAATGTTTGCGGTCCATGTCAGTTTTCAAGTTATTAAATTGTCTCTAGTGAGAACTCATCCCTGAATAACATGAAAAATACCGTTTATCATAATTAAATAACCTGGAAAATACCCGTTTAAATAGATAGTAATGGTAAATAAAAATCGGAGGGAAATTATGTATCATTTGAAAGATATTTAATTTGTTTGGTTCCGTTTGATAAAGAAGATAAAAAATGATTGGAACAATAATTCCTTTTACGACAAGTTAGATGAGTAGATAAATTATTTAATGAGATGTTTTTCATCTCGTGCTTATTTTAATGAGAATTTTTGTTTTCAATTTTTTTTTAATAGTTAAATAAACTAGGAGCTCATTTGTAGAGTAACAACAATACTACAAATAAAAGGCCCCAAATAACGTATTAGGTCAAACTTCATGCACTCTCTTATTTAATTTATTATTCGTTTTTTCCTAGCTAAATACTTTTCTTGTAAAAGACAAAATTCTCTCTCTCTCTCTCTCTCTCTCTCTCTCTCTCTCTCTCTCATATTTATATATATAGGCTTATTATTAAAAAAAGTACTCACTTTACGTAAAATAAGGATTGTCAATTTTAAAAGGTAAACGGATAATTTTTTTATCAAACTTGGTAGAAATGATCAATATATAATAAATAAATTATTTCTGCTTAATTTCATAAAATCTCAATTTGGTAGTCAGTGATTACATCTTATAAAATGTCAAGGGCATAAATTAACTTTTATATATATATATATATCATTTTCATTACACCCATTTTTTGTTTGAACTTTTTGATTATATGATGTGGAGATGATCTACTTACAATCGTGATCATATCCACAAAGTTTCATGAAAAAATTATTTATTTTCCTATCGAAATGGATGGTCCATTTTTCCCCTTAAAGTGTAAAGATGAATAATATATTGGTATTCTTTTTATTTTGTTACAAATATTAGTATAAATAATGATTATATGTGTGAATTTTTTTACATTAATTATCTATTTGTTTTTCAATTGACACATTTTTCTTATTGTAATTAAGAGTTGTTAATAATTTATCCCTTAAATTTTACCTGCTTTTGTACTTTCATCGATGAAATTTATTTTGCACAATATCCGTCCTTAATGTTTGTTCCCGTTTTCACTTCAGCCTGAAACTCCACGTGCTGTTAAGTTTTTGGATGGAAAAAAACATGTGCATTGCATTTGAGCACTATAGTGGGGTAAAAAGGTTAAGCCACTATAATGCTCTTATATATGTTTCTTTCAAGACCAAATCGAGGAAAAATTAAAGCGTGGAGTTGGAAAAATAGCATTAAAAAAATGAACAGATTAAAGCATTTTGGTTACATTAAATGCCCTAACTAAGGCAAAATGAGTTAGGAATTAGAGCATTATAGTAGCTTGACTGTTTTACCCCGCTACAATGCCCGTGTGCGAACACACATGGTCTTTTTCATCCAAAAACCTAACAATGAGTGGGGTTTCAGACTATAGTAAAAATGAGAGTAAACTTTAAGGATGGGTGTTGTACAAAATGAACTTCATGGACGAAAGTGCAAAATGAGTAGACTTTAAGGGGAAATTATTAATAAATCTACATTCGTAAAACATGCATTTTCTTCATCAAAAACACCAACACAAGCATACAAAATATATAAATATATATACATGTGTTATTTTAAAAAGAAAAAAGGGAATTTTAGAAAGCATACCCATGATCGGTGAGGAATCTCATGAGAGACCGGCTCCATAAGGAGCCAGAGAACATCCAGAATTGGAGCAGCTCGAGTAACATCCCGGTGAACCACAGCATGCCCACAATCTACCCCATCATTGCCATACCAATTGATGCCCTCCCAGTCCTCATGATGGGGACTGCAGCGTAGGACGCAGTGAGCATCAGTAAAAGTCACCTCCTCCTGGTCGCCCTCTAACGTATCGGGTTGTCCTCCTTGAGCAGGATTCATAGTAGTATGAGTTTCGGTAAGAGAGAAATCAGAAAAACCTAATCTAACAGAGTTTCCGTGCTTAGGGAGAGAGATAGAGAGAAAGAGATAGAGAGGAAAAAGCTAGAGAGAGAAATTGAATAAGAGAATGAGGTGAGATGAGCTTAGCAAAGGGTTCTTATACTAGATATGTTTGTCGCTCGACAAACAAGCTGTTTGTTGCGCGACAAACTGACCATACCAAATTGTCGCGTGAAATTTCCCCTTCCCCCAAGTTTTTGTGACCCTTTTTCTCATATTTTTTCCGATAAGGGACTTCTAATGTGTATTTTCATGATTAAAATATTTTCTTCAAAAATTAAAATATTTTCATAAAGTAATAGAATATCAGTAAAGGTGTCCAAGTTTTTCAATATAGAATAAAATATATATGACCACTAGAAACTAAAAGGGCAGAATGGGTGCTTAACACCTTCTCAATCCGTAAGATAGTTCCATAACCCTATAGAATCCTAGTTTCGTAAATAACGTGTAAAGAAAAGGTTTATCTGTAACCTTTCCCCTATACAACTCTTTTGTCAATTTTCTCTTAAAATGTACTAGCGACTCTGAATGAACCCTCCTGCATCAAGAATATGATAGAGGGACACGCGATAAGAGTTATCTCCGTATAGAAGTAAATGAAAAGATGGAACTTCTTCCAGTGTTTCAGATCCTCAAACTAGAGGTTGAGACCCGGGAGTCGCATTTGCAGATTCTCACAATTATGAATTTTATATTCTTCATTTGTTGATTTTTTTCTGTGAGGATCAAGCGCTTACCGTTGCGCCAAAAGCTATAGCTGTTAGCGAAGGCGCAACTTTATTTTCTTATACGCAAGGCCCATTAGAGAGCCATGGCATTCGATAACCTGCACACCGAATATACCCTCCAAATTTACCACGGATCGAGAGGAGCGCAATTGTAGATTTACCTCCAACATTTTCCCCTTCCATTCTTTTAGGGAACATGTTTGTGCATCACACTGTATTTATTGATCTTTTATAATCATTTATTATCATATTTATTAGCTCTATATTCAGGTAGGGAAAGGGAGAGTGAGAAAAAAGATACTGATAAAAGGCCAAATTTTGACTTTCATTTGTATTAAAATTTAGGGTTTTCCTTTATCGGTTTGTTTATAGATCCCTTCCAAGTTTTAGCGAACAATTCTCTCAAAGCAATTTGTTCATGTCTACCTATATCTACTACTGCTTAATTATTTTCCCTCTATCTGCCAGCATATATCAAGTTTTTTGTATGCGTGTATGTTTGCAAATATTTGTCAAATTATATTGTTTGTGTATCTGTGATTTTTTCTCAAAATTTATGAATTATTTAATTCCATTCATTTGCATTTCACAAGTATGATGAGAATCGCTTGAATATCTGATTCTCTCCATTTGATTTGGATTTGCTTCTAAACCTAAACACGTTCATGTGTTACAATGAATTGGATTTTTGTATCCTTGTGAGTACAAGTTCCTTGAACTAGTGAAATTTTCTTATAAAATTTCATTATCCATATATAGTGGATTTTTGAGCTCATAATAATTTTTTTGTGAATTGCTCGATGATATGGGAATTTTATGTTCATCGATTACTTTAGAAAAAAAATATTTTCAACAACCTTAAACTATATAGACCAAAAATTTGGCCAGGAATTGGTTTCCTCAAGGTTTATAATTTATTAATGTCCATTGCATTCTTTAAGAAAAATCATTTAAAATTGATATGTATTCGGACCTTTGTATAAATTTAGATTTGATTCTTAGTTTATTATGAATAGCTATATGAATTATGTATATTTCTTTTCGGAGGGAAAGATTTTTTGATTTCTTTTGAATTCATATTTTAATACTTTTTTTGACTCAAATTGATATTCCTACTTTTACTTTTGGTACTTTTTAAGAAATACTAATTTCTGAAAAACCAATTGCCCATTGCCTTATGATATACAAGTATAGTTGCAAAAGATCTGTAATAATTATTTATTATAAATTTAAAATATGTCAATAATCTCTTATTACTTCTTCAAATAGCATCCTTTATACCTCAATTGTAACTATAAGTTTACTTGTGGTCTGAAATAGATACTTGATCTTCTTTTGCATGTTAAATTGTGAAGAAATTGGTCATGTTACTTTTACTTACCTTCTAGCTATTTTTTCTTGTAGATAACTAGGTTGGATCTCGAACCTCTATACCATTCCTCCATGGAAGCCATCAGATGGGTTATAAGTCTTCTTTCCTCTCATCCACAATTAAATTGTGTTTTTGTTAATAGTGTCTTAAAGTAAACATGTAATTTTTTTAAGCAAAATCAATATAAAGAATCTAAAGTGTTGAGCAATTATAAACTTTATTTTTATTTATTTTTAATTTTTTTATAAAGATAATGCTTTTGAGACTTCAGATTAATCAATATATGCACTATTGCAATCCTTTACTTTATGAATAAGTAATATTTTAAAGATATGTTACTTAATTTATAAAAAATAATTATCAACCAAATCGTGCACGTCTGCGAACTAGTTTGAAATAAAAACAAGGGTGTCTTTATCATGCTACTAAAATTCGGGCTTCAAATCCATTTTGAAAGTGGCTGAGCCCATAATGGCTAGAAACGGTATCATGGAAGCAAGGAAAAAGTCCACTATCCAATGAAACATTGTTGGACTTAAAGAACTTTATTTTAGAAAGAGTGGGACTAAAAAACATGGGCTTAAAGTTAGCAAAGAGCCCATTGTCCAATAAATTGGATTTAATGTGTAATAGCCAATAAATTGGATGTACACAATATTCACGATTACAATTATTAATTTGGTCATAATAAAAATGTTACAACATGAGTGAAAAGTTGAAATGGGATTTTTCTTTGATTAGATACAACAAGACACGATTAACACTGTTGACCTTAAAGTCAATTAATCTTATTTTGATAATTACAATAAGTTAATAAAGTGTTATTTAACTCGGTTGTTCCAATGATGATAGCCATTTTAACCGATATATCTTCCGACCAAGTGTAACTTCAAACTGAAGCAAATCTCACACAAGTTTTACAAACGCCTCTACCCACAAGAAATGAACTCAAGTGATATACATGTGCTATACAAAGCCAAGAAAAGATCTAAATCACCAAGCAAGTGAAGATATGCACAAGAATGATCTCCACATGTTCTACAAGTTATCAAAACCAAGAAAGGATCAAGAACATCAAACAAATAAAGATACGCACAAGAAAATCAAGCATCACGAAGACTCGAATTATCATTAAATTGAGTGAGTGCTTAGATTTTATGTAAAGATACCTTATTGATCAAATCCGTATAGCTCAAACATATTCTTGCATCTTTTAAAGATTGATTCAAACTAGCTTGAAATTGAATTTATTTGAAAAACATCATTTTACAAAAACCGAGTTTCAAAATAAATTCATATTAATTTTAAATGATCATATTTTAATCTATAATAAAAATAGGTATCTTAGAAACATATCTTTGAGATTCAAAAATCATTAGAATTTTATTTGAAACTGAATGTGTCAAAATCTAGAACAGATAATTGACGACCGACCAATCAATGAATAATGGTGAATTAGAGGTTTAATAATGAATTGTAACTGTGAACAGTGATTGTGAACAGTATCACCGTATATGTGAACAGTAATTGTGAACAGTACGTGTGAGCAGCACCACCGTATATATGAACAGTGACTGTGAACAGTACCGGCAGAAACTGATTAAAAATGAAGGTGAACACGAGACATTTTTGTTAAGGTAGGTTCCCCCGGTAGCGCTTATGCTAGTCCGGCAGTACGTCCTCCTTTTGTGTGTGCTTGCTTTGTATTAGCTCAAAGGCAATCAATTTGGATGATAATACAAGCTACCAATCTCTCTTTCTTTCTATAATTTCCTTAATTCTATTTATAAGTATAGAATTAGGATTACAAATATTTCAACAGAATAAATAATAAACTGTGTGGGAGAGATAGCGTATAAGGATTGGTATTTTTTTTTCGGGTATGAAAAGAAAGAGTATAAGACCCTCAAAAATTGGCTTGTATTTAGGAAAGATGGATGGATATTGGGAGAGAAGGAAGAGATATTTTTTGGTGTGTCTTTGGATGGATGAATGAGGAGGTATTTATAGGTAAATGTAGAATGGCAAATAGGTAAATTTGATAAAAATGAAGGGCAAAAAGGTAATTTTTGGTGGAGGTGTATATGATGTGTATGCTTAGGTCACATGTATTCTAGAATGTATATGATGTGTATGCTTATGTCACATGTATTCTAGAATGTAGATGATGTGTATGCTTAGGTCACGTAGGTAAAAATGGTATTTTACTGGAGGTAAAAAATGGTATTTTACTGGAGGTAAAAAATGGTATTTTACTGGAAGTAAAAATAGGATTTTACTGGAGGTAAAAGTATTGAATTACCTTCGTAGGCCAATGGTAAAATTAGTATTTAACCCCATCAATTTCCCCCTATCCTTTATTTTTATGCTGAATGTGAAGGATAAATGCCTTTTGCCGGATAAGTGGTCCTGCTCAAAGCTAAGGCGTGAAAGCGGGTACATGTCGAGGAAGATAATCATAGGGAGAGCTCGAATAATCGACGTGTAAGGTTTTGTTAACTTTTGACCGTAAGTTTATGGGGCTTGGATCATTGATGTGTAAAGTTGACTAAACTTTGATCATAAGTAGTTTGGTTCTACTTGGGCCTTTTCCAACTGTCTTTATATGTATATATACATATACATATATATATATACATTTTTTTTTAAAGTCAGTATAAAAAATCTTACCACAGCAAAACATTTTTACTGCATCATCAACATCAACGCACATTTTCTTCCCCTATGGCGACATTAAAGAGGGATTTAGGGCGGTGGAGTCTAGATGCACACGGGGGCGCTGCACGCGGGGGTGCTATATATTTTGACTTTTTAAGAAGACAACTTTTCGTCTTCGGGATTCTTTCAATGCTAGATGCCTCTTGTCCCCTCTTTCTTGTCATCTCCCTCAAGATCCATCTTCTTCTTATACCTTTTACAGGGGATACCCATGAATAAGGGAAAGTAAATCACAAGTATCCCGAATGTGCCGAATACCTTCCGTTGTACAGGTTCTTCTTGTGCTGCTTGTACTTATAAACGCAAGAGATGTCAGCCCTGGTGTGAATATGCACAAATTTTT
This sequence comes from Lonicera japonica, assembly GCA_021464415.1. NCBI lineage: Eukaryota > Viridiplantae > Streptophyta > Magnoliopsida > Dipsacales > Caprifoliaceae > Lonicera > Lonicera japonica. The sequence goes on along the minus strand of CM038464.1, from coordinate 113,037,935 downwards.
TGAGATGTGATTAGTCGCCAGGATTATCGCACAATCTTCACTGTTTTCGGGGTGAAAAACGTTGCAGATATTTTACAACATATTCCCGAATATCAATATCTTGAGACTCTTAATTCATTTCTTTTTGAAGCTAAGGCGAGAGTCGAGAATCCCATTAAAGGCTGTACTGCTCTCCTTGCTTCCCTTGAACAGAAGGTGGAAGAGTTACAAGAACGGGTGACGGCATTAGAGGCTCGGTTAGAAGGAGGGCCTTCTTGTGTTAACCCGTTATGCTCCTTTGCTCCTCCTCGAGGTTCTTCGAGGTTCTTTTTGTCGGGAGAAAATAACACGGCTAATGTTGTTCCGTCTGCTGTGAATCCGGACGGTTTTTTATCGCAATCTTCGCAAGCTAATTTTCTTACGGAGGTTGCCGAACCAACCATCCCTGACTGGACAGCTTTAGGGGATATTCGCCATGATTTTTCTTCTGATTTAAGTACTATTTTGAATTTTGATGCTGATGATCTTCGGATTCTTCAACCTTTTCTTTGATTAGATAAGTTATCTACCCCTCCACTTTCATGTCTTTTTGTTTACGAAGAAGGGGTCCAACACATATCTTCTTATCATTCAATAGCATACCGTTCAGCCCAGACAATGTATGCACTTCTAGTGAGGGTTTTGTTCTTTAAACAAGTGTTCCGCAAATATTCCACCTGTAACATCTCTTTTCATCAATAAATAAACAAGTTTTGTTTTAGAATTTTTTTTATATCTTCTGTGTGCTCTTTTTATGTTTTGTTTTGAGTTGTTATTGTGAGATTTGAACAAGCCATATATGAATGGTTATCCCTTTTCCCCCACACTCAAAGTAAAACAGTAAAGGCAAAAGAGAGAAAATATATCCAGTAAAGATGCCTGTATTAGAGGTCTTTTGGCAGTTTTTCCCAAAAGGGACCTGGTGTGCAACAGGTTTTTATTAGGTCATTTGTACGTAAGGAATTATTCTTATTTTGGCTAAGTATAAGAGTTGTGCCCCCTAGACTTTAACCAAATTTTGTAAGATTCTTTCCGAACGCCAATTAGACTCCTCAGAGTGTAAGTGTGCTCATGTAAAAGAGCTATGCACCAACAAACTGACCTCTTTAATTAGAGGAATTTATCAGCTCTCAGCAAGTCTGCACTTAGACGTTATATGCTTGGTGGCTGACCTACATGGCGGTAGGAATTTTTTCGAGGTCATTGATGTATAAAAGAAAAACTTGTGCTTTTTGGTTAAGTCTACAGAAATGTCATGCTCCTTTTGACTTAAGCAAATTATAACAGCTTTCTCAATTATTTTTATACAGCCTCTTCAGTGTATTTCCGACCTCCTTGTGAGAGTTTTGCTTCTTGTAAATAACGGTATACCAAAGTAAAATTTCATATATTTTTCTTCGGAGCAAGTCATTACAAGATTACAAAGTACTTCGTTCAAGGATAATATCTCTTGAGGTGCTCTATGTTCCATGGCCTCATGAGCTCCATTCCATCCATGGTTCTTAAGTAGTAGGTACCAGGTCTGCTGACTTTGGTCACCACATATGGACCCTCCCATTTGGCAGCTAACTTCCCATATTGAGAAATTTTGGTGGCTAGAATGACTTTTCGGAGTACCAAGTTGCCCATAGTTAGGCTTCGGTGCCTGACCCTTTTGTTGTAACTTTTGACCATGTTCCTTTTGTAGGCTTTTTCTTTAATCCGAGCTTGTTCTCTTTTTTCTTCTAGGATGTCTAAATTGGCAAATAGTCCTTCGTCATTCCAAGCTAGATCATGATGGTTGATTCTGTATGTTGGCATTCCCATTTCTACTGGAATCACCGCTTCAGTTCCATAGGTCAGAGAGAAAGGTATTTCCCCCGTAGGCCCTCAGATCGTAGTCCTGTAAGCCCAAAAAACTGAAGGGAGTTCTTCAGACCAATTTCCCTTAGCATCGTCGAGTCTCTTCTTCAGCGAGTTCAGGAGAGTTCTGTTGGTGACTTCTGCTTGGCCATTTGCTTGGGGATGGACAAGCGAACTGTAGTGATTCTCTATTCCATGATCTTCACAAAAATTTCTGAAGAGATCACAATCAAATTGTTTGCCATTATCAGTGATCAGAATCTTTGGGAGGCCGAAACGACAGATGATATTTCTCCATACAAAGCTTTGAATTTTCATAGTGGTGATGGTGGTCAATGCTTCTGCTTCAGCCCATTTGGTGAAGTAGTCAATGGCTACAATTGCGAACTTGATTTGTCCTTTACCCAAGGAGAAAGGGCCAACAATGGCCATCCCCCACTGAGAAAAAGGCAATGGGCTGCTGGCAGGATTCATGAGCTCTGCTGGGAGCTGTTGGACATTGGCAAACCGTTGGCACTTGTCACACTTCTTTACCAGTTGTTTGGCATCTTGTAGGATGGTTGGCCAAAAGTAACCTTGTCGTCCAACTTTGAGAGCTAAGGAACGAGTTGCTGGGTGCCCGCCACACAACCCCTCATGGATCTCCAATAGGACCGCTTGAGCTTGATGGGGGTGTAGGCAGAGTAAGAAAGGAAGAACATACCCTCTCTTATACAGGGTTGCTTCTATGACTACATATCTGTTGGAGATGTATTTGATCCTTTTGGCCATCTTCTTTTCTTCTGGCAAAACTCCATTTGTGAGGTAGTCCAGAATTGGGTCAATCCAGCACTTGCAGACTTGTACTGGGGTTGCATCCACTTCTTCAAGCTCATTGATGGCTTTGCTTTCTAAATATTCAATGTGGACACCGTTTGGTGCCTCTGTTGATGAAGCTAGCTTGGCCAGGCGGTCTGCCTTGTTATTCTGAGCTCGGGAAACTTTGATGAATACCACGTTTGTAAACTTTCGGGCTGCCGTTTGAGTTTTAGCCAGGTAAGCGGCCATGTGATCTTCTTTAGCCATGTTATGGCCAAGTATTTGGCCAATTACGACTGCAGAGTCATTGTAAACCACCATCTGTTTTGCCCCCAAGTCTCCAGCAATCCTTAGACCTGCTATGACAGCTTCATATTCTGATTCGTTGTTCGATGCCTTGAAAAGAAACTTGAGGGCTATCTCCAATGTGTTAGCCTCAGGGGTGATCAATACCAGACCAGCTCCGGAACCTTGAGAGTTGGAGGCACCATCTGCGTGGAGTATCCACACTGGGATCTCTGGCATCAGGCCTATTGAGGTGAAAGGGCTCGAGGCACTTGGATCTACTGTTGGCAGTAGCTCTGGAAGTTCGGCAACTTGTTCCTCTGTGTAAGTAAACTCGGCTATGAAGTCAGCCACAGCCTGCCCTTTGATTGATACTCATGGTTTGTAACTGATCACAAATTGTCCGAGTTCTATAGCCCAGATAGCTAGCCTTCCTGACTGATCTGGTTTGTCAAGAATTCGTCGTAGTGGTTGGTTTGTGAGTACGTCAATGGCATGGGCCTGAAAGTAGGGCCTCAGTTTCCTGGAAGTGATGAGGAGAGCATATGTTAATTTTTCCAACCTGGGGTAATTGAGTTCGGCCGCATGCAGAGCTCTGCTCGTGTAGTAGACAGGGAGTTGCGCCCCCTCTTCGTTCCTCATAAGGGCTGAACTGACCGCTGTTTGAGAAACAGCCAAGTAAAGGCAAAGAATTTCACCCTTCTTCAGAGAATTCAATAAAGGAAGAGTTCCAAGGTATTGCTTGAGCTGCTGAAAAGCGAGCTCACATTCTTTTGTCCACTCGAAGGCCTTTTTCAGAGTTTTGAAAAATGGGTGGCATTTGTCAGTAGCCTTAAAGATGAACCTGTTAAGGGCTGCCACTCGACCTGCTAAGCTCTGAACTTCCTTTAGTTTGGTGGGAGACTTCATGTTAATCAAAGCTTGTATCTTCTCGGGGTTAGCTTCGATTCCCCTTTGTGTTACCATAAAACCCAAAAATTTGCCACCTTTTACCCCAAAAGCACACTTAGTTGGATTGAGGGACATACCATTTTGTCTAAGTATAGAAAAGGCTTCATTGAGGTCGGAAACATGGCTGGAAGCCTTGAGGCTCTTAACGAGCATGTCGTCAACGTAGACCTCCATATTCTGGCCTATCTGTTCTTTGAACAGGGAGTTCATCACCCTTTGATAGGTAGCTCCTACATTCCTCAAACCAAAGGGCATCGCTTTGTAATAATAGGTCCCTTCATTGGTGATGAAAGATGTCTTTTCTTCGTCCTCATGGGCCATCCTTACCTGATTATATCCAGAATAAGAGTCCATGAAGCTTAGCATTTCATGCCCAGTGGTCGCATCCACGAGCTGATCAATCTTCGGGAGCGGAAAGCTGTCTTTTGGACAAGCCTTGTTGAGGTCTTTGAAATCCACACACATCCTCCATTTTTCGTTGTGCTTCTTCACAAGTACCACATTGGAAAGCCATTTCGGGTAGTGGACCTCCCTAATGAAACCAGCTTGGAGCAATTTTTGGACCTCTTCTTTGGCGGCCAGATTCCTTTCTGCTGCAAAGTTTCTCTTTTTCTGCCTTACGGGCTTAAAGGCCGGGTCAGCGTTGAGCATGTGCACCATGACCTCTGGGTTAAGCCCTTTTATGTCATCATAAGACCACGCAAAGATATCGGCGTTAGCTCTAAGGCATTGGGAGAGCTCCCGTCTAACCTCCGAGTTGAGTTGGTTGCTGATCTTGAGCACCCTTTCAGGTAGTAAAGGATCCAAGAGCAAGTCTTCTAGATCCTCAACGGGCTTTCCCCTGAGCTATTTTTCTTCATCCCGGGGGTCTAGGGTTGTTAGAGTGATATACTAAAAGCCATAATTTTCTTGTTGGTTTGGATATGTTATAAACTTGGTTTTGCTATTTTAATGAGAATCTTTATGGGTAATGGTTGCATCATATTATTTATTTAAATATTGTGCATGTGTGTCTGTTATTCCATATAGTAGGTGATTTGGTGTGTAGAATATAGCTTACACATAGAAGATCATATCATCGGTTCTTATGGAATATAAGTTTAATGGTTCACAGTCTTAGATGGAATTGGACAACCATCAGTAGGATTGTAGCACAAGTTTTAGTAGTTTATCTTAACTACAGGAAACGGTATAGTTTTAACTCGTTGTGCTAGTACACTTTGTGTGTATTGAATAGGACCAGTTTGGGTTAATTGTTTTTATACTGACCATATAAAACAATTTAAAATCCCATGGTTCTTATGATTACTTATGCTCTTAATCTTGAAATAATTAATAGACATATATATGTAGTGTTTGTTGTTTTGACTCATTATGAGTGAGATTCATTTATGGATCAATATTCTTCGTGAATTGGATGACGACACTATATGTATGATGAATATTAATTATTGATGGAATCCACGTCCCGGTATAGGGATTGATGATAGCCCCTTGAGAAGCTTATAAGTTTTGATCATGTCAAACCCTGCAGGTGGATTATGTTAATCCGACATGTTAAATAAGTTAAGTGGTAGGCTCAAGGATTAAGAAGTCATTTAAATATAATTGTCAGTAATTTAATTTAAATGACGGTTATCTGTAATCTTAACGTGGGGAGAATAATAAGTATTTAATAACAAGGAGCTCGAAATTAATTTTAAGATAAGGACGGGAGTGCAATTATAATTCTTTAGTGGTGTGAATTATAATTTATGGAAGGAACTAATTCCTAGTAGAATTAGGATTCCAACTTTCCATAGGAAGCCCAAACTTATTTCTCCTTAAGGTCCCTATCGTAGCCTTATATATATACGCCGGCCTTGTCTCTTCTCATAATAACAATAATTATCATGAGTTAGGATTTGTTCTATTGAGAGAGGAGAAAATCTTGGTGATACCGTAGCCCACACTCGGTGCAAGATTTGATGGCGGAAGGAATACGATAGAAGATCTTTAGGTTTTTCGGCACAGCAGTCGTAAATCAATCGTAACTTTTGATCCCACCGTTGGATCGGGCTGATTTTTGGATATGTGGTTCGGAACGCAAAGTTACTATTATTGCGCGGAAACTCAGGACGATCAGAAGTCGTTTCGGTGGCGAAAAAAATTAATTTTCGTAGCCCAGCGAGAATAAAAAAAAAATCTGACCAAATCGCAATCTGATGCTTTCAAACCCTAGTCTCCTCATATGGATCCTCTACATGATCCACAAAGGTGAAATCCCTTTATTCTTATAGGGTTTTAGCATAAGTTTTTTTTTTGTTCAATCTATACGCAATATCAAACGATCATGTATTTATGTCTCCTTCAAGGGTATCAATTTCCAATCTCACAGAGGTGGTGGATTCTCCTGTATTGTTCACCCCTTCAGCAGTTACTACCTCAAGCTCTACGGTGGCGATCTCCATGGTTCTAACTTCTTTTAAGGTTCCAAATTGACAGTGCCTGGCCTCCATTTGGTTACCTCTGACCTCCCCAATCCCATGGAAGGTTGGGAACCTCATGGTTAAGCTGCAGGTTGATATGGCAGCTCTGATTTCATTGAGGGTTCCTCTGCCCAAGATAGCATTATAATGGGGAGCTGAGTCAAGAATTAGGAATTCTGCCATGGTCGTGACCTGCTTTGGAGCCGTCCCTAGAGTTACCGAAAGCTTGATTACTCCCAAGGACCTTGTTTTCTCCCCAGAGAACCCTACCAATGTGACCGGTGATTGGACCAGGTGTTCTTTAGTGAGACCCATTGCTTTGAAAGCACTGTAGTACATGAGGTTCGAAGTCGCTCCTGTGTCGATAAGGATACGATGGACGCTGTGGTTGCTTATCATCGCTGTTACTACTAACGGGTCATCATGGGGGTACTCTACCCCGTTCATATCCGCATCAGTGAAAGTGATCTCGGAAGTCTCGTACTTAGCTATCTTTAAGGGCCTTGAGCTGAAGAACTCTGCTGTTTCCAGAGAAGGATGAACCTCCCTCAATCATGAATATTTCTTTGGCGTGCTCCTTCCCATTGGCTTTTGGGGGAACATCCTTTTCTTTCTTTATGTACTGTCGGAGCTGACCTCGCAGGATAAGCTTCTCAATTTCTTCCTTGAGCTTCCAATAATTATCAGTCTCGTAGCCGTGGTCTTTGTGATACCGGCAGTACTGGGTAGAGTCCGTCTTCCTCTCTGGAGTGCTTATCTTTTTAAGCTTAGGTACCTCTCCTGGTTCTAATTGGGCATAGACCTCACTTAGTGGAGCTGTAAGGGGAGTGAACTTCCGATGAGCTCTGTCCTCGCTAGATTTAAAATTTTCAGTATTCTTTTTATTCTTCTTGGTCTCCCTCTTTTGGCCAGAAGAAGAGCTATGTTCCCCCTGGCGCTTGGAAGGGGGCCAGAGAGCAGAAAACCCCGACATGTTGCGTCCTTGGAGTGTCTCTTCCACCCCAATTTGTTTGTTGACCTGGTCCAGGAGCTCAGACATGGTCTTTGGAGCCATTCTAGCTAAGGTCATTAAGCAGTAGTGAGAGCTTACTCCGTTCATAAATGCAGCTACGGCCACAGCTTCATTGAGATCGTTGATCATGAGGCTTTCTTGGTTGAATCGGCAAGCGTAGTCTTTCAGACCTTCGTTCGAACTTTGTTTGATTGTGAAGAGGTGGGTGGAGGTCTTAGACTGCTTTCTAGTCCCCACGAAGTGAGTTACGAACCTCGTACCAAGCTCGTGCGAGCTCTGAATCGAGCCTGGGATAGGCTGTTGCACCACATCCGAGTTGCCCCCTTGAGAGTTGTGACAAAAGTCCTGCGTATGATACCATCTGGGACATTCTAGAGCCCCATCATATTTTCAAATTGCTGCCAATGGTCCATTGGATCGGTTGAGCCATCATATGACTCTAGAGGAGGTAATTTGAATCTGTTCGGGACTACACAGGTCTGGATGTGCGCTGTAAACGACGATTCAGAATTTCTTACCAGAGTTGCTGCCGAGCTCCCCCCGACGTAGCCTATGGTTTTCATAATTTCGGCCAGCTGGGCTTTCATTTTTGATCTGAGCATCTGCTCTACTTCTTCAACAGAGCTCTTATTCGAGATCCTGTCGAACACGGACCCTCGAGGCCTAGCATTTGTCTCCAGAACTGGTGGAATGGGGGGGCGACCTCCTCTACTCACACTTTGTCTTTGAGCCTCTCCTTCAGAGCGTCTTTCTCGAATAACATTAATTTGTGGATTTCTTTTTGGAAATGATGGGGGAGCTGTAATAGAGAAATCATCATAAGAATCTCCTTGTTCAGAACTGGATTGATCGGCATCAGACCCATTGGGCCTGCCTTGACTTCTCCTATACCTCCGGCGGCGTCCCCCCAGCCTTTTAATGACTGGGATTCGCGCAGGGGCTGGGGGAGCCGGTGCAGAAACAGGGATCGGAGGCGATCCATCTTTTGAACTGTACGAAAGGGGTTCTCTTTGAGCTATCAATCTGTCAATCTGGACCTGGAGAGCAGTTTGTTGAGCCACTAAGGCTATCAAGGGGTCTGTTTGGGTGTTTTCTGACTCGGACATGGTGAATGTATGGTTTTTGGCTTTTTGAAAAGCGTGTGACTTTAAGGAAATGTCTTTCCCACAGACGGCGCCAAACTGATAGTGTCAAAATCTAGAACAGATAATTGACGACCGACCAATCAATGAATAATGGTGAATTAGAGGTTTAATAATGAATTATAACTGTGAACAGTGATTGTGAACAGTATCACCACATATGTGAACAGTGGTTGTGAATAGTATCACTGTATATGTGAACAGTAGTTGTGAACAGTACATTTGAGCAGTACCACCGTATATATGAATAGTGACTGTGAACAGTACCGGCAGAAACTGATTAAAAATAAAGGTGAACACGAGACATTTTTGTTAAGGTAGGTTCCCTCGGTAGCGCTTATGCTAGTCCGACAGTACGTCCTCCTTTTGTGTGTGCTTGCTTTGTATTAGCTCAAAGGCAATCAATTTGGATGATAATACAAGCTACCAATCTCTATCTCTTTCTATAATTTCCTTAATTCTATTTATAAGTATAGAATTAGGATTACAAATATTTTAACAGAATAAATAATAAACTGTGTAGGAGAGAGAGCGTATAAGGATTGGTATTTTTTTTGGGGGTATGAAAAGAGAGAGTATAAGACCCTCAAAAATTGGCTTGTATTTAGGAAAGATGGATGGATATTGGGAGAGAAGGAATAGATGTTTTTTGGTGTGTCTTTGGATGGATGAATGAGGATGTATTTATAGGTAAATGTAGAATGGCAAATAGGTAAATTTGATAAAAATGAAGGGCAAAAAGGTAATTTTTGGTGGAGGTGTATATGATGTGTATGCTTAGGTCACATGTATTCTAGAATGTATATGAAGTGTATGCTTATGTCACATGTATTCTAGAATGTAAATGATGTGTATGCTTAGGTCACGTAGGTAAAAATGGTATTTTACTGGAGGTAAAAATAGGATTTTACTGGAGGTAAAAGTATTGAATTACCTTCGTAGGCCAATGGTAAAATTAGTATTTAACCCCATCAGAAACTAAATTGTTAACTTGCAAAAATATTTTTATTTTACATTTAAAATTCGCTCAATTTTTGTGCAGTTTTGATCTAACGGTAAGATGGAGACCTTTCCGAACTCCGATTATTTTGAAATTTTTACAGTAGTTAGACAACATCTCCTGGCAATATTGACTAAAATTTGGGCATGATCCAACGGTCTAATTGGGAGAAATTAACAAAACAATTTTGAATTCTTTTGTCAAAACTAGCTGTTGGAAAGTTTGAGAATGTATACATTGGAGCCAAAACCTCTTTTAATCATCCCCAACGGCCATATAGTTTTGCAAGCTATATATATGATGTCTTAGACATGTTTTAACACACTTGAATCATTCTACAAACTTATTTTACATATATACAAAGTTATTCAAGTATTCAATTCATTTTATTGATCATATTCTTCATTTTTGAGCTATATATTTTAATCAATTTTGATATCTCTTAGTGTGAGCTTCATTTGTATTTTGTCATATACAAGAGAGATATTGTACATTGGTATTTGTCACCAAAACGCATTTGAATCATAATTGTGAGAGGTGTATCTCATAAATTAGCAAGAGGGATTTCTTGTGAAAGTATTGAAGGTGTTTTCAATACTTGTGAGAGTGTGTGATAAGAATACACTTGTAGAGGTTTGATCTTCACCCGAAAGGAGATCGGTTATAGTGAAAATTCTCGGGGAACTAACCGAGCGTGGAGTAGGGGGAACAAACCGAACCGTGTGGACAAAAAATCTTCGACTTCAAATTGGTTCAATCTTTCTTACTCAATCTCTTTATTTATTTGTTATATTAATTGATTGAAGTTGCTTTTATTATTGCTTATTCTTGGGATTGATTATTTAATTGATTGTTTTCCTTGATAAATTTATTTAACTAAGTTGCTTTGCTTAAATATTTTAAAAACGTTTTAATTCCGCATTAAGTTTTTAAAACCCTATTCACCCCCCCTCTAGGGTATTTTTAGACTTACAATTGGTATCAGAGGTTGTACTCTTGTTTTGATTTTACAATCTTAGAGTTTACGATCATGTCTATCTATCAAGGAACTGTAATTAACGAAGGTTCTTCCACCACTAGACCACCTCTATTTGATGGCAAAAATTATAGTTATTGGAAAAGTCGTATGTGTACTTTTCTTCAAGCTAGTGATTTTGAACAATGGAAAGTTACACTCATTGGACCTTATGAAATTACCAAAACCGATGAAAAGGGTAAAGTTACTCCTAAATCTATTTCCGAATATGATGAGAATGATATTAGAAAAATCCAATTTATTGGAAAAGCCTTGAATGCCCTACATTGTGCATTGACTATAGATGAATACAACAAAATTTCTAGTTGTAAAACCGCCAAAGAAATTTGGGATAAATTAGAAGTTACCTATGAAGGAACCTCACAAGTTAAGGATGATAATATTAATATGCTTGTTCATGATTATGAACTTTTCAAAATGGAGCCTAATGAATCACTTGCCTCTATCTATAGTAGGTTCTCTATTATCACTAATGCTTTAGATCTTCTTGGAAAGGAATATTCAAATGAAGACAAGATTCGAAAAATTCTTAGAACTCTTCCCAAGAAGTGGAGACCCAAAGTAACGGCTATTCAAGAGGCCAAGAATCTCAAAACGCTAAGTATGGATGAACTCTTGGGTTCACTTAAAACCCATGAGAAGGAATTAACGAGAGAAGAAGAAAGTGATTCAAAAGCCAAAAGGTCTCTAGCTCTCAAAACAACTCAACTAGATGATGATGAGGAGTTGATGATAGAAGATGAGGATATGGCTCTTCTTTCTAGAAAATTCATAAAATTTCTAGCCAAGAAGAAGAAATTTCAAAGAAAAGGAAACAACTTTGATCCTTCATCAAGAAGGAACAATGATCGATCTATTCAACCAAGAGTTGAAAATGAAGAAGAAAATAAGTGTTTCCATTGCCATGAACCAGGGCATTTCAAAACAAATTGCCCAGTTAGAAGAAAGGAAATAAGAGACAAAAGAGACAAAGCCTTCAAGCAAGTAAGACACGCCCTCAAAGGCACTTGGAGTGATTCGAAAGAAGGTGAGTCCAATGCCGATTCTAGCGACGAGGAAACGGCAAACCTTTGCCTTATGGCAAGATACGATGAGGTACACTCTTCTTATGACTCATCTAGTGATGATAATAGCTCTATTAATAATGATATACATGATGAGAATGACTATGATGAATTATATGATATGTTTGAGGAATTGCATAACAAGTTCAAAAATTTGTCTAAAATGTATGCAAGCCTCAAAAAGGAAAATTTGATGATTTCTAGCAAGTGTGAAAGTTTTGAGAAAGAAAACATATTTTTGAAAGATGAAATCAAAACTTTAAGGAAAGGAAAGGAGAAAGAAACTCTAAACACACTTGTAATAGAAAATATCAAATTGAAAGATCAAGTGGATTATTTGACTAATAGTCTAGCCAAGTTTACCAAAGGAAAGGATAACTTGGACAAACTATTAGGAATGCAAATGTGTGTATTCGACAAAGCCGGTTTGAGTTATAATCAAATCCATAACCAAAAGGATTAAAAAAATTTCTTTAAAACATACACACCGCATAATCCTACTAATCTTTGTTCATTTTGTGGAAGAAACACTCATAATGCACATTCTTGTTATTACAAAGAAAATAATTTTGCTAAAAACAAACTTGCTTGGATTCCTAAAGGAACCACTATGTACACTAACCCCAAAGGACCCAATTTATTTTGGGTACCAAAAGAAAAGTTGCTTAAGATTTTGGTGTAGATCTGCATGATAGCAAAAGCTAGCAAAATAAAATGCTTATTGGATAGTTGATGCTTGAAACACATGACAGGTAAAAAAAAAATTTGAGTCTCACTCCTAAACAAGGAAGCAACGTCACATTTGGAGATAACGCCAAAGGTAAAATTATTGGTATATGTAAAGTTTGTAAGAAATGTTCTTATATTGATAATATTCTACTAGTTGATAGTTTAAAACATAATTTGCTTAGTATTAGTCAATTGTGTGATAAAGGTTATGAAATTATTTTTAAATCTGAATGTTGCATTGTTAAAAATATTAGTGATAATTATATCTTGTTTGTTGCTTATAGATCTAATAATGTATATACTCTTGAACTTGATGATTTGTCTCAACAAGATGTTAAATGTTTATCCGTATTGAATGATGTTTCTTAGTTATGGCATAGAAGATTCGGTCATGCTAATATGGATTTAGTTCACAAATTATCTAAAATGTAATTAGTTAAAGGATTGCCTAAAACTAAACTTATTAAAGATAGAATTTGTGATGCTTGTTAACTTGGTAAACAACATAAGTCTTCATTTTGCATGTTATTATAAACTAACAATAATTTTGCAGTCTAAAAATTATTATTTATCATTCAAAGAAAAGAAGGGAACAAAATTTGAAAATCATCAGCATCAAAATTCAAAACAGCATCGAGACTAGAAGAAGAATAATCAACAAAATTATGCTCCATATCTAATAGAGCTGTCCAATCAGGACTCATTGGCTCAGCAACCTCCGCAATAGTACCACTTTGAGAATATTGTGATGAATGGCCTTCCAAAGCAACTTGGTAATCTGACAGAGTCAGATATGCCGGCAAACCCACATTAGTTCGAAAAGCACCATGGTCTGAAAGATTTCCGGTAGTCGAAAGAATTTCAGGTGCAACATTTTCTACTAACAATAGGGGCCCTGTAGAACTTCTAGGAGGAGCAAAAGAAAAGCATTGGTTAGCGCTAGGAGACTCTCCTAATCGAGCCTCTAATGTTGTCACTCGTGATTGCAAAGCCTCTAATGTTGTCACTCGTTATTGCAAAGCCTCTAACGCTGTCACTCGTTATTGTAACTTTTGTACCTTCTGTTCAAGAGAAACAATGAGCGCAGTACAGCCTTTACTGGGATTCTCGACTCTCGCCTTAGCTTCAAAAAGAAATGAATAGAGAGTCTCAAGATATTGATGTTCGGGAATAGTTTGCAAAATATGTGCAACACTATTTACCCCAAAAACGGTGAAGATTGTACGATAATCTTGACGACTAATCACATCCATAAAAATTTGTGCATATTCACACCATGGCTGACATTTCTTGCGTCTATAAGTGCAAGCAGCACAAGACGAACCTGTACAACGGAAGGTATTCGGCATACTTGTGATTTGCTTTCCCTTACTCATGGGTACCTCCTATAAAAGTTATAAGAAGAAAATGGATCTCGAGGAATACAACAAGAAAGAGGGGACAAGAGGCATCTAGCAATTAAAATAATCCCGAAAATGAAAAGCTGTCATCCTAAAAGGTCAAAAATACAGCGCCCCCCGCGTGCATCTAGAGTCCACCGCCCTAGCACGGTCTAGATCCCTCTTTGATGTTGACATAGGGGGAGAAAATGTGTGTAATGTTGATGCTGCGGTAAGAGGTAAGATTTTTTTTGCTGTGGTAAGAAATTTTTTTTTTATTGTTGCGGTAAGATTTTTTATACTGACTTAAATGTTATGGTAAGATTTTAAATGCTTTAAATGATTTTATACATTCATACTTTTGAAAGCTTTATTTAAATATATATATATATATTTTAAAACTATCTTGAATATTTTCAATACTTTTTAATTGTCATCTTTGATGAAGAAAAATGGGGAGAAGTATGTGTGTTATGTAAGAATGTGTGTGTCATGAGTGATAATGGTACACACTCGTTTATTTTATCGTTTATTTTATTATGCTATGCTTGATCAAGAACTACTAGTTTGTCTATTTGTTTAAGTACTTTTCGAACTTATACTTTCGGTTAAGTTGTTTGAACTTATCTTATCTATGCACTTATTTTTTATTTTAATAATTGCTTGTATATTTTTATCTATGCACCTATTTAGGGGGAGCATATTATTTATATGCTTTAAATTATTATCTTTTTATAAATACACATTAACTCTATTGTCATCATCAAAAAGGGGGAGATTGTTGACCTTAAAGTCAATTAATCTTATTTTGATAATTACAATAAGTTAATAAAGTGTTATTTAACTCGGTTGTTCCAATGATGATAGCCATTTTAACCGATATATCTTCCGACCAAGTGTAACTTCAAACCGAAACAAATCTCACATAAATTTTACAAACGCCTCTACTCACAAGAAATGAACTCAAATGATATAATGTGCTATACAAAGCCAAAAAAAGATCTAAATCACCAAACAAGTGAAGATATGCACAAGAATGATCTCCACATGTTCTACAAGTTATCAAAACCAAGAAAGGATCAAGAACATCAAACAAGTAAAGATACGCACAAGAAAATCAAGCATCACGAAGACTCAAATTATCATTAAATTGAGTGAGTGCTTAGATTTTATGTAAACATACTTTATTGATCAAATCCGTATAGCTCAAACATATTCTTGCATCTTTTAAAGATTGATTCAAACTAGCTTGAAATTGAATTTATTTGAAAAACATCATTTTACAAAAATCGAGTTTCAAAATAAATTTATATTAATTTTAAATAATCATATTTTAATCTATAATAAAAATAGGTATCTTAGAAACATATCTTTGAGGTTCAAAAATCATTAGAATTTTATTTGAAACTAAATTGTTAACTTGCAAAAATATTTTTATTTTACATTTAAAATTCGCTCAATTTTTGTCCAGTTTTGATCTACCGGTAAGATGGAGGCCTTCCCGAACTTACATCGTTTTGAAATTTTTATAGTAGTTAGACAACTTCTCCTGGAAATATTGAATAAAATTTGAGCATGATCCAACGGTCGAATTGAGAGAAATTAACAAAATAATTTTTATTGTTTTGTCAAAACTAGCTGTTGGAAAGTTTGAAAATGTATACCTTGGAGCCAAAACCTCTCTTAATCATCCCCAACGGCCATATGGTTTTGCAAGCTATATATATGATGTCTTAGACATGTTTTAACACACTTGAATCATTCTACAAACTTATTTTACATATATACAAAGTTATTCAAGTATTCAATTCATTTTATTGATCATATTCTTCATTTTTGAGCTATATATTTTGATCAATTTTGATATCTCTTAGTGTGAGCTTCATTTGTATTTTGTCATATACAAGAGAGATATTGTACATTGGTGTTTGTCACCAAAACACATTTGAATCATAATTGTGAGAGGTGTATCTCATAGATTAGCAAGAGGGATTTCTTGTGAAAGTATTGAAGGTGTTTTCAATACTTGTGAGAGTGTGTGATAAGAATACACTTGTAGATGTTTGATCTTCACCCGGAAGGAGATCGGTTATAGTGAAAATGCTCGGAGAACTAACCGAGCGCGGAGTAGGGGGAACAAGCCGAACCGTGTGGACAAAAAATCTTCGACTTCAAATTGGTTCAATCTTTCTTACTCAATCTCTTTATTTATTTGTTATATTAATTGATTGAAGTTGCTTATATTATTGCTTATTTTGGGATTGATTATTTAATTGATTGTTTTCCTTGATAAATTTATTTAACTAAGTTGCTTTGCTTAAATATTTTAAAAACGTTTTAATTCCGCATTAAGTTTTTAAAACCTTATTCACCCCCCTTCTAGGGTCTTTTTTAGACCTACAAACAAAACAACGACATCATATCTATTGTTTCTTGTCAATTTCATTTTAGTCTTGAACATAACACAACACTTCAAATTCTAATTCAAACATGATGAGTTTCTAACCTCCACAACGTTGAACAAGGGTCAATTTGAGTGGTTGTTCCTTGAACAAGGTCAGTTTTTCATATTAAAACTTACACTACCGAGTCGATTCAATATTGTCTAAA